>JAWWTY010000077.1:127888212-127956103 GCA_035222235.1 Margarornis squamiger
CCCCCCCCCCCCCCCCAAAAAAAAAAAAGTTCATTTTTTATGGGTTTTGAAAGAGGAAGGAAGAGATTTTAAAAGTTGGTGGCATTTTCTTTATTTTTACCCAGGTTTTTCCACACAAGAATGTTTGCCCAGTTGCCATCCCTTTGCTCTGCCATGCTTTCTCACCCATACCGTGTTTCCTTCTGGATGGGAGAACGATTATCTTAAATACTCTTCTGTTTTCTAACAGAAGTGCTGACGCCGTTTAGATTCGGCCTTGCCAGCACGGTGCAGTGATTTGATTTGCTCCAGCCAGGAGTTCGCATGCCAAACATCTTGGCGTTGCCTGCTGTGTTTGCCATGGTTGTGTCCCAGATCACTCATGGCTCCCGGCGCATCGTGCCCCACCTGTGGGTCCGCCTATGACTAAAATAGCACATCTGTAGGTGTCGGTCCCATGACAGCCTATGGTAGTGGGAAGAGGCCTTCCCTCACCTCAGTGTGTTTGTCCTTAATGCCGCAAGCAGCTTAGTGCCCGCAGAGATGCGGTAGCTACCGCACTTCCATCGAGAAGCTGGGGAGAAGCTTGGAGTGTGCGACCACCAAGCAAACTGGGATGGGCATTTGGCATGAAACACTCATGTCTGCCCCAGAGAAGAAGCGTGTCCGGGTGCAGGCGCCACTCGGCTTGCGGGAGCGGGGAGGGCTGGGGAGCAGAGAGCGGTGCGGGAGCAGCAGAGAGGGTTGGGAGCGGTGCCGGGAGCAGGGAGCGGTGCCGGGAGCGGTGCGGGAGCAGGGAGCGGTGCCGGGAGCAGGGAGGGCTGGGGAGCGGTGCGGAAGCAGGGAGCGGTGCCGGGAGCTGGGAGCTATGTGGGAGCAGCAGGGAGCTATGCGGGAGCAGCGGGGAGCGGTGCCGGCAGCAGGGAGCTATGCGGGAGCAGCGGGGAGCGGTGCCGGCAGCAGGGAGGGCTGAGGAGCGGTGCGGGAGCAGCAGGGAGCGGTGCGTCTCCCGCGGGGCTGAAACGCCTCTGCGAGGCAACGCCCCGCGGCCCTGCAACCCCGCTGAGATAAGGGCTCCTTTGTTGGTATACTTCGAATGAATGCCTAGACCTGCCTTCTATTAATGTTTGGAATAAAAAAGGGCAGATAAAGGAGAAAAGTGAGATGAGTCACAGAGAAAGAACTGGTTCAGGGCAATGCAAGAGAAGCACAGGGCAGGGTTTGGAGATGATGGTGTGCTATTTTCCTTCTGGCTCCCTTTCTCTGCCATATGCAGTTTCTTCCTCTCTTGGCAATCAAGCCTGACCTCCCATTTCTCACAGAATCAGCACCCTCAGCTGTCTCAGGGCGAGGGAGGGCAGTGCTGGGGATCTGGGTGGAAATCCTTCCCATCTGTGTCATGTTTGGCAGCTTAAGCACCTTCAGCACTGCTGTGGTTCCAGGAAGGTTGCACCAGACTCCTCTTTGCCATATCCTTCACGGTACAGAATGCAGGACCCATACAATGATGCTAACTGGATGTTAAGAGCTCCATTTTGTGGGTATTGGGATGTGGGGAAAGGGTATACAGTTTAAAGGGAATGCCTGTTGGTGGCCAAGCAACCAGGGCTGTCTTTATGCATGGGGAAGTCAATACAGAATTACAGGCATATTTTGCAGGTAATGGCATGGTGGGAACTGAACTGAGGTTAAATAATGAAGTTATGCTGCAGATGGGATTTTCCTCTTGTAATTTGTGTAACTGCTCGTGTCGGGAGTTGCAGAGGCCATGAGGGGGACGGAGAGGTTTTCCCAGACTCTGCCTGCACTGGCTGCTAGCAGCTACCAGGATTTTTTTAGCAGGTGGATGTAAGGGTGCAGCTTATGCTCTGCAAAGCTCTAACTGCTCTAAATCCCTGCTGCGTCAGAGCCCGCCTGTCCCCAGACGGCATCTGTCCGGCTGAGCCGCCTGTGGCAGTGGCCGTGTCGTGGGGTCGAGCACAGGCCGTTCCCAGCAGCACGACTGGGCTTCAGGGGAGCCTGGTTCACAGGGCAGCAGGTGGTGCAGCCCTCAAGGAAGCAAATGGGAAAACTTCAGAGTTTAGCTGCTGCCAGTTGCTTTTGCAACACAATTATTATACAAGTGAAAATGAAAGCCCTTTTAGGGAGCCCTTATCCTTGTGGGTCCAACAGCAAACATAGCAGTGCAACTAATGTGAGCAGAGATGCACAATTCACTTGAAATCTTAGCAGTCTTTTTCAACCTTAATGATTCTGTGAAACTTTATGAGCTGCCACCTAATAAAATGCTTGGGGTAAGTGACTGTCAGTTGTTACCTGTGCTGTGGGAAAGTTGTTGGTGACCTGGTATTTCCAGAGGAGATGCCAAGCTCTTGGTGAGACCTGGCTGTGGGCTGTGTTGCTCCACCAGGGTACAGTCACCATGGTCCCTAACATCTGGGGGGCAGCCAGACTTGTGCTTAAGCAGTGTGTGGTTAATTTTTTTTTTCTCTGTCTCTCAAGTTTCAGCTCTTCACAGATGAGAAGCTTTATGACTTTGTTCCTGTTTTAGATTTGCTATTTGCAACAAAGCACTGCTCCAAATAGAGCAGCACTGCTCAGCACCAAACATCTGCCATTTGCAGATCTGGGTTGCTCACTCATAAATAAGTTTCCTCACCTGGGGAAAGGTAAAGTAACTTTATGACAGTCCCAAAGTACTTTGCAGAGTGTGCTGGATATCATTTTGATCTCGATGGGGGCATTGATGAAGTTATGATTTCTCTGCTGTTTTGCATGTGGGTGTTTTACACGAGAGACTGTGTCCTTCCTTAAGTGAAATGGTCCCAACAGTTGGGGAAGGAGAGTTTGTTCCCCCACACCTTACCAAGAGCTGCTGCCTTGCCTGGCAGAAGGGGCTTCCAACAAACCCTGGTGGTTTGCAGAAACAGGTAGACAGCAGCTTCTGTCTGGTCTTCCCAGGAACATCCTGTTCTGGGGCTGGCACGCACTTTTGTAGGATCAATAACCAGGAAAGCGGATGTGTTGCCTATTCCCTCTTTTCCCCTTCTGTTTTAAGCCTGGCTTTTAGCCACAGTCTCTCCAGAGTTCTTCTTTAGTCTGAGCCTGTATGAACATGGTCCTTCCTCTTGGGAGACACAGGAGATGGAACCCACCTCCTCTCCTGGCCAGTGACAGCTCAGGCAGCCCATACTGGCATGCCAATTAACCGAGTTGGAGGACAGAGCAGATGCAGAAGAGGAGCCAGACTTTAGCAGGCATCTGGCTCTTTCCCATCACATTACCATGGTATGCAGTGCAGCAGCTGCCTTGCCTGTTTTGTTGTGAAGTACAAAACTGGTAACTGCTTATTTATCTGATGAGCTGAGGGAAGTGCTAAGTGAGCAATCTTTTCATCTTCAGGCTACATGTGTGGATTTTTCCTTTTAAAAGGGAAAAAAGAAAGATTTAAAGATATATGATCTGCAATCTAGGTCTGAGTTGCTTGAATATTTACTTTATTGTATATGCAGTTAGTTATTGAAAGCGTTATCGTGGAAGGAAATGAGACAAGAGGCTCATGATTCAAACCCAGGAGGCACCTAGATGTGGAGAACATCATGGGGAGACCATGCTGCACACAGAGAAACCTGCTCATTGCCATAACCTCTTACATTGTCCTTTCCAGGACAAAGGGCCTGTTTATCAGCCTGTCCTGCCGTAAGGTTGAGGGCAAGATTTTTTTTCTCTGTTTCTGTCTTCACAAGACTTCTGCAGTCTTCGAGACTCTTACTTTTTTTTTTTTCCTCCTTATCAAATTATGTGGAAATATGGTGAGCAGATTTGAAAGCTGTTTAGGCATATGCATGTGCGGTGTAAGAGAGAAGGGTTGCTTTCCTCAGAAGGCCTGGCTAAAGCTGTACCTCTGGTTGTTACAACACAAACTGGACGAGAAACCAAGAAGGAGAAGAGCCCTTGGACAAGGCTAGATTTTGGCTGGAGGCCATGCAAGGGGAGACCTCCAGCAGTGCTGTGCATTCATTTTTGGGTACCAATACAGTGCTTCTTTCCTGATGCAGAGCAAGGATGGGTGCCTGTCCGCAGGCCGGCAGGATGATGCTGTATCATTACCCAGCGTGAGGGCAGCGTGCTACTTTAGTGATGCCTTCAAAAAAGCAATGGGGAACAAATGATATCTTCCCAGCCAGATTCTGCACGTCTCATTTTGCTGTCATTTCTTGGGTTGATAAGACGACACAGCTTTCCCCTTCAGCAGAGAAATCAGGATGGCTATGTTGATCCTGCAGCTCACAGCAGAAGAACCCTTTTGCTGGCTGTTAGCATGGCAGCCAGCTGCAGAGGGCCATGAAAACAGTACTGCTGGCTCTTGATGTATTAGGTGTTATTCTAAAGCTCCACCTCCCCAGAGTAACATGAAGTACATCAAAATGTCAGGTTTCATTATGCAGTAAGTTGTTTGGGAGGAAAAATGAAATGGAACACTAAAGGCTTAAAATGTGAAGGAGAAATAAAAAGCCCAAGTGTATTATATGTAAATTCTTGCTTTTTAAACACTGAGTTCTGACCTTTAAATTTTTGAGAGATGGAAATTATGTGCAAAGCACTACCCTGCTCCTGCTTTTTATCTTCTATTTGGCAGCTTTGGTATTTTTCCTGGTTAAGCCATGGTGTAGCTAATGACTTTGCAACCCTTTTCAAAGCCTGACCCTGCTGCCTTGGGTGCATGTCCACTCCCTCCCTGCTGGTTCTCCTTAGGTCAAACTCTCACCCTTGGCCTTCATGGCAAATACCATAACGGCCTAAAAGTATAAACCCTTTAAGCAAAGCAGCTCCCTCTCCTTGCTTAATAATTTAGGAGCATCTATTATTGCCAAAGCTCTGGAGGTAGCCTGGACAAACCCAACCTCTGGCTTTCAGGTGGCTGCTGGTGGTGTGATTGCTGCTGGAGGCATTGCCTGGGCTTCTTCTAAGGTTCAGAAAGTTTCTTCAACTGCTGCCTGCTTGGATGCAAACAGGGAAGGGCTGAGAGCCTGCAGGGTAAGAGTTACAGGGGGGGCACATTAGACCATCATCTTTACTGCCGGGTACCAGCAGCCACATTTTAGGGGTGATGGTTTTCCCTGCAATGCTGCAAGAAGGGAGGGGAGGACAGCTAAGGAGGAGACTGCAAAGGCAAAACAGGGAGAGAAAGGCTGGAAAGTGCGATAAGAAAAAGGAGGGGAAGATAGATTACAGAACAATAAAGTAAAATGGTTAAAAAAACCACAAACAAAAAACCCCCAGGATTTGAGATGTGGTCAGGCTGGTCTAGGATGATGCTTGTTCTGCTGGACCTTTGGTGAGGTGGTCCTTCCCTAGGGCGGGAGGAAACAAAGCCATAGTTCTGTAGAATGTGATAATGTAAAAATTTGTAATAATTTGCTAATAAAAAAACCACTGTCTGAGAGGAAAGCTGGAATGACTCCATTAAGGAGAAATTTTGCTTGTCTATTCTAATGCAGTAGATGGTCAGGTGCTCCTCAGGGGCTGATACAGTTCTTGCCCTATCCCTGCCTGCCAGCACTGCTTGTCTCTGCTTTGGCTGGAGGTGCTTGGGTGCAGCATGGGGTACCTGGATGCCATCAGCACCCAGGGCTGGATCCTCAGAGCCCTTATCCCTGTTTGGTGTTTGGGGCCTGGTTGTGGGTCTGCTGTTCTGGGTGCTGCCCAGCTGGGTATGTGTCTTCTTTTTGTGCTGATCCCCACCCTTCAGCTTCCCATTGTGTGGAGCCAAGCACAGCTCACATCGAAAGTGAAACCCCAGCTTCAAGCAGCTGTTTTTCCCTCCAGGCAACTCAAAATCCACTTAAACCTCCTGATAGAAATAGAAGTTTTCTATTTCAAAAGTAGTAAGAATGTGTACTTCTCAGCCATTCTTGTAACCACATAGACAGCTGGCCACTTGGATGTGACTCCCTGCACCCTATATCACCCCCTTGGGAACTCCCTAAGGAGGGAGTTCTGAGACATGTTTTTAGCCCTTCATCATGTATGATTTTGCTGTGTGTGCCAGTGTCTGGCCAGCCTTGGGCCAGGAGCTTCTGCTTGCAACCAGGCCTTTGCTGATTGAAGTGATGGGGAGAGGGAGGCAGGTGGGAATGTGGCTGCTGTGGGCGCAGAGTTACTGGTTGGCACAGCCAGCCCAGCCCCAGGGGATGGAAGGTGCTGGAGAAGGGAGCAAGCACTGACTGCCCCTTGAAGAGGCACAGGATTGCCTTCCTGCCCTTACCTGTGGGATAAAGTGCCGATGAGTCATCTGGCCAAGCAAGTTACCTGCTGCAAATCCTTGGCTCACAGAAGATGTTGTGGGGGTGAGGTGTCTCCAGAGTTAACAGCAGAAAAGCAGAATAATGGGGTAGAAGATGCTTGAAGCTTTTTGTTTCTGTAGCCTTTCAGTCTATAAAATGTCCATTTCAGCCCTCAGCATAGTGCCAGCCCTAGTCTCGTGCTGCCAACAGAGAAAACAGGGGTTTAAATGAGATCTGCACCTGGGAAATGGGGGAGATGTCTAAGCATGGTGAATGTGAAATTAGATGCATCTTAGAGAAAGAATCTGAGTCTTCATTATTGTGTGATAAACTACTCCCACCCACTTTAAAACTACCAGTTGTGTTCGTGGTTTGCTTTTGATTTTTTTTTTTAAAACATGAAGACATTGTTGCTCATGGTGTGGCAAAGCATGTAGGGAATCAAAATGCAATTTATAACATCCAGACCTGACTTCACCTCATTCTTTGGGGACTGATCACAGATGAAGGGCAAGCTGGTTCATGGCTAAATGCCAAATATCCTTGCAACACCCCTGAGTACAACCTGTTTTGCACAGCTGCATGCTCAGGTTTTGAGTAGGGAGATACCAAGTAAAATAACTGCTTAAGGCCATGGAGAGACTGTCCTTTTTACAAGGCAAAGCTAGATGTGTGTTGTCATGCCCTAGCAATGCTCTGCCTGGTTGCAATCTTCCTGAAGGAATATTGAGTGAGTAAATCCAGCCTGGATCCAAAACATATCACCTTCTTTTGTGGTGCATCTTCTGAAATGCTGGAGACCAAAGCACTGCTGCAAATAGCAGCTCATCAGGGACAGTCCCCACGTGCTTCCCGTGGGTGGTAATAACTCCTCATCAGGCTGCATGTGGGGAGGGTTGGGCTCACCACTCTGGCCATGCAGCTGTGAGGCTTTTTTAACTTTGAGTCTGTGGCTCAGCATCCACAAGATTTGCCATCACTATGCAGGTACATCATCAGCAACGAGCAAAAGCTGATGGACCAGGACTTGCTTCTCACTTAGGGCAGCCAGAAGCACTTGGCACTGATAAGACTGTGCAGGAAAGGAGAGCCAGACCTAACCCAAGGACCCTGTGATGCCTCCTGCTCCTGGCTGGACCGCTTTGCCCCCATCCTGGCAGCTTGATATCAAGGGATGAAGCACAGTTGGCTGCTGGGAGTGGAGGGGTAGGACAGAGATGCTCCAGCAACTAGTGGGGTAGGGACGATGCTGCCAGGCAGTGACACAGACAGGCCTGTGATGCTACTAGCAACCCCAGGATATTGCTGGCTTGGGGATCACCATGGATCAGGTCTTGATGTGGCCTTGACCAGGATGCCCAAACCCAATTCTCTTTCTTTTCCTGTTAGCTCTTAACTATTAGTAACTGATAGGTTTAGCAGCAGCTTAGCATCTTTAGCCATAAGGAGCCATTTGCCCAGCTCTCCTGCATCCTCTAGGGGAACGTGCCTCCTGTCCTTGACCTGACTGGGAGAAGCACTTTCAGATTAACAGGGGCTTATTGACAAATGAATTCCCCTCCCTGTTCCTGTAAGCAATTCCCATTTGGGCACTAAATGAGTGCATTTCCTTACAGCATTTCGATGTGCTGCCAAGACTGGGATGGAAATCTCAGCCCTGGCTTCCTCTTTCAGCCTTGCCACTTCTTTGGGTAACAAGGTGAGTTCCCTCATTTGACATTCTGGTGTGAGTCAGCAGAGCTCACACAGCCTTCATAAGCCAGGTTTCAACTTAATTCCTGCCTTGCTGAGGTGGGGTAAGTGCAGATCTCAACTGTCAGCATTCCCTGACCTGGAGATCCTGCCAACCTCTTGCAGCCCTTTTTCCTCAGTTTTCCATTTTGAAATTGGCTCCTGGGTCTGTGCTGGAGTCCACAGTGACTGGGCCAGTCCCTGCTGCTGGTCCAGCCTCAGTGGGAATCCCAGGAGCATGAGGCACCTGCGTAACATGAAACAGCTGCAAGCATGATGCATAAGCAAGGTCATGGTATAAATTGGTTTCCTGAACCTGCACTGCATTTTAGGGCAAGGCTTATGAATGCATCCCTTGGCTCCAGGTGCTATACAATGCACCTGAGCTGTGTGGCGTTCAATAGATGTTTACTCCATCCGGTTTTCCCTTGGTGAAACAAGAGGACTGTTTGTGGTGGTTAGAGCTGAGTCATAACCAACCTGGCCCATTTGTAAAGTATCATGTCTCTAACTAGGAGCACGTGCCAAGAGAAGCACCTGCTCGTGGCTGCTGTGCTGGGAAGGTGGCTGGAGCTCCAGGACACCTGGTAGGGCAGCAATAAACCACTGCTTATTAGCTACTATGAAAATAGGTTCTCCCGTCTGAATCCCAGCCAAATTACAAGCAGAATGATGAATTAGTACCAGTTAGTATGCTCATCATAACTACTTCAAGGAAAATTATTAGGGATCACAAATGCACTATTCATTTAAATACTATTCATTTATTTTAACTTGCTGCAAGTGGGCAGATGGGAAGGGATGCAGGGAGTAAACAGTGATTAGTGCTAATTGGCACAGTGTATACTTCATGGAGCTCACGTTCAGCTGGACCTACAAACGCAAGGGACGCTGCTGGATGTCAGGGAAGATCCTGTGGTCTCAGTGAGAAGGAAGTGGTAATGGTAAATATCATGGCCATCAAGCCCCAGGTGTAACGTGGGGACTGGCTGAGAGCTTGAGCTGTCCAGGCAGTGCAGGGTGCCACAGGGACAGCCCACATCACCTTCTCCAAGCACTTTGGGGTGAGGAGCTGCGTGGCACCAGTACCAGCTCCCTGTCCCCGTCCCATCCCCTCAGGACACAGAGATGGTGCTGAGCCCCTGGTGGCACTGCTGTGAGCCGTGGGTAGGAAAGCCAGGCTAGGGTGAAGTTTGGCCCTCCTGAGCTTGAAATACCCATGCAGCTGTACAGCAAGTGCATATCTCAGTTTTTGGTCTTTCAAGGTGCTTACAGAAAAACAGATTATTGAACTTATGGCATGGGGAGCAGTGTCTGGCTGCAGCCTCCTGCCCCTCACTGGCATCTCCTGCCCCCTCCCAAATGAGTTTCTCTAGTGAGGGAAATAAGGACCCCCTTCTTGGTCTGTATGGGTGCTTGGGCCTCTCTGGGCTGAACTCACTTTGGACATATGTCAAAGGCTCATCAGATTTTACAATTGTCTCCAAATTCGCAGGATTTCCTCCCTAGTTATGCTGGTTTCAGCTGGCATAGAGTTAATTTTCTTCAGAGTGGCTGTATTTTGGACATCAGTGTTACCCCCTCCAAGGGTAACATTTTCATGTTAGCACAAGAAAAATCAATTCTGCAGCTCTTTAAGGGCATCCCACTCCTGGCAGCACTGCTCTACAGATGCTTTGCAGAACTTCTGGGCAGACCAAAGTGGCTCTTTTAATATTTATACTGGTGATGCCCCACACCAGTAAAGGCACAAGCTTTAGAAAACTTTGGGGCAGCGCAGGGCATGGGGCGAGGAGCTCACTGATGGGGATGAAGGGAAGGTCCTGCAAGCTCAGAGGAATGTCCCTTGTTCACCATGTCTTTACTTATCCAGAAAATGGGAATCTAAATACAGCACCTCATATTCGCTTGCACCCTCCAGTGAACACCACCCTGCCATGCCTGTGATGCATGCAAGCCACTGCGGAAGCTGAGGCTGTAAGTACCTTAGAAGGGTTGGAGGCTGAAGCCACAGAAATTCTGCTTTTTAAAAGTCTTCCTTTTAAAGGGAGGGGAAGAAAACCAAAGAAATGCCTTTTTTTTTTTTTTTTTCTACAGCCATTTCCCCCATGAATAAAAGCAGTGTTTGTGTTTCTGAACAGGGCAGCCAAAACATCAAGGACTGGCTAAATCTGCCTCAAAACCACTCTAAAGCACGTAGATTTGGGTAAAGATGTGGGTCCTCCTGCGGTGTGCAGAGGAGGAAGCTGCCAAGCCCAAGGCATCCACAGAGGCAGGAGAGTGACATCTGGAAACTTGGGACATGAAAGCAGGCTGGGAATGAGGGGATGTTTGCTCAGGTGTCTTGTGCTAAACTTGCTGCCCTGAAAGAGGCATTGATGAGCATCCCTGGCCAGAAGTGGGGCCTAATCCAGCCCAGCAGGTGGTTTTCCCCAGTTTTCATGGCACCTCATCTGAGGTCAATTTTGGCAGGCAGGTAGTGTCTACCAGAGAAGGGCACTTCAGGCCCCACAATCCCATTTTGCACCCACCTGCCAGTCATGAACACTCTGTATGACTAGAGGGTCTTTTTTAGCAGACTGATGTTTCGGAAAAGAGCTTAGGTTTTGAATGAATTAAAAAAAAAGGCAAAGAAGACGGTGTTATACAGACAAGGGTATTACGTGCTGCTCCCTGTATTTGGCAGTGTCATGGCATTCCTGGCAGACACGTATTTGGGGATTAAAGGTCCAGGTTCTGGCTTTTCTTTTTTAATGGGATGCTCACTGTATATTTTTGATCATCCTATTTAACTTGTAGCAGAGATGGGTTCTCCAGCAACATGGTGCACCAAAGTAATGAACAAATACCCGTAGCTTCTCAGGGGTTTTTGGCTTTTCTCACTCCTGCAGTACCTGAGCTTTCATTCTACAAGCTGAGTATTCCTAGTGGGAATCAGAACTAGCTCAAACATGTTCGCAAAATTGCAGTGTCCAAAGTTGTTTCAGTGTCCACATCTAAGCAAACAGTGGTGGGCAGAACATTCCATGGGCTAGGCATCCCACTGTGTCCTAAAGGGGCTTGCTGTTCTGGGTGCCCTGTTGCTTACAGTAAAGTTCAGTAAGGGCCCCTCTGTGCAGACCACATAGCTACAGGATTCATGGAAAATTCACTGTTTTCAGACAGCATTTGAGCCAAGGATCAAGAACAGGAGAGGTGCACACAAGTGCCAAGGGGAGCAGTGTAATTTCTGAGGCCCAGAGAGGAGAAAAGGACGAAGGTGACACTTAGCTGGCACTTATATGAAACAGAACTACATAGCCCTTACTTTATTCACTAGGACAGGAAATTTCCACAAATTTAAATTTGCAATGCTTAGAAGTATCTTTTTTATCCTGTTTGGTGAGATAGAAAGAGTTTGTACTTCAAGCCTTTTTTCAGCTCCACAAGCAATGGGAGGTAGCTGAAGCCTCTCGATGGCTGGGATGTGGGAGGGAGATGTCCCTGGATTTATGCAATGCCCTGGTCAGCATAACCTTGCATTCACTGGGGTAATACTCTTTGCTTGTAGTGTGTCTCCAGCTGCTAGAATGAGGGAAGGGAGTGCCAAGGGGGGTGTTGGAAATAGGTTCTTGATTGTGCTTAATTTCCTTCCCTGTATCTAAGTTCTTTCAGGGAGCTGGAGAACAGCAGCTATGCTATAGGTTGCTGACACCCCTTCACTGTTTCTGATAGCCACTGAAACAGAAATAACCATCTAATGCAGGACCAAATAGCACAAGTCCTTGTGTCTTCTCCCTCCCAAGTGAAGGGTGGGATAGTCCTCCAGATCTTACTGCTTATGCCATGTACTGTGGTAGTTGAAAACTGAGAGGAAGGGTAGTAAGAGGCTCAAAGCCTGCCCCTACAAATGGATGGCCCTGCCCACCATGAGAGGAGGGATGTGTTGGCTGAGGCTGAGGGATCTCAGTGTGGTGAGGAGGTGCTGTGAAACAGCCAGCCCTCACCCTTACTGGGCACTTCAGTGTTTCACACACCTCTTCCAAGATGCCACTGTGGGCATGAAGCACCCCCTCCTCTGGCCAGTGCTGTTGGCATGGTCGTCCTCTCCAAGGGCATTAATGTCACCCTATCCTGTGCTGTCACTATCTTTTGCAGATTCCTTTGCACAAATAATCTGTCCTCACCCCTCCCCGTGTTTCCTTTTAAAAGATGAATGGGTCCTGCACTTCCCAAGCATGCTTTAGCTCGTCTTCTCTGCTATGTGCTGCCTTCTCAAGCTTCTTCATCAGTTGTATTCAATCTGCTGTCCACTACTCAACTGCTGGTCGTGCCCTGTGCTCCTCAGTGTCACCTTTCCTCATTGCAGCATCTCTTGTTTCTCCCCACCAAGTGCCTGTGGTTGAAATGGGAGTGGCAGACTGCACAGTCCTGATAGATTATTTCTATGTCAGGTAAGCAGTCTCTCACCTACCTTAATGCCCTGCTGCTCTGATAGCAACAGAAAAGTTTGTGAGCTTCAGGCACCTTCACCGACCAGAGGAAACATCTGCAGGTTGATATCTTCTATTATATAGAGGTGATTCTCTTCCATTTTAAGTGCACAATGCTTTAAATGAATGTAAAAGAACTGCAGGGAGCTCCCTGCTCCACTCCAGACTCTATCTTTTATGAACTATCTAAATACTGTTTTGGTAAAAGGACATATACATACACAAGATCCCAAAGTTCCTCTTACTTGATAGATTTTTCTCTGTATATTTCCCATATTCCTTAGCTACATTTCAGCACATCAATTGGTTCATCTACAACTGATGTATCTAGGAGCAGTGGTCGTTAAACATGTTGTTAAACAGCACTAATTTAAAGGCAGGTAAAGACAATGAAAGTGGACTTTATGCTACTTTCTTACTTCTGCAAAAACAGTTCCCAAAAAAATGCCAAATTGAAGAAGTGGTGAGTGTACAGTGAGTGAATGAACATTTTAATGGGCAGAAGTTATCTATAATTATAGACATTATCTATAAGTAATTATTTATTTTTAAAGGTTAAACACTTTAAGGAGAACAGCTCTGTTGGGAATGGTTCTGCAAGTCTGGAAAATGATCAGATACTGTGATTACTATAATTTGAAAATAGGGTTTAAAGAATGAAAAGAGGTGAAACCTCCATGAGCCTTTCTCCATCACACCTTGTGTCACTACCTCAGAATTTGCCTCACAGGGGATCTTTAGTGTACAGTTTCAGACAGTATAATTCCATAAAATAATCAATGCATTTTAGCATGGATGCAGACTTAAAACTCTTCAGCCTCAATGTTTTGTGTTTCAGCTGTGGGAAGTACTGAACTGGGAACCACACCAGCAAAACCTCCCCAGAAGAGCCAGCACAGCTCAAGTCACCACCTGCCAGCAAGGCCGAGGGGTCTCTGTAATGCCAAACCACAGCTGTGTGGGTATCCCTGCAGTGCTGTGTGTAGAACCACATCTGTTGACAGGGGACAGTGGGAAGGGCAGTGCCACAGAGTGCCTTGTGTGTGCAGGGGGTTGGTCACCCACGTTTGCAGCTGGACAGTGGAGCTTTGGAAATCACAGCAGACCTGAGCACTGGGCTTGGCAGAGGTGAGGCGGTGAGAGGCTCTGAATTTTTTATTTTTGAAGCACCCAGCATGGGGAAAATAAGTGACAGGATGGGATTCCACTTTGTAGCTTGGCTTCTGAGTGCCCTGTTGTAGCATCCCTGCTCCATGCTGTAGTATGGCCAGACAGATCGCTCCCGAGGCATCATTGCCTGAAGGAGTGGTGGTTTCATCCCTAGACTTTAGCTATATGCACATTTAACTAATTAAAGAAGCCAGTGGGCTTTTTGTCTTAAAATTTATCATTTTCTCAGATACTTTCCAGTGCTTACCTGAGAGGAACTCAGATCTGCTGCCAAACTGCTTTTCTCAGCTGCTTTTTGCGACCTGTATGAAGGTGGGGAAGTACACACTGAAAACCATTGGAGCAAGCAATGGTGGGGGCTGGTGTGAAAGACACCAGGTTAAAATGTAAGTGGGAGTACATGCACAGTATTTTGCAAAAGCTTCAATTAGTTTAATTGTTTCTGTTGAATTAATGCAATCCTACATTTAGATAAGCTCCTGAGTTATGACTCTTAGACTAGTTTTCTTAGGAGAGTATCAAAGTCTGGCTGACAGTTCTTACTTTTGGCTTTATAACACTAGACAGAACTGAAAGGGATGATGCAAAATCATCCCAGCTGGTTTGATGTAGCCACCACAGTCTAAACCAAGTGAAGGCACAGTCACCTGTTTGCCAGCACATGTTAAACCGGTCTTGGCAGGAAGCTCTCCTAGAGCCAGCTTGCCTTGCCTAGTTATAGTGTGTCTTCGTGCTCAGACACTAAAGATCAGTTTAGGGGAACACAACAGCCAAACATCTTCATGTTGCCTTTAATCAGTGGCAAAGGAAGATTTTTTTCTGGTGTGGCATACATACATACACCATTTGACTCAGATCTTATTCTGTTGCAATGCTGGGAGCTAGTTTTGAGAGAAGAAGCCCCCAGAAGTGAGGAGTGGTGATGGCTGAGGAGATATGTGTGTGCCAGCCCTGCTCATCCCATCAAGATGTTATAATCATGAAAGTCACCACAACAAAACCATGGAGTTGCTTTAACATCAGGAGCAGCGGAGAGCTGGCAGTGCAGTAAGGAAAAAGAGTGAGCCAACACTTGAGAGCCTCAAAACCCTCATCTAGCAGACAAGACCTTTGACTCATTCTTCTCTTAACTCCAGAACATAACACAATTACACAGGGACCACTCCTCCCTTTACTGAAGGCTAATATTAGCCCAGTGGGCTTCCCCTGCAGTAAGCCTATCTAGTGTGTTATCATGGAGATGAGAAGGTTTAGGTTGTCCTGTGTGCCATATATAAGGCAGCTCTGCAAGGTCACAGTGTGTTACAGGCCCTATGCAGGCAGCAGCATGTTAAAATCCATTCCAAAGTTGCAAAGGACATGGAAAAGTTTGTTCCTTCAAGGTATCTCTCAAACTGAAGCAAAGCTGGTGTGTTCAACTCAAACAAATGGCATTTATCTATGTGCTATTGCTTAAATTCAGATTTTAGATCCCCAAGAATATTTTGGAATAATTCAGTTGAAGGGCTCAGGATTTAAAGTGGAGCCTCCTGTTGGTGGTTGCCTCTGCTCTGGCAGGAAGGAATGCCTCCATTGGGGTGGACCAGCTGTGGCAGGCATTGCCCTGGTTTACACAGCCTGACCCCCGCTGATGATCAGGCTCTACGTGACTCTGGAGCACACCACGTTTTTTCCATGGCGCGGCAGCAACTGCTGTATGCTGTATTTTGAACAGTGAGTTGAGAGGATTACTGACAACAAGCAGCCTTGCCCCTTGCCCCAGGGAGCATTGCCCCGCCGTGATGCAGAGGGATTTAGGTATGTAACTACTGATGCAGCTGCGTAATAGACACAATAAACTGGTTTTGCATCAGTCCCTAATACTTCCTCCATCTGCCTTCCCTGGAAAGCACTGCTTGGCTCTGTGGAGAGTCACTGCAACCTGTGGGGTGAGCAGGGCCCGACTGCAGCCATGCCCTCCAGGCACTGGGTACAACAGATGTGATGGAGCGTGGATGCTGAACCCCACTTGAATCCCTTTCTCCCCAGCTGCAGTTGCCTGAGAGCCAGTCTCGATCTGCAGGAAGCAGAAATCCCTTTTAGGAAAACTGCTGTGCTCCTCAGTGGGAGTTTCCATATTTAAATGACCATCTTGCAGTTTCTTTAATCCTTCTATCAAGGCCTCAGCAGCGACCAGGAGTGTTGCTTGATCCCTACCCAGCCACCCAGTTGTTTCATCCTTTAATTCAGGTTAATGCTCCAAAGAAATACTGTACTTATCCCTATTACACAACCACAGTCAGGAGGCATTTCAGGGCTGGCATATCTTATTTTAGCATCAACTCCTTTCAAGACTATTAAGTTCCTGATGTTGTTTGCATCATGTTGATTTATTTTATGAATCAAAGGAAGATAATATCTCATGACTGTAAGATGTAAAAATTTCTGAATCAGGACCACATTTTATTTACACCGATTTAAGGCTTTGGCTGTAGCTTTTTCTAACTCTTACATTCTTTACCTGGTTTTTTTTTTTGCTTTTCTCACTAAGAGGTGTGATTTTTAATTTCCTTTTTTTAATGGCTAGCCATTTATGGAAAAATTTTAAAAGGTAAGCAATCCATGTGAATATTCACTGTCCGAACTTCTCAAACTTCTAAAAAGATGCAGCCTGCATCCTCCCTTTCATCTTTTGCTGTCTCTGGCTGCTGACATCTGTCTTCCCCAGGCACAGTGCACTTGTGGCTCGACAGACTCCTTTCTCTTACATGGTAGAGCCCCAAATCCCTGCTGCCGGTGTGGGATTTAGGGGAGGAGGAGGTGTGGAAGTGCCTTCATTTCACAGGCAGCATCCTCCATCTCCTTCCCCTATCAAACCCACTGCTACTCTTCTGGCAGCAACCACTGGAGCTCCTGGTGGGAGCCCCTTTCTTTACACTTAAGGTGCATGGAAGAGAAACAGAGTCCTGGAGTTGGCAGGATGGGTTAATGCCATATATTAAAACTTCCTAGAGTATAATTAGCAGAATGAGGGTGCTCCTCAGTGATCAGGCTCCTCACTGCTCGCTCACACCTACCTGGACAGCAGCAACTCATGTGAGGATGTTTGTACACCATTATGTTAGTGATCTTATAGTTTACATACTGATGCTTAATCAGAATATACTAGAGTGAAAATATTTTCCTGAAAACATCTTTGCAATTCAGTAAGAATTTGTCACTGTATTTTGAAAAACACAACAGCTGCTGCTGCCCCCCTTGCTCTCAGATTTTTCTTTCAACCTGCAAACTTGCACTTTTTTTCACCCCAGCAGTACAGTCTCCAACACAGAAAATTTAAGGCTGCTGACAATAGAATTGCTTTTCTTAGTTACCCTTCTTGGGCCTCTTAGATGTGGCCTGTGACCTCCTGGGGCCCAAGGCTACGTTAGGACCCACAACACTGCACTGCATGCCCCAGAGAAGAGCTCTCTCTCCATCAAAACTGTAGAATGTTGGTTGTCAAATACGACAGTTGAGTTGACTAGACTCATTGAGAAACTAAATTTACTTCCTCAAAGTTTGCATTGCAAGCATGCCCTGAGCTTTTCCCAGGCCACCCAAACAGAGATAAGATTTTTTTCTGAAGGATGAATAAGCATAGTTTCAAGCCCTTAAAGAAAACAACAGCCAACAAGAAAGAAAAAAAGTGTGGGAAGCAATGTTTTATTTTTAAATGGTTGAAGTGTGAACATGCTCAGTTGAAGTATGACTGTCAAAAATACTGCCAAGTGCCTAAATCCCACTGGTGGTAGCTTATCGCAATTCTCCTCCATTCTCCCACATACTTCTGTTCTTGGCTAAAACACAGCCCAACCCAGGCTGCAAGGAGAGAGGGGTGTTCCTTCTGTCCCGCCCTGGACCCACTGAACAGCTGGCATGGAAACATAGTCTCTTTCTTTGATGTATACTACATCCAGCTTCCCTACAGACCAAAGGGAGATTTCTGGTGGCAACCTGCACCTGGTTTTAGCCTAAGCTTCCCATAGGGGTAGTCCTGTCTCAGGGCAGAAGGTACTACCTGCTTCTTGAAGATGCCTTCCAGCCCTGTGTTAGTGTCATTCATTTGAGCGTGGCTGTAGAAAGACAGGAAAATATTTCATTTGAGACAAGTTAATGAACTCCCATTTTCAGCCCTTAGTCCTTTAAATAGCAGAACAGGAAATATGAGTAACTTGCAACATCTGACAGAAAAGGAAAGTAGCTGCTTCACTCTTTTATGGCCTGTTACCCTATTGAACAATGACGTGAGAATGTGTTGGGACAAACCTGATGAGGTGCTCTCTGCCACGAGGTGCCTATTACGCTGTTTGTTTTTCCCCTATTTAAAGGTGTCATTTGCCTTACTATGGATCCTGAAAATACCCAAGGTAACCACATGCCCAGCACTGGCTGAGAACCCCGAGCAGTGAATTGTTATTGCAAGGTCTGCCAAACGATTTCACATCTGGAAATTATCCACTTTACAAACATATTCTTTATAAAGAAGTAATGTTCTCCAGGTTTTAGGAGGGATTTCCAATATACCACGGGGGAAAAACTCTTTTGCAAAAACAGAGCGATTAAGGATTTTAGCTTACTCTAGCAACCCTGGTGTGGAGCACCTGGCTGGGTACTCTGGGTGCTAAGACTGCTGACAGCTGTGTCACCGTGTCCTCCTGTGCTGAGGAGATTGGTGATGTGTGGTACCCACATTCAGCTAGCAGAACAGATGGACCCCAATATCTTTTTGGCTTGAATTGTTTTAGCAATTTGTATCCAGAATGTTCTCTTTGCAGTGACCCAGGACAGATATGTTTTATTCCTGTTCAGGACATGGGTGGACTCTTTTATACCACTCTCCTTTTTCATAGTTTAATAATTTCCAGCCTTCCTCACTGGAATTGAATATAAATTTAGAAAGGAAGGGGAAGGGGAGGGGAGGGAGGAGAAAGGAAAGGGAAGGGAGGAGAAGGGGAAGGGGATAGGGATAGGGAAGGGAAAAAGGTATGTTTCAGACACACGTGGGAAGATGCAACTAAAAGACTGCTTTAAACTCCTTCCAGGTCTCAGTCTTAGCTTGAATAAAGTTTTAATAAAATCCAGAATAATTTCTCAGTATTCTTTGGGCAAGATGTGAGAAATAAGAGTCATAATTCACAGAAAAATCAATATGGAGGATGCTACAATTTTGGAGTACATGTTGATGAAATGGTGCCTTGCTGTGCTGCAGGTTCAGGGCAGATGGATTTTCCAAGATATACACAGAAATCAAAAGGAAACTTGGTATCATATGTTAATGAGCAACCAATTACACTGCAAATAAGGTTTTGAAGCCACTTATCTGCCACTCATAAACAAGACAGCTCACTGATCCAAAGCACGTAACACAATGCTGCAGCACCTTTTATCTCTGAAGAGCTGGAATCAGAGCCATGCCAGTGCTGATATAAAACCTGTGATCTAAAAACTAAACCAGATATTGCAGTGCATACTAGGATTCAGGGAAGGCTTATATTTTTTTATGGATAGTAAGACTAATAATAACTTTCACTGTGATAAAGTTTTTATGTTTGACAGACACATACACTCTCCTACTTCAGCATGCAGATTAGTCTTGTCCTGCAAGTGACAATAACCCAGACTGAATGAGACTATAATACACCATAGTAAGCATTATTTTGGATAACTGGCCCCAGGTTATAATCTCTTCCTAAACCAATGTGCATGTGTATGATTGTACTCTGATTACATTTATGAGAATGGTCTTCCCAGGAAGGGTCAGACAGCTATCACAGGCTGGTATAGCAGTTTATACACTTTTTCTTATCAGCATCCTGAGCAGCCCGTTCTGCCTAGATAAGGAGTTTGATGCTAAATTCAACCTTCCTGTCTCTGATAGCTGCTTCCCCCTTCCTGTGAATGCTGTTTACATCAGGGCAGTCAGGACATGGGCTGCTGAGCACACTCAGATTGCTGACTATCTCAAAGCTCCTGCCTGAAAGATTTATGCTCACTATCACATCTATTGCAGTGTCTTAGAGTAAGGCCATATTGCTCGCCTTTAAATAGAGACTGAAAAATTCTGTGGATACTTTATAAATACCCTGTCACCATTCAAAGGTGAACATTTTTTTCCCCTCTGTAGGCAATCACATTTTTTAAATAGAGGCATTTAAACTGTTAAGGAGCTGTTATGTGATGGTTTGACCAATATGAAAATGCCTTCCTTTTCTCTGCCTCTCAGTTCTCTATCAAAAAGTTCTGAGGCTGCAAGGGTTTCAGTTTCACCAAAGTCTCTTGAAAAACTTCAAGATCTTTTCCTTATATTTGAGTAACATTTACAAACCACTGTCTAAGAGAGCTTTACAAGCCCTGAGTATCTTAGCTCCTATATCTAAATATAATATCTATGTTAGCTCTTGTCTCTAGAACCTATCTCCAGGAAACAGGTTTCAAAACACTGCAGGAAACCCTTAAGCAGAGACGGGAAGATGGATTCACACCCGACTTCTGGGCCAGTTTGTGGAACTGCAATCTTAAAAATATTCCTAGAAAGAACACCCCCAAGGTGAAGTTTTGTCCTTGCTTTTGGCAAATGGTAGGCATTTGAACTTCTCCCTGCAGCATGCTATTTTTAATTCTTTCACTTAGGTGTTTGAAGCAAACAAAAACTAATGGCTTACTTCTTGCCAGAAAAAAATGTTTTCACAAAACTTTTCTATATAAAACCTCTCACAGTGTGCTACTCACTTTACTTGTTCCTATGTGCTTGACTAAGCTTCTAGTTCAATTGTTTATCAGAAGAAAGAAAGTAAGTAAAGAATGAAGTGTTGCAGAGATCACTCATCTATGGTGTAACTAGGCTAAATTTAGATGATATTCCCTATTTTACCAGTAAAATAAGCAAACTCGAGTTTATGGTTTAGATATGTTTGTACTTCTAGTTAAAATCACCTCATAACTTCTGCAGAAACAGACACGACTTCACTTGGTTATTGGAAATAATATTGGCTTCCATCCACTATAAATCTTTTTTGTACACAAAAACCTTCTGGACTCCCAAAGAACGAGAAAAGAGTTCAAAGAGTGAGACTTCACCCAAACCTCAGCTGTGTCTCATGGATGCTGAACTGCAGGATGCAGGTCTTCGGACAATTCTCATGCTGTAAGACTGCTCTGCACCATCTCTGGTCTATGTTGCTTTCCTACACAGACAGGAACAATTTTTTTCATTTCTAAATCTTAGACTTACACTATTTCTTTTATAAAAGTTTGTCATCTTGGGTGATGTGCTGTATAAATTTTGTATTCAATATTACAACATACACAACCTCTACTTGCCAAAATTATTTAACAGAATTTATTTTCACAGAAAATTAATTTGGGCAGGGTGAAAGGTAAATCCTGGGATTTAGTTTTCCTCCTGATGTTATTGGAGGATAAACATAGATAGATATACCTACATACACACAGCAGTTTTTTACGCTTCTTTAGCTGACAGCTAAAAAAGTTAATCTACTTCAATATTGGTCAAGGACCACTTGAGGACCATTTGCATGAAGCCATGCAAAAATCAAGTGGAGCTGCTACAGATCTGGCAACCCCACTAGTAGGAGGCAAACGCCAAGAAACCTCGGTTCATTGAAAGTAAACCTTCATTATTCCAGAAAAACACTCGGCGGTGTTGCTCTGCCCTCTGCAGACCGGATTGTATAATCACATATTACCACCGATTAGGTACTTTTAAAGCACATCTTGATGGAAAAAAAGTTGAACGAAACATTCTACTGGTGCACTGTGACACTGCAAGTCGTAAATAAGTAAGGAGTACTCCTGAGGCAATGGGTGGTTTCTGTGTGTCCTCATGAAGTCCACACTGCCCATTAAGTCAGGGAAATAATTATTGCCTGAAGAGCACCAATGCCTAGAGTCCACATTCAGAATGAGGTACAGCAAATTTTTATGTCTGTTACTCTAATGTATGCCAGGCATACATGTATACATGCAGTTATTGATGGTGGAGAAAGAAGTTCCAACTCCCATACACAGAGCAACCCCTCCCAGGTACTAAGAACAGTTTTCTGCAGTAAGATCCAAGGCACAGCAAACGCTGTGATTCCTTGATTGATTCCCTCCACAGCAGCTGGCTCCACCTTTTATCCTAGGTCAACATCCAAGAAATCTGGCAAATGCATCCACCTTTATGAGCTCTCTATAACATAATGTGCTCTCCGCATGTTATCTGGTAAAGAATGTTAAAGCTTACTTAACTCTCTGCTGTTTCCTGCATCCCCGCTGATGTGAGAAAACACATGACATTGCTTTTTTTGAGCTGGACAACATTTTTTGTACTAAGGGCCTATCACAACTCTTCCAACAGAAAAATACGGTCCTACATAATTTTTATTAGGCTTAATTTATTTATTAGGATAGAAATACCACAGTAAAATTTACGCAACACACAATTCAGATTTGTTCCAACATTTCAATTTATTAAGTGTTGACATTTGGAAAGTAGTTTTCTCCAAGCGCAGATGCCAAACTCCAGGCATTGGTGTGGCCCTCACAAATGAGCAGCACCTGATGTTCCCTTACTCCACCTCCCACCTGTCTGTGGTTATCGGGTGTCATACAACAGACTAAACTGGTCAGGACTTGTGCAAAAAGAGCCTGGCAGGAAGAAAAATTTGCCTACACAGCTCCCAATACCATCCCTCTCCTACTGTGGTACTACCACATGTGCTGGTTACCTGACCCAAAGACTCACATGTCAGGAAACAAGAGAAGTGGCAGTCTTTCAGCAAGTGGCAGCACTTCCAGAATACCTTCAGTACATAACTGAAATAGGTGTTTGGGAAAAAAAATAAATTTGTTCAATATAATACAGTGCAGAGCTTGCAATATGTAATGCTATTATGCTTCTGTAAGTTAAGTTTAATGGCAGGTCAAGATCCTTAATAATGACTCTTCTGAGCTATACTCAGCATCTGGGCTGGACACTCTCCATGGTTTGCAGGTAAGTCAAGTGAAATACAGTCAGAACACCACATTAAAATTTGATGAAGAAAAGCTATAAAAAAGGACTGTGTACATCTGAATGGCATTCCTATCCAGAAATACTGCAGGAACACAGATTTAAAAAAGTTAGTAAGAGATTAAACCACTGACGACATCTCCATGTGAATGCTTTTGCATGGATTCTCATTTTGTCATTCTTCATGGCTTTTGTTGAGATTGAGGGATCTATTGCAGACTAATGCTGCAGGCTAGAAAATTTTCAAGCATATCACCTAAGCAAAATAAAAGTCACAGATTTTCACCTTGTCCATTTCACAAAACAGAAACGTTGTTTTCACTTCCAAAGCAAAAAAATGGAGAAAAACAATGGTCACATTTACACTTAGTAAAACTGTGCTCCCGTACTTCCATTTGACAACAGCTGAATGCCATGCTTAAACAGAATTCTTTCCATATTCTTAAACAAATCCCAGCTATCTTGGATAACTGACATGGAAATATCACTTAGGGTCTGGGCTACATCTTGTAAACCTTGTGCAATGTGACAATACCTTCATTAGTCTCTGGGTCTCCTGGTGAAACTTCAGCCTGAAATACCAATTTCACTGAAAACAATACATGCCCCTAAGTATGTCTACACCATTATGCCAAATAGTACCTCTCTAAAGCCAGCTCACCTCTGACTCTACTAGCAAGGCTCCATGTGGCACTGGAAAATGCATCTGGAGCACTGAAGAAGCACTGCCAGGGCTCCCAGGCAGTGTGCTGGTCCTCTGTAGGTTCTAAAACAAGCTCTCACAGAAGGGGAAGGTAAGCAGGACGCAGAGTACATTATGCCTCTGGTCACTACCAAGATCTGCTCTTTCAGAGAGTGATAGATTCAAGAGATCACCTCTATAAGAAAGACCATGCAATTGTTTTGGAAAAGCTCAGAAACAGAACAAATGTACAGTCAGAACCATAAGCTAAACTTCACAGGAAAGTAAATTGCTTTGTATAGCTAGAATTGCCCAAAGTAAGTAATTCTGAATTTATCTGTATAGATACACATACTGCATAGCAAAAATACTGACAAACTTCCCATTTTTAGACAGTTTTAAACATAGTAAATGACAGGACTGGTAGTCCTTTCCTTCCTCTCTCCCCGCATAAAACTCAAATCTATCAACTGTGTTATTTATACATAATGAAAACAAGGAGCTCATAAACTACAGTGACAGTGACTGTAAGCAAGACCATTTACCAAGTAACAATGTTACTTGCAGAAGGAAGTGTGTTAAACCAGGACAGTTACACTTTCTGAATACATGGTATTTTAAAGACAAGCTGAAGTGAAAGTTAAGTGAAACTGAAAAAAACCCCTAAATTCAAACATCAGTGGGTATATGTATTTTCTCTTAAAATCCTGAGCATTTTTCCCTTGAAAATATTGATAGAATGCCCTTCAGAATCTCTTTAAAATTGCACAATATTTAGTAGTTGCACAGTAACTTCTTCACCTCTTGCAGTGAAGGCTGAAGAGAAATTGACTGTGGTAAAAGTGCTTAGTCAGAGGAAAGTGCTCAGAAGAAAGCAGTAGGAACTGGAAGAAAATGTTCAGCACCTGCAGTTTTTGGCTGCTGATGGGTAAAAGAAAGCAAAGTTCTGGGGTGTGCTGAAACCTTTGAGGTGAGAGCTGATCCCACAATAACTTTTCAAGAGAGCAGCAACCACTTGCTCATTACCAGCTATGAGCAAAGCAGAAGAACATGGTTAATTTCTGTGCAGAAATTCATACGCTTGTGTGTCATGGCTGTGTCCCAAACTACCACTTTGAATCCAAGATTCTGCAGACATGGGAAATCAGACTCTCTGCTAGATATGAGGAACAGTATCAAGGTGTTTTGCTCATGCCCAGGTCTATTATTTTCTCTTCTCCTTTTACACTATTGAGTATTTGACTTCATTTAGCTTCCAGAAAGCCTCAAAATTGTTTCTTCTAATAACTCAACTCCCCACATTTCTTGCAAGACAGTTAAATTGAAAAAACAGGCTTTCAGGCTGAAATCTGGGTATTGTAATCTATTACTAGACATAAGCATTCAGGTTTCCACCTGTTCTTAGAAAACTGGGAAACAGATTGAGTTTATGACCTGAGTCCACACAAGTAGGTATCACACACAAGAGGACTTCATTATCCATGTTTACCACAAACCCACCGAAGCTGCTGCTCTCTTTGGAGGTCAGTTAATTCATCAATGGACCTCCAGCTGCACTGACAAGCATACGCTCGTGCTCCTTTCTTCTTTATCATCTTTGCTCTTAGTTTGCTGAGCTCAGGCATGTTGTTCCTGCCAAACAAGCAAATTCAGCTTTTTCAGAAAAAAGATTCAAGAGGCCATTTCAAATCAGAAGAGCTCTTAAGGGCACTTCTGAGTATCACTGTCATGAATGAATTTAGGGATATATTAAATTCTGTTTTGAACACAATCCTTTCCCAAGACCATTCTCAGTCCGTAGCTGCTGCGTTCCCAGATCAACTAGAGACTGACTCATGAAACTTGAATTCTTTTTAAAAGCAGAGAGGGAGAGTGATGGGAGAAGAAACAGAAATGGATAAAAACAGATTACAGGAGACGTTGCTTCCCTCCCCCCACAGACTTTCCCACCTGATCCCAAACAGGTCATACCATGCTCCTTTTTAGGTAACAGCAGTGATCAGGACTTTTCACCTTTCCTGTTCTTATCGAGCCCCAAGGCACAGTAACACAATGCTAATACCAAACCCACCTCAGGCATACCTGAAAAAAAGATAATCACAGGACTGATCCCAGATGTAGTCATCGAAAAGTGACACACGAAAGTCGCATGCAGTACAACGTAGCTGATCACACGTTCTGGTCAAAAAAGAACAAATGACAATCAGAGAAACTACCTCGATCATAACTCTTTTAAAGTATAGCACTCAGTGAGAAATACTGGAAGCCAAATTACCTAATCTTAATGGTTTTCCACCACTGGCCCATTCATTATGTTATGTGATTTAACTATATGATCATGTATTATTTGTACAGGTTCCTAACCTCACTGAACGCAGAAAATAAACTGATATTCTCTTGATACAGTCTTTGGTCTTCCTCATTGGTACAGCACCTGACCAGCATCCAAATATGCATCAAGCACATAATTACTACAAAAAATCCCACATGGAAATGCAATCATGTTCTATAGGATGTTGTAGATAAACCTTCTAAGTATCTCTGCTACTTAATTCAGCCACAGTTGCAAAGCAATCTAACAACTTTCAGTTCAGGCTCCGGGATGATTTAAACCAGCCCACATAGTTGGCATTACATAGAAAGATGAAGAGAGGCAGGGAAAAATAACAATGCAGCAGCAATTTCCTTAACTACTTGTTACTGATTTTGGGAGTTCAATGTCTCATTTGCATGCATCTTTCAACACTTCAAACAAACAAAAGATCTGTTGGTCAACAACAGAGGACTGGAAGGGAGGGACCAGCTGACTTCAACTGCAGTTACAGGCAGCCCTTCTTTAGATGACTATAAAGCTGTTCCTGCCCTGTTCAAATGGAGACCTCTGTACCACCAGACACACAGCTGTGAATAAAAATAATGATAAAGCAATTAGCACATTTTTACCAGGTTTCCTACCTTTTTGAAATATTTGTTCCTATGCCAGATGGTGAAGTGCTTCCACCCAGGTACACTGGACAGCATCTATACAGATTCATTAGAAAAGACTAACTTATAGCAAAACAGGTTGGAGAAAGTAGTACAATGCTTCTCCCAGTTTAAAATATTTATAAAATAATAAAAATTAATAGTTATAAAATTTATGTATATAAGAAAATATTTATAAAATATAATTTATAAAATAATGTTATAAAAAAATTTATAAATGGTTTAAAATAATTTTCATATTATTTCCTTATAAATTATATTTAAAAATAATACTTATAAAATATTTATAAAAGGAATTTTATTTATAAAATAATATTTAACTAACTACAGAATTTTAAAATTTCCATTACCAAGGTGTTAAAAGAAAAACTCTCTGAAAATCACTCTCTATACCAAATATACATGGCTCTATATAGTGCAGCATTTGATAAGTGTGTCCATAAGTCAAAGAAGATGTTGTTCAAAAACTTAAATAATTAATAAATTTGTAATAAATAATTTTGACCACATGAAAACACATCAACAATGCTTCAAAATTATCTCATCTTTTCTTTTTCTTTAAAAAGAATGTTTCTGTACTCAGTGTCTTTCTTAGTTAATGTCAACACAGATTAAGCAGAAGTTACAATCAAGCTATGTCCAATAAACTAAAACATTTTTCACTTACCTCTTCCCATGTGCCTGTGCAACAGCACTATTTTTTTCAGGTGTGAGACTTGCAGAGTTAGCCTTCAATTTCTGTTTAAAAAGAAATCAAAGAATAAAAGGCAGAATTACAACAAGGTAACATTATTCTGTTTTACTTAATAAGCAGGAGCCAGAAAATCTCAGCCACAGAAGAAGGGAACTAAGCACCTCTAGGGAAGTTTCTTCGTTCGGGCTGTGAGGCTCTTTGAGACAAAAGCTGCTGAAGTAACAGAAGTGTGAACAAAGCTTCTCTTCCTGTGCTGAATTTTCAGCTCTGTCTGAAGGAATTCAACCCCACATGATCACTTTGACTTTACAATCCAGACTTAGTACTTTATGCCCTCCTTTTACTAATTTTGCTTTTAAAAACATTTTAATTCAGGAACCCTCTCCCTCAATGTTTTTGAGCTTTTCCTTCATTAAAACACAGTAAGAACAGATTATTCATAAAGTGTCTTTGAAAAGTTTCTTATTTGCTGCACAAAACCCAGTTGATTTGAATTCCAGAATATTAGAATTCTAGATCCTAAATGGGAAGTTCTAGCAATATAAAATGATAAAATTATACAAATTTACTGATGTAATTCTCTCACGCTCAGAGGTATGTACTGTGGTATACAAGTGTTTTTTGTTGGCTCAGATTTAGCCACTCTGTAAAAAAATCAAAGACAAACAAAGCAAAAACAATATCTCTCACGAAAATAAGAGAATCTGCACAAGGGGTTATGAAGTATAAATAACATGATTTTCTACTGCTGATAGATAAATGAGTATTTTCAACGTCTTCTATCATTCTGACTGTCTTGACAATGTAAATGTGCAGTTTCATCTCCATCTCCTGCTGTGAAACAACAGAAGTTTTTTGCAGAGGATACAAAACAGGGAGCAGTGTTTGGTGTGTCAGATGACTGTGCTGCCATTGAGAGGGACCTCAAATGACTGCAGAAATGGGCTGAGAGGAACCTCTTCAAGTTCAGCTAAGGAGAAATGCAAACTCCTGCCCCTGGGGAGGAATAACCCTTATGCAGCAGAACACAATGAGGACTGATCAGCTGGAAAGCAGCTTTGCAGAAAAGGCTGTGGGAAATTTGGTCGATAAAAAGTTGACTGTGAGCCAGCAGTGTGCCCTTGCAGCATGGAAGGCCAACAGCATCCTGGGCTACATTAGGTGGGATGTTGCCAGCACATCCAGGGGGGTGATCCTTCCTTTGTACTCAGCACTGGTGAGACAGAATCACAGAATCATTTCAGTTGGAAGGGACCTTCCTCTGCTCAAAGCACAGTCAGCTTCAGCAGCTTGCCAAGGACTCTGTTCAGCTGCATCTGAAGATCTCCAAAGACTGAGACTCCACAAGCCCTCAGTGAAGACTGGCCCCATATTTGACCACCCTCACAGTAAAAAGTGTTTTCTTATGTACAGGTGGAATTTCACGTTTCAGTGTGTGCCCATTGCCTGTTGTCCTGTCACTGGGCACTACAGAGGAGTCTGGCCCCTTCTTTACTACACCCATCAGGTATTTACACACATTGATAAGATCCCCCTGGACCCCTCTCTTCTCCAGACTGAACAGTCTCAGCTTTCTCAGCCTTACCTCATCCAAGAGATACTCCAGTCTTAACGATCTCCATGGGCCTTTGCTGGACTCCAGTAGCTCCATCTCCCTCTTGTGTTTGAAACTAGAACTGGGCACAGTACTCCAGACAGGACCTCATAAACTGGAGCACTGTGCCCAGTGCAAGAGAGACGTGGACATAATGGAGTGGGCCCAGGAAAGTACCATGAAGGTGATTAAGGATTTAGACCATCTGACATACAGGTAGAGGTTGAGAGAACTGAAATTGTTCAGCCCGGAGAAGATAACGGTCAAGATACTTATCAGGGAATAAAAAAATACATCAGGGAAAAATAAAGCAGAAGTAGCCAGACTCTTCTCAGTGGGGCTCACTGACAGGAGGGGCAATGGGCGCACAATCAAGTACAACAATCTCCAGTTAAACATGTGAAAAACTTTTTGTGAGGGTAGTCAAATACTGGAACCATGTTACTTAAGAGAGGCTACAGTCTCCATCCTTGGAGGTATTTGAAAGCCATTTGGACATAGGCCTGGGCAACTGGCTCTAGGCAGCCCTGACTAAGCAGGTGGTTGGAGCAGATGTTCTCCACAGATCCCTCTTCCACCTGCGACCATTCTGTGATTCTGTGATATTTAACATTATGCTCTATCTTGAACTAGCATTTCCTTTAATTGTCTATTACTGCCTAGGTAAGAACATCTCTTTATACCCCTCCTGCTCCTCACTATAGGATTGTTGCATTTTCCTTTCTGCTTTCTTTTGCAAGTTTATTCTACAGCTTGTTTTAGTTCATTTTTTGCTTAAAAATTTTAGCTTATGGTGCTTTCCTTTCCATTGTTGTACCTGATCCACTTTGCATTTCTCCAAATTCTACTCACCAAAGGTGTTTTGGTAAAGCTGCTGTCATTACAGATTTCATCAATAATGTCATCTATATCTTCTTCGCTGCTGCCAGTACTCATTAACAGTTTAGCTGATCTGAAAAACAAACAAATCAGCCTTCATTTTTGTAGCAAAATGAACTACAGCAGTTCTAAGAATTACAAGTTAGAAATAAAAACAGTTACAGACTTTTTCCTTTAAAATATTTTAAGTATCTAAGGTAGGCCATTCAAGTCATGACTAAACAAAGGTAAACTGCAGGGTGACACCTTTCAGTCCTGCTGAATTGTCCCATCATAGGTCTTTTTTTTGCTTCTTTTATTTCCAATCACTTCCAACCCTGAATAAAACTATGATAATATAACCCATGCTACACTTACTGGGCAATAAATTGGACAGCCTTGATTTTTCACATTAACCTTCAGCAGCAGTAACATGAAAATGTCAGAGGGAGTTCTCAAGCTGTACAACTGCAAGTGTTCTGAATGAATTCCTGCCAAACTGGATGCAGAAAGGTCACATGCACTTTGCTTTCACTCAAGTGACACTCAAGTCTGCTGTTTTCTATCCCTTTGTCAAGGAAAGAGAGGCTGCGTTAACGAATCAAGAACAAATCTAGTCCTGAGAAAGAACAGCGTGACTTTTTAAAAGTTTATAATTAGATTGACTAAAACTAAGTGCTCATCTAACCATTATGCAAACAATGGGGAAGTCCAGTAATGCGGTCAAACCCAGTGGGCTTGCTGCTCTTGCATTAGTCATCAGGTTCAGCAAGGTCCTTGCCCGGGACTCTGTTGGGTAAGGGCTCAGCAGCCCTCCTGTGGAGACATCTGGCCAAGCCCCTCTGGTCCACACACCTTCCAAAGGGAGCCTGAGATGTCTGTGAGGGCAGGGATGTAAACCTGAGTGTCAGGATGGAAACCCAAGGGCAGGCAAAGATGCCTGTGAACGCCTAGATGAAAACCTGAGGACCAGCAAAGCCAAATGTGAGGGCTGTGGATGGAAACCTGATGTCCAGGATGGAAGTCCTGACTTCCTGACTGAGGGCAGGCAGTGGCAGGAGGGCAGCAGCCTGAATGCCTGGCAGTACTGTCAGCAATGACCCTGTCACGACCAAACCTGCCACTATTTGTATCATCAATTTGAAAATTGTGGAATTTGAGACAGACACCTGAAAGTGTAGCGTCTAAGTTATGTGCTTATTGTAGAAGATATGGTTAATAAATACAAACAGAAAACGCAGACGGGAGGGAATGGCCTGAAGTTGTGTCAGGGGAGGTTTATGTTCAGAATTAGAACAAGGTTCTTCTCGCGGAGGGTGTCTGGGCCCTGGGGCAGGCTCCCCAGGGCAGGGGTCACAGCACCAAGCCTGACAGGCTCCAAGAGTTGTTCGGACAATGCTCTCCTGTGGTTCCTGCGCTGGACCCTGCGCAGGGCCAGGAGCTGGGCTTTGCTGGTCCCTGGGGCCCCCTCCCAGTCAGCATCCTGCGACTGCGAAAGGACTCACGTATCAAGGGAATAAAATATTTGATAATGCTATTGCTACAGCTCTCCCTGCTCTAAACTGCTATATTTATAGATATTTGATATATATCACGAGGTGAGTCACAGAGCCGAGTAATCCCCAAACCTAACTCAGGAGAAAATTAGCGCAGCTTTTAACGCCATATTTAATCCGAGGCCGCGCCACTTGCAAGAGACAAAGCCCGTCTGAAGCAACTCAGCTCGCTGACACACGACCAGGATGACTGGGAAACAAAGGCTACCGGGGACACCCCCACCCCGCCGGCCCCTCCGGCGCTCCCGCCCCCCGTGAGGGCTCTGGCCGGGCTGTGCGGCTCCCCGGCGGGCCCTGGCTCGGCGGGGACGGGCCCGAGGGCGCCGGGGCCGCGGCCGGACGGCTGACCTGTCCTCCGTGGCCGCCGTGGGCTCCTGCTCGCCGCCGCGGCCGCGGCACAGCCGCCTCTCCACCTCGTCCAGCAGCCGGTCCAGCTCCTCCGCCATGTTGCCGCCCCGCCGTGCCCGGGGCGGGGTCTCCGCGGCCCGGCCCGGCCCGTCCTGTCCTGGGGCGCTGCGGGGGGATCGGCATCGGGATCAGGATCGGCCGGGACCCCGCCCCGCCACTCCCGGGTTCGGCAGGGAACCACGGGAGGAGCAGGGGAAAAAAAAAAAGGAAAATTTAAAGCCAGGAAGCCCGGGCCGTAGTCGGCAGGATTCGAACCTGCGCGGGGAGACCCCAATGGATTTCTAGTCCATCGCCTTAACCACTCGGCCACGACTACGCATGCTGGAGGAGCGCTCCCCGCCGCGCTATGAGTGATCGCCAGGAGCATCAAGGGTTGGTGTTTGGGGCTCGTCTCCACACGGGCGCGCCCTGAAAGGCATAAAATAAGGTTTATGCCTAATGCGTCCGTCATGCAGGTCGCTGCGCTGTGTATCCGTCTGTTTAGAGCACAACGAAGGGCTCACGCTTTGCTGAGTCCCGCCTGGTGTTTGTTTGGTTTGGTTTCGTTTCTTTTTTTTTTTTTTTTTTTTATTTGCGTGGATTAGTAACACTCGTGGAGACCGCGGCCCTGGACCCCTCAAAGGCGGGCGCGCTGCCCCCCTGACACCCCCGAGGTTTAGAGAGAGGGGTCCTGCTAAGCTAAACACAGCATTGCCATCTCCGGGGGTCACCTGAGACAGAAAGCTCAGTGCTCGCACCCTCCCGCAGCCAAAATGGCCCAAAATTTGTCAGCCCGTGATGGAGCAGGGTCTGCAGCCCTTAAGAGCTCCAAGCAAAGCCTCTCGGTTACAAGGTGTTTTACAATTCTCCTGGTATTTCAAGTAATGAGTTGTGAGCCCTGTCTGAGTTCCCTCTTACTTAAGCTTTTATTTCATCGTTGCATTTTGCTCCCCGCACGTCTCGGGTCTCTGTTAATCCCCCGGCCTTGTCGTGGCAGTGCTGCTGGGGCAGATGTGTTGGGCTGAACGCCGTCAGCCTTCCCTGGGCTGATGTGATGGAGGAAACTAAATAGTGTTGATGCTGCTCCAGCTCTTTTAAGTGGTCCCCTTGGTCGGGACTCTCTGTCGTGTAGGTAAATTCAATCCAGAAGAAGTGGATTTTTGGGTGGAATTTTTACATTCATCTCTTGCAGCTGTGGAGAGTTTAAACTAAGCACAATTCTCCTCGGTATGCTATCATCTCTGTAATTTGAAAAAGGATCAGGAGCCCACAGGCTTGGAAAATCTTGAAGAAACTCTTGTCCTGAAATACATCATCACATGTGGAAAAGACCACTTGCTGCATCATCTTAAAGGAGCTTAAGAATGCTGAAATCCAGTATCATTCTGGCATTCTTTCAAATGGCCTTAGAAATCCGAGTACATTCTCTTTTGAGTGCAAAACTGTTTCTTTCCCGTTCCATCAATCCTGTGGCTGTCAGTGTGTCTGTTGCAAGGTGCCAAAAATGTATGGAGTGTGTATGGGATAACAATGCCAAAGTCAGGGGTGCCTCAAGGCCTTCTCCCACGAACTTGTTGCAGCATTTTCTCAGTTGGAAAGCATTTGAAACCAAAAAGAAAAGGGGAAAAAAACAAGAAAAGAAAAAAAAGAAATAGGAAAAAAAAAGACACACAGACGTTTAGAAATACTGAAAAGTTTGGTTTTGTGCAGATTGCTGCCTGCTGTTTAGATTCTTGTTCAAAACTTCTGAAAGGTCTAATACAATCAAAGAGACTTACTGGGTCAAATTGATTCCAGACTAGTCCCTGGAATCATACTGAGGTGAATCTGACACACTGGGCCTTCAGCTAAGCTGTGGCCAGGAGAAAGGAGTTGGTGTCACGCCCTGAATTTTGTCCTCTCTTAGGAAATGATTGAATTGGCTTGTGCAGATCATGTCTCTCACTGACTACTTGAGGCTTATATTGGTGCAAATGGAAAGGTCACTGATTGCTGAGGGCTACAAAAGTACAGAGAGACCATTTTGTCTGATGATGATTTTTTATTTTTTTTTAAATATATATACTATCTCAATATATCCTTTGGAAGAGAGGACAGAAAGCTGAAAGGCTGTCCTGGGTGGAAGTCATTATGTTTTCTAAACCTCAAGCTACTGTAAGCTTTCTCAGCAGTGCAGATAAAACTACATTTTGCCACAACAATGATGAGGACAAAAAAGCTTTGTAGGGTAGGATGTTAATTTGGCTCTTCTGTTTTCTCTGGGAACCAAAGAGAACTTTAATTGAGCTTGACCAGAGATTTTGTCAGCCCTCTTCTCTGAATGATGAACTCTCCAGGGCTTGGGCAGTGATAGAGGTCAGCAGAGCCAGGGAACACCAAAGCTCTCATTTCCAAGTGCTACCCGTTGCCAACCAGGAGAGAAATGATTGCAGGGAGGCACTCTTTTTGATATGGCAACAGCATGTTGCAGTCCTTTCTGCCTTCCCATTTCTTGGCCCAGAAGATGTCACACAGTGACTGCCTCTCACCAAGGTATTCTGCTGCGTCCAGCAAATGTAGAACAATTCAACTCCTTGCTCCCAGTCACAGGATATTGCTCTAATCCCATTCCTGGTCACACTCCAGTATAATATCATTTTGAGTGACGCCACACTTATTTCCTAGTAGTGGTACAATGCATCAACATGAGCAAATTGAGACCGAATGCAGATTCTTGGCCATAATTTTAACCACTAGCAAGAATTTCCATGAATGAAACTCTTCTGTGTAAAGATACCAGATTGGGAGAGAACTTCTTGAAAGACCGCTTGGCAGCAAAACTAGCAGTGTGTGCAAGATTCCTCGTATAAACACTAGTTTGTGATGCTGAGAGATGGTTTAAGCTGAAGGCTAGTTTAGTCTTGGACTTCACGGCCAATCCTTATATCAAAGGTGCCTGCTTAGAAGGTGGATTTTCATCTTCTGGCACAGCTGCCTCACCCATCAGGGGCATGAGGACTGGAACAACATTCAGTTACTTCCAACCTTCCCTCAAATTAATAGTTTCAAGGTTACGGTGTGTGAGCACCCACCACCTGTTGCCTGGACCACACAGTTCCCTTCCAAAGGGAGATATTCTTGAGAACAGCAGGTAAGTGTCCAGAGAGACAAGCTGGGCCTTTGCTGTGGGGAGTAAACATACTTTTGGATGTTTGTGGACACATGTGCTCATTTTCAAATCAGTATGACATTGTGGTGTTTACCAAGAAGTGGAAGGTTTTCAGGACAGTATAGAGAGCAAAAAAATACTTGTCTGCAGGCCTTTTAATGAACGTGGCATAGTCCTTAAAGCTGCTTATAACCATGACATTTTGATCTCCATGAGGGCATAACAAACATTAGAAAGTTGTTTCTGGAAAAAACCTGTCAGCTTGTAAGGCTGTGTACCAAGGAGGTCACACTTCCAAATCAATGATAATTATGTGTAACTTAGAATAAAAATGGTGTTGCCAGGCACTGTGTGGCTTTACTGCACCTGCATTCTCTGGCACCAAGGGTGTCAGTCCCTGTAAAGTGGGGCAGAGGGAGGCACACGGTGATAAAACAGGTCAATGCAGAGGAAGCATCTCATCATAAGGTAAAAATGTTCCCATTTAAATGATAGAAAACATAATTAATAGTGAATATAAAATAGTTGGCCTGCCTGAAGGGACCTAGGCTGTGAGAACATGAGTAGGAGGGAGAAAGCATCCAGCAGAGAGGACCGGGGGCTATTGTGGAAAAATCCTTCCTGCTTGCTGCCCATTGCACAGCTGTGGTGAGAGACAAACACCATGTAAAACCATCCTAGCTGAGGGAGCTGAAACCAAAGCAGCAATAGTGTTCCATCACCCTTGCCAAGGCTGGAAAATATTTTTCAGAGATGATTCTTCAGAAAAGTTGTGAGCTGGGAATAACTAGCCGGTAAGACACAGGGTCATGGCACGAGTATTCATGTGGGGGTGAAAACTGCTGTTTATGTGAACTCTGTGCTAATATCCCACTCCTTGGCAGCGCTGATTCAGATTTTTCTACCTCAGGCCCCAGAGTGCTGCATCTCAGAGGGAGGCAGAAGTGGCAGCTGATAGGATTGGTGTTCTCGTGCATCAGGTTCTAGATAGGCCCCTTTGTCACCTGCCTTCCTCTTCTCAGTACAAGAATCCCATTCAGGGAAAATATACGTTGGACAGAATCACAGTTGTGTAACATGAATGTTATTTACATGTGTGATTTTGTACAGGCTTTTACAGTTAAAAATACTTAGAAGAATAACAAGATGAACAATGTCTTTTGCAGCTGAAAGCTTATTTATAAAACCTCTCTCTAGAAGCTCAAAACCGAAAAGGAGATCTTCGTGTCTGTAAGTTAGTAATGAGGTTTTCATTTGAACTTGAAATAAGCAGGCTTTTTTTTTTTTTTCACTGTAGTGAATAACAGTGCAGTTTTCAAAAGGAGGAATAATTAAGCACAATGTGAAAATTAAAAGCTAGAATGCCATTGATTTCAGCAGGGTCAGGATTTCTTACAGAAGGTGAAAATCCAGTCCATCTCATTGCAAGTATCTGTTTTCTTGCTGGAGGACAGGGAACTGGTAGCATTCCTTCCAACTCCAAGCTGTGTCTCCCAGCAGAGGGCATTGCAGGGTGACATTACTGTTTTCAGGGATCTGGCAGAAAGTAAATTGAACTTCAAGAGGTTGTTTGGCTGGTCTAAAATTTATTTTCATGACCTCCACTGGGAGAGTAGATTATCAGTTTAAAACCAAAAGATGCTGCTAGCAAACTGTGTAGCTGGAAGATAAAATGAATTTTTTCTTGCACTCCAAAAAACCCAAATGCCTGAAAGAGAGAACAAATACCAGGAAGCATTTGTTCTTCGGTGTCTCTATCACATGATTTATTTATCTGTTTTAAATGACACTGTAGGCTAAATTAAAAAAGCCTTGTTTTGGGCTGATATCCTCATGAAATTCTGTGAAAAATAGTAAAATGTTTCCTATAAAAATGAAATGCAGAATTAAAATAAAAATGATGTGAGCAATAAGGAGAAGAGAGAAACTCCAACATTTGCAGTAGATGTGAGTGACAAGCATAATTTCAAAAAATGTATGTAAGAAAGGAGATTTTTCAAAAGACTGGGGTGTGCTGTGTATCAAACCAAGAAGCTCCAGGTACCCAGGTACCTGTGGGCAGTGCCTAGCCTTCAATGCAGTTCTCTGTCTTTCCTGCCATCTCTGCCCTGAGCCCTGCAGCCCCCCCACATTACACATCAGAAGCATATTCAGGGGACAGATGGGGGGTACTTATTGCACAGACGGGTCTTCTGACCCTGTCCCCACATCCTGACTGTCCTGTCCTATAACAGCAGTGCCAATCCACTTTCTGGAGGCAGAAGATTTAATGGACGTGATCAGGTTGACTCTGTAACACAGGCATCCTGTTAGGTCTCCATCTGCAGGCAGCATTTAGTCCAACTTACTGTGTGGCCACACAGCAAACATGCCTTGGCAGAGGACAGTGAGAGATTGAGGGGAGGAGAGGCTGAGAGGTGTGTGGAGCAACAGTATGCTCTCTTGTTTAGCATTTGTTCTTTGGCAGGTCACAAGGGGATTCAGTGTGTTTGGAAGTCAGTACTATCATTGTAGTTTTACAGGTGGAGAAACTGAGGCACCCAGGTGGTTGTGTCCTGCCTGGGCTCATCAAGTAAAATTAGGACAAAAGTACTAAGAGCAATCCTATCTTGCCTGTCAGTAAAGTCTCAGTTTAATACATTGTAGGCTCACTGAGCTGCACCATATTTATGTGCTGCAGTGAGAAACACTTGCAAAGTTAAAGAAGTGCAGGTGGGCAAGAGTTAAAAAGCAAATTCTCCCACCTTGATTCTTGATAACATTCTCACTCAGGGTAGTTTACAATGCTAAAACCAAAGGGACTTGAACAGAGCAAAGGTCCTGAATTTGAATTTCAATGAACGATATTGAGGGAGTGGTTGGGGTATTTTATAAATACCCTGAAAATGCCTAATAAGGATTCGGCTCTGGAGGACTTGAAAGGGCTATAACCTTTCCTACAGTTTAACAACACATTTCTCCATAAAACTAACTTAAGAGAAATTCCCTGCATTCCCACGCTGAACAGTTAGCAGTCTTTTCAAACTTATGATATAGCAGTAAATATAGCTTATAACCATAAAATTAAGGTTATGTGGACTTGTAACTTTTTATTTTATGCTAGCTCTGTGGGCCACTAGCAATTTCTACAGAGGTTACTGTCCTGAAGTCTGCAACGAATTACATGAGTAAAGTAAGAAGCAACAAAACTAAAAACAGAAATCAACCGTCACTCTTTAAACAGACGCGTTGGGTGTTTAAGGGAAGAAGGGCAAACAAAAGGAAGGGGAATCCACCATGAAATTTGCAACTTCTCATGCTCTACAATTTCAATTTCTTTTAAGATAGTACTTTGTGCTATACAGAGAACTTGCTTGCTTACATAGCTGTCATTGCACTCCTCATGTGTTTAATGGCTACAGAACAACTCAAGAAAAGGTGATAGATCTCATATATAACAAGCAGTGTTTTCTTGGAATGCTACCAATGAGATTCCGGCAACCTGTGCCAGATGAAGCTCAAATGTTGTGCAAAATTTGAATGATTTTTCCTGCAGTGTGCTAAAAAAAAAAATAAAATGTGTTTCTATTTAGCAGCAACCTTGCAATTTGTATTATGGATTGTGAAGTTGCAGAGCCCCAGCTTTCTACAGAAAATGGACTCTACTTTTATCATGTGGTTTTACAGTGCCTAGAAAACCTTCAGCTTTCCAGTAATCTAACTGTAAACTAAAACCCAATAAAGATAGTTTGCTTTTTTTCCCACTAGTGACTGTAGACTAAAGGTACCTGAGATTGTCAGTTTCTGAATAGAAACTCTTTAAAGTCCTCTGCTTTTAAGAAAATATGTGATGAGAATTTTGTGGAAATCAGCCCTCTCTAGGGTAAATGAGCAGAATTTTGTGGAAATCAGCCCTCCCTAGGGTAAATTTTTGACCTCCCACTACTTCTGTTGTCTTGAAAACTTTGAAGGCCAAGAGCCACCTAATGAACAGCCTTGTTTATCATGAAAGCTCAGTTTATTGTAAATCTATGACTACAAGCATTTGGACAGCATGGAAATTGGATGCATCTTTACTGACTCAGATCCTTAGCTAAAAGAAATAGAGCCACAGCAGGAGGGGGCTAAGGAAAGGAGCAATTAATTTAGTTTTCCAATAGTATTGCAACAACATGGGCATCATAATTTAAAAGCCTTTGAAACAGTCTTCTTAATTTCCTTCTATCCCACTCCCTCAGCTTTTTGTCTCAGTCTGGCTTTTGTTCACTTCATGCAGCCTGCCAGACCAACCCGAGCTTGCATGAACCCAACCAGTTGGTCCCTGACGTAATCCCAAATAGTGACCTCTGAGGCCGACCTCAAGAACTGCCAGGCGGAAAAGGACCCACTTGGTTTTAAAATGCTGGCTCTGTTCTGCAAAGAGCTGGCAAAGTATGTTTTTCTTTTTACTTTTATAGCTTGTTCCAAAGTCCATGGAGGATACACAGCTGGCTGGCAATACCACAGCTAATTCCATGGCTGCAGAGTCTTAAAAAGCCTCTGGTGGTGATGCTCAAAAGCAATGCACAGGAGTAGTGCACGGTATGTAATATGTATGCTGCCTACATACCTTCTTGCTCTCCACAAATGCACAACATTAGTGAGGTGTTTCATTAATCAGAGGCGGAAGTAAAGCAGATGTTTCTCTAGATAGCAAGTTGTAAGTGCTCCTGATCTAAGTCAATTCTGCTTTTACCTCACTGCTTCTTGGTCTATATGTCTAATGTCACTGAAAGTGAATGACACCTTCCAAACCTGTTTTACATTTTGTAAATTGTGTCCATGAGAGAGCAAGGTGTTCTTTTGAAACTCATTTAAATGCATGTTCAAGTTTTGAATGAATTAATATTTTTCTCTTGTTTGGTTGTTTATTGATGATAGTTCTGTTTTCTCTAGAGTATCTATTTTTATGGGTTTCCATTTTTCTTTCTGACTTCTGTGGCTTTGCAAGTAGTCTGAAAAAGTCTACAGGACAAAAAGAACACAAATTTACTGAAATGTCATCTAAATCATAACCCAGAAAAGAAGCAAGAAGAAAAATAAACAGTAATACACCTTATGGAACTAATCTCATCTCTCCCTTCTGATTAAGGGGAATTGCAAATGTAATACATGTCTCTGTAGTAGCAATCCCAATGATAATTCTGTGAAACATGGCAACTAGACAGGTCTCCCAAACACTTGCTGGTAGCTAGGATGAGGTAGTGTGTATTTTCCTGTTGTTGGGTAAAGTCACCCACCCAATCTTTATACAATGGCTGCCTGTGAGAACTGACATGAATTATCTTACTGGGAGCATTACATAGCTCATCACCTTCATTCAACTAAATGTCAGCATTTCTTAATAACATAAACAGATCAGGATGTCTGCAGCTGAGGGTCACACTCCAGTTAGATTTATGTCTCCAAATGGAAAAGATCTTCTAGATGTTCTTGGAGCCCAGCTCTCAGGACAACATCACTAAATCCTGAAAGGAATGCAGCAGAACCTTCTTTCTTTCACAGTTTGTGGTTGCATCTTCTTTTATGACCCCCCATTCCCAAAACCTAGAGATTAATGCCCTTACTGATGATGTGAAAAAATACAAGTTCAGTTCCATCCCCTGCTCAGAAAAAAAAAAATAAGTAAAAAGTCCAGAACTATTGTCCCCAACCATTTCAGGGAAAGGATTTAGTTTTTCTTATTTGGAGAGGTGTTCTCAGTTCCTCTTGCAGTGCAGAAAAGAAACCAAGACTTAATGTGTATCATTTAATGCTTTTTAGTTACAGTAATGGAATGATCTTTGATGTGCTTGTAGGGACTACTCCAGAGTGTTTAGAGTGATTTTGTTCTTTCACATTGAAGAATTAGTGGATAGGAAAACACCTCTGTAGGCCTTAGAGCACAAACTGGAACATGAATCCCACTTCTTTCAGGTGAGTGTTCCAGCAAGATATGCAGCCATGTTTGCATGATTTTCATCTGAGAGCCTTATGGTTAGGGCAGGGAGCTTGAACCTTTGAGGCAGAGGAAAGAACTGCGCTGTCCACTAGGCTTCTGCATAAAACACTGATGGTAGAATTGCTGTACACCAGCTTTTCAAACACCAGCTTTTAATGATCTGTAGCTAGTTTCTGAAACAAGGGCTTCAGGAGTCACACTGGAGCTCTTGACCTCAATCAGAAGTGTGCTCTGCAGCACAAGGAAAGGAGCTTCAGCTGTGAGGTGAAAGGAGGCTGCTGACACCCAACTGCTGCCTGTGTTTGATGTTAGCTGGCTCTAGATATATGTCCCCTTCGTGCTGGGGGTGTTGGTCCCCCTTGCTGGGATTTCTGACTCAAGCTGCACATGTAGAAAGTCTAGCTGGGGAGGGACTGGTTTCTATTTCACCTCCATCAGTTCGGGCACTTCAGCTTTTGGCATTCAGTCCTTGCTTCTTGTATTGTCAGAACCACACAGTTGCCTGACATTTTGAATCTTGCTTGACTAGGAATAGTCCAGCTATGCTGCTGTTCATGTCTATCTCAATGGGTTGGGATTAATAAATCTCTTTCTTTTTTTTTTTTTTACTATTTATTTGGAGAATACACCTGAGAGAAGGTCTAGCTCCATAGTGTAACCAGTGTAGCTATTGGTTACATGTAACCAGCTACTCATTTGGTGGGTACTACTTAAGGTCACTCTGAAACAGACATCCATCTTCTTCACTCAGGCTTCTCTGAGGCCTTTCCAGTTGTCCCTGGCAGAGTGTAGGAATCTTGACTGGAGCTAGCAAAGACATAAATAAATGACTGAGGGAAAGAATGACATCGGATGATTAGCTTAATCAAGTATTTTTAGCTGCAGCTCCTTTGTGTAAATCACATGATGAGCAACGATATTTTGTTTGGTGCTTTGGCAAAAGGATGAGGGGCAGAGAAGAGGGAGGAGAAGCTGCTGTGCTTTCAGACTGGAACAGGGGAGGAACAGTGGTGGGTGAGGTGTGCAGGTATCTTGATGAGGGAAATACTTTCACTAAGAAGTGAAAGAGGAATGGGGGCTTGAGTGGTGCTTGCTGACTTTATCACAGGCTATATTTATTCAAAAATCAAAAAAGGAGGTGGAAGGGGAGTTTCCTGAGGTAGAAAACCTGGGATGATATGCTTTTTGTTGGAGACCAATATGTGAGCAGTTGTCTATGCCTGCCACCCAAGCACCAAAGCTCCTGTATGGTTATGAAGACAGCTTATTAATATAGTTTTAAATTTGCTTCTATTATTTATTTTTACAAATGTCCATGCTATGGAAAAATGTCCATGCTACTGGAAAAACCAGTATTAGCCAATGAAAGCTGAGCTGCAAAACCAAAGTTTACCTATGAATGTAAAATGTTGTTTTATAAGATCAGGCATTTTAAAATCATTATGATGAAGTGTGATTGGTTTCCAGACAAACTAATTACAGTATCTGCAAAACTGTACCTGCAACAAGGATGTATTTTCATTATAGTTCTGATGAAAAATGAGAATCATGGAGTATTACAGTTTGTTTGTTTGTTTGGTTTTGGGGTTTTATTTGTTTGTTTGTTTTTTAAAGTAGTGAGTTTTCCATTATTTGTTGCAATTTCTTTAGGACAACACTATGTGTTCATGTGGTCTGGGGTACCTGCATGCAGTTTACATGCAATTTATGGAAAAGAAGGTAAATGTTTGAGAAGACTGGACGCTACAGCCTTTGGAAATTGGAGGGAGAGAAATTTTTTCAACTAGATGTCACAGTTAAATCTTAATCACAGTCACACTGGTATAAATCCAGAGTAACTCCACAGGGAGCCTAACAGGGTTCTGATCACACTGCTCCTGAATTAAACACAGCTTGTGCCTAGCATGTTGCAAGCCACCTTTTGGTGGAAATACTCTTTGGTAGATGTCTTCAGGTCCAGACAAATTCACAGGCAGGATCCCAGCTGTCTCTTACAGTGCTATTTTCTGGTGCCCTGGTGGAGTTCCTGGTAACCAGAAACTTAATACAAAGCTGCAGTCCAGCTCTAGAAAACATAGATCTAAGACAAAAATGTCACTAATGAAAATATTACAGAAATATGATACTAAGATTAACAAATGTTGTTAGTCAAGTTGCCAGCTCTGTCTAAATAGTGCTGTAATGATCCTTGGAAAAAATTAATAGAGTATTTCTAAAGACATTGGAGGAACAAGTCAATATAACATTTCATGGATTATGTTTTCTCCTTTGTGTGCATATAGTCAGGGAAGAATATACCACATAGGAAAATTAGTGTGCCTAACACATTTCACATCATGGCTATCCCTGGCATGCTTTCCATAGTTTGGTTAAAATTGTGTTCCATGGACTTACAGTATGTTCTTTGATTTGCTGCCAATATTTACTTAAGCAAATTGAAGAGTTCATACTATACTAGACTAGAAAGAGTGGTAAATTTAAAAAAAAATGCAGTAAATGTTAAAGCTACTTTTTTTTTTTTTTCAGTAGAAATCTGAAGAAATTGCTCTCATGGCTGATAACTTTAACAGATTGAAAGGAAAACAGATGATCACATCACACAGTAAGTGAAAGCTTCTGATAGAGGAGACAGGTTCAAATATTTGCTGCATCTGAGGAAGTTTTGGAAAAGTATTTTACTGGATTCATTGAATCACCATTCATTAGTGTTCTAAACAAAAGCTTTGATTCACAGAAAATGTTTACCAAAAATTTTATTCAAATGTGAGAACTGAGAGGCTAAAATCTCCCTACAAAAAAGTGCCTGCAGCCCCAGTGTTGACTTCAGGATAGAATTTGACCCATTGTAGTTATTTTAGCCTATTTTCTTGTTGACAAATTTGTGTTGCTTTTGTTTGTTTCTCCATGTGTGGAAGAAATGACTGCAGAAGCTATATTTTCAGAGCCATGAGGCCCATAATACAGACTAGGACTGAATCCTGAACTGGTACACTACAATTTTGCTGCACCTCAAAACTACATTTGGATAAAAGTTTTGCAGTTTATTGGAATCTCTTTAAATGAAAAATGAGATGCATGATCAGTTATTATAGGCTGGATATATTATTTAATGAAGTAGAAGAATCAAAATAATTTTAAATAGATTTATTGAGATGTATTCTATCTTGTGGATTTATACTTGCAGAAACATACTGAGTATTTCTGCAGTTATACTGGATAATCTGAATGTAGGTATGCTAATTAGATCACATTAAAGTCAGGTGAATATTGTACAAAAGTATTTAGAAATGCTCATTTCAGCAAAAGAAGGAGCTAAGTGAGGTACAGAGCTAATGAAGTCTGGTATTCCATTGCCTTGTTACTTCTAGGTAGAATCTTGCATATTTGATTGAAGTTGTCAGTTCAGTTAGATGGTATTTTTAGACCTTTCAGAGATTTCCATTAATATAGGGATACCTGATTACTTTTACTGAAAGGCTATTAATGGAAAATAGGTCTCATCCCAGATACTTATTATATATTTGTACAAAATTTCATAAGAAATATGTGTTGTGAACAGACAACAGTTGGAAAAGAGGGAATTATGAATTTTTTTTTTTTTGATTTCGCTCATCTCCATAAACCTTCCAGTGACGTAAGGATCAGGTAATATTGTCACCAGGTGGGGTGGTAAAACCAAATACAGCCCTTGAATAGTAAATAGCACATAACAAATAGCAAAAGAAAGAACTGAAGTGAATCATTTGAGAACAATGTGAACAGCTGAAATATGTTCACTGACACAGTTATTTGAACAATTGTGAGTAACAACCAGATGAATTAAAGTCAAAGTTTCTCCATAATAATTCAGAAAGAGAACAAAAGGCTTAATCCACTAAATAAAACATTTGCTATGAAAAGCTTGCCCAGATCTAGTTCATATATTGTAGAGGGATGTTGGCTTAAGATATGTTTTATTACCAAACTCAGATAAGGATACAGGGAAATGCTGCCTGAGGACTTCATTAAAGGAGCTATGGACTAGAAGATCTAAGAGTGGTCAATAGGTGAAATGAAGGTATTTTTATAATTTTATGACTTTAGAGTAATAAGAAAAGGATGTAGCCAGTGGAACTCGGGGGAGGAGGCAGACAGAGAAAAGTCAACATAAGACAGAGTGCAAAAAGATAAAACATATTTTGGCAAGCTTATTTTGACTTTTTAAACTGGGAGGGTGAACTACTATGGACAGTCTCTTCCACCATTATGCAATGATTTTCACCCCATTGTGCCTTGGTAGTCCTCTGTGTCAGTGGACACAGATCAGCTCTGTGTGTAAATTTGCCCGGCACATTTTGAGATCTCACCTGATTCAGGTCTGTGAGCTTCCTAAAAGCAAACCCTGCTTCTGCAGAGTACTGGGCTATTTCTCCTGCTGTAGACAAATACATGTGGCTTTGCTGTGATAACTTCTTCAAGGTTATGTTGACCTTAACCAGTGAGTCAAGTGGATAATATCCTTGTGGGGAAGGAGGACTATGTGAGGCTGGATAATGTAAGTCCTCTCTCAGGTTCCCTGGGAGATCACAAAGAGGTATGCTCTGACACACAAAAAAACAGGAATATGCATTTGGAAGGAGTGTTCATCAGCAGTGTGTTAATTTCTGATGGAAGACTTGCAGGGCATTAAAGTCAACGTAGCTTGCCTGCAAGTCTAAGTCAACGAAGTACAGTGCATTTTCTGCTAAGCACGACTACATGTTTTCCAGTTCTTTCACATACAGCAATTTTATGGATTTCAGGATGTAACTGGGAAGGGATCATAGGTTTGTCCTGAAAATTGCAGTCCTTTAAAAAAGAAGCGTTATTAATTTGTAGTCATATGCATATCATACACCTTTGCAAATCTTAGACATCTTCCGTGGAGCAGTCTATGGACAGTGCTAGGAGTTCCATATGCTTAGGTAGGTTACTAATCACACCTACAGTGACTAGGAAGGCACTTGTTTACCTTTAACAGCTGGAAAAAAATCACTATGAACAATGAGACAGGTACCTATTTAGTGGATGGGAACCCTCATAAGAGGAAGAAGGGTCTCCACTAAATAAGAATCTTTGAGGATTTATTTTATAAATTTATCCTTAGTTCTCTTCCACTTTCTTAGTAATTTGGGGGTTCCTGAATTCCCTTCAGTGCTGGATGGTGAGTTCAACACCCAGAGTTTCATGCACAGCAGGTTACCTGAAGGGCTACAGTTAATGGATAAAGATTTTTTTCCTTAAAGAGACATTTGTGTCTTCATTTTCACTTGATTTTTGTGGCTAACTTGAGCATTGATTTCTCCAGTTCTTCTTCATACTGTCCAAATTTACCATGCTTACTTATTGTACTTTTTAGTTTCCATGAAGCCATTGTAGGCTGAAATAGACATAGATGAATGCAGGTTGATGGTATGATGTGTTCTGTCTGCTTGCAGATTCCAAATTACCTCTTCTCCCTGTCTCTGCATCCAAGACACTCGCAGAAACTGACTTCATGGTTCTGAGGACTAGACAAATTTGAGGAGGGAACAGGTTGGTCAAACAAAAAAAAAACCCAAAACATGCTGAAATCCAAAACAGTCCTCCCAGAAATCCAAAGCAAAGCACAAATTCAATTACACTATAACTGCTCTATGACCTTTCACAGGTGGGAGTTGAGGAATTAAGGAAACCTTAGAAAACTGAGGTCATGTCTGCTCAGCCTAGACATTAAAGATCCCGTGGTGCTTTACGTACTAGTGGAGGATTTGCCCTCATGTCCTGACCAAAATGTAACCTTTTCCCCAGAGCAGAGGAGCATCCATACTCTGATTAGGGTCTTTTGCCATCCTAGAAGTGTCTGCATTTTGATGATGCAGTTTGTGCCTTTGCATGAATACACACAAGTATACAGAAGGACTTGGGTATCAAAAGGGGCTTTGCACACAAAAGCAAGATTCCTATGTTTGTACAGAGTGTGAAATGGCTTATGGCCATGCCTTGTGAAGGCATGTTCCCTTGGAAAGGGAAGTATTTTGGGATCCTTTTTTAGATAATTTACATTATTTATTATTAATTTAGAGGGATGGCCAGCAGTGCAAGCAACAACATGTGACAGCTGTTGGACTTGATTGAGCAAACATTCTCATTTTACATGTGGGGACAATTCTTTTGACTTCATCAAAACTGTTAGCAGTATTGGTGATATTTACCAATATTAAATTCAAGTTGGGAAAATCATTTATGTGAGAAAAATAAATTGCAAGTATATAATTAAACTTGGAAGAATATTTGCAGAGTGTAGCTTTGATTTATCATTAGTGTTTGCCAAGTCCTGTGCTAATGGGTCAGAATTTGTCTCTCCTACTTCCTAATTTAAAAAAAATCTCAACACAATTTTATTTAATCTTTTAAAACACTTTGACTCTAGGGATCAAAATAGCTTGGACTTCTGCGCTAAGTTATACCAGAGAATAATTTTTGTTGCACTGCAGCATAGACTTTGAATCGTAGCTATTTCAATAAAAAAAATAAAAACTGTTCACTTAATGTGTAATTAATAGTTTGGCATTTCCCTAAGGCTTTACCCAGGACCCTTTCTGTTTCTGTTTTGTATTACTGAACTCCCTTGCTAAATATTTCCAGATCATATAGATTTAGATAAGACATGTTCCAGAACTTATAACATTTTTTATTTTGACTTTTACAGTATTTATTAGTGTAATGAAAATAATACTTTGACAAGTCCCCAAATAAATGGTAATATTCACCCCTGGATAGCTAAGTGAAACGTTCAATGCCTGCAGTCCACGGGTTATTTAACTGCGCTTGCATTGGAGACATAAAAAGTATGACAAAAATTTTAGTGCAGATCCATTAAAAGCTCATGACCCTCTCCTTTGACCAAGATGCCGATCCTGTAGTTTGAGGAACATTGGAGATGCTGGCAGATATGAGAAATGCTGCTGGAATCCATGGAGCTTGCCTGGGGGTACAAGGAGACTACAGGACTGGGACCTGGCCTAGTAATGTGATCCTTATAAGCACCTTTGTGGCATTCTGCAGGACCACTCTTACCTGCTCCTATGCGTAATAAAAAGGTGCATGAAAAACAATTTGGTGAAAAATATGTAACTCAGAAATTATATAGCTGGGAAAATAGCAGAAATTCACAGATGTAAAAAACCCAATTTTGATAAATTGATATGAACTTCTGCATTGCTGCAGATAAAGAATTTTACCCACATTCACCAATAGGTATGAAGATATTGAAGCCACTTTTATGCTTAATATTGTATAAATGAGAACTACTTCTGACAAGCACAGAAAGGCCCACTTCTGTATAACAGATAGTGTGCTTAAGGCCTGTAAAACCTTAAAGGTAATATTTGTCATCTTTGTTAAGCTTTTAACACACTTTTGAGACTATTCAAAAATGAAGGAGCCTTTGTAATTCAGGCTGGAGCTCGGGTTGTGTGTGCATACAAAAAAGTGGCTTTGTAGAGCTCTTTGGCCAAAGTGAGCACATTTTTTCCTTTAGGGGGCATATCTCAACTTATGGCTCCCTAGCTTATCTTTTCCTGGTGGATGCGAGTCAAGTGGTTTTCACCTCCACACCATTTTGTCACCCACACAGACTTACAAATTAATTCTTAAAAAGAGAAACACCAGTTCAAAACCAAGAGTTGATGAGTCTCTGCTAGAGAATGTTCAAAAATGATGTTTCAACATTTTCCCAAACAAGTATTCCATTTGCTAAATGAAAAGTTTCAACATAAAAAAGAATTAATTTTTTAAATCCCAGCAAAAAAAAAAAAAAAATAAAATCCAGACTAGAGTAAAACTCCTAAGTTTATGCTCTTTCCAAAGTTCAGTTTTCAATATATTTATTGCTTGTCTAAAAATTGTCTGAGTTGTACCAGATATTGAAGGCATTGCTACACGATGCCTTCACCTCAGTAAGGCTGAGAGGCAAAAGGTGTTTTCCTGACAAAACTGCTTGAAATATTTTAAGTAACTTTAGAGTATTTTTCTCCTCTTAGTCCTTCCAGAATAGACCACACTGAATGTGCATTCAAATTTTCATATCGTTAGAGCATGCCTACTTTTTCACTAACATATCCACAGAGTTGGTTGTGATTTGTTTAATATGAAGATTCTTAATTAGAAGAAATCCTTTCCTGCCAATCTTTTCCCAATATATGATTCAATGTGTCCATGTATGTATCTGACTGCACAAACACATGAAGAAATTTGAGAATAATTTGATATTCGTTCTATGCACACAGGTTTGGGTTTTTTTTCAATATATGGAAGAGTGATCAGTTCCTTGTTTGGTATCACTGGCACCATCTGGGAATGATCATAGCCTCTATGATTGAAAATCCCATGTTTTTACTCTTTCCTATACAAGTCTGAAACTTCATGTGCTGGTCCATACATTACCTCAATCCTTTGCAAATAAATTATTTTTATAACAGCTCTACAGAGCTCTTGCCTCCTTGCAAAAGCCATGCACCTTGCAAACTAATTGGATCTGAATGTAATGAATGTGAAAAGAAATTAGCTAAGTCTCAAGTCTACTGTTCACCACTGTGTATGCAGAACACATGAAATTTATCATCTCTTTGTTTCCCTTGGTTACTTTTTCATCACAGTTACCATTATGTGGTGGATCAGTGGTGACGTGAAAAACATTTCTTGATGATTAAGAAGCTAAGTAGTAGTAGGTCATACTTGTCTATTTATGTGTGTGAAAAATCAGCAATATTTTTAATTGCTGAATGTCTCCTTTGAAACGAGAAGATTAAATCTCTCTGATTTAGTGTGATTAAAATAAATGTAAGATTAAAGGATGATTAAAAACCTGATGCATGGCCCACCAGTACTGTTTATACATTATCAATTCTTCTCCCAAACACAGTTTCAACATTCCTATTGACATGTAAACTGCTACTGGCAACTTTGTGCAAGGTATGCTTTCCTCGTTTTGTTCTGGATTCCTCTAGGATTTATGGGAGTAATTTGGGACCCTTCTTTGGGTAAGCACAGCAGGAAGATGACTGGCAAGGGGTTAAAAATGTAAAAGAAGGACAAAGTAAGAGCAGTAAGAGAGGACTGGAAGAGAAAAAATAGCATGTATTGAATCCCTGTTGAGCAGGTAAGGGACACTACTTTCCAAGCAATCAAGCTACCATTCTATGTTATTTTCCAGAACTCTTATTTTAACTACTCATACCTCTAGCCTGTTGAAATAGATGAGATAACTCCCATGACTTCAGTGAGAACATGATGAATTGGGCCCTGAGTACAGCTGGAAATCTCACTTTTTGCATGTTTTGAAAGTTACATACTCAGTTTACACTGGCCATGTGTACAAAGTTGAAGTACACTATTTTGTCTTTAAAAAGGAGAAAAAATTTATCAAAAAAATCAATGCAATTCTTTATCTCTGAGATAGTTTTGAATTTTCAAGACTCTCATCTGAGTTTCTAGGTCATACATATTTTTGTGTCCTACTGTTTGGAAATACTTGTATCTGAAATAGGGCTTATGATATGCTGCAGCTTCTGCGCCCCTAAAGTTTTATGACTTCAGAGTAGGCAGCATTTGAGTGTGTGGGAAACTTTCCCCAGCTGGGCTGGTGGCAAGCATATTTGGCTTATTTAGGTTTGTGTAGAAACCTCCAGATGCAGCATGCTGTTGATGCAAGAAGGACTTGGAAATTTTTCATAACTTGCCAGAGTTACGCTGAAAGAAGGTCTTGATTGATTGTTTTGTTGAAGAATAGGAGGATCACAGATGAACAAAGCAAATGTCTTCTTATCCATAAAACAAATATCTCATTCAGCTGGGCTCTGTGACTAGGACAGAGGGAAAGGTGAAATGGAACAGCAAGTCCATATTTACTTAGACCTGGTAATAACACAATTTGAAGTAACTTGTCTAAGGCTAAGGGATGAAATATGGTCCAGGGTTAATCCAATTGCAGATTTCTGTGGGGTCTAGAGTCCTGTTTTCAACAGACTTTTCACAAGTCTTGTCCTAAGCCTATTAACTCTTTCTTTGAAGAATTGCTGAGGTAGGGGAGCATAATGCTGTCTTAGGAGTCGAGAAATCAGAATACTTTTTGTTTAAAATCATAAAATCATTTAGGTTGGAAGAGACCTCTAAGATCATTGAATCAAACCATTAACCCAACACTGCCGTGTTCACCTCTAAACCATTTTCCCAGGTGTTTCTGTCCCTTGCATTTCATGTTGCAGATGTGTTCAAGGGAATGGCAATACTTTATGGTACACACTACAGATGAGCTGAAAAGGGTCTTTTTGAAGAGGGTGTCCATGTAGCATTCAAACAACAGCCAATTAGATGTGCTGTACAGGACTAATTCAGCAGAGAGATTAAAACAGATCTGGAGGCAATCATAGCTTAAGAACATATGTAGAATAATACAGATGAGCAAGTGGTCATCGTATTTGCCTCCTTTCCAGGTCCTCCAGTCTTGCTTTAGGTATGCTGGCACTGCTAGATTTTTTTGGCAAGACATCAGTTTTGCAAGTGGACTTGGGAGATAGCACATCAGAATAAAATCTGAAAACACTTGGAACAACCAGATGCATGATTTACCCTCGTGGTCTTTTTCCTGACCTCCTAAAGCTTGACTGAAATATCCCAGTGAAAAAAAGGGAAGCGTGAGCATGGAAAAAGCCAGCAATGTGTCACAGAATCATGTGAGAGGCTTGAAGTGAGAAAACAGAGCCTTTGCTGAATGCTTAACTACTGTTTCCCAGGCAAAACACAATGGCTTCTATGCTGATCACAATTATGCTGTTATAAATCTAATGATTTCTTCTGCATTACCTTGGATTTACACCATTGTAACCAGCCTTACAGTCTTTTTGGGTTTGCTGCTGCCAAGGAATTGTATTTTCTCACCAAGGCACACTCAGGAGATTTCTCTCTATGTTGTCACACAGGAAGTGGCCTATCTTCTGAAGAAGAAGCATGATACCATGAAGATACCAGCATGTCCAATTTCTCCTTCTTTTAATGAATATTCTATATTTAGTCAGGGTTAGGAACAAAAATTTAGTTCTGACATCTGATTGGGATCTGATTTGCAACCTTCTATTTTGATTTTGAAGTTTTGATTTGACAGAGAAACTCACTGGCTTCAGTGTGAGGCTTATCTGTATCACAGCTCAGTCATAAAGTGTCCCACTTCCCGTACCAGAGCAGGATTCTATGAGAGCCACATGTGTCTAGTTTCTTCTTAAAGATCTGCACTGTCTTCCCCAAAGGTTGAAGCTCTAGTCCACTGCTCGCTCTAACCTCACAGACAGATAACTTTTTCCCTCTTTTCCTTCATTGCTCTGAAAACTTCTTTACTGCAAATTAATTTTTCATCCATTCTTCTATGTTGTGGCCACAGAGAACAGTTCATCATCTCTGTCTCCAACAGCCTTTTTCATACTGGAAGACCGTTATCATGTGCCCCTTCAGTCTCCTCTTTTCTAGACTAAACAAACCCAGTTCCTTCAGCTTTTTCCTCATAGGTCATGTTTTCTAAACCTCTTAACATTCTTAGTTGTTTTTTTTTTTTGTTTTTTTCCTGTGTAAAAGAGTAGACAGTTGTTCTGAGAAAGTTATTTCCTCTGCGTTTGGCCATAGTGGGTCCCTGCTGTGAGAGGGTCTCTTCCTTGTTGGAGAGAGTGTTATCCACCTTTGAGTTAATGTCAGCCTGAAGGTTTCCTGTTGTCTATTATCAATCTCTCTGTTCACTGTGTGATGTGGAAAATGAAAGTAGAATGGTGAGGAAGTATTAATGAGTAGTGGTAATGTGTGCTAACGTGTGCCAAGTTGTGCATATTTAGCATACAGATGACTGATTGAGAAGTCACACATTTCATAGTTTCCAAGGAGTCATCTGTAGAAAACCCTTCTTTAAGAGGGAAGTTAGGGGGTACCCTTCCTGGAAGATTCTGGAGGGTGGATGCAATAGAGTCATGGAACATTGGTGGCAATGAGTTGAACTGAGAATTGATGTTTGTTTTGCTAGAGGGAAAGCTTTCTCTACAGTTGAGCAGAAATGTAGTTTCTCCCTCTGACTTCTTTTCCCTCACACCTCATGACAGTGATAATTTTGGAGGAAGATCTGGTCAGGCTTCACTCAATTAGGAGTTCTATGTTCTGATTTTTGTATCTGAAGCTTGAACTCTCTTTCCTGTGTTACTCATTTTAATGAAGTGCATAATAAAATGCAATGATGATGAAAAGCCTCCTGAAGTTCAGGATTTATTTTGTTATAAACCAATGGATCTCAGCCCTGGGATGCCTTAGCCCCATTACTCGTCAAAATAATGTGTGAGGTTATATTAGAATTTTCACATTTACTTTCCATGGGAAAACCGAAAGACTGAAAATTATCCTCAGGTATCTCCAAATCCACTATCATGTTTAGTCAGCATCATCCTCACTTTTTGCCCTTAGTCTGATACATCAAATTTGCCATAATTTCTGAGTCTGGCACTGCTGAGTGACCTCAGGCTATTGATTCTGGCCTGCAGTATGCCTGTGACAATCACACAGCAGTTACTCTAATTAGAGTATATTTGCCACATTCTTAAATGCTGGTGGGAAATACAAATCCTGATGGATTCATCCTACAAACTTAGAGTTGGCTCTTAATTAGCCCAATTAATTTCTGCTGAGTTTAAGCCCTGTTTACACTGGCCATGACAAAGAGCTTCACTTCTCCTAGAGGACAGAAATAAGCCTATTTCCAACTGAGATGGCTTATGAAATGTTTTCACAAACCTGTGTAGATAGTGCCAAACTGTTTCAGAATTTCATTTACAAACTGCATTCTCCTTCAGGAACTGGAGACCCAATTCCAAAAAGACTGAAAGAGCCATTTGTGTCATAGTTTACACTGTCAGAGCACAAAGGAAACCCTAGCCAGTGGGGGGCAGCTACAAACCAGTTAAAGCTTGTTGGATGTGGTGTTAGTTAGGAATAAGGAAATCAGAAGCACTGTCTCTGCCCTTCCTGTGAGGCCCAGTGGGAGGATTTGCCAAGAGGATAAGGCTGTGCGGCTGGCTGGGAGGAGCTGTGAAGGAGGCAGTAGAGAGGTACAGTAATTTTTGCAAAAGGTAGTGTAGTAATGGACATCCTTGACCTTGATGGTATGATGCATCTCATTGCCGTTTACTCAAGGCTTTGGAGATACTCCAGAAAGCCACCAGAGAGAAGACCTTATGAATCCTTCTTCAATCCAGTACCTCCTGGACACATCTGCAGACTGACTGCCTGGGTCTCCACATTGATCATGAATTGTTGTTGATCGATTTTGCAACCTGAAAGAAAGTCACAGGATTTCTGAACAGGGTTGTTCCTTCAGATAATTTGAGTCTTCTATTTTTGGTGTTTGAACGATAAATGCAGTCATACCCATGTAATGTTATTGACAGGTCTTCCTCAAGACCGCAAAGATCCTTCTAACCTGCCATTACATGATTATTTTTACCAACTTCCTGGATATTCATAGGGTCTTTACTTTCCTATTTTATATTTTTGCAGAGTGGAGATATTTATCACCAGACTGCAGTCTAATGCATCTAATTAAATAAGCCCGTTCACGTTCACGTACAAGAGTAGCCAATTCAGGAGCTCTAGCTGAAAGACCACATCATTGATTTCATTGCATTAAAGTGCAGGTTGCTAATAAATACTCATTTTTCCATCACTGGTAGGATTAGAGCTTTCCTGGTGCCTAGTTTGGCAACAGGAAGGATGGCTTTATGGACGGATGTGTAAAAGAAAAACCAGTTGCCGACGATAGGAAGGCAGTTCAGCTTTCTGCCATGAAGAATAACTTACAGAATCAAGAAAAATGTGAAGTCTGTGTTCTGTGTTTTTCACCGACCATTGGTGCAGGATGCTATGGTCTATCAGTTGTTAGCACAGACCTTCAACAAATCACATAACTCTTTCAACCTTTCTACTTTAACTGTGCAAATGAAAAAGTAACTGTAAATCTTGTTGACAATTACTTCTATATCTACTGGCAGGCAGTCAACTTTGGCCTGAACAACATGGGAACAATATGTGCTGCACAGCCAATGCCCATTAATTGTCTCTTTATTTTCTCCTCAGACTTGTAGAACACATTTCTCCCAGGTGATCTGCTACTTTAAACATTAGTACAAGCTTGTCTGGCACAGAATGCCAATAATTTATGAGTCAGATTCTGCTTTTCAGAAATATTTACGGTGCACTCTGATGCAGAGCACGTTAGATACTCTAAGTACAGATGAAAATGTAGGAAAAGTGATTCTTTTTTTGTTACCTTCAAGAAGCAATTAAAAATTACTTACATTTTTTATAAACTGTTTCATCAGCTGATTCAGACCCAAAGCCTTCTTTTTTTCCTCGGTCCACATTTATATGCTCATTAGTGAATGGCATAAAGATACAGTAAAAGTAGCTCCCAGATACTTTCCTCTCTGTGGCACAGAACTGCTTTCTGGATTGCCTTGCTATCCTGACTCCTTGATATACTGGTGTCCTGATTAATCACTGTTATTTTAGTTTCTGTAACTTCTCCAAGACCTCTCCCCTGTTTCTGGGAAGGGTGCTGTGACAGTAGGCAATAATAACTACTTGGCTGCAATGGATACTTTTCTAGTGGGAACAGCTGACCTTTGACTTTCTACTTCTGAACTAGTCTGTCAGTGCTGAATAATGCTTTATAACACTTATTTAATGAGCAATCTCTTCTCAGCTCTCCCAAAGACTTAATAGCAGAAGCTGTAGCAAGATCTCCTATCATCATCTTTTTTCATTTCAGAGGCACTGCTGAACATGCACCAGTGTTTTATGTAGTGTTGTTACAGATAAATCCAAGTACCACACAAAAGCAAATGAGGAGGAACAAATACTGCCTGAGTTCTACCTCTTTAATACTTTTCATTCGATTTTATTGTACAATTTACTCACTGGAAACCCAAAGAGGCTTGGAAAATGTTAGGCTATTCTGGTTAAATATTAAATGAAGGTTCAAACTATCATTTAGGCATCAAGTAGAGTTGAATCAAGTGTCCTTTACTTTTGTAAGGATCAACTGCAATCTCAGGCTCTTGGATCTTGGTTTTGGAATCAGACTTGGCTATTTTCTTTCAGCAGAGTAAGAAGAAACAAATTTATTCTACTCTCGGGGAAACAAACTCCATTTGAGGTACCTGCACTGTATGATTTTCCTCATTGAGGAAAATCTTCTCTTCTTCAGTAATGCCCTTCCTAGCCCTTTAGCTGTGTTCTTTACTGATCACTACTGCAGGATGCTGTGGTCTGTCTTTTCCAGAAGGCTCTGGAATGTTTTCACTCTTTGGCAACACATGGCTGCTCGGTGATTTTCAGAAGGAAAACATGGTAATCTTCCTATAGATCATCACAAAGACTCAAGCTGGAGAAAAAAGATTTCAAAGAAAACTGATGGCCAACCTTTACCTAGTTCTACTTTTATTCTAATATGGCAGTAACTGTCACTGTTGTATTCCTTGGTGTTTGTGGTGGAAGGGAGTGTTATCCACAAAGCAGATTGAAAACTCCCAATGAACTTCATTAGAGGATCCTGACCTGCTTCGGAGTGTTTTCTGGCAATTTTTTAGTCTTAATTTCTGGATAATGCTGCACCAGGTACTATATTTGGCCTGTAGCTGCGTCAATTGTCTAAAATTCTTTTTCTTACTTTCAAACTTGAACAATCCAGCTCAAGCGTATTCGAAGACCTGAGAACACTGGAAAGGATGGATTGCTTGCTGTTGTATTGTGTCCTTTCTTGTTCCTATTCAGCTGTAACAGGAGACACCTGGCACCTTTTGTGAGCTCATTTAGTGCTCAAGCTATCAGTAAGAGTGAAGCAGGCTTCTGGAATCCTGCTGGTAACCTAGCAGTAGGCTTATTCCCGTGTGTGTGTGTGTGTGTGCGTGTGTGCGTGTGTGTGTGTGTGTTAGATTTATCTCCCCCAAAAGTGCATCAGTGCTAGTGAAATATTTAGCCCAGAGTGTGATGGTGCTTCTCAGACTTGAATATAAGGCTGGACAGAGAAAATACAACTGGATTACAAGGACACTCACAGACCTGTTAGGATTTTCCCTTCACCTTGCTGGTTTAGTTGAGCAGATACAACTTCAGTTGCAATGCCCAGCCTCGGAGTATGGGGTACTGTTCTGGAGAGTAGCACAGACAAAGCTAGGCCCCTCTGCCTCTCTCTGACAATGGCTGGAGTCTTCCACAGAGGCTGCTGGCCATTAATACAGTCTGTCTGAACTAGAGTATCCTAATGAGAAAAGAAAAGCACTTATCCTGCAGAACTGTGTCTATGGGTGGATGTCATGATTCCCAAATGCTTTTTTATTTTTCTACTTTTATCCAGCAACACTCAGATACCTGTGTCTATTCCTGCAGAAAAATCTTTCCTGCAATATCTCAAAAACTCACTTATAAGTGGTCCCACCTTGTCAGGTTTGGCAGAGCTTTTCCAGCCCTTTTCCTTACCATGCCTGAGCTGAAGGTGATGTTGGACAACCTGCATTGTTCCTCCTGGGGGATGGTGGAGCACTGTATCCTGGAGCGTGTTGTCTCTTTGCTTTTCATCCCATTAAGCAAAGGCAGGGAGAAATTTCTCCATGGTCACAATAAAAAAATTCATTAGGAAACTGTCCTGCTCAAATTGGCACCTAAAAAAAAATTTGGCTTTTCCAAAAGTGCCTAATTTTTACAGGTCCACAAATTCTCTTGGGAAATTCTTTGTGCTGTGCAGCTTAGGGTGTCAAAACTGAGACATGGGAAGTCTGAGCGAATCTCTGAATGGTTTTTTACTCCCACTACTCACATGTCTATAATAGAGTTTATTTCTGGTGATGGTCGTGAGTATTAACCCCATTCCCATCTCCAAAACAGACAAATACATTGTAAAATCAAATTTTCAGTGCTGTCATTGGCTTAGAGGAAGATCAGAGCTAGTAAAAACAGTTATTGCAGCCTTCAGGTAAAAGACCTGATATGCAGTAGCTTTCCCAGATGTACAGGCACAAGGAAGGTGGCTGGGTTCACATATTTTCTCACACATATCCACTAATGGAGAAGTCCTATGTCCCACTGTAAATGTAAATATCCAGTAATATTATATAAAGTTATGGCTTTCCCTAGAGAATTTTTGCTTCATAAATTTTTGGCACCTCAGGGTGGATGCAATGTTGCTCCTATGTGTTAAGTGGAAACAGGGCCTGTTGCTGTCAGACTGCTACACTGAAGCCTTGAGCAATAAGGGATATCTTATTAATGGACACAGAAATACACTTGCCATGTATTCCAAGACTTAGAATTTAAAATGTGCCTGAGTATCACCTTTGAATAAGGTACTGCCTCCTGTCTGTATTGTATAACTCAGGACAGGGTTATTGCTTCACCAGAATACATGAGAGTAGTTGCTGCAGCGGTGGCCTGTGAGGTTTGCATATCACAGACTTGCTTTGGCTTTAGGTATCTCATTTAATTGATGTGCATGACATGTTTCCCCCCAATCTGAAACATAATGAAGGTATATTCTCTCTTATTGTCTCTGACCTGGCTGGGTTTTGCCCCAGAGGACATTCATTTGCCACAGGACATAAAAGCATCGAAGGATCTTGTGTTGATGATATATTTAGTCTTTTTATGCTGTTGGAAATTTTCTCATTTAAACCTCTGGGCACTGTATTTGCTTATCTTTTGTTAAATATTTCACATGAGCTCCACGTGCTTTTAGGCAAGATTTTACGTAACTCCATCTCAAAGACTGACTAATGAATCCCTTGTATCTATGTTCAGACATCTGTTGGCTGAAAGATGACATTCTCAAATTGTGTAAGAACCCCTGGGTATATAGCCACTGTCGTGGCTGGAGTTGGCACCTGTTTTTTTGGACATCTTGATACCCTTTCCAGTGGGGACATCCAAATCTGGGATCTGTTCAAATGGGAAAACCCATCACAAGCTAGATCAGCAGCTGAGATCCATGGAGCTGACATGGAGGAACTGGATGTGGTTACTAGGCTGATTCCAGGTACTGGATCTTCAGAAACCTGAGTGAGTTATCTACATATGAATCTCTGTCAGCACTAGGAGTTTGTCCAGAAGTTTGAACTTTCCTCATCCAGGTTCAGCATGCTCTGCACTGACCCTGTGATGTTTGTATATGTCACATGAACACAAAGCAATTTAGTTTATTCAGCAGAATAGAATGAGATTGGAGTGTCAATGGCAGAGTGATCCTTCTGTGCCTCTATCAAATATATCTATTAGGGATTGTTACCACTAGTAAAAATAACCTATAGAGATGACAAACAACACACATGCACTTCACAGGTTAAAAGTATGTGTCTGTAATAGTAGCACTCTATGGTGCTTATAAACATTCTGGAGAACCTAGCTAAAATTTATGATACGTGAAACACAGTGTTAGGGCATCACTGAGCCACCACTGTTTTAAAAATCTGGCATCCCCTTTACTTGTAAGTCTAAACTGTTTTCAATGTATTTACACCCCACCATTTCCTTAGGGACCTGTTTTCCCTAAACTAATGAGGCACTGGTGCAAGAGCTCTGCTGTTATTCCTGGCAAAGACCATTTTGACTCAAAGGCATATTTCACTGTTTTTTTTCTTCGGTAGCCTAGTGCAAATAATAAACAGGAGGAAATACATATTTTTATTTTTTTTTTAATATGGGAGAAAAGTTGCAGGAATGTGAAAGGTTAAACAAAGCAATTACAAGTTGAACTGCATTCTACTGCACTTGTCCCCATGATTTTTCATGTCTTATTCTTATCACCTCTTTCAAAATTGCGCATATACTTTGTTGAAGTCCAGATCAATCCAACAACAACCATGGAGCACACAAGCTTGCAAGAGGGAAATAACTCAATTGATATTCCTCATTGTGTCCAAAGGGCTCATATCTCAATTCTCCCTTGGCTAACAGTGTACTAGACAATGAATCTTTCACCTAACACTTGAGATACCAAAATATACTGTCTGCTGCTGAGACATTTAGGACTTCTTTCTAAGTAAGCTTAAGGTCAGCTTTTGCAAGTAAAAAGCCAAAGGCTTCAATGGATTTTCTAAGTGCTGAGGGAAGGTTCTGTAGAAGGACTGAGCACTGTATACACCGATGTACAAAACTACACTCAATTTGCAAGCCAAAACATAGCCCCATACTAACCACCATGAAGAAAATTAACTCTACCCCAGCCAAAACCAGCACAGACATAATTTCCCCAAAGCTAAAAAGCAAATGTGCCAAAGCTGAAACTAGAAGCTGAGTGTCTTGATTGGCTTGTCAAAAGACCACCCTTAGTCCTGTAGAGAAGTAACTATTAACATAGGAGAGATAATGTGCAGAAATAGTGATGAAACTAGAGCTATAAAACAGGATTTGCTTGTTTTCTCTTTTCTTTCATTCATCTCAGTTTTAATCTAGTTTATTTAAGCATTGAGGGGAATACAGTCCTTTATCTGTAAGCCCTCATGAATGTAGAGCAACCAAATCAAACAGAGGTGGAGGTTTCTGTACATTTCACAGGCAGAGGTGACTAAGAGCAAGAAATCCACGAGGCTAAATTGTCAATGGATGCAGTTTCAGTATGAATGCTTTTTTTCTCTGACCTTTCTTTTGCTCACCATGTCACTAAACTGGTTATGTGAGGGTATGCTGATGCTTCCATGTAAATAGCTGCTCATTTACAAAATTTAACTTAGAAAAAGTCCACCTGAGACATGAGATGAGCATTAAGGCAAATACTAAAAACTCTACATAAGTAACTTAAAAAATAACTGATGATGGTAGAAGTTCAAAAGTGTTAATCAGTATGTGTAGAAGTGGATTAGGTGCATCACATTTTCAACTGTATAATATTTATATTGTTTCTCTGAAACATGAATCTTGCAGTAAATCTGTTCACACTGAGAATAACAATTGCACTTTGAATATTGTGTGCAGTTTTGGTCACTGCAATGTAAGAAAGATATTAGCTCTTAGAGAGCATCCAAAGGAGGGCAATAAAGATGGTGAAGGGCCTTGAGGGGAAGCCGTATGAGGAGCGGCTGAGGGCACTTGGTCTGTTCATCCTGGAGAAGAGGAGACTGAGGGGAGACCTCACTGCAGTTACAACTTCCTCGTGAGGGGAAGAGGAGGGGCAGGCACCGATCTCTTCTCTGTGGTGACCAGTGACAGGACCCAAGGGAATGGCCTGAAGTTGTGTCAGGGAACATTTAGGTTCAATATTAGAAAAAGTTTCTTCACCCAGAGGGTGGTTGTGCACTGGAACAGGCTCCCTAGGGAAGTGGTCACAGCACCAAGCCTGACAGAGTTCCAGAAGCATTTGGACAATGCTCTTGGGCACATGGTGTGACTCTTGGGGAGGGTCCTGTGCAGGGTTCAGAGTTGGACTTTGATGGTACTTGTGGTTCCCTTCTAACTCTGCATATTCTGTGGTTCTGTGAAAATGCTTCTGAATTGCACTTGAAAGAGTACTGTGATAATTCTGTTGGATTAAAGCACATTATATTGAGTGCTGTTAAAGAAAAAGAGTTCAGTTTTCTGATACATGTCACTAGATCTTCTAATCCACCCTGGTAGCCCAAGTTTAAATTTTCCATGTGAACTTTTTCTTTCTTAAATCTTAGAAGGTGATGAGGTCTCATGGTTGTAGAGCAATTCAGACTTTCCATTTCTTTATTATGTGTGCATGATGTAAAGTGCTCTTATGTACAAAGTACATAATGGCTTTTAGATACAAGCAGTCAGATTTGTAAATTTAAATTTTGCTATAAATTTGTAACTGCAGCCAGATTATTTGATAATGCCCATATCTGTCTACTCTCACAAAACGTGTGGATATTTTACTTTCATTTTATGATGTGGTATTGCACAAGAGTGTGTAAGCACTTGAAAATATTCTCACAGATGTATAGGCATGATGAAGCCCACACTCAGCCCTTAGGGTGAGGGACGGACCCTTGACATGAACATACTCCTGGCAAAATTTGCTTCTGATTAGGGACAGAAATAGGTTTTCACACTAAACATAACACATCAGGCAGTGCATTTGGCCAAGGGTGCCTGCAACCACAGGCACCTGTTCTGGCAGCCAGGCACCAAGATGCCCAATGTGGTGCTTTAGGGAGGCCGTGAGCTCCTACAACCTGGCAGAGGTCAGGCAGGGGCTGCAGGCAAGAATGTAGGCAGGTAGAAGAAGTGGAGAAAGTCACAGCAAGTCCCATTCTCACCACTCCTGTCTCATCTTTGAGTGCACACTGCCTCTGGTGAGCACAGCACGGGTTACCCTCACGGGTTTTGCTCTGCTCTCTGGTTCAGGCTCAACTTGCAGGGTGAAACAGGAGAGAACTTCCTTTGCCCTGAGTGAAGCCAGAAGAAAATCCAAGATTTTGGTCAGTTTGGGGCACAGCCTCCATCCCAGTATTCTAGTGGCTTTGCTTGCACTGGGAAAAGATGCCAGGAAAACATCATGGTGAGCTGCGTCTTCTGCAAAGCATGCACCTGTGCATGCATGCACACATGCACAGTCTGGGTGCCCCTCTTGCAGACATGAGGGTGAGATAAGGATGAGCCTGGAGGGGAGAGCAGGACCACCACTTTAGTCATCAGCCTCCAGGACAGGAACAGTAAATGTCCGCTAAAGCAGGTGAGTATACCAGCAGGGTGGATGAGATGATTTTGGGGTTATTCAGGAAAAACGCCATGTATTTCCCAGCCTTACCCAAGTCTTACCTCAGCTTGTCACTCACTGTGAGCCTACATACCCTTTGATGTGCTTATTGTTATTTTTTATCTGTCATCCATTCTGACTGACAGCAGCATGGCCAGAAAACAGGAGTCTGGTTTCCTTGCACATGTTCCTGCAACCTCAACCTCATCCTGCTCAGACTGCACTCTGGGACTAAAAGCCACCTTGGAGGGACACTGAGGCAGGGCTGCAGTGAGAGGCAGAGAGCACCTCTGGGAGGTTTACTCCCCTACTTAGACCCTCGTAATTTTTTTTTTCCTTACCGTTGCAGAAAAGCAATTCAATAAATCACCAGAAAGTGCCTGATATACTCACAAGGAAAAATCATTACCTGCAGGTTTTGTGCATGCATACAGCATCATACCTACATTACAAATGTTGGAAACAAATCTTAGAATCAGTCTCCTTCATTTTTTCCAGATGGCAAAAAAACAGCTTTCTAGAGCTGTTCCTTAAAACATATTTTTACTTAAATAACAGTGTTCTGCTGAAGAATGGTACTCATAATCAAGTAATAATGCCTGAGACCCACTATTCACTGTTTTAACTGACGACCCAAGACACCGAGAAGTGATCAATTTTGCTTACAGGCTCTGACTTTTTTTTTTTGCTTTATCATGTAATTGATGCTCACAAAAATTGTGTAGAACAGGTTATCAGATGTGGCAGCATTTTTGCCACCCTGAGTAAAGGCTTTGAATTTAATTTGTTTATATTTTTAAACAAAGTAGCACTGAGCTGGAGAACCAGAATTTTGAACATCAAAACTTCTTAGACATTTTATTTTGATAATTTCAACACTTTATAAAATGCTCTTGAAAATGTTGAAAAAAGGTGTCTGAATGCAGATTTTCCTGTATAATGCTTTACTTCTGGCAAATCAGGATTTTCTGAGGAAAAAAATTTTGTCATTAGATGTCTCAATTAGCTCCACTTGATCTGAGAATGGTCATTTAAACCTCTTGAAAATATTGTGTATTTATTTGCAAAAATTCTGAGATTTAATCAGGGAATTTATGAGGAACAAAAGTTAGGTGCAAGTAAAGAGATGCAAGTAAAGAGAATCATAGGCCTGCCTTTAACAGTTTGGGGATTTCCATCTTTGTATTTTTGGGGAAACTAAGTCCTCAAAGGTTTGACATCCATCCTCCATCTTCCATTCTTCCATCTTCTAGCTTTCTGAAATCATGGCTATAGAAATCATTACCATGTGAGCATTAAGATGACAAAAACAATCTTTTGTGAAAAAGAAACAAGACAAAGTTTTGAAAGTTTCCTTCTGAGCCTGTTGTCCTGTACTGGGACAGATAATTTATTTTTTCTTCTCTGTGCTCCATTTTCTTGTCTGTAAAATGAAGTGTATGATCCTGACACTTGCGTATGAAATGGTTTAATGTCTCCTCATGCAACTTCAACATTTCTTGCACAGAAGACAGGCCATATCTGCAACATGTGCAACACAGAGCAGGTCAGACAACACGGCTGGGTTTTGCATGGAAATACCAATTTGGTGAAATCCAAATTTCTGACCATATGTTCAAACTATTTTCAACCAGAATGAAATTGCTGTTTAAAAGCAGCAAGAAAGAAGACACTCTCACTCACCTGCTATGGAGATTTTTATTACAGAGACAAAAACATCACAGAAAATTCAGAGGAAATGAAACATTGTGCAGCATTTGCAGCAAATAAGGCACCTGTAGGAAGCCTCCTTACCAGGAATCTCTGCTGAAAAGTAAATTATTTAAGAGGATAAACTCTACTATGTTGTTGCAAACCATTTGCATAACCTCCCATCAAAAAAGACTGAAAATGCCACATATGCTCATTCTTGCCTTAGTAATAGCATGTTGTGCCAAAAAAGTGGCTCAGAGATGGGGATCCAGTGTTGCACTGCCATGAAGAAAGTGAAGGGGACATTTGGTACTAACTTACCCTCTTTCCAACTCCCAAACCCCAGCATTTGCCACAAGAACCCTACACCATATGTTCATGGAGCACTACAGGTATCTGCAGCCTGTTAAGAAAACAAACACATACCAAGACATGTATGTCATGTGGACTTGTATTAATTTTACAATGTTTTGAAGGAGAAATGTGCAGGACACTGCTATTCCTTCCTCCCCTTTCCAAACCTTATTGGTCATCTGGGAGGCTGTCCCTGTGCTATATTTTTCTGGGGCCTGTTCACCCCCTTCCTGCAGCTGGGTAGGGGGTGTCAGAAGAAGGCAGTACACCCAAGGGGTGAGTTTTGGACCAGCCTGAGGCATCCATGCTCCTGCTGCCTGTTCTTGCAGCATTTCCTCCTCTCCAGGTTTCCCATGCAACACCTATATTCACAGTCATTTTTGCAGGCAGTGCAAAGTCTAATTATGGGGTTTGGTGCAGCATGAATTTACTTTATTCACTGCATCCACAAGAAGGTGCTCCAGGTTTTTACTGCAGCACTACTTGTTCACGGCATGCACTCAGGCTTGACTTTCTGGAAAGGGTTCTCCAGTTGTTGACAACCTGCCCAAAAATACTGCCATGCTCCCAAGGTTAGCAACTTTGTATTTTTTGAAGTAATGATCACTTTGTTTACCTAAATCTAGGTCAAGTGAGATCTCATTTGAATGTCTGCAAGGCAATAATCTGAAAAGAAATTAACAAATAACATTGCTGAAAGTGAATTTTCTTAATTGATTTGCAGTCTATTGGACATTGCAAAGCACAGCTTTCCTTTGCTCAAGAGAATGTTATACCAACTCACCAGGTCTTTTTTAAGGATGTGAGTAAAAAACTGTTTGTGTGGTATGATTCATTGATGGAGGAGTAACAGATTTTGCTCAAGACATAGTGGGTACTGAGGATCCAGATAGTGGGTGATCCAGCTGCAAGTCATGAAAGGGAATCCTGTATCCTGAGCACATGTGTTGAAATATTGGTGCACTCTTTGGTTACACCAGAGGTCTCTTGATCCCCTGTCATCTCAGGAGACCAAGGGCCTCCAGTTGTTCAAAGCTGAAGAATGCTTTTACCCAGTCATGCACCACATTACACACACAGACCAGGAGTATGGCACAGCAGAGATTATACAAGTACCTAACAGGTGGGAAAAGTATCAGTGACATTAATGGCAGAATTGTACTAATGAAGGTTTTTAAATACTTTAAAAATGCACTTCTATAGTTTTGCTGGGTGCAATTCTGATCTTAGGTAAGGTCTTAAGACCAGAGGGAACTTCTGTGGTCAGGCGTATGCAGAATACATAGGATACTTGTTTTTAAGTCCGCAATCAGATTTGCTCGTGCATTTGCAGCTCCAAGCAATTTCCATTAGCTTTAGCAAAGCTAAAGTTGAGTGCCACAGTGAGGCCACATTAATCTCACCTTTCCCCAAGTGGGCCTTAAAAAATGGAAATGAAAACAGTTGAGAGAAGATACTGTCCTTCTGGGAAAAGGACAGGTTCTGCTGGTCTCAGAGGGAATATATAACACCAGGATTAGAGTTACTAAAGAGTGGCTTAATGAGGCTGGCTGGCTCTAAGCTGGTCATGGTTGTACACATGGGAATAGCATCTGCATGCCAATAGAGCATGGCAGGCAGTGGTCTTTTGTTTAAGAACAGATCAAATAAAATTAAGGCAGCATCTTTCTACATTAAAAGCTTTTTTTATTTTATTTGGACTTAAAGACAGGTTTATTGCTCTTGTGAATAGATGTAGGGAATAATGCATGATAGGTTAGGTCCATTAGAAGGTGAATCAGATGGATGTTATTTACTCATCTGAGCTGGCAGAAACTGGCCTGTAACAAGAGGATGTCTGTGCAAAGCAGTTGGGTGTCATCTTCTTTGTTTGAGAGGTATCAGGTAGTCTTGTTTGGGTACACCACTGCATATATCCTGGCATGTAAACAGGGCTGTTCCTGGGCCAACAGCCTCAGGTAATGCAGCAGCTCTTCTACTCTCAGTCACATCAGACAATCACTTTCTCAAACTGAATCAGCTTCATTTTAAAGCAGTTTGTACTCTTTAGACGTGCATGCCAGAATCTCACTACCATCTGACAGTTAAAGCCTTTTAATTACCTTTATCTCTGTATTCATGGCTCATTTTATATAAATTCATTCCTGCATTAATGTTATCCTTTAATCACTTTATCCGTGCCACAGCATTTACTGTCTCTAGATATAAAGCAATAGTGGTTTATCTTTTATCTGCCTTTCCCACCCCTTTTTTTCTCCCTGTCAATCCCTTGGATCCCTGCCTTGATTTGGTGTGCAGTGGCCTTCTCTGTGCCTGGTTGCTGCCTGCACCCAAGGCAGTGGCACTGCTCCGCAAAAGTAATGTAATGGCCATTTCTACTTCTTGTGTAGTTAAAAACAAAGAAGCAAGCAAACAAAAAAAGATTTTATGATTCATGAACAGTACCAGACTGACAGTACTGGAGATGGAAATCTGTGGTTCAAAGGGCAGATGAAAAATGACCTCATTTGCTGATATGGATAAGGTTTACTACAGAAAGCCACCTGGAGAAGTAAAATGGCAGTTGAATCCCTCAGTTTCATTGGTCTCATTTTTTTATGAGGTTTTGCTCACCATCCACATCTCTTAACTTAGAAAAGAGTGCATTAACATTTCTTGACTGTCTCCTTAATACTGTACTCAGATATGTACCTTCTGGAAAACACCCAAGCAATTCCACTTTGTCTAGCTAGGAAATTACTGCATACTGCCTTCTCACCTGTGACCAAAGGATGTCTAGTTCTAATTCCTCAAAAGCTTCCCAAACCCCTTAAGGCAACATCAATTCCTGCATGCCAACACTTGAGTTTATTGAAAAAGATATAGCACAATCTGTTACCAAAGGCTCCCCCTGAAAGAAGCTAGAGCAGTAGATAAAAGTCCCTGGGTCTCCACAGAAGACCCTTTCAGGTGAGGGTGAATTCCCACATAAGAAGAGAAGGAAAGGATGTTTTGGAGAAGATGTGTCTGGTTTTGGAGACTGTTGAATAATTATTATTTAAATGTAACAATATTGCAGATTCTAAGGCCATTTGTAAATTTTTTGGAAGACCCACATTAAAAAAAGAGAAAAAACCCACCCCTTATGCAACTACTAGAATCAATTTCTTCCAATCCAAACAGTGATAAATTTACCCCTTAGTGAATCAAACCAAAGTTTGAAATGATCTCAAATGCCTGCTTTTTCCATGTACAGGTTACTTGCTTGCAAAAATTCAACAAGGCTTGTTTTTTTTCAAAATTACACCTTTCACAGTATCATGAAGTTGTTAGGGTTGGAAGGTATCTCTAGAGATCATTTAGTCCAACCCCTCTGCCAAGACAGGGTCACCTAGAGCAGGTTACACAAAAAGAATCTGGCACCATCCCCTTGGCACCCACTTATGAGATATTTATATATATTGATGGGATCCCCTCTCAGTCTTCTCTTCTCTTCTCTTCTCTTCTCTTCTCTTCTCTTCTCTTCTCTTCTCTTCTCTTCTCTTCTCTTCTCTTCTC
>JAWWTY010000077.1:127956951-127975746 GCA_035222235.1 Margarornis squamiger
TTCTCTTCTCTTCTCTTCTCTTCTCTTCTCTTCTCTTCTCTTCTCTTCTCTTCTCTTCTCTTCTCTTCTCTTTTCTCTTCTCTTCTCTTCTCTTCTCTTCTCTAAACTAAACAGGTCCAGCTCCTGCAGTCTTTTCTCATAAGAGAGCTGCTCCAGGTCTTTGTTACCCTCTGCTGGACCCTCTCCAGTAGCTCCTTGTCTTTCTTGAACTGAGGAGCCCAGGACTGGACAAAGTACTCCAGATGTGGCCTCTCTAGGGCTGAGTAGAGGGGCAGGATCACCTCCCTTGACCTGCTGGCCATACTCTTCCTGGTGCACCCCAGGATACCATGGGCCCTCCTGAATGCAAAGGCACACTGCCAGCTCATGGTCAACTTGTCATCCACCAAGACTCCCGGGTCCTTCTCTGCAGAGCTGCGCTCTCATAGGTCACCCCCAACCTGTACTGGTACTTCTCTCTCTGTTCATATGTCCACATAGCTTAGTATACCTCAATAGAGGAGAGTTAAAGCTCTGGACATTCCATCCACCCATAATTACTGAGTAGCAGATCAATAGTTTGTGTTCTGTACTACAGAGTATTGAAAATTATAGTTACTCTGCTGTCCAAAGGTCCCCGAGACTTGCCTTCTCTGTAGTGACTGTGCTTACAGCTCACGCATTTGTGTTCCTGGAAATAGTCCACAACTCCCCTCTTCGGTCCTTTGTCCACCTCTCCCTCAAACCTACTTTTCTTCTTCTGACCTCTTGCCTAACGTGGAGGAAAGTATTATGGAAGATCTAAAAGACTTTTATTCACTGCCCCAAGCCATTATCATCGTTGTCTGACAATCCTTTTGGTCACAAGTAGCATCACCTTTTTCTCCCTCATTCATTCTCTCTCAGGCTCTTTGATCCTGTCATGGTTCAGAGGAGCCATCCCAGCAAACAAGGGATCCATACCCATCTGGCTATATATATAATATATATACTAATATATATACTAAGTGAAAGCTGACTAAAGTTAAGCAGAGGAGGAATGTTTTTATTTCTTTAATAAATTAAAGTCAGGACCATTTACATGAATAAAAGTAAGTCCCTTGAGGTTTTTAAACCTTCCAAAAATAGCCCTCAAAATTCAGCCAAAGTGAATGCAGCCACAATTTCCACGGAAAGCACCATCAGATGGAGGAGGCTATGCCAGCAAGCACACATACAATGGCTGTTCAGTCCCCACCACTCTTCTCACCTTGGCAGATTTTGGGGAGGGTAATGGTTGGCTCTGACATGATGTCACACCCTCTGCTCAAGAGAAGGTCATCAAAGCTTTCAAAAAGTCTGTTACAAAATCTCTCACAAGAGGCTATTAAAGAAACTAAGCAGTCACAGAAAAGAAGAAAAGTGGTGTCAATGATTAGAAAAGAACCAACAGACAAAAACATAAGAAAAAGGAAAAATGACTGGGCTTAGACAGACTGAAACAGGTACAACCCATGCTGTAGAATATCATCACTGAGAATCCTGCAGAAAGAAGGCGAACAGTGAGGGGAGTTCTGGGATGTGCAGGGTTCCACTGCCTACCAGATGCCATGCATAGCAACTCTTGGAAAGGAGACATGAACCAGTTACAGGAGGTATGGTGCATTTAAAATGAACTCTGATAATTAATAAATGAGATCCCAGCAGAAAGATCTATGACGTCCTTTAATAAATTAGCAGTGTCCAAAACCAACCAACCAACCAAAAATCCTACTGTTTCAAAAGCAAATGCTTTGATACCATGACAATGATTGCCACAAGAAGGAGAAGAAAAAGCATCTTTGTCTAGTATGAAATGATGCATCTCAGCTGAAATTGGTGAGCAATGCTGTCTTAGATAAGCAGTGAGGATCTGACCTTGTTTATTGACATAAATACTGAAAATGGAGAGCAGGAACAATAAGGACATAAGCCAATGGTTAAAAAGAAGGTGTCGTATTAGAAACACATTATTCCATAATTAGATTACCACTGGGATTTTCAGAATTTTCAGATATTAAACTAAGCAGTTTGTGGCTTGATGGAGTATAACAATTCTTAAAACACTGGAAGATCTTCAGTAAAGTCTGACATGCTACAGCTATTGCTAAAGCTAGAACATACAGGATGAATAAATAAAAAATGTTGTTTTTAAAAATTTAAAATATATGTTATTTTTAAAAGGAATACAAATCCCCCCACTCCAAGCTGTAGGGTAACCACTCCTCTCAGGTTGGTAAGTTATAGCTGAAAGATCAGGTTATGGAAGGGAAAGCTCTACAATTTTTCCCAATTTTTCTTCTGTATCTGCATGTTTCTATATGATCATGTGCACACAGGAACATGCTCAATAACTCTTTGCAAAGACTAATGGACCTAGTGTGACAGATTCAGCATCTATGAATTTCCCAAATTAACACACCTGCAAAAAAAAAAAGAAAAAGAAAAAAAAGGGTTGTTTGAGTCCCTCTGTCCATCCCTGGTGTCAGACTTGTACAAAGCTGTATTTCATACAGCTCAAATCATTCAGATGCATCACTTAAGCCAGTCATGAGTAGGATGAAGTGTGTAGGACACTGAGAGAGTATATTTTACAGAATGAAGGGCTTCAGGGAAAGGATTGGAAATGGAAAAACAGCCATGATAGACTGCGTTTCTCTAGCTGTCAGATGGAGCTTGGAAGTCAACCAGGGTGTCTAGAAAAACCAGTTTTTTCATATCCTGGTGACTAAGTTCTTCTTTATTTTTTCCCCCTGATGTTTTTCAAAGTCTTTTACACTTCACTTATTAAAAAAAAAAAAAAAGAAAAGGGAGTTATGTGAAAAACTCCTTTTTATAATGCACAAAGTTTTGTCTTCTACTAACCAAGGCAAATGTAGGATTGGTACCAGCACCAAGGGAGCTGCGCACACAAAGAAAGTTAAAAGCTAGACAGAGCAACTCTGGAAATCAATTTCTTTTTCAAATTCCGGTTTCTAAGATTATGATTGTTATTATTTTCTGTTATTACAGGCCCTAGGCAACAGTGGAATAGTGCTGGGCATGGGACTAGCAATGGCAATTTCATGCATAGACTAAATAGGCGAGGTGGGTAAATTGGAAAAAGATTGCAACATGCAAGGCAGAGAAGGGTGATGCTGAGAGCTGAACATGTCTCTTGGATCCCACAGCATTAATCACAAGCTCAGTTTCTCTCACATGCATCTTGCACATCTAAAGGTATCCCCAGACCCATCACAAACCCACACCCAGGTTGCATCTTCCCACGGGTCTAAGGCACCTGCTGTTTCCTGCTGCCAGGAATGAGAAGTCTGGCACAGTGCCCCTCTGAGCATCAGACCCTTGTCTAGGTGACTGCACTGATGGTGAAAGTGTCTGTCTAGTCACCCAGCTTGAAAAATTGCTCTTGTGGAAAAGAAAATATATGCAGGTGTGGTTTTTGGTTTGGTTTGGTTTGTTTTTTTCTCCTTCTTCTGTCTCAAAGTGGGTTTTCACTTTATTAGTGACAAACCCACACATTGTTCCCCTGCTCTAGCTCTTCCTGGATTGCTGCACCTTTTGGAGCACTTTCTCAGGATGTCCCTCAACTCCTCACCAGGGATATAAAGCTTGGAGCCATCTCAGCGTATTTCTGGATTCTTCTCATCAGCACTGAGAGTTCAGGTCTTCAGAGGCCTCTTAGAGTTTTTTACACTTTGTCTTTCTTACCAAGCTGTTGTTCAAATACTTTTTGTAGTATATCTTGGTAATTTTTGTCTCATTTTACTTTTTTTCTTTAGAAGGCTTTTGTTTTTTCCCAATATGGCTTTCTAGGAATAGAAATAGGACCAAGAATTTTGATGCTGTCTCTGGCAGGGTACAAAATGAGAAACATGGGGAGCAAAATGAAAAGAAATAGGAAGATTTTTTCTACTTTTGACTACTCCAAGTGAATTGTTTGAAAATTTTAACCTCTTGACACATTAGTGGATATGTTTTAATTTTTGGTGCTCCCATTTGATGATTGAGATGAACGAGATCCTGGAATAATACAATGGTTTGGGTTGGAAGGGACTATAAGGATCATGTAATTTCACCTCTTGCCACAGTAAAGGACACCTTCCATGAGACCACGTTGCTCAAAACCCCATCCAACCTGGCCTTGAACACTTCCAGGTATGAGGTTTACGCATCTGCATAGGCAACATGTAACTTATGTTGTACCTACCCTACCATACAGAAATTAATGAGGTTGTTACACAGTGTGCAGCTTGGTATGTTCATAGAGTACCTGTAACAAGGGCTCTTCAAACCCTCTCTTCCTAGGGAACAGTCTGCAAACACCTTTTCAAAGTCCCTTTGTAATGTTTCTTTGCCCATTGGACTGTAGGTAATGTTTAGATGATCTTCGTACATGACACTTCTTCCTCAAAAAATGTCAGATGCTAATAAGAGGGAATTTAATTTGTTGGCTGACATGAATTATTTTTGTGAAATATCTGGCGAAAATATAAACAATCATATATTTATGTAGATATACATACTTTTATGTATTCATACACCTATACAAATACATGAAACATACAAAGAAATGCTTCTGTTTATTGCATGAAGTGACAGAGGTAGTGCAATGACAATTAAATGGTGCTTGATCTTACAAGGTTGTGGACTTAATAGTGGGGTTTTTTCCCACTACTTGGGTAGAGGAAGAGTCTGAAATGACAGATAAATAGCTACTGCCTTGTCATGGGACTGGCAAGTAACACAAACTTTCAGAGGAGCTTTTAGTTGAGAATCCAATCCTGGACATCAGCACACATTGGATAAACACTTTTTTGTACCCATAACCCATTGAAATCATCATGATCCATGTGAGCATGCTTTCCAATAGACTCACCTGAATAAGAAGTTGATAAATAGTTTGTACAGGATGTTTGCCCTGTAGAGATGATTTCCTCTGGAATCTACAGAAGTGTGACAGTGGATCTGGCTCAAGGCTTGGAACTGCTAAGCCATCTTGGTGTCAGAAAACCACATTGTTTTTATTGAATCAGACACGCTAAGCAAAGCTCTTTACATTGTTTTCCCGCAGCTGCAGTCAGCCTGTATGTTTGTGCAATAAGTGTGCTGTCATCATCCATCAGTGTAGGTGGCAAAGAATAGGAGCAGGCCAGAGAAGCAGACGGCTTTCACATCCCTTCTGGGTCTGTCTCATATATAAAAATATACAGTGTTATTGGCCATTGGACAATTCAGATCTCTGCTCACTGGACCTGTTCATTGTTCACAGTGTGGTCAAAGGGCTGTGGTCTGTGTGTAGCAGGAGTCCACAAGAGACTGCTCACTCTTTTCTCCTTTAAAAATTCTTGGGCAAAGACCATGCCTTTCTCCATGCTATCCTAATGGAGTTGAACATATCCAGTTCTGATCTATCATCTAAGACATCAGTAAGTTGTAGATAATCCAGGATCAAACAGCCTAAGTCCTGGGCTGTCCACGATCTTCCTAATTTCAAACATTTTTGCAGCACCCATCTAGCACAACTTTGGGATTTCTCAAAGTAATATTTTTAATAGTTTTACAACAATAATAGGGACAAGATTTGCATACCATCATTTATTTCTAAAGAGCAATTTTTGCAATATTTTCAGGAATTTGGCTTTTGTAAAGATTGTGTCAAATTTCATTCAAATGGAAGGAATAACTTGCCCAATAAAAGCCCATTCTGTGCACAGAAGGTGGTATTTGTCAAAGCTTGTTTCAGTCCTGTTGTGCTGATGCAGTAGATAAGTCTTTTTCATATAGTTCAGAAGTCTTTTAGAGTACAGTAACATCATCCAGACAACACTGGACAGCAGGCTAGTTATTGAAAGTCATGGGCATCATTTTCAGAAAATGTATGTGATGGATGATATGAAGGATTTAGAGCTCTCTGCTGCCTGCCAGCAGTGTTAGTTTGTGAGACACACTTTGTACAGGAAAACTATGAAACATCTTTCTCCATCAGAATAAATACTTGTTCAGTGGTGACATAGTTACTGGGTGTGTCTGTCACTCTGTCTTCATTTGGCCACCTTAAGGTCATGCAGTATGAAAACAGTATGAGAATGCCTGAAAAGATTTGTTGTTTCCTATTATTATTGGTGAAACCCATTTCTAAAGTGGATCTAGTTATTTCAGTACCACTGCTCAACGCTCGTTTTCTTAAGCTCCTACACTAACAGGAGTTTCTCGCCACAGTGGCAACATAATTTCTGTCATCCTTCTGTCATACTAAGTCAAATAGTTATTCTCTGCACAAGATCTTTTTTTGTAGCAAAGTTTTACTGATGTGGTGGTTTTGTATAGGAGTGTTATGATACTCTTTGGCAGCATTGAGTTTTTGTGTCTGTCAGTTATGTGCATGTTTTAATTCCTAAAGCTGGCCTCTGCACTGGCTAGGGTATCAGCACATGGAGTATAAATCTTTTCAGGTATGAAATCTAACAAAAGAAATTAAAATGTATTTGTGGGTAAACAGGTACAGGAAGTTGGTTCTACAGGCAGCTCAGGAATTTGGTTCTACAGGTGGCTCCAGCCAGCAAATAAATTGACCGGGATAGTATGGACACCGTAGATAATGGTCCAGTTTCTTTTCTGTAGCCTATGACTGCCCTCCTGATGTAAGAGAAGCATCAACAATGTTGTGATGACACCTCATCATGTGTTTACTACTGCATCTGTACTTATTTGAGACACTTCCCCTTGGCTCAGTAACTTTTGTTACCTGTTGTGGAGGCAGAGACTTCTGCTGAAATTTAGCCTTATGCCCCCTGCTCTTCTGTAGTGGTTTGCACTGAGCTTTCTTCATTGGAGCAGCCAGGTCATTTGCACTGTGTCACGTGGGTTTGTGAGGGGTGCATCTTTTCCCTTGTTAGCTAGTAATTCACAGAGTGTATGGATGTGTGTTAATGTTACTGTTATTTTCTATTAATCATTATCACACACAACAGAATCCTTTAAAACTAAGAATGTGCTATTGTGTTTGTCTCTGGCAAGGAGAAATGCCTTAGGATGCAGACCTGCCAGCAAATCCAGTGTGATGTTTGTACACTCTCTCTGCTGTCACCCATCTCACCCTCCAGCCACTCCCTCAGGTGTTCCTGGCTGATTTAATTGTGGATTATTGTTTTGCCTTTCCAGGACATAAACTACCACACAGTATCTGACTGCCAGTCTTAGTTCTGTTGCTCAGCCCTGGGTTTTTCTGTACCGACAGAAGTGTTTTTCTATACTGTACCTGTGTGGATGTAACCATGCTGGCCAGTAACCATGTGACACTCCTTGGGAGTAGAAAGTCTAACACAGTAAGCTTTGGTTTGCTGATCCCGCTATCAGCAAATATAAGTATTTCCAGAGGAACACAAACAGAGCTTGTCTTGGCTATAGGGCGGCCAGGGAGATGCAGCTGAACTTGCAAGACACTCAGCCTTCTTGGTAGATGCCTGGGCTAGATGCCAGAGGACTCAGGTTTAATTTACAGTTAAGTCATCTATGTTTATTTCTCAGAAAATACATATTTTAAAAATTCTGAAATTAAAACATGGCTAAAACTCTCTACAGTAAACAGAGGTCTTTAGAGGAAAGAATGGCTGCCAGCTTTGCTTTTTGTTCAAGCTGTAACAGATTTGAAGTTTATTTTATACCCAAGGCTTAAAAGATGCTTGGGACAATTCTTCAAAAGGAACTGCACATCTGTGGAAGCACTCACTGAATACTTCAGATAGTGCTAAATCTGGGTTGGATGCCCCGGAGATCAAGTCAAAGAGAGAAGTGATTGTTTTGTTTTTGATATCTACACCCAACCCCCTTTAAATTGGGTGACATTTCAGCTGCAGGCACATTATCAGTAGCCTGAGATCAGAATAGCTGTCAAGTACTTTCAATTCGGAATAAAAAACAAACAAGCAATAGAGGTCATGAGTTAAAAATGTAGAATATGCTGTTAAGCTTCTCAAACCTCGTTGTTCTCCCACAGAAAAAGGAAGCTGTAATATCTCTCCATATAACTTACATATCAAGGTGGTGAAGGAAGCCCTAACAGAGACCAACCAGTATTCCAGAAAATGCCTCTGCTGTGTAATTATTTGAAAAATGAAACTGTAAGATAGGCTGGTTAATGGGTTTTTCTCAGGGTTCTCATATCTATGTCTTCAGCAGAGACTGTGTGAAACTGGTCTGTCCCTACCTTCATAAGATGGGAACAAAGCAACTTCATGCTGACTCAGTTGAGTCTCCCACATCATGCAGTCTGGGACAGACTGGCACAGAGGGGCAAATTGTATTTTGCAGTGCAGGGATCTAGTTTTTCTTTTCAAAACTCCAGAGTTCTTATGTGATAAAATGAGTAAAATTTGACTGATTTTTGTCTCAATGATAATTTCCTCTCAAAGACATTTTTTGTTAGGAATGAGAGAGGGTTTTTTTAGTGTCAAAAGGAGAGGAAGCCCCTCCACCAGACTTTGGCTGAATGAAGAGTCCATGATGTTTTCTTCTTGTCTTAATTCCCCTGTGTCGTTCTATACATGAGTGCTGAGTATTTATGCTTCTAGAGCATGGCTGGTGTCTCCAACATTACCTTCTGACCTAACAAATCTCAGTCCTCAGTCCCTAAGCTCCCTTTAGGGCCCTGGAAGACCCTAAATGTTCATATCCCACCCTGCTGTCTTCTGAATACTCAGAATCACCTTTTTTTTTCTTTTTAACCCACTGGTTAGAAATTCACTGTTAGGAATCAAGGGAAATGGTAATCTATTCCAAGCAGCCCTTGCAGGTGCTATCTGTCTTCAGTGTGAGAAATCCCTTCCCTGTCTGTCAGTAAACATACTTCACCCTGTCAAGAAGGATTTCAGGTCTTTCTTTCGTGTAATTCCCTGTCTGGCATCCAAGCAAGACTTAGCAAATCTTCATGGAAATCATTTCCTTCTGTTCACAAGGTATGAATGAAGATACTTCTTAAGCCCCTCCCAGAACTTCATAAGCTTTACAAATTTCTATCAAAATATTTGAAGGTATATTAGGCAAGTAATACTAAGTACCACTGGCAGTATGAAAAATGGCTGTAGCCTGCCAAAAGTGTGCTGATTGTCCAAACGTACCAACCACAGTCCACACAGGTGTACTCCACTGAGTTTCATGATCCTGCAAGGTCCTGAGGGGAGCTGAGGGATAGTCAGCACACTCTACACTGCTGCAAAGCCTAGAAGAGCTTTGGTGACCTGAACTTTAATGGAGATCACTGACCTCAGTTCCAGAGCTCACTGTATATTCTTTCCATGTTCTTTCCCTGGTTCACAGGAAAAATGGAGGGATAGTTTGCCTTCTCTTAAAGCCTTTCATTCCACCAGTCCTCTGAGCATATGCTATAGCTTACAGAACCTGATTTGAAGAGGCCTGCTAGCTAGTGTAGGTGAACAATCTCTTGTCTGGGATGGAGAGGGAGCTCCCTCTATTGATTTCCCATCTCTTGGGATAAAGGTTGAGTTCTCAGTGTCCTTCACTGGGGAGAAGCATGAAGCTTTGAGTGAAATCCATGCTAATAATATTCACTCAGTGTAATGGCTTCTTAGGCATTGGGCTGCACTCATATCACCTAATTATTAACATCTTGAAGCCAGGTGCTAATCTAGTTGCTTGGCCTCAGTGGTGAGATATGGCTGTCTCCAGGTTGATTCATTCAAGCTGTCATGGGCATTTGTTTTAGGAAAAGTTGCCCTTGGAAGGCAACCATCACTCTGTATTCACTGTAGGTTGGATGTTTCATTTTTAGCCAGTCTGAGAAGCTGGGATCACATGCCAGATAACTTTTGCTGACTGGCCTCTTAAGAAAGAGTATTTCTCGATTTTTTGTTTTCTTTCTTTTTCTCTAACATGAAAGAAAATCTGTTTGCAGTAACACACTGTGATACTTTTAGGACTATGCAGTCCATATGTTCAAACGCTTATTTAGAAACTGGTCTAAAAACTAAAAACTGAGTAGGAGTTTAGTTGTTGGCCTTCCTCTTCAAACTACAATATGTTTAATTTCTCTTAGTTTTCCTGTATTTTTTCTAGAAACTATTTAAGAATTTTAGGGTTTTTCTTATCACGTCTGTTTACGGGGTCTATCATGCATCTGGGAATGTAGCAGCTATACGGTTACCCCACAACTTCAGATGTCAGAGCTGGGTCATATGTTTGGTTTTTTTCTGAATACAGGTTAGGGAGAAAGAGATTAATTTGCAAGCATAAAAAATTGAAGGTTAAAAGAGTGTGAGGTGCTCAGAGACTATGGGATTTGGAACCAGGTTAGGACTTGTAGGGAGAAAGAAATGAAACAACTTTTGCTATGACAAGGGAGCAACTGCTGTTGTACTGTAATAGTAAAACAAGTAATTAATATTCCATTAAAGGATGAGCTGTTATTGCTGAAAGACATACCACAAAAAAGAGAAACAGCCTTTCTGCAGAAAATTAAGTTTTGTCTTATGCTCCAAGACAAAACATCTCACAGGCAACAGGAAATATTCCCTATAGTAGGGAATATTAGGGGTTAGAGAGAAAGCACTGCCTTGCATGGAGTTGGAGGCCACATCTCAGTGGGGATGTGTGGGGAGAGATGGGAGATTCCTTGATTTTGAAGTGTGCTTTCCTCTTCTGCTCACTGCAGTGCTGCTGGTGAAGGATGCCATCCTGCTTTTCTGGCAGGTGCTCTCCAAAGCCTTCCCCCTTTGTCAGGGGTGCTGTGAAGGGCGCAGGCTTAGTCTGTTTTACCAGTGGGCAGCCCTGTGTTTAAGGTGTGAGTCTTGGCTTAAACAGAACGTGGGCAGCCACCTGTGGAAGTCACTGCGGTTTTCAGAGACATTCTTCAGCATTAACTAACCACAGCATTAAAATGACAGCTGCTGCTCAGGGCATGCATAGGGAGGGTACATCAGGGCTGCTGTGCTGGGGCTCCGAAGGCACCCCCAGCAGCAGCCCCAGGCCCTGCTAGGTGTCCCCTGTCGTGTGCTCAAGGTGAGCGGCTGCGGGAGCAGCTGCCGGAGGGGCCCCGGGTGTCACAGCATCTCGACACGGGCTCATTTCGTTCACCAGGAGATTTTTGCTCCCTTGTTTCCAGCCCTAGGTCAAACTCGAGACCAGTTTTTCTAACACTGGACTGTGAACACAAAACATAGGTCAGATCTGAACTGTCCGAATTTTACTTCACTCAAACCTGTGGTGTGGCTGGAGCCTGCAGGGAACTAGGGAATTCACTAGCCTTTCAATAATTGTAATTTTTTTAATCTATGGGAGTGATTTTCCAAGATGATCCTCAGAAGAGAATGCAGAAGGCACTGGTCCTTCACCAGGATAACTATAGAGACAGTCTGGGCTGAAGTCCAGCTCCTGGATGGATACAGCCAAATACGAGGTAAATCTTTTCTCAGGCATATGCACATATAGGGGTATGGCAGCTCAAAGACTAAAAAGAACAGCCAAATATTCAAAAGCAAAATTGGACATCTTAGAACTTTAGTAGTGAAGATAATTTTCCACTTAAAAGTTTCTTAAAGGTGTTGATGGAACCTCCACCCTTGACATTCCTGATAATGTTTCTGTTAAGACTGGATGTTCTTCTAAAAGCCAAGCTTCAGTTTCACTCAGCATGAAAAAGGAATTAATTCCTGAAAACTTTATGCTAGGAAAGAAGTCAAATGGCAAACTCTTCTGCTCCTAAACTCAATAAATATGACAGTGCTTCTCCCTGTGATGTCTGGTATAAGCAAGAAAGATGATATAGCAAGAAAAATAATAAGACTGCACTGGGATGATAAGTCAAACAGAAATCAGTGAAAAAGTATATGTTTTTGGCTGAGGTTATCAATTAAAAAAACACAATACATGTTCTCCAAGCACCAGTACCAAGCTCTTCAACATCCAAAAAAGAGCATTGTCCCCTAGGATACAGCTTTGGCAGAGTGTAGACACCCAACATGGATGAAATGATGCGAAAAGCCCCTCTTTCTAAATGGGCTGAAACATGTCAGACACATTAACACCCCACAAAAACGGGGCATGAGAAGAGGTCCCAGCATGCATAGCAGCCTAAAAAGAGCAGTCCTCATCCTGCCCTTACTGCAGCACAATAAATGTAAAGATGGGGAGAAAGTGAAAGTGGGAAGTACAAGGAGCACTCTCAGAGGTGGCAGATAAAAGAGGAGGATGTTTGAGTTAATTATAGTTTTTATTTCATAGCCTGTGATAATAACCTGCTTTTCTGTCTTTTGAGGACTTTCGTGTAAAACCTTATGGCTGAATACAGACACAAGTATACACATCCACAGGTATTTAACACAGAAACACAGCTCTTGAAGACCAGATGTGCATTCAGGAGCATCATCCAAGGGAATTACGATATCCATTGGGAATTACTGCTTTTCTACTTTGTGCTAAACTAGTATCTGTGAAGCTTTGTCTGAAAAGACATCCCCATCCCTGTGTTTTATACAGCAGGAGTTCACTGGTGTAGCATGGGCTTAGGGAATTTGCATATGGTCAGAACTTGAGATATTTTTCTGTTTTTACAGCTTGTCAGAGCACAATACACTGTAGCAAAATTTGTAAAAGTCCTCCTTGGACAACAAATGGGGGCATATATTTTAAACCATCTCTGTTCTGCAAAGCTGAGCATCCTAAGTAAAGCACAAGACAGCTACTTTTCCCTGGCCTGGTCGTTGCTCCTTAACTGTATTTGCAGAAGTTGGTTGGCAGAATATTTATTGAATTAGTCCTGTGAGAACAAAGGGAGATATTTCTCTTGCTACATTGCATGATGTATTGTGTCACTACCATGTTATCTTACATCATTCTGGTGCCTGGTGTCCCCACTGAGAAGGGAAATGTCACTGTGCCTGGCATGTACCATCCTTGAAAAGCAGAGGAGGAAAGGTGGTGATGTCAGGGAAGCAGGGAAAGCAAATTCAGGTGTCTGCACGGGACTTTTAAACCAGTAGGAATAAGTAACTGGGGTGAAGATTTGTCACAGAAAGAGACTGTCTTATGGAGATACTGAAAGGAAAGTGCTAGGACACAGCTGACCTCAGAGACATTCATAACTGCACCCCTCTCTGAGTTTTCCGGGATCAGAAAGTTCATTGCTATCTTAAAAGTGAGAAAACCAAAAAGTGCAAGTACAGAGGTTTGAAACAGAAAGAGCAAACCTCCTGCTGTGCTGAGCAGCTGGAGTTTGAGTGGCGCTATTGCTCTCCCTGTGCAGAGAAGAGCAAGTGAACGAAGCTGCTAATGGAGTGCCTGGTTTTGGCCAGGCTACAAAACCCATTGGCAGAGCCAAGACAGTGACAATATTTTGGCATGACTTTTGGTCAAAGTGACCCTATATATCATTTTATGTATTTATTTTTCTATATGTATACAGTCACCTCAATGACTTGGCATGCTTTCTAGTCATGCCAGCCAAAACAGACCTTTTCTATTTGGCTCTACCTTCAAACTTTCTGGCATGTGAACTTCTACAAGGAAAGATGGCTTGCAGAGGAGTCTTTGGTCTGAGCTGGGATGTAGTGCCTTTTTTTTTGCTGCAGTCATCAAGACACAGAAGGAAGAATCTGTGTTTATTTTTACATAAGAGATAAAGACAGTAGAGACAATTAAAAAAAAGGCCTAAGCAGGAAACAGTGGAGTAGGCGTTACTTTTAAACCAAGTAGTGTAGGAAGTTTTTGAACATAACAGCACAAAACTGCATAAAGTTTAAAGCTATCTAATGAAACCAGTTAGTAGAACAGTCTCATCTGAAAATACTTGGAAGTATAAGAGTCAGAAGTGTAAGAAACTGCAGAGATCCACTTTCAGCTTCACAAATAACTAATACTGCATTATGGGTGTAATATTTAATGCTTATGATTTGCCTGTGTGGTCACTATCTAAGGGCACAGCAGTCACAAGCTCTACAGTGTTTTAGAGGAGCATTATCTTAGATCCTGCATAAAAAACAGAAACAGAGATGGTCCAGAGATATCCAAAGTGAGGCAATGTTTTTTAAGAACTGGAAAGCAGAAATGTCAGAGGAGCTTAGAAGTTCCTGTCTCATTGACAAAGATAGCTTTCATGACCAAGAGGGCATGTTTGAAAGAACTACAGCATGAGGAAAGGGAGTGGAAAATGTTATGTCAGGAACTCATGCTTAATTTTTAATGACATTTTACTCTGACTTGAGAACTTGATTTCCTGAGGCAAGAAGCAATGAGATGCTATGATGGTCAGCTGGATAAAAAGAAAATTAGAATATTCATCTCCTTCTCAGTAGCAGGCTGGGATCCTGGACATGTAGCTTACAGATCTATATTGTATCCTTCTGAATCCGCTGCTTGCAGACAAGCTCCAAGGCACAGTTCTAACAGGAATGATTCTTTGAGCGAACTGCTCATTATTGCTATTGGTGTAAATTGCCATATTATTAGCACACTAGGATGAACTGACTGCAGCCAGGACTACTGTCCTCTGGTGTAGGGCTGTTGTCACCTGCTTCATGGTCTGGAAAGACAACACTTTAAAACCATGTTTAATATAGAATATATAACAATAACAATAAGAAAAAAGAGGTAATAAGAAATTCACAGGTCTAAGACCTTTTAAAATTAAGGCAAATAGAGGTAGGGCCATCTTTATTGAAGCTTAAAACTTTTGATTTGGGAAGAACAGGATATACTGTACTACTCTGCTGACTCTTCTTGTGAATCAATAATTTTTATTATCCATAATAACATATTTTATATGAATAATTTAATATTTGTGTTATCAAAGATAACCTTCAGATAGCGCTGAAAAATGTTTCTAATATACTGTCAGAAATAGCCATGTGTTTGCACAGACTCTAAGAAAATGTTTTGTCCATTTATAAGCAACACTAAACAAGTACATAAAGAATTCATCAGGAGGAACACAACCTGAAGCCAAACCAGGGTTATCTGTTGTTCATTTCTGAAGATTCAATGAAGCACCTGAGTCACAGAATCACTGAAGTGTTTTCTGGAAGGGACCACTGGCAGTCATCTAGGTCAGCTTTGCCTTGGAGCTGGACTATTGTTTACACTAGGTCAGATTGGAGAGAGCTGCCTTCCATTGTGGGCTGAAAGAACAAAATGTTGATATGACATTCTGGTGCTGTCCAGTTATACAAAGGTGGATTATTAATTTCACAGTAATCTTGTAAGATGATAATTATTGCATATGATGTAAATTAAAATAGAGGTCTGATTACACTACAAGAAAGATAAAGGCTTTGCTGCACCTCTGGGCTGTGAAAACATGTCCTGACATACTCTTTAACCCTTTTTAGGTGTCACGTTGGGCATTCCATAAAAATATTGCTAGCAATTTTTTTACCGTCCTCATCATTCCCTGATTGTACCTAAAAATATGCAAATAGAGTACACTGATGTAAAATCTCCCAAATACCCGCTTTGCCAACACAAATTGTAGCCTGTTATTGTTCAATGTGGCATAAGATTTGGACACCATCCTGGTAAGGAGCAGAGATAAGGCCGCTTGGCTGAGCTCTGCTGTCCCTGTGCATGCTTACAGTCTGGGCAAACAGAAGGGAAAAATGTCATCTTAAACTTCAGCAGGTATTTTAGGTCAGCAGATGCTAAAATTTCTCAGCCCTTGAAAGACATGGGCTGATAAAGCTGGCAATTACTATGAGATACTCATCTAGTTAACCCTGGCATTGTGTTTATCATGTGTAGAGGCCTAACAGTGAATAGCAAGCTGTGAGGGCAATTTTTTAACTCCTTTAATACTGACATTAGCTGTGACATCTGTGCTGCCACCAGTATTTTAGTGAGGAGAGAGACAGGGCAAAGCATCATTCTGTGTCAACCATCCTGCCCCCTACACAGCACTGAAGCCGTAAACTCTTGGTTTTGCTGATCTCCTCTTCCCCTTTGCTGCTGGGTCTTTCTTGCACTGTGTCAACACTTTGAGAGCTGGCATGGCATGAGCCTCACAGATGGATCTGGCTCGTGCACATACAAATGTTACAGATGTGTTTGAGTTTGTATTTACTAGCAAGATGGCCATAAGACAGATGTTTGGGGTAGCGTCCACCACTGGGTTACGGAAAAAGGGAGCAAATGTGTTCATTTGGATCCTGGATTCAATTTACATTGTCAATCCTTCAGTATACTCTGCTGTCCGTCACAAGGATCCAGCTGGAGCCAAAACACTTCCCTTCACCTCTTTGTTGCTTGATTTGCAGTAATTATTGGAGCTCCTTCTTTCCTCCATACCTGCCTGGTGGACTAGATAATGAGCAATGATGCAGGCAGCAGGTGTCCAAGCACCTGCTGCAAGGTCTTGACTCTCAGCATGGCACTACAAGAGCTGATAATTTGTAAATGTGATAAAGTGTACTCAGAGGACACCATCCAGTGTTGTCTTCTCTTGCTGTTATAGCAAAGATGCTATAACAACATCTTTGAGCTCCTCTGGCTGCTGGGCAGGGGTGAGATGATGAGCACTGGACTCAACCTTAGAGTAGCAAACAGGTGAGGAGCTGTAGCATTTTTCAGTGACCTCCACTCGTTGCAAATCTGAGGGCTCTTTAACATGGTCAAGCCATGAATATGACAAGCCTGGTGTTCTAGTGGAGAAAAATAAATTAACTAGTTATCAAACCCACTACATGCAGCATGCTTTTGACATTAGAAAAAAATGAACTGCATCTGTTTAAACCACCTATGAATCTAGCCCATAATTTTTAGGATCACAGCAAACCACTCTGAAGATGGTTCAGATGTAGTGTCAAACAGATTTTGGCCCAGTGACTGTAACCAAAGTCAGAATGTTTATAACCAGCTAATTTATACATATGCCTGTAGCTCTTATTCTTGGAAAGAACCTCCCTGAGTGACTGTGAAATGCAACCATTTCTGCTGCAGAAAGTACATTTTTCCTGTGGTAGACCAACTCATCTTGGAAGCTGCTCAGCTGATGTAGCTGTTTGTCAAATGTCCTTTATTTGTGTGTAGGAACTTCTGGCATAATGTGATAGATAGTGTAGTTGTATGGCACCTTCATCCACTTTATTGTAGCTGTAGGACAGGGGATAAAATTCAGTCTGGGTGCGAGCGAAGAAAAGTCTGCTGCTGCAAGGAAACGTCCATGTTTTATACAGGTCGTGTTCTTCTCCTGCAGAATGAAGACAGGGAACTGAATCTGTGATTCTATTTTAAACCATCAGGAAGAAGTAAATAACCAGTCTGCAATTTCCGGACACATTCTACTGGGAGCTCTTAAGGCTATTTGAGCATTTTGAACTACATTGTTTCCCCCGAGCCGAAAAATTCTTCCCTGCCATTCTGCACCTTCTATTGATCATGGTTCAAGGATCAAAGTAAAGTGCGTTCTGCGAGAAGCAAAGGTTAAAGTAATTCCTGAAGTTACTTGACTACTGGGAGTTTAAGGGCAAGCATTTGGGCAGCAAATGCAGTTTAGAGCCCTTGTGTCATGCTGTCTATCCATCCCCTAGCATCTGTCCTGAAAATATGTTTGCTTTTGCAAGAACTGCATCATGCATTAAAAAAAAAAAACAGTACAGGGTTTCAAAAACATTAGACAAGTCACTGCCCTGGTGTGAATTCCATAGACCTTTTTGTCAATATGACATTTTTCCTGCCTTCACAAATAGAACAGTTATCCTTCTTCCCTGTTTGTTAATGGAAGGAGGATTTTGTCCCTCGAGTTTGATTTAGCACAAAAAGTCATGTCTTTATTGATAAGCTTTTGCAGTGTGCCCATTGCTGTAGTATCTGAGGCCACTCAAGCCGTGACCCCACTGCATTCCTTGGGAGGCAGGGAAAGGTCTCAGGGGTTTATTGCTGCCGCATGGGAGATCACCCATCACTAACTGAAATAGTGCTAAGTGTGCAACTTGCTAATACCCAAGGCACTATTGGCAGTGAAGGTGGAATGATTATAACAGTATTTGACTTGCTGTGATATGAGACACAGTACTTCAAAAATGGTGAGAGGGATATTGGATGGAAAAGACAATAAAGCAGAAGCTGTTAATCCCTTTAACGTGTGTATGGTAATTGGTATAGAAGCTTATGTACCTACCTGACTGTACCTAAGTGAAAGAATCACTCACAGAATGACAGAATGGGTCAGATTGGAAGGGACCACAGTGGGATATCTGGTCCAACCTTCCTGCTCAAGCAGGGTCTTCCTAGAGCACATGGCACCAGGATCACATGACTCCTGAAAGTCTCCAGTGAGGGAGACTCCACAGCCTCTCTGGGCAATCTGTTCCAGTGCGTGGTCACCTGCGCAGTAAAGACGTTCTTCCTCATGTGCAGGTGGAACTTCCTGTGCATCAGTTTCTCCCCATGGCCTCATGTCCTTTTGCTTGGTACCACTGAAAAGAACCTGACTTTATCCTCTTGACACCCTTCCTTCAGATAATTACAGACACTGATTAGGTCCCCTCTCAGTCATCTCTTCTCAAGGCTGAACAAGGCCAACTTTCTCAGCCTTTTCTCATAAGAGAGATGCTCCAGTACCTTCATCGTCTTTGTTGCCCTCTATTGGACCCCCTTCAAGAGCTCCCTGTCTCTCTGGTACTGGGAAGCCCAGAAACGGACACTGATCCAAATGTGGCCTCACCAGGGCTGAGGTCTGAGTAGAGGGGCAGAATCACTTCCCTTGATCTGATGCCAATGCTCTTCCTAATACGCCCCAGAATACCTTTGGCCTTTGTTGTCTACCAGGACCCCCAGGTCCTTCTTTGTAGAGGTGCT
>JAWWTY010000077.1:127975846-128051302 GCA_035222235.1 Margarornis squamiger
ATCCGAGCCGTGTCCGCTCCCGGCGCCGCCGCCGCCCGCGCCCAGCCCCGCCAGCCCCGCAGGTAAGCCCTGCCCTGCCCTGCCCGGCCCCGCCCCGGGCACCGCACCCCCTTCGCCTCCCGCCCCGCCCGGGGCACCGCGGACACCCCCGCCCCGGCCCCGGCCCCGGCCCCGTCCCCGTCCCGGCGAGCAGCGGCCCTGCCCCGGGCCGGGGGCGGAGGGGCCCCGGCGGGGAAGGGGAGGCCGAGACGAGGGGTCGCGGCGGTGTCTGTCGCTGGGGGGATGTTCCCTCGCTGGGTCGCTCTGGAGTGGGTTTGCTGCTCGTCCTGCAGCCGCAGGAGAAAGGTTCCCCTTTCCTTTGGACTGCCTGAGCCTTGAGAAAATTTCCCCCTCTACCCCCTTCCCCGTGCATGCCGCGGTAACTCGTTCTACAGTCTGTCTGCTGTAAGGAGAAAGACTCGCTATGTTTTAGAATCGGCGCGAAATCGGAGCCGAACTTCGCCTAGGCACATCTGTCAGTGAGTAGCCTGCAGGTGTGTTTAGCCGGTCGCAGCAGGACAGGGTGAGGTTTATCGCCGTGCCGGGGTACCCGCAGGTGGCTCTGTGCTGCAGTGCTCACCGCTGACATGCAGGGCGGCAGCGCCCGGGCTTCCTGAGAGCGCTGCGGGTGCTGGACGGGGAAGGAGCAGGGAGCGGTTTGCTGCTTCTGAGATGCTTACCCTGGAAACCCAACCTAGATAGTGCTCATTAATCTGATAAAAATTATCGTTAATGGCATCTTTAATGACCACATATTCCTGTTTCAGAAGACAGTTCTTTCTGTGACAGACTGGCCTCTGTCACTGCCAAACACTAGTTGAGTGTTGACTGAGAGGGAAGAATGCAACCTACTGATTTATTTATGTAGTACTTCCCAAATCCTTGAGTTTGCTTTTGGAACCATCATTCAGAGGGTAAATTATCCTGACTGAGATCTGAAAAGAGGTGTGCTGTGTCACATGTTAATAGTTGTGCTTCTGTCAGATAGCTGACTACTTCAGAAGAAATTATCAAACTGTATCCCATCCAAAATTCTCTTTAAGTCAGGAGCTTAGTAAATACACATATGGTTTTCCATTAAATCCTACCAAATCTACAAAATAATTTTGGAGTATTACACTTTTCATATAGATGTATCAGCTTTAAGCACCAGATTTTCTAACCTTTTCCTCATGTACTGTGTATCACTGTGATTATAACTGTGTTCATCAAATGAAATTTGATTTATGTGTTCAGAAAATGCAACGCTTAGTTACACAAAGCTGCAGGTAAGATCCGTCTTGCACTCAATATTCACACCTAATTACTTTATGTGAGTCCTTCCATTGACTTCAGTGGGATTTCTCATGAACAAGCAGCACATGTTCTAGTGCTTATGAGCTGGGACCCAGCTGTGATGGTAAAAGGTGTTTTACTCAGTACAGGCAAACTCAGGAAAGGCTGATCAGATGAAAATACTCTCCTTTGCCTTATAAATCATCTCCATAGGAGGGTAAAACAACTAAGCGATACTTAATTATAATGTGGGTATCATTAACAGGCTTGTTTTATACAGTGTACTCATTGTTAGTGTTTTCTTTATGAGTAAAGTGTGTTTGGAATGGAGTGGTTTTGGTCCCCTGATTATTGGTTTACACTGCTGCTGGTACTGGGGTCAGTGTGACTTTGAAAATGTCTCAGAACTCTTGTATCCTTTTTTTCTTTCTTTAAAAACCTTTCTGTTTGCAGTTAACAGTCTATTACGGTTTCTGACTGTACTTCACAGAGACAAAACTAAGCAGCCCACATATGTATCATATGTCATATAATATACGCTTTCATTAAAATACCTACTCTTCATGGTAAAAGTGATGTTTCTCAATTTTCCCATGCTACTCTTCTGGGAACATAGAGGAAGCTCTGATCTCTCTATCAGTACCAGAAAGTGCAAATGAGTCTTCCTCAAAAGAACAAGATAATGAAAAGGTCTATTGTCCAAGTGGCAACTGAAGAAAATTATAACATGGAGGTTGATGCTGTCATAAAATAAGAATTCCCACTGCTAGAGCTTTCAGTCTGACCACTGGAAAATATGCAGAGTAAATCATACTATGGAGGTACTGTTCTGTAGCACCACCATTAACTTTTATGTGGTGAGTTTCTGAAATTACTGAGCTGGTCATCAGCTTCAGCTCAGCCATCTGGACCTCATGGCCTACACAGGTCCTTTCTGACCGAAGTCATTCTGTGATTCAGTGATTTAGTAGTTATTCATTTTACAACAGTGATATCAGGAAATCTATGTGCCATTTAGATTAATGACTTAAGTAATAGATCCCTTAATGTTCTTCATTTCCTTAGAGCTGTAGAAAATTAAATTATACATGTAGTATGTATACTCTAAGCCCTTTAGACAACAGAGTCCATTGTGTAAAAGTTCTACCATGGTATTTATACTTCACAGTAAAATTTAGTGCTGATCTCTGCTCTTTCTGATATGCTGTATATTTTGATGTGTACACTCAATATGTCTGTGTGCTTATCTGTTCTCTGTGCTTGGGTGGGCAAGCTGTTCTTTCCTCATCCCTAACACTCTTCTGACAGCATCCAGAATGTGGTTGCCCTTGTGTGTGCTGTAGCACCTTCAGCTATGCCCTGCACATGGGTATCATGGACTGAGCTGTGTTTGTGGGAATATTTGTCTGACTTCCAAATGTCATTCACCTCCCCTTCTAGGAACTGCTCTGTAATGCATTTTGGGTCTTCTCTTTACTGTTTCAAAATCTAAGTTAGTTTAGTCACATTTGATTTTATTAGTCCAGGATGCAACTCAGCTGTGAGCTTTTGTAGCAGCAGCTGGAATAATTAAATTCTGATGGAGTTTCAGCTGCAGCCCAATTGCTACGCAAGGCAGGGGAATCTCTTAGTGCAGAAAGCACTGGAATATCCTTTCAGTTGCCAAGGTAGGGATACGTGCTGGATGAGGAGGACCATATGGAAGCATAGGAAACAAAGGTGGAAGATTGTGTGACTCTGTGGTTGTCGCCCTGTCCTCATCACTGTACAGACATGTCTGGAACAGACAAATTGCTGTCACATGATAGGATTGTGCCCTTCTGCAAACACTAAACAACAGTGTTTGGCCATGAAGCTTCTGGGACTCGTGCAAAGACTTTTGTCTGTCTTACTTGCACTGGAATGCACAACTTCTGATCCTAAATCCACTGCAGATTCAGGTTACTTGTACTTTCTGGACTCTCATTATTTCAGATTGATAAAAGGTTGATGTTACCAAGTCAACAGTTATTTTTATTATTGTGGTGGCTTGCTGTGCTGCTGTGAAAGCTGTTTGTGTTTGGGTTAGCTGTCTTTGAATACATCAGAATTACTAATTGACTTTTAGATAATGAGTTTCTCAGGTTCATCTGATACTACTAACAGCATGAATGGCCAAAGCTAGCCTCCTAAAAAGAGGTGAAGGTTGTGTAAACAAGTGAGTGTGCTTTGCAGGACATGGTGCAGTGATAGGTGGGTTCCTTGTCTCATGTGTACATAGTGCCTGCTGTCAGGGTTGAACAGCAGGTGAGGAATTTAAAAACTTATCTTTCTTCTTCATGATTTAATCATGATTTCTGACAGTCATGATTTAGAATAGGTCTACCTGTCCTGTGCTGCTGAGCCTAGCAAAGCCCCTCTTGTGCATCAAGGAGTCACAGAAAATCCAGTCCATCTCTTGGGGGAACAGGATGACCAGAGAGTGCTCGTCTGTAAGGATGAAGTACTTCTCTCTGATGTGCTAATAATAATCCTCCTGATTGTGGCCAGCTGCCCCCACACAACACCTGCATGGCTAGGGACAGATGCCTTATGATGTTGAACTTCGTGGGGCTCTGTAGCTGTTTTTCAGAACTGGAAAATGCCTTTGTCAGCAACTGGTCCAGGAAGACAGAGGAAATTATTAATACTCTGTGTCCTGAAGCTTGTGCCACACAGAGTGATTTTAATGAGTAATGAACTAGTAATGCGTGTGCTGGCTTGTGGATAGTGAAGTATCTTGGAACATGTTGTAACTGATAGTTAACAGGGCTTTACAGTGCCTGCAGTCCTCATTTTTTTTAATTTCTGAGATGATGCGATTGAGAATGAAGTATTTTGTGGTCTTTGTGTAATAAAAACTTGTTTGTTTTTCCAAGTAGCTCACTGTGTTTGCTAACTTGAGGACACAAACACAGATTTTACTGACTTACATAGATTGGCAGTCATTCCTCTAGCTTCAGTAAAAGATTTTGATTTGATCAGTTTCCTGTTATCTTAAAAATGGGTAGAGAAAAAGGAGTGCTGAAAGAAATTCCAGATGGTTTCTCTTCTATGTACTTAGGTTCTTTACAACTTAAAATTACTGAAGTTAGATCTGCTGGCACCTTAATAAAAGTAAATGGCTGTCTCTTTTAACTATGAAACAAGAAAAGCTGAAGGCAACTTCTGTAGTAGTAATAACTGATGCCTCTGGTGCTTTTCTGGACTTCTTTCCTTCCCAACTATGAGGAGAAATTACATAGGATTCAGGAGAGGGAGTACTATTTGCAGAGACTAAAGGTGTTGATGTTCCACGTAAGTGTTGAGAATTTCCTGTTCTGTGCATTTTGCCAGATTTCGTGGTAGTTGGAGAAAGTGGAGAGGTAAGGATTTGTGGAGTTTATGTTCTGATTTACCCTTGGAAGGGAGCTTGTATTGCAGGATGAGGAGGGAGACCACCCAGAGGAGCAGAAAGCATGAGCTGAAACATATTACTACCCTAGTTTTCCAATTTCTTTTTCAGCACAACCTGCTCAGCAAAGACAGGTACATTTTTAAGGTATCTGAGAGAAAAAAAGGTGGTCTTCCAGGGCAGTGGGAGGGTTTTCTGATTCTCTATAAAAGAAGTTTTCCTGAAATGGGTAAGAGATGGAAGGACACTGACTTCATGAGCCACAGAGCATCTCTCTACTCCCATGATATTATTTAAGAGTTATCGCAGTGAAGCGGACAAATATTAATAACCTGCACCAAACAGTGGAGAAGGTCATTGATTTATCACTACTGACACTGAATATTCAGTAGTGCTTCTGTCTAAAACAGCCATCAATCCCTTACAAGGAGACTTCCACAAAAAGATACTTGAAAGCGTAGGAATGGGTTTGTGTTGTTTCGCTGCTGTCCAGCAAAGGACATAAGTATTTTAAAGCTTTATTTTTCAGTCTTCTTACAGTGTAGTTCATGGAAGCTGAAAACCCGTAGCAGTGCATCAGAAAAATTACCCTGATGTATGGGTATATGGATAAGCAAGCACAGGTAAAACTGGTAAGAACACACCATGGAAATATTCAGCTCTTGACTAGCAGCCAGTTAGGGAGCAGGGGGAGCCTGAAAAAAGCAGAGAGCCTGTCTATTTACTTGCCATCTTCTAGGAGAACTTCCTCCTTTATACCAAGCTTCTACAAGACAGCTGGAGATATTGCAAGCAGTCCTCACCAGATTCTACCTTTGTGAGCAGCAGTTGTCTGTTCTGTTAGGATCTTCTTCACATGTGCCACACAGCAGTGTCTTGCACTCACTGCTCCGTCTGTTTCTGACTAGAGCACTGAAAAAAATACCTATAATACCACCCTGGTGTCCATGCTGCTAGGTCTTCAAATATTTAATTTTTTTGTGGCCATTTTTATGAGCACCAGGTATTTACATCTCTTTCCTAGTCTGAATGTCCTTAGATCATGTATTACCTGTTACTGGATAATATTGAACATTGAAGCAAGGCTGGGTGTTTTGAGTGCAAAGACTCATTTTGCTCTCTGGGATATACACCAGAACATTGTGTTTGCATTTGGGGTTGCTGAGTAGGATGCACAAAAGCAAAAACAGATTTATAGTCAGAAAAATACTTTAATATGTAATGGTTGTGGGGGACAGACTGAAGAATAATGTAAAATATACTTTTACTAGAGAGAAAATATTTACTCAATATTTTCTTTTCTACCAGTGAATGCCTCGGTGGGAAAGAAAATAAATTGTCTTTCTGAACTACATTTAGTTGCCTTCTGTTACGTGTCTGCTTATCAGGTTTAGGACCCTGTTGAAATTGTTTTCAACATCTTAGTTACTTCATCAGGAATTACTGTTAAAAATTTGCACTGCTTCAAAAGTTCCACTCAGTTTCAGCTAGAACAGTTCTTTGTTGTGAAAGTGGGTACTTTTATCCATCTCTTGCACACCTAGGGGAGCTCTTCATTGTATCGCCAGTTCCAGTGCTGAATCTAGCTCAGGTGGGATGCTGTCTTCACAACTGCAACAATAAAGTTTTGGGGGAAGTTAGAAGGAATCTCCATCTGAGGAAACCACCAAAGGGAACACGGCCAGAAAATGAGCCACTAGTCTGTCAATATTTGCTTTCTGTTCTGGGTAGAGTCAGCCATGGCTTTTTGTGGTGCATTAACAAACTCCTGGTCAGGAATCATCTCTTAGTGTGGGAATTTTGCCTGTCAGTTTGTTCCTCTTTATGACAAAACTTCTCCAGAACCTATGGCAAACTCCTTGCCTGTCCTCAGAAGTCTACTCCGGTAAACAAGATTCATCCTGCACCATTATCTTCCTGTTAGCAACCATGGACTGCCTTCTGAAAAGGAATCATGAGCTGTCACCAGTTCATATGTACAGTTGCTGTTCCTGAAATATATTTTCTTCTCTCAATTTTAATTCTCCAGGATTTTCTGAAGCAAGAATCCCTCAGACTACAAAAACTATTAAATCTCTGAAAAAAATGCAACAGAGTGCTGAATGGAATAACAAAAATATATTTGTGTCCCACTCAAACCCATTTATGCTGACAGGCTGACTGAAACAGAGTTCCTTTTCTTGCTTTAAAAATACTTGATTATTATGAATGGTTGTAGATGTTGACTATGAACTTCAACAGTACTTAAAAATGCTATGCAGAGACTGCCAACTGCTACTTTATTATGTAGATCTTATTTCTTGAAATTGCAGGTATTATTCCATTCCAGTGTATCTGCATTGTATGTGATAGAAGTGAAGCAATGCCACTGGGTGGCTGACATGGTTGAAAGTATCTCTTTATATGATTGAAGAACTTATCTCCTCCTCTTCTCTATTGCAGTTTCACATCCTTGAATGTCCTTCTGTTTCTTGAAGATGAAGAAAATGATTGCATGCTTCTTTCTGCTATTTGCACACACTTTGCTTTCCACTGTCATGGCAAAAGATCTCCCTGGAAGACGCTTCACCCGAAGAAGGGATGTTAACACACAGTCTCTACTAGGTAAGTTACACACGAAAAACCCCAGAACTCCACAACTGAAAGCTGTCTCAAGTACGAACAATAAAAGGCATAAGCAGCTGGCCAAACCTTGGCTGAATTAGTTTATAATAAAAAGGAGATTTTCATTTGTCAGCAGGAATATGATAAGGTTTGTTGGCCAGTTAGCAGCTGTTGTGAGGAGGTGTTTACTTTTGGGGTACTAGATCTACTTTATGTAAGTGGTATGACATAAATTGGACTGTTGGCTTATTTTAAAAAAAAGACCTTGTTTTCAGTATTTAGAGAAAATACATATTGGTCCATGAAGGTTCTGTCAAATGTGCCTTTCTCCATGCCAAAAAGTTTTGGCTGTCTATATGTGATGTATGTAAAGATGATTGAATGGAAATCTGTGGCTGTAGAAATGAGGGTTGTCATTACAATGCTAATTGCATACTCATCCGTTAATTTTGTCAGATTTATTTTATTTACAATGAGTAGCACACTTTTCCTTTTTTTACCAAAAATCTGAAGACGGTTTTAGAATCTATAGAACAGTTTTAGTATGTGACTGTCATATTTTAAAATATTAGATTCATCTCTCTCTTGCTGATCATCACCTCTACATCATCAAGCCGTCTGCTGGTCAACTTTTTCATCTCCTAAGAGTTTGTGATTTAGAATAACTTCCTTTTGCTCTTTGTTTAAAGTAATTGTCAGATTATGAAAACACAGCATGGATGGGGTTTGGACATGGCCTATCATTAGGGATTAATGATTCATGTTAATATTAGTTCTAACTCTCAGATACATCTCTCCAGCCACTGGGAGGTGGTAAGTGGGCCGTCTCTCCATGAAGGTCACCTAACCTAGGTGAACATGAGGAATGTAAAATGTCCTGCAGAAGATATATTTGGAATAAAGAAGAAGAAAGCAAGCCAGAACTTGGGAGAGTGTGTGACAGAGAGGGGAGCTCCAAGTTTTATCAGTGAAACTCTTCTCCAGACAAGATGTAATCCTTTAAATAATGTAAAATTCTATAAAGGGCCACTCACAATCTGATAACTTTAAAATATTGGGTTTCAATTCCTATAGGACAAATTTAAAACAAATTACAACAGATTTCCATTTCTTACTCATCTTTCTCAAAAGTAATAGATGCGGTCTTGAAACACTTGGGGTTCTGCAGCTGCTGGCTGAAAGTTCACAAAAAAACGTGGATATAGAACAGCAGAAATAACTACCCACATTCACACCTTACTTAAAAAGAATCTTAAGCTTTCTAAAATCCTAAATTCTAAAATGTGGTTTTATAGGAGCTATTCCTGGATATTTTAGGGTTCCCAGCAAATACCCTAGGTGAGCTTATTACTTTAAGAAATAAACTGCTCATCTCTAGAAAATGAGTGCAAAGGCAAGGTGTTATATGTAGAAACTGAAAGTGTCATATTTCTCAGCTTGCCTTTTTTCCCCTGTGATTTTTTAAATTGCTTTTGTAGCCTTTTTTTTCATATTTCAAATAGTGGAAAATATACAAAAAGGATTAGCACTCAATAGAAATAAAAATGTATAGATTAAATTATTTATTTCTTCTTTCAAAAGCCAAAAGATTTCTGGTCCCTGCATTTGGAAACTTCTGGATCCCTACTCAGTTTGGCATGTGAAGGATGCAAACAGTTCTGGCAGCTCTGGCTAAAAGAACCTTTTCAAGACATTAAATGATGCAAGAAACTTTGGACGTTCTCTGCTCCAGCCCATAAAAGTACGTGGCAGTTTGGAGTCAGACCCTTGGGCCTTGCATTCTGTTTCAATAAATTAGGTCACCTGCTTCAGATTTAGCCATGTATAGAAACAGGGCACGGTAAAAACGTTCCTCTCTGTGAAGAACAGAATGTGTAAAATGCATGCCACTCTGCTGGAAAGCTGTAGAGCTCCTTAAATGACATGAGAAAGAACAGGGCCAAACCATGCTCTCAGTTACATCAAGTCAACAGAGTTAATAAAATCACTCCATAATTCCAGCAATTTAACAGGGCTTAGAAGTTGTCTCATTCTATATAACATGCATACGGTAAGTAGCAGTGATGACAATTGCTGCTGTAATGAAAAGACTTGGTTGGCAGGCAAAAAGGAGCAATATAGCTGCAAAGAACCACCAGGTACCTGGAAAAGTAATAAAAGTTCAGATTGAGGGTTTTTTTGGTGGGCATCTCTTTTTTTAGGAATAAGAAGTTTTTAGGACTAAAATGAAGGATTATGCTATATAAGTAAAATTATTTTTATTCTTTTTTTCTTCATTTCACCAATTTTTAAAACAGTATTGTACTGCTGTGATAACTATTAACTGGTAAAATACTAGTTGTGTCCATGTACTGAAGTAAAAGTCCTGGATCCTGGAAACTGACAAAGTAAATAAGCAAATTGGAATGGATGAAAAATCCAGCTTTTGGAGGATTTAATTTTGTGTCAGCCATGCACTAATACTTCATAGGTTTCTTAACTGTTTTGTTAGGGCTAATAGTCCATACATTTTAACAAATGCTTCAGAAGGAATGATCTGTTTGAAAAGACATATTTTTTTCTTTTCCTCAGTCTTTCAATTTAATCTCAGTGTGTGTTGTTTTAATTTGACAGATGTTTGTGTAGTTGGTTGTCGTGTAAAACTATTATTGCTATAGCTAACAATTTCCTTTAAAGATCTGAAATATTTTATACAAGGATTGATTGAACATCAGCTTTTTGGAACTGTCTCTATATGGCCCTTGAAAGCCAAGCTTCTTTGCAAGTTCTTTGTTTAAGCAGTGAATCAGACTTACAAGTATTAAAAACTTGTCAATTGCTCCAAATTAATCAATTTTTTAACAAATTCTTTATTCATTCTTGCAGCCTATTAGATATGCATATTAGATAGAAAATACACAGGTATTTCAAGTAATAAAAGAATTTGAATTAGATTGGTGGCAGATACTGTTTTAAGTAAGTGTATTGCATTGTATGTTTTAAAGGATCATTTCCATAGTTCTGCAAGGCCTTGTGGAACAACAGAAGGAAATTAGACAGTCCATTTGTAGCAGAGGGAAATCACCTCTACCCTTACTTGACATATGAACTAAATTTTGCCTTCTCTTTCCTTCATCAATAATTTTATCCTGAGTTTGGATCTTTGACCTTATCTTGATTCATTAAAGGAAATTACTCTTTTGTTTTAAAATCTTTTAAAGGCTTCAAGAGAGCTCTGAAGAGGTTTTTAGTTGAGCACAGCTTCTTTGTTAGATTACACAGAGATGGCTGAAAGCGGTTTGCCAGCTTAGCGTTGCTTTTTGGATACTAAAGAAAAGCAGTAATATTCTTGATACGTGGTTATAAAGTTGTGTCTGTTACATCAGCTGATTCCCTTCAGATATAGTGAAATGGACTTTACACCTAAGCAGACAGAGGAAGAGCTGGGTCAGTTGTCCAGAGTGCCAATTTCCATACTGTGTTTTCAGGCCACAGTCCACGGCCCCATTCAGCAGGTTCCATGCTTGGTAACAATATGTAATCAGTCCTTGCAAGATGTAGCACTTTTTTGGTGGTTGATGTTATGGGCTTTTTTGCTGAAGTGGATTTGGGACTTAGGCTCTACTGCATCTTAATCATTTATTATAAAACAGGCAAAGCAAAATTTTAACATTGTGAAAACCCCACAATAATACGAAGGGAAGTAAAATTAAGTACATGGAGTGAGTGCTCACTAACTTTATAAATCACTTGCTACAGTCAGTTAAAATTATTCCAAGCATTCTTATATCCAACCCGGTTCTTATTACACTTGAGCGTATGTAAGTTTAGGGCTCAATAACATTATCAGTTTAATCATTCTTAGTTATTTTGGCTGCAAATCAGAGGGGAAAATATATGACAAAAGTGAATCCAACCCATGATGCTTCTGTGGAGTGCAGATAAGATTCCTGTATAGTTTTGGTGAAATTTGTTGTACATTTATGCACTAAGAGCTGGCCAGAGATCTCTAAATTCTGCTAATGTCAACTGTTGAGCCAACATGAGCTGATAACTGCTGTGAGAAACTCATTCATAGCCTCAACATGTGTGCATTTGTTATTTCTTCACATAAATGCAACCCTGCCAAGTTTTTTTTTTTGTCCTCAGATATGTTAAGTAGAATTGTTGTAAATGAAGTCTGTATTGCAAGTAAAGTCAGAATTGTATCACAATAACTACAGAATGTGTTTGATATGCTATACTGGTATATTAGTGGGGGAGATGAAAACTGTTCATGTCAGCTGATAAAGGTAGGAAGAGGTTGCAAATGATTTCTTTTGAATTATCATGTAATTAGTTGAAGTATAAGCACAATCCTAACCAAACTTTTATACAGATACAAGCTAATCAAATACCCCTCAATTTATTTACCTCTCTGTTCTCTAATCAAAACATAAAATTGCCATATAAATAGAAGCATGTTATATTTGGAAAGAGAGCAAGCAAAGCATTTTACAGTCTGTGAAATCACCTGTTTCTTCCTTCTGAGGTGTATAGGTATGTATTACAATCTTTGTGCTTCAAGGCAATACTAACAATGGTGTGTTTTGCTTCCCAGTAGTGTTTGTTTCAATAGTTGAGAGATCTCCCTGGGACTTTATACCAACTCTCAAAACTTCAACTTTCATCTTAATCTCTCAGCTGTTGGCCTCTTCCCCGCAGCAGCTCCTCTTTCAGATTTCTGGGTTTTATGCACAGTAGGACACCCTCTTTCTGTGGCTTTGAGGCTTGGCAGCCTGGTTTGTGCTGAGGCTCTGCCTCTCCAGCCCCAACAGAGGACCTGGAGTCTGAGAAGGCGAGATCTGGGCAGCAATCATATCCCTGCTCAGCCAATTGTTCCCTGCAGCAGCTGTTACCCCTTAAACAGGCCCAACTAATGAGCCATGAGAGCTAGCTGGGACCATGACAGACCCCAGGAACTTGTGTCCTAATGCTCATCTGCAGCCAGTTATCATGGAGATCAGAAAGTTTGGATTTTGGTCTGTGTTAGGAATTTTTAACCACAGAACAACATTATGCTTGCCAACCCTTTTATTTAGTATTCATTATTAATTTTCAAGTAATGTATCAAAAGTACATTCAGTTTTAAGCCACCTATAAGGTATTTCAGTAATATAATTTAGATGGGATATAATTCTATTTCTAGCATCACAAAAAATTGTCTTGTATTTCTTTAATGTGTATTTCCTCTAACAAAGTCTTTTCTTTTTTTCATTCTTCCTCTCTTCTGTGTTTTGTTTTCTTTTTCTTTTAACTTTGCCCCCTTTTTCCCCTTCTTTTTCCCTTTTTCCTTTTTTTTTAAAGTGATTAGTAATTTTTCCACAGGAGGAAAACATATCTATCTACTGCTACAGAAAAAACCTGAGTCATGAACGCAACAGCAAATGATCTTTGTATTTCTGAATTTGTTTGTTACAACCCCCACAAATTACTGTGAAATGCCATTTCTGTTTGAAAAAGAGTTTGCCTTGACAATAATTTAATGAGTAAAATTACAAACTGTTGTTTTGTGTATGTTCTAAAGGAGCTCAAAACCTCCTTTGTGTATTTTGTCTTGGAGAAAGATCAGGCCAAAAGAAAGAGCACTGATATTCAGAAGTGTGGTATTTTTGACTTCATTGTGAGCACTTTACTTCTTAATTAAAAAAGCACATATGTGCAAAATTAACTTGAAAATCCTGGAAACAGCATTTGCATAACTTAAGGAACATCTCATTTTATAGGCATGAGTGGGTAATCAGGCATTACTGTCAATGAAGACAACATTTAAATTGCTTCAGAAGCTTGAAGACACCATCTACTTATTTAAGTATTGCTGAAGTGGTAGCACTACTGGTTTGCCAGTGGGCGTGATGTCCCACATGTTTTGGGAAACAGGGGGAAATGGTATACAGCACTATCCCACTGTGCTGTTTCTGAATTTGTTCTGGAAAAAAGTCTAATACTTAGACTGTTACCAATGGATAGAAATATGTGATTTCAGGTCAGCTGATCAATGAGTAATGTTGAGGTTGCTAACAGCTTCCCCCGTAAACAAAGGCATGGGCGACTTTAAAAAAAAGTATGGATAGGACTTTTTAAAACATTAAGCTAATATCCTGAAGGCAGCACAGCACTAACTCAGTAAGGTCACATTTTTTCCTCTAAATTTTCCGTGCTGCTACTAACAGTTGTTTACTTTCTCTATCTGTTCCTTCTCTAATAATTTCTGTGTCCTTCCAACAACGCCCTGAGTACCTCAGGAAAGACAGGGGTTTCAGATCTTCAAGAAGAAAGATACAAAGATCACCTTCTCCCATGTAATCACCCTTTTTCTGTTGGTTGTGATGTGATGATTTACAGATGAGTGCAGGAAAAGACAGTCACAATCAGAGTAAGTGCCTTCAGGCTGCCTGTGGGAACTGGATGCAGAGTAGCATTAACTGTGTGTGCCATGAGGTTTCTCCATCATGGCTCGGAAAATGAATTCCTCCTCTCTCATGGGTGTTAAGTTATCCTAAGCTGAAAGCACATAACACTGGCTTCTGTCAGGAAGCAGTGGGTACATGTTGATGCTGCCAGTGCATGGGGATATCAGTATTCTTTATCCATCTGTCCAGGTGTTCCCATGCCTGGCAGGAAAACAATCTGTTTCCTAGTCCTCCTGACCATGAAAGCAGGTTTGACTCCTGTCAGGAAACCCAATAGTTTCCATCTCAGAACAGCTGAAACATGCAAAAAGAACTAAGAAACTTGAGGATATCCCTACACGATACTTTGACTTTATGACAGAAATACTGTTTTGGTACTCTGGAATTAGAGAGACTTAATAATGACCTTGTTATTTTGAAAAGCATGACAGGGAAGGAATAGAAATAGTGAGGTGAAATGAGAACAAAGTAATGGACCCTTCTGCAGTGACTAATAATGAAGTATTTGCATGTAGAAGGAAATGGAAATCTCTGGACAAGAGCCTTCTGCTGTACAGTTCTCCCAGAAATTTTGGAAGTTCAGAAGAAATTTTGTCACCGGCAATAAGGAAATGTCTGGAGGCTGTTTTCCATTTAGGGATTGTTCCCAGATGAAGAAATTTGTAAAGAGGAATGGATGAGCTGCCAAACTCGTAGTGAATATTTGGATTAGGGCCATAGGCCTGTGTGGTTGGGGAAAGGCACAGAGCAAGGATGGGGCCAGGGAGTAGAGGGGCAGTTCTTGGATCCAGGGCCTGGCCCAGAGCTGGCAAGAGGTGGAGTCACCTGCAGAACCATGTGCAGAACATATGTGTGCTAGGAGAGGGGTACTGAGCAGTTTCTAATGATTACTTCAGGAACTAAGTATGATTGTGTCTGAAATGCACTGTACAATACATTACCCTTCTTTGAATTAAAATGAGAAAAAAAAATGAGAGGGGAAGCTGACTTGCTCAAAATGTCTTACTAGAGACAAGAAGTGCTTGGGATTACTGGTCTTTTTCATTTATTCTTTGCTACAATCACAAAATGTGTTTTTCAAAGCATTTTGTACTTGGTATATTTATGAACAAATTGGAAATTTGAGTCTTGTTTACTTGTATGATTGTATGACAAAGATTAAACCTTCTCGATGAACTAATATCTTTTGGAAATATCTGAGGACCTGTCAAACGCAATCTTTCTGGCTGGCTATTTAGCTAGGAAAAAGTAGAATTGTGGACTTCAACTAAAAATATTTGACACCCAGCACGTTCATACATTTTGAAACAGATCTGGTAGAAGTTATACAGAGATTTATGAAGAAAGGAGTTGTAGAGAGAAGGTAAGCAAGTAAGATTGAGGGCTAGAGGAAAAATGAAATAATAAAGTGGCAAAGAAAGAAGATAAATTTAGAAGGAAGTTGTATAATTTTCTGACTGGGAGAATAGCTTTATCATCTTTAATTGTGAGTGAAGACTAGTTCTGTTACTCAAAGCTAAAATCTAAAAATAAACCTGGTGTTACTGCTGGCAGTGTCATAGGGCATATAATTTTTTGTATATACGTTACTGTGGAGTGAGCTAAGAGACACAAAATCTTAAAATTGCCATTAAAGCCTGCTCAGGTAATATTTTTTCTGTGATCTCATTTTTTCTTAACTGTTGTAATCCTTTCTTTTTGCTTAAATTGTCTTACTCTATAACAAACATCTTTTAGTGTTTTCACTTATGTAGTGTTTACCAAATTGAACTGATCTCCTATTGCTTTGCATACAATAGCATTAACTCTTATCCATTCTATTATAATATATTGCAATATATTATAATAATATATAGCTAAATATATTGTAATATATTGCAATATCTATATATTATATATAGATAAATTCTGTTTATCTATTAGAATAAAAAGTGTACATAACCAAATAAGTAATATCCAGATTTAAAAAATAAAAAAGTATTTAGGAGGCATAAAGATGTAGGAAAACAACACAAAATAACTAACTCATTTTTAGACAAGCAGTCCTTTCAAGAGAGCCAGCTTGCAAAATATTGTGAAAAATCACAAAGTAAAACTTGGGTCTTTTTTGAGTGTGTTCAGTTTGATTATCCCTAAATGGAAATGTTTGAGGAAATTAAACAGTGATGAGGACGTTCTTGGACATTGGAATTCCACCATAACTGTTGCTGTTAAATGGCTGGAGCTGTCTGTGGCCCACAGTGACTATCAATCCCCAAGCAATCCCCATGCATGATTCAGAGGCTACAGAGAGTAATCCCTACCTGGTTTATTCCCAGTAGGCATCTTGCATACAGCCACTCTAATTTAGTGGGAAGGTGAGTTGAACACTGTGGATGCAGCCCAGCTGGCCTCTGAGCTTAGCTGGTGCCTTGGGCTGCTCTCTGGCACTGAGACCAGTGGTTCAAAGCAGCTTCCTTCTGTGCTGTGGAGTGCCCTGAGCTCACAGAGAGATTGCATCCACATGGGATGGAGCCCTGCCTCATGCTGCTTCCCGTTTCGTGCCAGAGGATTGCTTGAGCAAATGTGAATTGTTCTAGGACAACAGTATCGGGAACTCTTTTAATGACTTAACAGTCTGGTCAATTCCAATGACCAGGAAAACTCCCTTGGGTACTAGTTGTATTAAGGGAATGTGTTAGAAAGAAGCTGAGAGGGTAGAAACATGCTCTCAGACACGGACCCTGGGTGAGTGAGTAAAATCAAAGCAGTGTGAACTTTATCAAAGTCAATACGGAGATTCAGTCCTGAGCATAATTTGCTTTGAGGAAGGAGTATAAGGAAACCTGAAGGCATCAGAGAAAATAATTTAACAGAATTTTCAGGTTTAGAGGAAATTAAGATGCTCAATCTGAAATATTCTTTAAACCTTTGTTTTATGTATCTCTCACTAATTGGATCCCAGCTGAATTCTTCCAAGCAGAACTGAAATTTCATTGCATTGTTAGTTTTGCAGTGGTGGCATCACTGTAACTGTCATTTACAAAGTGGATACTGAGTGGAGGAGGAGAATGTATTTACTACTGACTTGATTTTTCCTCCTGTCTTTGTTTCTCCCCTCCTGGCCTCTCCCTTGGATAATACAACTCACAATGAGGGTTTCTTTAACTTTTGTGTTGGCAATACAAAACCTCTGCTGACTTAGAAGCAGGTTTATGGATGAGTAGCTCTTTTCAATGAGTATGTCACTTTTCATTAGAAGAGTAGAAGGGAATTACTTTTGAGTATGAAGATGTTTGCCAAAATTGTGAGAAAGTTCCCTGTTTAAAATGAGAACTTGTCAGAGGAACAGATTACAGTTTACAGGGCAAGTGCAAAAGCATGTAACTGCTAAAAAGCTATCACTGAAAGTTTATCTGAGGGGATGAGTGTTTAGATCTGTGAATCATTACTGATTGCCACTCCTCAAAATACCACCAAGCTGGATTTTTGGTCTGTAAAAGAGTTACATTTTATTTTTCATTCAGCCCATCTCAGTTAAATGAACTTTAATAATTACAGGGTTATTAAAAATTCCCACCAATTCAGAAGACAAAGATTTTAAGTACATTTTAATTTGCAAATGTTTGGTATTTATATAGCTAGAACCTTGCTGGTCAAAGTAGCTTTGAAATACACTGTATATTCCTTCCCAGGTTCCAGACCCTGCCCTTGCCTATACTGAATTTCACATGGTTCTTCTCTGCCCATCTCTCCAGCCTTTTGAGGTGCCTCTGAAGAGCTGCACAGCACTCTGGGGTATCAGCCACTGCTCCCAGCTTTGTGTCATCAGTGAACTTGCTGAGGAGATATCTGTCCTTCATCCAAGTCACTAATGAATAAGTTAAACAATACTGGGCCCAATATGGAACATTGGGAGACACCACCAGTAACAGGCCTCCAACTAGACCCTGTGCCACTGATCATGACCCTTTGGGATCTGCCATTCAGCCAGTTCTCAATTCACTGTCCACTCCCCCAGTCCACACTTCCTGAGTTGGTCTGTGAGAATGTCCTGAGGGACAGTGCCAAAAGCCTTGCTGAAGCTGAGGTAGACAATATCCACTGCTCTCTCCTCATTCCAGGTACCTGTTTCATCATAGAAGGCAATCAGGTTGGTCAAGCATGATTTACCTTTAGTGAATCCATGCTGACTCCTGATCACCTTCTTGTCATCCATGTAGAGAGGGATGGCGTCCAGAATGAGGCGCTCTTATCACCTTTCCAGGGACTGAGGTGAGGCTGATGGGACAGTAGTTCTCTGAGTCCTTCTTGCCCTTTTTGAAGACTGAGGTGACATTTGCTTTCCTCCAGTCCTCAGGCATCTCTCCTGATCTCCACAACCTTTCAAAGATGATCATGAGCAGCCTCACTGTGTGTCCACCAGCTCTCTGAGCACTCATGGGTGCATTCCCTCAGGGCCCATGGGCTTGTGGATGTCAGATTTTCCTAGGTGTTCTCTAACCCAATCCTCCTTGACCAAGGGAAAGTCTTTCTTCCAACACTCCTTTACCCTGGACTCGTGGGTCAGAGTTTCCTGAAAGCTGATCTGGTTAGTGAAGACTGAAGCAAAGATGTTCGACAACTCTGCCTTCTCTGTGTCCTGTGTTACCAGGGTCTCTCCTCCATTTGGTAAGAGGCCCACATTATTCTCTCTTTTCCTTTTGTTACTGATGTATTTGAAGAAGTCCTGCTTGGTGTCCTTGACATGCTTGACCAGATTTAATTCCAGATGGGCCTTGGTCTTCCAGTGCTATTTTTGTTCAAGACTACTATCGGTATTTTTAAAAGTTCTAATAAAAACAAGATCCTAAACTAAAACTAATCCAAAACTTGCATAATTTCTGGGTTTCCCCATTTCTGACAACAGCAAAAAATTTACAGCCTAGAAAAACTCCCAGGAGAGGAAATATTATTTATAGCTTGGCCTTTTTTTCTTTACAATACCATATTGCTGGTAAGCACATACTTAGAAATTAATTGAAAAATAATAATAACAAAAAATTATGAGAACTTTACACCTCTGTACCATTTTCTTTTCTGTTACCAGTCCTGAATATGGAACAGGGAAACAGGTGTCATAAATCCACAATATAATTATTCCCTGTTTGCTATGTTACATTTTATTTATATTCCCTGGCTGTTATTTTATGTTAAATCTGCAAGTTCTCTTGTTAGATTTTAGTTTTCACCCCAGTGAATGAGGACATAGCACATAACCACTGTTGCTGCAGAGATTTCTTTTCCAAAGCTTAATTACTCTCTGGTTATGCTCATAGAATTTTTAAATATTTCTGAGAGGCCTTGGTAACTGTGAATTTTTGCCACAAACTTGCTTTTTGATTGGAAATAATTGGTCTATCAGGAATAAAATCTTCAGATGTTTTGCCATTAAAGGTTAAACTGACTTTCATATTAAACCTAGTAAGATTTTTACTTTTAAGGTCCTGGTAACCTGTCCTTCTCTGTCATGTCCTTGGGGAAAAAGAACTTCAGACTGTCATGATGTTTGCCTTGGACTGGAGAGTTTGAAATAAATGAAATTTTGAGCTATGACAGAACCTGTTGCTTTCAGTAGTGAGGGCCAGTTTTCACCATTGTCCTGTGTACCTATTGGACATAAAGAGGAATATGTTAACTGCTGTAAGGAGCATGCAGTCAAGCAGTGATGGAAGAGATCAGAGGGAATAAAAGCAGGTACAGCAGACATACAAATCTGTAGCCAGCCTCACAAAACGTGCTGGAAGAGATAGTTCAGCAGAATAGAGTCTTGCAGACAAGCTCAGAGAAGCCCTACCATGGACTTCTCTTTTATCTCCTACATTTTAGATGACAGTACGGCATTCTCTTAATTACATTTTTACGCCAGCAGACCTGGTACTGCTTCCTTCAGACAAACTCTCTTAGCCAGGGCAAGAGACTGCAGATTGTAATGGGTCACTGGCTGCCCAGCCATGCTGGACAAAGGAGAGTTCAGCAGAGGCACCCAGGCTAGTGCTCATCAGCACAGATACATGCAGTCATCTTAAGTGTGGGCCTGAAAATAATATTGCTTTGTTAGCCTGCCTGCAAATCTCTGCTAAAGAGGATTACCTTTGATCATACTATACTGCTTCCATCTCTGAACTAACATTTTTCCTATTTGCTTGATGTGTCTGAGCCATGCTCCACTGAATGGGATAGTCAGAGTAAAATCTCCCTCCATTTAAAGAGTACCACTTTTCAGAATAGCAGTGAAGAGGAACACAAGTGTGCATAGCCTCCAGGACAACTGACTGTGTAGAATGAGTAATCTGAGTTTAAATCAGGTGGGACTGCTGTTTCTTTGTCCCACCATGATGACAATCAGCATCTGTAAGACCTTTTCTCCAGTGAACCCTGGTTTTCAGTCTCAGAATTTTTTCTTCATAGTCATAATTGCTTTGTTTCTAGTTCTTTGCAATTGTCTTCATATAAAGATTGAAGCAGATGGGTAAAATTCATTCTCTTTGTTTATTCCAAAGACCTTGCTTGAGCAGTAATATGAGCCAGGTCTGTATTTAGAAAGCTGATACAGTTAAAGTTTGAGGAGCTAAATGGTGGTTCAAGATATGCACCATATGCACCATAGGAGCCCTGGAGGGAGACTACAAGTTACGCTCCCAGTGGAAGCAGGGTATTTAGCACAGCATGGAGACTTATTCCATCAGGTGATTTGAACGCATCTACCCTACCTTGGACTGCTGCCCCAGCTCTTATTACATCTGAATGGGGAGCAGACCAGGCTATTTCTCCACCAGAGGTGATCGAGATCTGCCTAGCACAGATGCAGGGGTGACTGGTTAGCAAGGGAGGGAGCAGCACCATGCTGGGTTGGAGACACACTGATTCACTGTTTCCAACAGGTGATTTTTGCCAGTGCAGCTCCTCAGGCCCTTGTTAGAAGTGAAAACGGCTTTGCCTACGGGCAAATTCTCTAAGGAGAGCAGCTGTTTTCATAGAAATGATTAAAATCTGTACCAATGAGACATTTTATCAGAGTTCTGGCCAGAAACCCCTCTGCTTAGCTACCCCAGTGAATCCACTTGCAGGTGTTTCAAGAGGGAAAGCTGAGAGAAGGAAAAAAGCAAGGCTTAGCCGAAAGTAAGCATGACTAACAAATTACTCATAAATGAGGTTTGTTAATTGCATAGAACCCAATTAAACCTTTCCACGTCTAAAATGGAATAACTTATGCTCACAGCAGAGCTGTTTAGCTATTAGACATTTCTGGTGACACTTGTCTGTTGATTTGCTTTTAGATAACTTCTTGGCTTCTGGCCAGCCAAGACTGAGCTAAGAGGCTTTTTGTACATGTGTTTGCAGCACATTTTCACAAAGGGTTGCCAGAGTCTGGCCCATGATGACTAGTGAGTGGATTTATTACATTATTATTTCAGATTGTTATATTATTATTATGCATGACTGACATTGTGAAATTCTTATGTTGCAGAACTATGTAGAGTTAATATAAACCAGTAAGCCAGAGAGGCATTTTTTGTCAAATTCCAACTTAGAGTGCAAATTTTATGTAATTGAAAAGTCATGACTTTATACAGCATTTACTAGAATGAGAATACCTCCCTAAATATGTTGCCTCAAAGTGAACCTAGAAAAAAACCTTTCCCATGATTCCAAAAAAATGCAGATGACCAAAAATATACCATTTCCAAGTGTGTGTGCCTCTTCCCTTCTTAGTTCCAGCTGAGACCACAAGTGGAAATACCAAAATACCACAGAAATGTAGTTCTTGTGGTACTTCCAGCCCCAGCAGAAGCAGGAAGTATTAGAAATCTTCCAATAAATCATGTTTTCATGAGATTTCTAGTCCAGCATTGCAAGCTCAAAAGGTTTGAATAACAAACCCAGCTCTTCTTGTCTACCTCACCCTCGGGAGATTTACCTTTACATTCAACGACTCTTCTGTCTGAGATGCTGCTGATATTCCTTCTAAGTCATAAAACATCTTCAGTTTCACATTAAATTCAACAATAAATTGGATTAAGTCCTGTTATGAAAGGCAGATTTAACTTTGGCATTCCATTTCTACTAGCTGCAGGACAATGATTGTTTGGTTTTGATTTTTTTTTTTCCAGAACAAAGGCAACTGCAAGACTCAGCAGTTTGAATGCCCACAGCAGAAGAGCTGCAGCTAGTTCTTTGGGTGCATACCTGGGTGGAGACAGGTAAGAAACAATATCATAACACAGAGAAGAAAAAGTGAACACAGCCTGACCTGCACCTGAGCTGGCCATGGCTGAAAAGAGAAGACTTCCTGCATGAACTGGTGAGTAAAAGAACTTGAAGACCCATAAGAAGAGCTGTCTCTCTGGTGCACCCTGACCTGACCCTGGTAAAAAGCTCTTCCTTGTTGTGCAGGACTCACTGAGCCCAGCACCAGCTTTTTCTCTTACATGGCATAACCTGGGTTTTGTGGTTGGCTGAGCAGTTGAGGAGGGCTCAGCAGATCAGCTTAAGTCTATATGATGGTGGGATTATTGGGCATGTTCTTTCAGAATGGAGCTTTGCTGAAACCTCAGTAAGAAACCAGGTCACTGTGATCGCACTCAAGAGGCTTTCATTGTATGCAGGTTGAAATTTCACCACAGACAGATCGCAAGATTTTCATGACCTTGTGATCCCTTTTGTGAGTGGTGGTTGTGCAACATATCCCTTGATAAGATAAGACAACATGAAGGTTTACACAAAGTAGGAAAGTTTGTTAGAGATATGGCTTGCCAGTCTCCTCCTTTATAGAGATAGCAACTGCATTTCAGGCTCAGAAAAAAAAACCCACGAAAGAAAGCTCAAGATTTTTATTCTCCTTTTAGGTTGAGTGTGATGCCAGATCTGCAGTTTTCAACTCTTAAGGCCTCTTTCTGTACGAGGGAGACCACTGGTTGAAAACTAATTATTAGCAAACATTTCTTTGCTCCCCAGCAGCTGATACTGAGTTCTCAGTGAATGGGATATAACCACGGTGACCACTTTTGTGGCAAGAGCTTCCTTGCATGTTCCCTTCATGCTGCTATTGAACAAGTGTGATATGGCTGTGAGAGCTACCTTAGCACAGCTAACATCCCAGGTTACTGGCAAAAGAGTTAAAAAAGGAAGGCACAGCTCACCTCCCAGTATTTTGACTAGGCATTTTGAGGAAACATTTCAGTGTCTGTGTTAGATGATGTGACTGGACATACCCCCTTCACCTCATATGTGATTTTGCTGGTCAGATGTCATCTGTGCTTTCTGCAGGCTGCACTTTTAGCATTTCCCAACCCTCTGGTGCCTCCAGACTGTTATTTTTTTCAGTGCAGGCTGTCATGGAGGGAAACACATGCTCATGCAGAAGCATTAGTTTTGTTCTTTTCCTTTTGTTCCCCTCATTTAAAATGTGAACCTATCCGCTTGCCTTTTTTTTTGTGTGTGTGTGTGGAAACAACACCTAACTATTTGCCGAGTTAGAAGTCTGAAGAGACACAGACCTTTGAAATGTTTTCTTGGTGTGTGGGCAAAAACTAACAATAACTTGTTATAAGGTACATGACCAATTCTTACTGGTACTCAGATTGCAAACTGTTTTGGCTGCTTGAACTCACAAATGGTTTGTCCATTTCTGGTTTCTTTTGCATCTAGTGTCAGATCTTATGAACATTTATATTCATTTAAAAATAAAACACAAACTTTTTTTGCTGACCATATGAAATTCTTCAAGAGCACACACACAAATACACATACATACACACACACACATATAGTTTAAGAAAGAAATATTTTTTTAATAATGTTGCCTGCATGCACAATAAAATGCCTGCCAAATATAGTTAATATTTTAAGTTCCCATAATACATCTTAGGTTTCAGAGATTCAGAACCTGGCTATAAACAGTGACTTTCAATACCCCTGAGAATATAGTTTTTCCTTAAAAAAGAAGAGTATGTGTTGATCTGTCCACTGATTTTCCCTTAAACAGGAAGCCTTTCTGTAAATGTCGGGTACAATGATGCGTTTATTACTTTTGATTCACTATTCTAGTTAATAACGCCTTCCCTCCCTTTCTTTTAAGCACAGGGATGTGTTCTGGGATGTGTTGCACATTCCTCCTTCTAAAAATTACATTAGAAAACAACAGATTTGTCAATAAAATAGGGGAGAGATGATGTTTGTTTGGAAATACTGATTTGGGGCTAGCCTCCTGTTCCAAACTCTCGTGATGAGAAGAATTTTGAATGATTACCAGTATGCCATTCATAAATAGACTGAAGGGATACTGACATGCTAAGACATACTGGCTTCATAGGTGAACAGGATTGTTAAGGTAAGAGAGGTATGACAGTGCATGCTGTGATGGTGAGAGCTGCAGGCAGCTGGGAAGCAGACACTGAGTGCCATGCCTGGGGCAGGTGTGTGGGGCAGCTGATGCACAGCTAAAATCTAAATCACCTAGAATGAAGAGATGAACCAGCAGTGACAGAAAATGGTTACCATCCAGCAAAGCCTGTGTGGCTTGTGACACAGCAGTTTAAGAGCTGACAGTCACTCCCCAGCAAGTAGTATGTCTGGAAAATCATCTGAAAAGCAAAGAGGGGCTGCTTGTCATTGCTGTAATCACTTCACAGCCACCTTGGAGCAGCCTTTGGTTCGGCAAGGGAAGAAAGTCCACTCATAACTGTAGATGGGATCCTTTTCCAGCTCTGGTCACAGGCATGGGAAGGTTGTACTGCTCTCACAACTTTGCACCTCTTTTTTAACTAGCCAGAAGAAGGTTGACTGTAAAGTTGGTTTCTTTCGTTCTTAGTAAGCTGACTGATTAGTTCTGAGTTTTCTGAGGAGCCAAAGGATATTTTGAAAACCAAACAGGGGAGTTCCTGGCCTCTCTACACTTCTGGGCTTTTTCAAGGTATTTTGCAGAATAAATTGGTCTGGACCTATCTTGCAGTCTTTTCTTCTTACTTGTATGGGCAAGTTAGGAAAGTTTTTACTGGAGTCACTCATCTGCTTTCAAGAAGGTTACTTCTTTAGGGGAATGATGAAGTTCAATACTCTTCCCAGGCTGGCAGACTACTCTTCTGTAAAGTCTGTGCTTAAGGCTGTGCATCTAGGGATGTCTGCTTGTTCCCCTTTAGAGACTCTTGGGGAGATTGTCTAAAAGATGTGTGAGAAATTTATTTTGTGCTACGTTAAACATACTTATGGAAGTTTATGCTCTTGGATCTTGAACTCTCATCTGATACTATATAACTCAGCATAGAGGAATATTATCACAAAACCACGGAGAGAATTTTCAGATCTGTCCAAGTTTCTGTGATAAATGTGAGAGCTGACTATATATATCTGTAAGAAGCGAAAGACAGATTTACCATCTATTTCTTAAGAGAAGGTGTCTCTAAAGGTGTGGGGTATATTGTGAAAAACATCTTGATGTCACCAGTGACAGTGGGAGAGTAGGAAAGTTTAGGAAACAAGTTCTGGTCAACAGAAGGCTAAGCAGGCAGAAAAGTCGAAGGCAGGGTGGTTCAGGAAGTTATACAGAGAGAGACACAAAGTCAGGAGAGAGAGATTTATTGGGAAAAAGACACATGCCTACAAGTGGATGACGTTACTGAAAGCAAAGGTATAGGAGCCGACCTTTGTTAGCACTCACTGCTGAGTGGTGAGGAGCTGGATTTACCAAGACAGAGAGGGATGGATAGGCTAGTTGGGTACAGGAGGAACTGGAAAAAGGCATAGTCATGAAACCTGTGGGTGGAGGACAGCACATGGTGGACTGGGTCTCACCCATGGAAGATGAGAGCACAACAGTCTGGAGGAAAGGAAATAAAGAACAATTACAGAGTACCCAGGTAAAGCCAGCTGACACAGGTCTGTCTGAAAGTCCACCCACAGTGATGACAGAGAGTTCCTGCTGCTTTGAGGGACATGTGTTCCATCAAAAGAAAATTGAAGCACACAAACACATTTTTAGGGTTTCAAAAGCAACACAGTGCAGAGAATTCAGCCCACGTCTTCAGTCATCCCTCTAGAAAATGTCTTCTGCTAGTTAAGTGCACTCTTAATGCCATCTACATACCACTGTGGAAGTGCCAAGATGGGTGGATATGGGCTCTGTGCAATGAGACGTAAGATTTGGTATGTTACCCTGTACCATAAGTAAATGTCTCAATTGTGTGCTGTACTTTTTGTGGTCTTCCCACTGCTCTTGGGACTGTTACAATGGTTTTCAGTGCAAAAAGGAACAAATATATCCAGATTTGTTGCTGCATAATAAACCCTCACAGAGTCTTCCAGACAGTAGTTTGATGGTGTATTTAGAGTCTTTCAAATATGACCTTTTAACTACTGATGCCATCCTGTAACTTTCACAAAAGTGACCGTGTCAACTGCATCACATGGCTGAAGCTAGACTGATTTTCAGCCATGTGATGCTATTTTATCACCCTCAGGACAAAGGTTAAGTCCCTCCTTTCTTTTCTCTGATAGGCACCACTTTCTTTGGTCCTCTTACTTTGATATCGCTAAAATTCCTGGTGACCACAGAGTTCTGAGTTTTATAATCCACTGTGCGCTTCTCTGATGAAGAACCCTGCTGTTGTTCTGCATGTAACCAAAATACCTTCACACAATGAAGCAATCATTCTTCCCCGGCAGGGTCTGAATGTCTTGATTCTCATCCTGCAGCAGGTTTGGCAGGCAACAAATCCCCCAGCTTGCACAGGGCAGTGGCCAGAATAATCCTTCTGCATTTTTAAACATTCTTTAATGCTAGTCTCTCTGCATTCAAATGGTAACTTTAGCTGACATAGAGTTTTGTAGAGTATTTGAATTGCAGCCTATTGAAACTGTACCACACTGCATTTGTGAATATCTTTGTTACAGTATAAATGTGTTATTTTACCTTTTATTATCATATGGGCATGTTTTTAATACCTGTTCTGTGACTTACTTGGAGGCTACAGTTTCATTTTTCCATAGATGGAGCACGTGTATTAGAAGCTTTAATACAAAGTGGGCAACATCAAGATAAAGCCATATCGTTTTTAAACCAAACTAATCCAACCTGTGGACTGAATGGACGGAAGAAAATTAATGCAGTATTATATTGGATATTATATGATTGTGTAAATAAGTAAATGAGCATGGTGCTAATAGCACCAAGGTTGTAGGTTAATCCCTGTATGGAATATTCACCTAACAGCTGGACTTGATGGTCCTTGTGGGTCCTTTCTCACTCAGAATATTTTGTGAATATTTTGTGATATATAAATGAACAAGTGTTGGATGCACAGTTGGACTAAAGTGAATTTACTGAAGTTGAAGACATTTAATATGTGTTTTTTAATTGTAGATGTCATGATTGCACAGGCATAAATTCAGTCTCTTCCTAAGTGAAATCTATCATAAAATTAATTACACTTTATGATAGAAAATTTTTGAAGTAGGTCAGGTTTAAAATGTGAGTTTTAAGTATTCCCTTTGCTTCCAGTTCTGGAAAGAAAACAAGAAAAACCAGGAGGAAAACCCAACACTAACAGCAACTATCCAAAACCTGGACAGATGTTATATAAAAATATAATACTAAAAAAGAAATTATGGCAGCCCAGCTTGCTGTTTGCAGCGTGCATTAGCTATGCTGGATGCCCACTGGCATGAGGGGCATGGTGCTCAGCTGAGCAGTGGCATGTCCCCACCACCTATGATGATGCCTTGCTGCGCCACTGACACTGGTGGAGCCTGGCTAGAGGGGACCTGTGGAGACTGACAGAGCACAGGATGGTCTCTGGGCACCAGGCTGGGACTTGCCAAGAGGAAAGGCAGCTATGCTTCTCCCTATGCCATCTGTCTCCTTGTTCCCCCATCACTTAAGACCCCCAGCACTGCCCAGCCCATACCCACTTGCAATGGGGCTAATCCTTCCTGGCCATGAGCCCAAGCACTGGATAATTGTGCTTTATTGATATCAAGGCAGGGGTTTGGGGCAGAGAGGGGAATGTGGGTGAGGGGATGGTGGCTTACAAGAATTGGCATCAGAGGAGACCTGGGGGCCAGATCTGTCTCAGGATCTGGCTTAATGGCTTCTCCCAATTTGCAGCTGTGTAACTCGTGCTGGAGTCAGATTCATAATATCTCATGCATGTGATTCACATGAGTGTAAAGGCCACTGGATACAATTACACATTTATTTTTACCTACCACTAAGGGACTTTCCATTCAGTACGACATGAGCCGGTTGCCCTTGCTCTGTACTGTTTCACTAGTATTTTTCCTGACAATTTCTGTCGAAGAAACACAAGACAGAGAGAGACTTAATGTTATGTGAAAGGATTTTCCTAGGGCAACTGTATTCAGTCTTTGCTCGAACTGAACGAATAACTTTGATCTGTCAACTGTGAAAAGTAAACTGGGTGCGACCTTCCGTCATCGGCTAATCGTCTCACTTAATGACATCTGTTAACTTTGTTCTGATATTAGATCATGGTCTTTCTTTGTACTGTCAAGATTTTTCATCCAAGGTCTAATTATTTCACTTTATGTGTATACGGATATCTTGGGAGTCAGTTGCACCTAGTACGAAGATCATTTTTTCTATTTTGAATTTCCAAAACTGATTACAGTGGTCAGATCAACATGGCCTTTTAATGGATAAAATACATCAGCTTTGAGCACAGCATTGTGTCTCACTCACTCTCTTCCCCTCACTTTCTTTGAGGCACCAAATTTACTTTTAATGCAGAGGGAAGAAGGAGGAGGGAGAATTGTTTCTGTCCCAGTAAAGTTTGATATTTCAAAACAGTTGATTGATGTGACTTGTTACACACATCTGAACTGTCCCACAGGAAGGAAGAAGAAAATGCTAGTTTTCAGTCTGTCCTTTCCCTTTCAAGGTTTTTTTTAACTCTTTAATAGTGACAAAGGCATGGGTAGATGGCATTTTGGGGGATTAATGGCCATTTGAGGTTAATGCCCTAAGGCCCTCTGTCCCTTAGCTCTTTCCAAACAGTGATTAATCTCCAGGGGAATGTATGTGCCCTGATCACTACTCCTGATAATGCTCATCCTTATAGTATAGATCAAAACATGTAGACTCATTGTAATAATGGCCATGTCCTCATCTCCCAGGCTTTGTTTAGTTCAGTCAGCCACAGCTTAAGCTTCTGGTATCTGGTCACATTCAGTTCAACAGGCGTTTTCTCCCTTTGGACTCAATCCAGCAACAGTGCTGCACAGTGCTGCTCACCAGTGTTTTGAGAACACTGTCTTCTCCTGTAGTAACTCCAGGGAAATTTCCCTTTAGAATGTTGGGGCACTCAATTCCCTCTCCATGTCCTGTGCAATAGCACTGAGGGCTGTGAGACCACCAGAATGCACAAAATCAAGGAGTGGAAACTGGCTTTTGGGGCAAAGGGACAGTGGCAGGTGGCCAGATTGGTGGCAGGAGAAGCATTGTACAACCCTGTGCTCTTGTGCCTGTTTTCTTTTTCCATAATGTTGACTGTCATCAGCTAACTCTTCATGTGTAGCTGTGATGTACACACTCTCCTCTGCCACGTTCGGATGAAAGAAAAATGGTCAGTTAAGTGAATTCATCATCCAGAGAAGAGCAGTGCCTGTCTGTATGTCAGCCCATACTGACCACATGACTAGGTCTGACATTTTTCACGGGCTTTCCTGGAGATAGCAAAGGATTACAAATTGCAGAATACACCATCAGCTCGTAAAGATAGACCAGGTGCTGTCTCTGTGTTAGGTGATTGTTTTCTTGGTTATATTTCTCAGTAGCTTGTCTGGTCTATTTTTTAGTTTCTGAAGGAATTTATTCTGCATCAGCTCCTTTGGGAGATTATTCCATAGTCTAGTAGAACTCACTGAGTTCTAGCATCATTTCAATTAGCATTTCATGCATTTAAAGTAGGAGTATCTAGTTCAATATATGGTTATAAGTTAACATGCACGGGTAAGGAAAAATACATGGAAGGTATCAAGACTGCTATATGTAAAGAGTTTAAATTCTATGAGAGTCTGAAATAAAAGTTTCAGTACATTCCTGACTCTTTAAAAACATATCACATACTGAGAAGTAATAGAAGAAAAAATAAAACCTCAGTGGCCACATTTGCTACTTCTGTCCCTGTGTTTGAATCAATGTAAAGTTTTTATGTGGTATCTAATCTCTCTTCGAGCAGCTCCCTGAGCTGTCCTCTGGGTTTTCAGCATGCATTCTTTCCATGTTAGGAAAAGGATTTTGTCTGGTGGTTCTCTTATTCCTCTAGAAGCTCTTGTAAATGAATTTTGCCACTATTAGGTCTTTACAGTCAGTTAGAAGCACATGAATGGGCACAAGAATGTGATTATAATTTCAGAGAACAGGGTTTTTTTTGTTTGGTTGGTTGTTCTGTTTCGTTTTTTAGTCTATAGCCATTTCAAATGTTTATTATTAGTTTATTTTTGGTCTTGATAGAACTTTGAAATACAACAATAATAACTCTTGCAACTGATATTCTCTGTTAATTTACATGACACTTTATTATACATACATACAGCTTTTCACAGCTTACCAAGTGTTTTTTATTTATTCAGTCTTTTGATAATTATGATAGGCTACCATAGAATTAGCAAACCAATAATCACTGATCACTTCTGAGCATAGTCCCAAATCTAGTTTAAAAGCATGGAGGTTACTCATATAATTCATAATGAATTCCAGCCACTCTTGATGACAATAAAAGAAAATGCAAAGCCATTAGCGACTTGCCAGAATGGTGGAGTAATAGCCAGTCAGGGGTATTGGGCGCTATGGGGCTATTTGGAAACAAATGGTTATTTCACCAGCAGCAAAGTAAAACAAGCTGCACAGGCCTACTCTACCTTTTATTTTCCCCCTTAAGCTCTCCCTCCTCGTTTTTCTCTCCCTCTATCCTGCTGACAATATTTGTCAAAGAAAGCCTAAAAATTGAGCATGTGGAGATTCATCCACATTGTGACAGAGTGGGAGACTTTCATCATGGCATTAGTAGCTAGCTCTTCTTTTGTCTTCTTTCCAAGCACACCTTTTCTGGCTCAGTTTAGAAAAACATTCACTATTCTTGGAGAAAAAAGCTCCACAGTATTAAATTGGCATCCTAAATTACCATAAGTCCTAACTTTCTGAGAGTAATACATTTAAGAAGATGTAACTTCCAGCCTTATTTTGCTTTTAAACATTTTACCTGTTTATTATATGTTTAACCATCTCATGTATTGTGTGAAAATCTATGAATTGGATCATTATTCTGTATTTGCCAACTGTCTGATTGTTCAGGTTGTTTTGCTCTATTCTTTATTTTAAAAAAAAACACCATAAACCAAAACACCACAAATTTGATGTTGCCCAATCTGAGAAGCCCATAAGCACTGACATTAATGGGTCTGCCAAGAACCTCTCCCCAAAAGGTCCAGTATTAAAGAGCCAGATAGTTTGTGTCTTTGATGCAAATTACAGGAGTTAATAAAGGAGCTAAACTCAACTGGAGAGTTTTAATCTGTTTGATGGGATCCCTCCCAGTGACTGAAAGCCACTTCAGGGCTGTCCTTTTTCTTTCAATGTCCTGTTCAAAATTATGGGAATAGCACTAAAACAGATGGTGGTGGGATTTGCCTGGTGAAAAAAGGACTGTTGCCACTACTAGATCAGGTCAGATATAACATTGCCTAGATTAGTTTAAAAAACCTTCAGTTTCACCACTTTGCTGAGTAACTGGTATCTTACTGTATCTCCCTCTTGCAGTGAATAAAATGTAACTGCATTTTTAAGGTCTTGTCCTAGCTAATCCTGTCGGCTTGTACAAATCCAGGCCAGTGAGAGTCACGCTGACCCTTTCTAGCAGGCAGAAACAGCACACAGGCACAGGCTGGGAACATTTGGAAAGCTGCCATGTCCACTCCCAGAAGAATATTTGGTATGAGGAGTCAGGAATATAAGAGCAGTTATGCTGGGCTGGACCACAGGGCCAATGTCCAGCAATGACTCCAGTGGATGCTTTGGGGAGAGTATAAAAAGAGAGTGTACATGTGGTGGCTGGCGTTAAAAAAGAAATTCAAATGTTTCCCTTTCTACAAGACAGAAAGAAAATCAGCACTGGTATCACAAACATAAACATTTAAGACTGCCCTCCCTGTTGTATGCACATATATGTGTTGCAAATGCAATCCTATAAAGAGAAGTTTTGAAAAAGAAGAAAAAGGAAAGGAGAGGCTCCCAGTATTATCATCAGAAACCCCCCACCCTGCCAATCCAGCCCTCCAAAGCACTCACTTTGCAAAGCCTATTCAATGAGTTATCCAACGAGATATCCTCTGAGCGAGGTGATTCGTCCTGGACTTTTCAGCTGTGGACACAGAGCTGGTAGCCCATAAGATAGTTTTCCTGGTGTGTTCTGGTAGTTAGTTAGTAGGAAAAGACTACCTTGGACATCTGCAATTTAAGGGGAAAATTATGTAAAACTTTATTTTGGATACGGCCCTGACAGCAAAGAGAGTAAAACTTGATGCAGGGCAGGGGGAGTGGGCCAAAGCCCAGTCTTGTCTTGACAGAAGGTACTGGAAGAGGGGACAGCCATGAAGGTCCAAAACTGATGGAGAAGAGGTTAGGGACTCCACTGGGGACAGAGAGGAACCAGACCCTTGAAGAAGCTCTCTTTGCAGTTGGTGATGTAATATGAATAAACCTTCTGTGAGAAGACACTATGCAGAAATAGCAATCATGTGCACCTTAATGAAACTGAGAATCAGAATGCAAGGGAAGTTGGGCATGAGAGCCACAATATTGGTCATGTGCCAAAAAGCAAACCTGGTCTGATAGCTGTGATGAGTGGATTTCATGCTGCTAAACAGTATGCTCACGACCAGGGGAAGTAATTCCAAGAGGTGCCAAACATGCAAATCAAGAGATTCAGGATGATGATGCTCACATGGAACAATTGGCTTAAACTGACTGAATTTTCTCTTCCAAATTCCCAGTGAGTATGGGTTAGCATCTACACTATCCTTCCTGTTTAATCTTTACAGACCTCTGTTTTTCTGATGTGTCCTTTGTTTCTTTTTCTTTTATTCTCCCCATGCTGCTGTCTCTACTTCCTTTAATTTCTTTCTCTTTGTTGTTGCATTTTTCTACAGACACTTTGGAAATTTTCTCTAAGCTCTCTTATTGCTTTCTGGGGAGATGGGCTGATTTCCTGAGTTTATTCATTAAGACTTACTCTTGTCTCCCATTCCTTGGTGTAATAGTGTCTTTTTATACTGTTTAATGTTATTGATTCCTAGTGTAACCTATGTGGATTGTTTTTGTCCACATCTTCTTTTCTGTCTTCTGTCTTTTGTCTGTTCTTTCTGTTGAATCCAGTAGGATCATGTGCCTTAAACAAACAGAATAGGTGAAATTCTGCCTTTATTTTCTACTTCTAGTGCCTGGTCTCAATACTCTCTCACCACTGTGAGTACTTTGTGTTACTGGTATCTGAACAGATGCCTTTATCTGCTTCATTTGTAAAATGAATGGTTAGGACATTTTAAATTATTCTACAGTGTTAAGCAGTATTGGAGACCTCAGTCTACAAACCCATTTTTTTCTTTTAATGCGTTAATTTCATTGAAATGCAACTCATAAAATGTCATCATTGCAAAAAGGCTGGTTTTCAAACTTTGATTTTATGGCATTAGATGTCACATTACTTCCAAAGATGTTAAAGATGCGTTCCAATTATTTTAGGAACCCAACCACCCTTCACATTGCTGGCTTTCAGAAGAGTGAAGGGTTTTAAACTTTTTGACTCCATAAGCGTAGAGTCTTTATCGAGATTATCTAAAGTGCAGATATGAGCTCATATGAGAGACTCTTTTGCCATTCACATTTATTTCCCTTTGATTTCAAACTAATCCAAAGCTGCCCATAGAGTTAGAGGAGTGAGTTCTTGTGCTGTATTTCTGTTACATCCTGGCTGATAGTTAATTGTTCTCACAGGCCTAAATGGGCTCTCACTTGGGTATAACTGCTCTCACCCCAGAGGCTGTCTAGAGTGAGTCAGAAGTCCCAACTCACTTGTTCTCTCAGGCCTAAATGGGGCTGTGTCCCTCTCACTTGGGTGTAACTGCTCTCACCCCAGAGGCTATCTAGAGTGAGTCAGAAGTCCCAACTCACTTGTTCTCTCTGGTTTTTCCTTCAATAGAAGATGGGTGCCATATAGCAATTAGCAATAAAAGAATGATCATGTTGAAATAATATTATGAAACAGAAGAGAGAATTTGTAAAGAGTCAGTTATGCTGTGCCATCACGTTGCTTTTCTCTCCCAAACACGTCTTCATTTGAATGGGGTAAAGCCCAGATAGATAAATAGTTGACATGCTCTGAGGCAGACTTGGCTAAAGCCACTGATTTTATCTCATATCACAACAGTAACCCTGGCCTAATGTTTGACTTGGAAGAAGTTCCTCCATGTAATAAAGCAGAATATGGCCAAACACATCATGACTGGTCTTGTGTGAGTTGTGAGGGGACTGATCTCCTGTTGCTATGGTTTCTTTCATGCTAAGCCAGCAGGAAAAAAGATCCATTATCTCTCCTGAAAAGATTAAGGAGTTTTGCTGTGCCCTGAGAAGGTACACCAACTGTTTCACACCACCTGAGTGCTTTAGAAACTAGGTACTTTGGCTGCAGATGTTCATCAGGTACAGACTTCCCAAGTGAGTGGGAATTATCAGCTAGCAGAGAAGTCATGGAGCTGCCTCCAGCCTCACACAGGCAGGACACATGGTGGAACCTGCCTGGACATCCCAGCCTTCCTAGGCTCACTGTTCCACAAGGAAATGCACAGTTCATGCACAGTTAGATTCCCTGTCACGGAATGCCTCCCATGGGCTTTTCTGTACAGAGAGCATCCCCAATCACAGAAGTTTTTCTTATCCACTCACACTGCAATTGATATCATTGTTAGAGAGGAAGCATTCTGGGGCAAGAACTGCTTCTCTGAATCATACAGCCCTAAGGACTGATGTTACTTCTGTAAAATTAACCTTTCCCCCTTTCTCTATATTTCCTATATATATTGTCTCTGTAGTAATTATTCCCCAAATAGTTTCAGTAAGATCAGTTACTCCATAAATACTTTAAGGCTAATGGTGTCCATGTGCAAACCTAAAAGCTGAACTCCCGCTTCCCTCTTTGGAAATAATCTGGAAGACCTGTAAAAGTGATCATTTAGAGAAAGTCGGTTTCTATTGTAATAATGGTTACTTTTGGAAGGTAACACACTGCTGCTAACCTGGCCATCTCACAAAATCCTTTGGCTTCTCAATGTATTTTGAGAGATTACCTCATCATAGAAGAAAGCATAAGCTGAGCTCCTGTGGTCAGGCATGTGCAGAGGGGCTGCTACATTTGCTGTATCCTGTGCTACCAGCTCTGCTTCACCAGCCCGTCATGCCCCATGTTGGTGAGGACCTGTAGGGGATGGGAGGGAGTCTTGCTGGTGGGTGAGCTCACTGCTTGTGGGGAAGTTGCTGAGGAGTGGAGGTGGAAAAACTCCTTCTTAGTTAGATGATCTGCAAAATGCATTCTTCCTCAGGACCTTTACTCCCTGAGATGAGTAGGATGTTGTGAAAGACATAATACACAAACTATCTCTATTATAGTTGAAAAAAACCCCAAATTGCTGACAAGGTCACCCTTTTCTGCCAGTGACCTATTCCTCTTCCCCTCATGCAGTAGGTGAAGCCAGTTTCTTGTGCTTTATACAAGGCTAGAAGACTTGATTGTTCTGCAGCTTCTCTGCTTTCTTCTCTTTCACCCACTCTTCAGAGGAGGATGAGAAGCCAGATAGGTTTAAAGCTGCTGCCTGGTACTGTCCTCAAGTCTTGCTGCATATTCTTGCTCTGATTCTGATATAGCTAGTTTGGATAAGGATGAAGTGCTGACGCTAGTATTTCTTCAGATTCTTGTTAGGGGATTCTTATAGCATAGTGCTGATTTTCATGGTTTTTTGGATCTAAGTGTGTAGCAAGTGAAAAGAGGAAAGCTATCCTCCCATTAGTAGCCTGGTAGTACCTTCATGTTGCCATGTGTAAGCTTGCAGTGTGCAGAGGGATCTTACATTAGATCTTGTAGTGCTGTGGGACAGGAATGGGTGGGAGTGAATTTCATTCCAAGTCCTCGAAAGGGACCTCTTCATGGCACCAGTAAGCTGTCCAAGCACATGGTTTGGCCTCAAAGATAGAAAAATGGATAGAACTGGCTTTACAAAATTCAGTGCTGTTGGTATATAAAGTGATCTGTGAACTCTGAGCTGATGAGCTTATGATCCAAGAGGTGCTGTAGGCGGGGTTCGGTTATGTAAACACATATACTTGCTGCTGCTTTCCATGGTCTGCAGCATCCTGCTTGGCCTCTGACCATGAGTCGCATCTGCCAGCTGTGGTTTGAAATCTCGTGTACTGGAGGGCACCTCAAAGACTGCCAGGCGTGTATGTTCAGGTGAGACAAGGTGTGATGATTAACACTCTGGAACAAAAGGACACAAATGTGAGGGGGTTTAGTGCTCCTCTGTGTACCATCACAACCACTTGAAATACATGAATTATCTAGGCATAACCTGCAGCTTCAGGAGACATCATACTGCTTGGAACCTCATGATGCTACCACTAGGAGCTTGCATTCAATGCAAAGCCTCACCCCAAGAAATCCCTCTCTCCCTGGAGAGAAATCCCTCCTTCTCCTTTCTCCACCCCCAATCCCACCCAGCTGTACAGCACACATAGCTCCCTGCAAGCGCAGGCTGTGCACTAAGTCCAGGCAGTAAGTGACTTGGTCAAAGGCACAGTATTTATAGGCTCTCAGGAGGCTCATTGGAAAAATCTGCATATTAATTAATGTATAATAAGGCAGCACAATATCTTCAAGGATTTCTTGTAGCCTCCTCCTAGTGCTTGGTTTTAATATTTCTCCTTAGAGCAGTCTCCATATATCTTCTGTAGTGTGGTGGAATCAGTGCCTTGGAGATTTTTTTTTTTTAATTCTAGCTGCCAGACAGCTATAGACCAATTAATCTGCAAGTATGCACATTTGGGGTTGATATTCTCCAGTGACTCAGCAATGTAACAGATGGCAAAATATTTCATATTTATTTCCATTCCTTTTCTATATTGGAAATGAACCCAGACATTTTATTTTTTTTGACAATCAGACAACATCTGCTGAGAACACTGTCAGCTGAATTACAACCTTGCTGGCAGGTAGTTGGGTAGACAGCATGAATTACTTTCAGCTATTCTGTATGTGGCTAAATGTCTTTCTCTAATACATTATTTTCATTATAATTGCTGGATTTATGGATGCTGACTAGCTTTGCATTGTATCTCTGAGAATTTAAGTTTAGTCATATAAAGATTTGATGCATGTAGATGCTGTGCATTAAGTTGCAATATCAATGGATTTATTCATACTCACTCCTTAGCCAAGACCAATTAAAAGAAGGGATATTTTGGAGGGAACAGGCCAGGGGCTTGGAGGAGATGCACTTCACTGCCATGGAAGGAACGCAAGTGTGGGAGTGACTTGGAGGATTTAGTCCCAGGAGCTGGTGTAATCCAGACATATCACAGTCTGAGATATCTGAGCCGAGCAAGAAGCTGCCAAGTGCTCTCTCTCCTGGTGCAAGCAGCATATTAGACTTCTGGCAGTTCCCAAACAAAATTTTTCCTGGGGAAGCAGGTGTGGAAACTGTGGCCTTCCATGGTGAGAGGATGAGGAGCCTGAGCGTTGGAGGAAGCCTGGTCTGGGAGAGGGATTTGGTATATTTCTGCAAACATAGAAGGTCCCTGAGCAACAGCATTAGCAGTTTCACCTAGGCTTGTACTGGGTCTTGTATTCCTTAGCTCAGTGCAGTAACTCTATTCCTGCCCACCTGAGCACTATCCACACTGCCAGTCTACCCTGCAACAGCACAGTACATTCTGCCTCTGGTTCTATTCCCTCTTCACAGTACTCTAAGGTCTCTTGATGGTTTATTTGCTGTTAAGCAAGACACTGTGTGTGATGATCTGAGACACATACACATTCATTTTCTAGAGAACATATGGCCGTGGACCGACCAGCTGCTGCCAAACAGATTGAACAGCTGAGTTCTCCTTGTGTTTCCATCACACATTTCAGATTTTCAGCAAATATGTGTGAGTGTCCTCTAAGAAGTCTACTGTCTGCCAGATGCAATTAGGGGAAACTGATGGACAGATAGGACAGACAGGGTAAGGACAGTTGTGGAAAACTAGGTTAAGAATCACAGTAAACAAGTGAGTAATGAGGGAAATATTTGCAAAATGTTAGTTTAGTGACTTGAGTTCTGTGCTATCCTTTAACTGAATTTATTCTATTTCTTATTTGGGACAGGAATTAGATGTTCTCCGTTTATTTGGTACTTAACATATATTGATCACAGCATATGTATGAAGTTATACTCATTACATCCACTCAATCATATACATATGTGTGTGTATTCATGCATATGCGCATGAAGGTATCCAAACCCAAGGGTGATAACTGCTGATAGTTATTAAAAACTTGAAGTTTTTTAAATGTTTAAAGTTTAACAGGATTGCTTTTTCAGACTGGATAAAAATAGAGTGTACAAGCAGATAAAGGGGAAAACACAGGCTTAAGTGATGGGTTTAAGCGAAGAAATATGCTGATGCTTGTCTGTAAGTACTGGTCTGGATGCCTGGAAAGTGACAGACTGCATGTGGCAATGGCATCATGAGTTGCTGAGCCTCAGATGAGGTTTGATGAGTGCCCCTGTGTCTTCATGTGCCATGGGACAAGCAGAAAATGGCATGGCATACTGGTGGTTTATTTTGTGGTGTGAAAATAAGCCACTTGCAATTGCCAAGAGCGGAGACTGCTAATGAGGTGACTCGTAGGTCAGAGGCTTTGGGTGTCCTGCCTTGTGCTCTACCTGTGAGGTCTTGAAAAAGCTTTGAGGAACTTTATGTTCTGTATTGTTCACTTGCATTAAATTAAAAACCTAGGCTCAGTAGTACTGAAGTTGGCTACACAGTCATTGTGCAAGGACCAGACTGATAAAGACCTCTGTGTGTATTCAAGGCCTCCATCACAAAATGATTCAGAGAATCACAGAATACTCTGAGTTGGAAGAGACCCACGAGGATCAGTGAGTCCAGCTCTTCAGTTGGGGGACTTCCCTGCATACGGGGATCAAACCTGTGACCTTGGCATTTTTAGAACCACGCTTGATTCATGCCGTTTTCCAGTGGTTTAAATTAGCCCCTACTTTTCAAAAAAACATAGAAATTACCAGTTTTACTCAGAAAAATGGGGTATCTGTTTGGTCCCTCTCCTTGTCAAAAAAATGGTTTTCTGGTTGCTAACCCGAAATTTATTCAATTCCAGGTAGAAACTGCAAATAAATACTTAAATGTGAAGTAAGGCGCTGGCATTACTGCAAGTACCCAGCTTCTTAAAAGTGGGCTAAAACACTGAAACATTCTCCTGGGAGCCGTTGATTTATTATTTTTTCTTTTTTTTTCTTTTCTTTTTTTTTTTTTTTTTTACATCAGAGGATGGCTTGAATTTTATTATTGTCTTATTAATTACGTTGCAGTCTGATGTCCACTCCACAATCTAGCAAATTTCTTCCTTTAATGAATATGTTTTGAGCTTTAATAATTAGCAGGGTGTCACTTATGTGGAAAGCATTTCATAAAGAAGGAAGAATTGTTTCTCTTAGATTTTATTCTAATTGAGCTATACTTACAGTTCTTCACAGATACTTCTTTTTGCTGGTGTTTTATTAGGTTATGAAGGTTTTAAGACAAACAGTGGTGTTCCTTTTAACCAGAAAACACAGCACTCTTTAAATTTTGTAAAACAAGGAATACTGATCAAGTTCAGAAATTTTCATGGCCACCTAACACCACTGAAATGATCTGTGGGCAAATCACTTGATCCAAAATCACCTGGGGCAAAATTATGGTGGGAAGGCATGAAGTCCCAGACCTCGTACAGGGACTATGAGGTGGCTGCTAAATGGACTCAGTTCCATATACAATATGTCAAGTGCATAATTGCAGTAGGAATTTTACATTTTCCACCTCTAGTGAAAAGATGGAAAATAAGATAATTTAATATAAAAGGCCAGTTAAAAGGCTGTTCCACTTCCTCTGAAAACAGGGAGGGAAAAGCTATTAGGAGCCAGGAGTATTTTGTAGCTGGAAAGAATGGTGGTGCAGTTAATGAAAGAACCCTAAAAGGCTGAAAGAGAAAAACATGCATGGAAAAGCTGCAGAGCATGAAATACAAACTCCATCAGTCATGTAGTCTGTTTAAACCAGTGTCTTGTCTTCCACAGGAAATCAGTAGGACTGGAGGACTTAGCAGTACCTAGATAGTGTCAACAAAAGTAGCAATGAAAAATAGTGTGGATCAAGGGGTGACATGTATAGATCTTGTAGCTAGGGTTCAGGGAGTTGCTGCAGCAAAGTATGTTCTTTTAATTACCCTTCTCACATCCCTTAGATGAAAACAACACAGACGAGTAATCTCAAGAGGAATATAGTTCTCTTTAAATGTGAAAGATATTAAACAAACAATTCTTCTGCCCACTGAGACTGTAGAAGCTCTTTTCACTGTAAAGTTTGCATACCATCTCCTGTTTCTGTACTTCTGTGAAGAAAGCAAAGGCAAACAAGTTTGGGAATCATACAGGAAAAGGCTTCTTTTGTCTGTGGATCTTTCCGACCCAGGGAAGCTTTCTGGGCCAGGAAGAATGTGAAATATTCCCTTGGTGAGCCTTGACCTTCATTGTGCCTTTTCCAGACCAGTGGTAAGAAGATAACAATTTTGTCATATCAGAACGTGGCTGGAATACAATGATTTTACCAGAATGTAAAGAAAATAAAAACACTCTGAGGATGATGTGTCTGCACCCTGTAGATAGTTATCTTTTTCTTTCTTATCCTTCCTCTATTGCTATGGAGAGAGAAATTCAGTCTGTGAGTGAGGGTACCACACACAAGTTAGGTGTGAGGCAGTGCAAAGCAAAGGCTCAAGGAAGGTAGCAAAGAACATCAGGCATCATCAATGTGGGATTTCTCAGAAGAGATGCCAAAATGTAAACAGAAATCAGTTTCACTTACATTCTTCCAAACACAGTACATTGTATGTAATGTAAATTAGTAATGTTGTGATTTGGAGCAAAAGCCCAGTAAGAAGAGTGACTGAGCATGAGTTAAGGTAGGAGCTGATAAAACACTGAGCAAGTTAAAGGTATTTCTTCTGTCTTGTTGCTGGAAGTCTGGGCAGTGAGGCTATCAGTGTGATATTTCTCATCTGTACTTCAGGTTTATTATATTGTTACTCTATTTTATTTGATCTTACAACAAATTAATGCATCCTGTTGAGTGGAACAGTCTGGGGTCTTGTCTGTTACTGCTTAACCAGCTTAAATTACCACTGACCTGTCTTGTACTCCTTCTGTAAGCAATTACAGCAGTACAAAGCAGATGCAAAGCTCTGAATCTCCACACCTCCCTGCATGAGAGTGAGGTGAACTCAAGGTGTATAAGAAAGATCCCCTCTGCAGACTTCAGCTGACTTTGCAGTTTGGCTGGAGTAAGAAATAGGGTATGTGCTGCCTGACTGACAGCGTGGACATAACTCTGCCCTTGCCAACACTTGTACATGAGCCAGCCTGTCTGCATGTGAACTGTCCTTTAGAAACTGCTGAAGTATTTTATTTGTTCAGAGCTAATATGTGTTTGAAGGACTGAGCCAAAATAGCAACCCCAGGTGTTAGTCATGTAGCATGGTACAAGATGTGTCATGAGAAGATGTAGCTATAGTTTTTGGTGGCATGAACAGTGAGAGGCACAACTCAAAAGACATACCTGAAGACTTCTGGAGGAATTTTTAATAGAGAGCCTGATCCTGCATGCTTGCCTTGCCTGGCTTCCTGTGTCATGGAGATGGGGCAAGCAGAGAAGAAGAGAAATAGGGTGAGAGCAAACTTCTAAACTGATCTACAGCTGAGTGGGGCTTCATGCAGTCCTGCCATTCTGGTTGCTGCAGTAATTTCCCCCCAAAAATGTAAGAGGCAAGGCTGTGGTTGTGTCTTCTTGCTTCATCTGGGAGACTGTGTGTGAAAAGGCAGCAGCAGGTCTAGAAGATCCTCTGAAAGCTGTCTGACATTGACTGCTCTCCCACAGGGCTGGTAACAGCACCATGCTTGGCTGGTGTGGGTCTGTAAGAGCCAAGGTCTGTAGGGGCTGTGGTCTCCGAGGTCCCTTATTTACCTCTTGCTCACTCCAGCATGATGATACCACTGAACTGCCTGAAGTGTGAGCTAATGACAAAAGTCTGAGCTAATGATCTATACAAATTGAGGTCCTTGCATTAAGCAAAGAAGCTTTAAATTGCACAGAATTCACATTGGAGGGTGTTGTCTGCCTCAAGTTTCAGAAAGACATACCTACTGAAGTGGTTTTATTACTTTAGATATTGAAACAATCACCATATGTCTTTCAAAATCCTGTTTCTGTGCTTGAGCTACTATTTCTAGGCTATATGGGATTAAGGCTGCTGCAAATGTTTAAAAGTCAGTATGTGTAGATTAGAATTAGAAATATATGAAATATGGAGATGCTTAGAATTTCCCTTTCACTTCCACCTTCAGTGTTCAGGTATTGTTTAACTATAGTCATTTTGCCTCCATTATTTATTGTACCTAACCACAGAGAATCAGGCTGCAGTCAAAATGTTTTTTTAAAGACTGTATTTGTGTTTATTCTGGGTTTTTTAGTTTGGTTGGTTTTGTTTGGGTTTTTTTGTTTTTTTTTGTTTTTTTTTTACCACAGCTTGAGATATCCTTCTGTTAGAAGGTGATGCTAGACTCCTTTCCTGATGTTTTGGTGCATTGTTGTGAAAGGAATTATCATGTTGCAAATTCAATAACCTACAGTCAGGATCAGTTAGCAAAAAATGATAGGTCATAAAGAAGCAAAACCTTGTGAAACTTAATATCCTCAGTGACAAAATAGGAAGGGTAAGAGGAGTTCTAAAAAATTCAGAGGTTTTGTTTTTAATCAGCTTTGAACATTTTGTTCTAATTTGAAACGTGAGTTTCAGATGGTTATCCTGCTTTCTGTAACACAGAAAGTTTGTTCATAAGGTGAAAATCCACTGTGTGCCAAGATTCAGGTTAGAAAATGTTTTTATGGCTATCTAATAAACTCTGAAAATAGGGGTTTATAATGGAAATGCTGACTGACTCCTTACTCTAACAAGACTCGCGGATGCTGCTGTAATGTACTGTGTAATTTATAGGAGTCACCTGTTAAGCCATCTGGGACAGAAAGGTTCACAACTTCTAAAATGTTGGTAACTTGATTAGTCTTATGAACTTCATTTTACAAAGATACCAAATGCAGCCTATGCCAACCCATTGTGTTCTTGGGCCATTGTTTCATTTTTATCCAAGAAAGTTAAAAAGAGCCTTTCTAATTAGCCCAATATGAGCAGTGGTGGAGGTTAGAAGGGTGATGCTGGTGCTTTGATTTATTATTTATGGGTTTTATATGGAGTGAGCCCTGAGGTAAAATAAAAGTTTTTGGTGTTACTATTCAGCTAGGGAAAGTGTTGGATTTTTTAAAAGGGAGTTGGGGCCTTTAAAAATTGGTTGCACTATATTAGTCCATTGGGCCTTCCATAGACTGAAGAAAGAAGAATGATGGATGATAGTGGGGGGTCATTTATAGGCAACAGGTAGAAAAGCTCTGCCTGTGAGTTTATGGGAATAACAATGTCTCTTACAGTAATAAACACTTTAATTTTCCTTAAAAGCCAGTGAGCAATGAGAATCAACTTTAGTTCATCACTGGTTTGTAATTTTTTTTTCAAGTATTTTTTCCGATCTATAATCATTTTCTCAGGTTCTTTATTCAGTTTCATAGTACTTTGAATGAAGAGGTGTTTGTCAGCAGTACTTTTGACTCAGCATTTGGGATTCTTCATGTGATTTAGCATGGAGAATTGTGGCTGCTTTGCTAGAAGAGATATCCATTTTAGCAGATGTTGTGATGAAGCTAAAGCACTGAATTTCAGGTGATCATTGAAGGTATTTTGCATGGAAATTATAGCAATATTAGCCTTTTTCCCTTCACTGCAATTGTAATACTTAACATTTTGCACTGCTGTTGAAGTGTCTATGAATGTAACTTGACATTTTCACCCCAACTGTTGCAAGGTGTTGCTCAATACTCTTAAACAGATGCTAAAATCCAGTGAACATCCAGATAGCAGTAGTCTTCAGACAGCCTGACAGACAAGCTCTGGCCTTGTAGTAGAGCCAGATGTTTCTGGGCAGCCAGTCGGAGACTGTGGAGCCGACTCCTATGGGAATAATGAGCATCCCAAACCTCACTGCTTTCCACACCATATGTAAGAGGCATGTTGCCCAGCTTTGTCCTCCCTGAATACATGTAGGGCAGATGAAACATTTATGAAAAATAAATCTGAATGAGAATTCCAGGGAAAGGAAAACACCATAATCCACAGTCAGTTCTCCACCCTCAGGAAGCAGGTGAAGAAGCAACAGAAACATCCAAACCAGACAGCAATCCCATTGCTTAATGTGATACTGGCAAGTACTCAAGATTTATGGTGATAGGGGTGCAGTGAGATTATACATATTTTGGCACAGACTCATATTCCCTCGTACCTTCTCTCAATTTTAATATTTAGTTTTTTATATATTCTTCAGAACTCTAGTCATTCTATCAAGATAATCGCAGCATAATTTGTCTGCTGCTTGAAAATATTTGAGAATTTGGGAGTCATAGTGGACGCACTGCTGAGGATTAGCTTTCAGTGCAATGCTGTGAAAAAGGAAGTTGGTGCATATCAAGTCAATATAGGGAGATGATTTCCCCTCTCCACACATTCTTTATAGGGCTGAAAAACTACACTCTTGTACTGGAATGCAAAGTGGAGAGATGGGCCATTAACATGTGAAGATATAAAAATCTTAACCAAAGTTTGTCTGACTATTTAATAACTTAGATCTTTCATTCAGTAGAAATGCATAACATTAAGGATTCTAACCTCAAGAACAAAGGCAGAGCAAAACCCTGGATGCAGTTTAGCATTGGACAGATACAGAAGAGAAATTAAACAAATATTTAAGTGATGCTAGAAAATAACTGAGCTACCAAGGGAAACACTGAGGTCTACATCTCTTGAAAACTTCATACCAAGACTTGTAGGAGAATGCATGTTAAGCCAAAAAAACTGTGGGTTTCAATACAAAGGTAAGTGAATGGAATTATGGTCAGTGTTGTACTTTTGGTCTTTAGGAGTAGGACTAGAAAGGAAGATGAATTTGAAAGGGAACTCCAGGGCAGGCTTAAAAGAATACAGAGGACAGGCAGCAACTGATGGTGATCCTAACTATTTTTTCCTATTCCTAGCTCTATCTTTTAAAGGATGGCAACAGACTATGTACCATTACATAACTACACGAGTGAAAATAATTTTCCTCAAAAGTACTTAGGACACTAAGCAGATGGCAGGAACCTAATCCAATCCAAAGAAGGAAGAAATGAAATCATTCAGTCAGTTACATTCACTGGGGAAACACTCTGATTCTTTCAGATCTAATGGAAAAAGAAAATAAAACTTTACTGAAACGTCCACGTATGTGTAATTTTATTACAGCAGAGCAGTCAGTTGTCACTTGTTTTCTTAAACTGATATTATTTTAAACTTTACTCTTTTTTGTTTGTTTTTTTTTTATTACCTTTTAAAGCTTTTTTAGCAGTTTCTTTTCATTGTTCATATTGGTTGAACTGATACCGACACAGAAATGCTGTAATTTGTAACTATGTGAGATTAGATGACTTGCAAACTCTGTTTACTTGCTTTGCTGTTGTGTTTTTCCATGGGATTCAGCGGAAACCGTGGTTGAGCACTTGCAACTGCCCACAAAGAAAGGCTAGGAAATGCACTTCACCAAAAATTTCTCAACATATAATCATGGAAAACAGTTGAAAGGAGGACAACAGTGGGGCAGAGCTAATTGAGTCTGTACGTTTGTGGCAGTCAGATCCTTCACACTCTTTTGGCCCATTTTGGGCCTGCAGTAAGTCTAGGATAGTAGTGACCACCTTCGGAAATGTACCTTTCCCTCTCCTTCCTTCTAAAGTATGACCTCCCTCATATTGTCTCAGAATATGCATTCTTCGCCCCTAGCCAAAGAAGCTTCCACAATACCTCAAATGCCCACCTTTAAGCTCCTAGGGAAATTATGGACAAACATATATTTGCTGAGCTGTATTACACATCTCTTATCCTCACTTCTCTCCCCAGGGACAGATGCTCCCACTGATGAAATATCTGGAGATGCAGAGCAAAATATGCAGTAAGGGTGGTGTTACTGCTAAAAGTTTGGTCTCTGAAAATAATTTTCCCCTTAAAATTAAGCCTTGTTTAATTTGCACCATTCAGCTAATGGCAAGGCACAACTTTAAACATAATTAACTTTCCAGGGCACACATAGTTACTGTCAGGGCACGGGTATGGCAGGGCAGGATGTCACAGCCAGGGCCCATATTGCTACCCCATGCAGAAGCAGGGCAGCCCCAGGCACTGGGGGGAGGATCATGTGGGAAGGTCCCAGGAGATGCTATGGTGGCACTCAGGGCTCTGGAGGCTATTGCACATTGACAGAGGCTTTCTGTGCATGGATTTGTCTTTGTGCACAGGGGTACACTGACCATATTATACCTGTGCTTGGCTGCGATATGCAGCTTCTGTCACCTCCTCATCTGCTCACTGCCTGCCCAGCTTCATCCCACCAATGGATGTCCCTGCCAGAAGCACAGATCCCTGCAGGTCATAAACCCTGGCAGTGATACCCATACCAATCTGTTTTCACATAAAAAAGAATGGGTTTCAGCAAGGTGATCCTTGATAGGAATCCCTGAATTGGAATTGCTGTGAGTTTGGAGTTTCCTTCCAAATCTTAGTCCTTCAGCTCCCAAATATGTCAGTTTCCAAAAACTGTTGCCAAGTCTTCCTTCTTTTTCTGTGTGTCTGATAACAAAATGGGATAAAAAATATTTTTTACTGAAGGACATTGAAAAATGCAAGTCAGTGGCTATTATTTTCAGCTTTGAATGAGCAGAAAATAGAGGACTGAATTTTGCCTACAAGGAATTTGGGAAATAACATAGATAGAAACAACCTTCTCTCTGACCCCTGAAGTTGGGAGCAATAGAAACAGAGTTGTGTTTGTAGCCTTGTTCTAATAACGTAGCCTACCAAGTGAGCACATGTAAGTAGAAAGCAGAATATTTTATCTTCAAATTTTCACACTACTACAGAGAAAACAAACTTAAAAAAAATACACAGACTATAACTTCAAGAGTGTTTTTCTTCGAGTTTAGTGTTCTTTTTATTTTGCAAATTAATTAAAACCAAAGAAGGTGCATCTAGTAACAATTACTGAGCAGTTCTTGCAAAAAATATGTTTTTCAAAGTGCAGTACTCTTCTTCCTGTTCCTCACTGAGGAGAACTGGGATTTATTTATTGTGCTGGATAGAAATATTGAATAATAGTAGGCAATTTTGTATGACTTCATATTATCATAATGAATTCATTTTCAAATCAGATTCAATCAAACCTTAGTTTATAATAATAAAATCCAGATTTGCATGCCACTAGAGATATGTCCTAACAAAAATCACAGACTTCAGGAGGTAATCAAAGTATATTCTGTATACAATATGTGATTTTAAAATTTCCCTTCTGTACCATATAATCAGTGCTCATAGAAGGTGTGGAGTTTGGGTGGAACTGGTTAAATAATATTATTAAAAAAAAAAGAAAAAAAGACTGCATTGTAGGTTTTGGCTCAGTCCTGCAGAAAGGCTGTTGTATAAACTACACTGCATCCCAGGAGTAACTCTGGGAATGTGGCACTCAAAGTGTCTCAGAAAAATGTGACTCAGTGTACTTCTATGCTGCACAGCTGGTTGATCGTCACCTACTGTGACCTTTCTCAAATGTGCCAGAGCACACGTGCATTCTGTGTTTACAGGGACATGTCATATGGTCCTTGGTGCTAACACACTTGAAGTCACTTCCCAGCCTAGGTAATTAGGTGGTTTTGCTGTGCCATGGTCTCCGCTTCCCATTGGCATCTTGGGTTCAATCTGTACCTTTAAATCCACTTTTACTGTTGTGTGGCTTTGGGAAACAGTGCATGCCCTACATTTCATTGACTTGAGAAACTGGGAAGATGCTACAATGGCCTTGGAGATGCCCTGCACAGCGTCCAGTAGGCAGGCAGGGCTGGTCTGGTGAGCAGAGGCGTGGGAGTGGGATGGTTGGAGAATGGCCTTGCATCCCAGCAGTGAGAGGAGGGATGGAACTGCCCATGAGAGAGCTGCCTTTGGGTGGTTTCTTCATTTAGGCTTCATTTAACCTTGGTTCTCTAACCTGATATATCTAGAATGTGTTTTGTTCCCTCCTAAAACACGTGTCTAATGCCAATAAGATAAATCTGGACCATCTGGAGATGGTCTACTCCTTCCACTCCAAGCCCAGAAAAATAGCTGGGACCAAACAAACAACTCACTGACTTAAAATCAGAGGAGGTGGAGTCCCACTTGCTGAAACTAGTGTAGAGCCTCAGACAGGGCAGAGTGCCCAGGGACAGAGGTATCCTTGCAGTTAAAACCCCGTGGTTTATGTAGTCTCCAGTTTTCTTCTTTTGGCTTGTGTGCATTAGGTACTGTTACGTTGCTGTCAAATTAAAGTCTTCAAGAATTTTTTTTCCTAGGTGGGCTCTGCAGTGTTGTCAAGGCTGAACTTCTTGAGTGTTCTTATCCTCCAAGTGCTGTCAAGGGCTCCCTGAGGGGCTTTACCTTCAATTCGAATAGGATGGCCCAGGGCAGCTCAACCCACTCCTAATCCCCTTCTGATCACTGAGGGTCTCCCAAAAGAGAGAATATCTTTGCAAAAGGAGCTTGTGCCTTGAGATGAATCTGCCCAGAGCCAGCCCAAGCCCAGCAGCAGCCAGATGTCCACTGGCAGCTCAGAACAAACTTGTGCTCATCTTCTGCCACTTTTCCATTACTTTAAAGTAGGACTGTCTTCAGATGTTTCAGCTGATGTGCAAATCACCAGTTAACTCCATCCTAGAGATTAGTAAGTGCTGCCAGCAACTAGGTTTTCCTATCAGTCTACAGGCCATCTACATATAACCACCATAAAATACAATTTTCAAGAATTGTTTTTCTCTAATTTGGAAGTGTTTATCAAACATTTCAGCATTTTCTGTGTCACTTTTCCCCTTTTTTTTTAATTAACCAAAGAATCCAGAGGACAAGAAGTAGAATTTCCTGTTAAGGAAATTGGAATAAAATACTTATTCTTGGGCCTCGTTAATCACTACAGTTTCAGTGCCTCTGGGGATCTGTGGTTTCATCCTCCCCAGCGGTCCACACTCCCAAACCCACTGTATCTCCTGTAAAGAGCAGAGGTCAGTCTGTGTCTTGGCTGTCTTATTCTGCACTCTACTGTTACCAGAGATGCTGCTTGCTGAATTCCTGTTAAAACCCTGAATTTGTCCTGTCAATTTTCTTAGCTTTGTTATGAGCATTTTAACATTCTAGCAAATTAAATCTTCGTTTCCAGCAACTTGTTTATTTTCTATTTGTTCATTTCCTTGCCCTTCCTAATCAGCCTGTTGTTTTTCATGACTAAGTAAGTGTAAATAACTGACACATTAAGAAAATCAGATATCTCCTATTGAATGCTATTGAGGCTCAAAAGGAGGCCGGATCAATCAAATTGTTTTTTGCTATTACTTTCTCTGTTCTATTTGTGAAACTTTCTAACAGACTTGGGAAACATGAAGAAGGCCAATCATAGGTTTTTTTGGGAAAAGAAATATCTCCCCATCTCCCTCAGATTTTTCCCTGAGGGTCTATTTATTTAGTGCTGAGCTTTGCCAGACCACTTGATGCTTCTATTCTAACACACCAAAGCAGTTACAGTATATTAAATGATTCAGAGATACATTTTGAAGTAATTAAATGCAGAGCAGTGATGCAGAAAATTAGTCAAAATTAGTGTAAAATTATGATAACCACTGTGCTCAGTCTTGAGTACCGTGAAAGATGCAATAGTAGTGGAAAAAAAGGAAGGATTATGTTCTAAGTCACAGTCTTGGAAGTCAAAAGACCAACATTCAGTCTTAGTGCGACCTCAAGCAACTCACTTAACTTCTGTTCCTCATCTTACAAACAGGGATAATCGCTGTCTGTTACAAAAAAGGAAATGTACCAATTATTATAAATTACTTCTAGATGCTGTGATATAAAATGCAGTGATACCAGGGTCAGCAGGATTTTATTTCTTAGAAAAGTCTAGGAAAAATGAGTATTTACATAGTTTATTTACTTTGGAAAGCATCCTCGAGGATATTTTCAATGGTAGAGTCAGATGCTCCTTAGCTTTTGGCAGAGCTTCCCCATCCTTGCCTCTATTCACATCCTGAGCAATTGTGTTTATTCTGTGTTTCATATGAAGAACTGTTGCTCCTTCCTCCTCTCCACACCCCTTCCTGTGCTCAGGGAGTAATGATGAGCACGATGGAGGACAAAGCTTTTGTTGTGAACCAGGACATAAGGCTCAGCCTTGGCTGAGGGTGCTGATGAAGCAGGACTTGTGAGGCAATGCCCTCTTTGAATTGTCCTCTAATTGGGACACAACGTGCCTGCTCCCCCTCAAAACCACCCACCTGGAGTATGCCTCGATGAAGTGGATGGGTTGGGATATCTCCTTGCAGGGGTGCAACAGAGAAAAAAGATTGAAACTGTTTTGTGTCAAAACTGTGTTTTAGGTGTGCATGATGGTGTGCATCCAGTGCAGGCACATGCTAAGGACCAGCAGTTTGAGCAGAGTCAGGAGTCAGCTCTGGGCTGGTCTTCAGAGGAGCCCCATGAGAGCAGTATAGATATCCATATATACAGGTCTATACTATCTCTGGGTCTTTTCTTTCTGTGAAACACAACCACACTCTACTATGACCAGGTTACTCTGATGGTACAGCCATTGCCTGCAAGGCTGGGCATTCCTGGGCTTTTCCTGCTGTCTCTTACCTGGTGAACTGGCCATGAGCTCCTTGGAGGCTATTCGTTCTGGATTTGTGCAATGTCTCCTGCATTGAGGTTCTGGACCTTGCTGGTTTGTACATCATTATTGTAATGCAGGTGAAAATTATATGTCCCACTTCAAGCCTGTTTCCACCAAAGCTGTTGAGCCCTCAGGTCACTCCCAGAAAGTTTATATATATGCAATTCTTAGAGCAGGAGAGACTGAATTATGCAGGTTTAGAGACAATCCCTTGATGCCTGATGGAAAAGACATGCTAAATCATACTTCATTTGCATGTTGTTACCAAGTATAGATATTTTGATCATTTTCATGAATTAAAAAAAATAAATTTGGTGGGATTAGTGACAAAACAGCTACATTGAGCGTGTGCTGGATGAAAGGCAAATGGCAGGCTTGTATGCTCAGGTTAGGCTCCAGACACAGAAAGAGGATAGCAAACAAGTCTGCAAATAAGTTAATGCTAAAGATGACTTGATACTGGGACAAAATTTCGGGGAGACCCTGTTTCTTCCAGACCTAAGAAGCAGAATCTTCTGAGATGTGGTAAGAGCCAAAGACAACAGAAAGAACTCTGACAGCCTGGCTTAGCTATAGGAGTTGCACAAGAGCAAGGTTAAGTGCTTGCTGCAGCACCTTCAGGCTATGTCATTCACTGGAACAATAGCACACTGGAAAAGCAGGGGAAAGGGGGAAAAGCTGTGGTGAGGAGAACCAGGTGCTGGTGACGTGTCACATGCAGATGACCAATTTTATATATTCCAGGACAAACCAAGCTGATTCCTACTTTGAGCAAGACATTTCTAAGAAAGTGGTGGTGAATTGTTGGAGAGGAACCCTTATAGAGATGGGAGTCATCTTGATTTGTCTTTTCAATATCAGTAACATTTTCTGTTCCAGTCTAATGAAGAGTGTTTGGGAACTGCATCTGGTAAGCAGGAACCAGTTGATTTTGTTTTGTTTCCCAGAGCAGAAATATCAGTGGGTTGTGTAGTCACTGTTTTTATGGGAGGCCTCAACCTTGCCAAGGCCACCTGGCCATGAGACTGGGCGCAGTTTTGGATCTCTGTGTCCAACGAGTCCCTCCTCTTCCATCCAAACAGCTCTCCATGTTCAGGGCACATGCTGTAGCCTTATGGATGGCTCCATACTGGCACCCATGGCCCTGTTGGGTATTAAAGGCAAAGCAGAGCAAGATGGAAGGGCAGACAGGAAAGACAAAGAGCCAGTGAAAGAGAAATGCAATGTGCTGGAAGGACAACGACAATGGGAATGGGAGAAGAGACTGTAAAAGTTCAACAAGATCCAGAATTACAGTAAACAGTTTAAGTAGCATGAAGCAAAAGTGGGAAGAAGAATTTAGGAGAAATAAATAAAGGAAGGCTAGAAAGAAAGACGGAAGAAAGCAGAAGAAAGACCGGTTAGGTTAAAGCCTGAGACAGTGAGGAAAGAAGGTCTGGTGGGTGTGAGAAGGAAGAAACTCTTTAATGGCTGGCAGTGAGTCAAGGAAGAGGAGCACGCAGAGAAAGCCCATGGGTGACCAGAGCAGGGTGGTGATGTGGGCTGCTGATGGGGAGGGCGAGAAGGTACCGCAGTGGGAGCTCTGCACCAGGACTGTCTTCTGCAGGCCCCTTCCACTGGCAATTTTCAATGGAAGTCTGATATCACTGGTCAGCGAGGGGTCTTGGGATTTAGCTCTTTTAGTCATAACATGCTGATGTAACACAGCTGTCAAATAGCGTAATTTACATTCATATAACCCCTGTTATTCCAATCTGGACTAAGAAAAGATTGCACTGTGCCAAAACCTTTCCTGCTTGAAACATGATGAAATATTACCTCACTAACACTGCATGTAGTAATTAAAGTACACTAATTAATTATCTGAGAGCTCAAAGGTTAAGCACACATGGATTACCCACTGTAATTTGGGAGGGAGGGCAATAGGTATACATACAAAATATTCAATCTAGAGTTCCCAATGGGAACATTTCCTTCTCCCTCTCTCAAGTTTCTCTTCACCATTTCTTTGAAGCTGCATTAAGATATGTCAACCTCATTACAAACATAGCACAAATGCCACATATGCTCTGTAAAATCCTGTCTGGAAACCACCATATCATTTTTGCTTGGACCTTTTTAACTTGTGACTGTTTCCTGGTCTGTTCCCTAAGTGAAGGCACATGGGAAGATAATGCGGCATGAGATTACAAACTGCGATGGTGCAGGGGCAGCTGGAGCTTTGGGTAGCCTTTGAGTGTCTACAGCTTTGGGTCTACAGCATCCTCAGAGCAGGAAGGCACAAGAGCTCAATGATGCACAATGTTAAGTGATGCAGTCATGGCTGCACAGCCCTTTGCAGGACTGTGTCTACCTTATTATTATCTGCATGCAATTTTCTGTTTGTATTGTTCTCATGTATAGAGACCCCATTAAAGAATTTGGGGTTCCTTGTTGCTGCATGCTGTACCAAGTTGTACAGAAAAGTCTCTAAAGCATCTGCCCCAGAAGGCTTACAATTTGCATGATTTATTTGGCAGAGAGGAGTAATTTATTTATTCCTTTCTGGTTCTTTGCTCCCTGCTACCCACTTGTGAAATGTTTATGTGAGCTTCTCTCTGCTAGCTAGTACTTCTTTAGTTGAATTATTTGAACTTTGAAAATAATCCTTTCTTTCACTGATGGATTTCCAGTAGTGGTTCTCACATGTTTCTCCTCAACTATTTCTCTTTGTAAGAGGTTCTGAAGCATTCCCACTGGGAAACGTTTATGAATTTGTTGGAAGACAAGGTTCTGGTCCATTTTCACCTAAAATGACCATGATTTGGTTATGAGGATGTGGGGGGCCTGGAAGCCTTAAGCCACAATTCTTATCTCTCAGCTGATCCTCCCAGCAACAACCCAGCCTGAGAGTTTTTAAGGGGAAAGAAAGCTGGGTCATAAGATAGCTGAGGTAATTGAACCTGACTGCCACATGCTAGGTGGGACTTAGTCTGCCAAGTCCCATATAGAAAGGAAGAGTCTGCTCTCATACCTCTCTACCAGCATTTTGTGAGTGATTCACCATGTGTTGCCTATACCCTTAATTATCTAAATTATTTCTAGTTGCTGAGTGCTTCTCTCTTTCCCTTATGTACAAAATTCAAATATGCAACTATAATGTCATATATTAACAGGGTCACCAGCACAAGCAAAACCAAACCCCTTCATTTCACTATGGTTTTTTTTCCATACCTGAAATGCTCTTTCCTCCCCTACGTAATGTATGTAAATGCCTTGAACACGTTATGAGTCCAGTCTGTTTCTCTTAGCTCTAGCTTGCATTATTCCCAGCCCTGTAAGCATGAAGTCAGACAGGTCCCAAGGGTCAAAGCCAGCATCTCAAGTGCCACCTGGAAAGTGCTGAAGTTACCTGCTCTTGAGAAGAGGATGACTCCATCATAGTATACCGTCATGTTTCCCATCAAACTTCAGCTCAATGCCATGATGCTTCCCTGAAGGCTGATATCTCACCTCAAGGCAAGTCATGCACAGATAGAAGTAAGAACTTGTGAAGAAAAAGCTTGCTAAATGGGATGGGGAAACTCATGTGGATGGAAATGGACTTTCAGCTTCACTAACAGGAAGTCTGTCAAAGTGGAAGTCACTTTATGTTTGATTGATTTTGTTTTCTTGATTTATGATGCAGTATGTTTTCTTTGCTCCACTTCTTTTGGTCTGTTTGGTTTCCCATTAATTTTGAAGTCCCTGTTGTGAGCCCGAAGTAAATTGTGCCCTTCAGTGTTCGCTGAATTGGGGATTCGCAGCACCTTTCAGGTCTGAGCCTTACCATGGAGCTGAAACATGCTCCATGGTAAACAGTAAAATGTAGACACTCAGTCCCTCTGAGTTTTGCATTATCATGATGTCTGTGTATTTCTTTAAAACAGCCATATGCAAAGGGATGATTTTGTTATTATACTTATCCTCTGCTTCTCAACGTAGGAAATTGTTTCTCAGAAGTAAGCTTCCCACAGAAGGCTGCATTTGATGGATTGACTCCAGAAATGTGGCCAAGATAAATTTTGAAAGTGAAGTCATAATTTACCCATAAAATTTCAGGTACAAGATCTTTTTTTCAAGCTTCATTGGTATTTAAAAGTTAAGTAAAGGCTTGTGCTTATTTAATTTAGCTTTGATGATTGACTTTTGGGCTTAACACTGAGAAAAATGAGAGAGAATGTCTTACTGTGATGTATATGTTTATTTAAAAAAAAACCTCTCACACACTGAATTTGGGGCTAAACCCAAAACCAACATCAAGACACGTGAGATAAGTTTGGAGAAAGATTTTTGTTCAATCCTCCTGTTGAAGTGCATCATTTCATGTATAGGATAAACTGGTTGAACAGCCTGCATGTCCTGAAGGTTTCCTGAGAAATCAAGGTAAAATATATACAGAGCAACTTGCTGCTTGGAGGATTGGCACCAGGGAGTCTTTTCTCATGAGAGTAGGTCCAGATGAAGGGGTATGAAGTTCTGGTGCAGCAGCATGTGGGGTTTGCTTCAATGACCTTGGTACAGCTCCCTGCGGTCTTCCAGACCCCTTCAACAAGACGAGGTGCAGAGACATGAGGAGGTCATTGGAAGGCAAGTGACGGCGCATCCCTTGATGTCTGCAGCTCTCACACTACCAGCCCACCCCAGAAGCAAGGCATCAAGAGCAGTGTTGCCTCTGCATTACCACCAGTTTTCTGCTCTGCAGTGTAGTGGTCTCCCTGCTCAGCACATTGGCTACTGTCAATCCTTTTCCAAGAGATTCAACTCCCTTATAATATTTTTAAGATCTGTAGACCCTCATGTCAAACTCAAAATGGATGGAAGAGTTACAGCACCTAGAAGGACTCCAGGATTCAATCCTCAGTTGAATAAAGTGTCTAAGTATGCTTTTTCCTTCCTGCTGTTGAGCATTGGCCTCTTCCTAAGGTAAAGCATATATTCCAACAATAAACATCTCCATAAGTGGATTGATACACAACACTCATGAATTATTATGGGAAATACGGCTGTGCTCACTAGAAAATCTTCTCTAGTGAGTGTCTGTTGAGATGGGAAGGTGAGCTGTAAGCCTGGCTCCTAATTTCCTTATGCTGCTTCAGGTGAGCCCCTGTGCATGGGAGGCGAGACTGGTGTGGTAGAAATGCCTGAACTCATTTTGCCCTGAGAATGGGCTGCAGTCCCCACCAGTTCATCTTCTTGCTCTTTAGGGCTAGGAACAAGTGAAGTGCATGTTGTCTGATTTCAACTTCACCTCTTTCACCTATTTGAGCTAATCTTTGAAACTGTTTCATTCTCCTGATGTCACACCTTCTGAGTAATGACTGGCCAAACAGAAAAATGACAGGGGAATATGCTCCACATAATTTATGGGAAAGTAACACAGAAGTAACAAAAGCCACTTTTTTTTTTTCCCCTGTGGTTTTTGTTACCGTAAAATGGGACTGGATGGGAATCCTGAGTACACTTTAGGAATTCCCAGTTACTAATAAGAAACAATCCAGCAACTTGTGATACTTAAGATTTCAGGAAAAGCAACAAATTACCTTGACGACTTCTGATCCACATCAACAAAACCACAAACCACTGATATCCTAAAAAATGGTGCATCCAGAAAACCTACTAGATGGTTTTATGAAGGAGTCATTGTTTTTCAAAACAAAATGAATGTGGAAAGGACAAATTTTGGCAAATAATTACATTTGTAATGGAAAACATACTGGTTCATTAAACTACACTCTTAATCTTCCTCACTTATTTATCAGCCTTTGATGGAGCCGAGTCTGGGATTTATACTCTGTCCAATGTCTCACAGAACTTTTGTCCAGTAAAAAAGGTCATCTGTAAATCTCGCATAGGCAAGTGTAACATTTTCCTACCATAACATCATCTTTAAAAAAAGGGAAAAAAAAGACACAGCAGTAAAAGTTAAAAGCTGCTGTAAACCTAAGAAAATACATTTGTTCAGCTGAACCCACATTAAGCTTGATTTGCTTCATTTGGAAACAGCTGAAACTGGGTAATCTCGAGCTTGTAGTGAGAAATATCAATTTAACGTGTCGTTTGTGTGCTAAGGGCTGCCCTGTTCTAATTAAAAATCCACCATGTTTTTATGGTGGTATTCTGGAGGGTGTCTTGATTTGCTGATGAATGCTGACAGGACTATTAAAGTTGTGAAACAACATCACTTCAACATGGCACAAAATGAAAGAAAAAGCGCTGCCATGCTGCTCTTGGGTGTTATTATCCTGATTAAAATTGGAGCCAAAGTGAAAATCATCCCTGGGCAATGCATTTATTTATTTATTTATTCCTTTAAAATGACTTCATGGTATTGGTAGTTGTGTTTCCTGACAGGAACCCTTAAGGCACTGTGATTAAGTGAAGGAGCATTTCTTATTAACCCCTCTTGTTTGTGCCTAGAAGCACAGATGAAGAATAATTGAGTGTGCTCTGTGACAGTATGAATATGCAATACCGAGAGTTGAATGGGACTCTGACTCTTAATGTTTCCTGACATTCCTGGCTATTAAAAATCCTTTTCTCAGGGCAGTTTTGAGAGGCATGTCAGCAGGCCTTTGAAATTCAATGGGAAAAGAGTCACCTGTATAGAACACAGCCTTTCATTTGTTGCCTAAAATTGCCTATGACAAGCTGAAAATACCTATTTTCCCTTTTTTTTGCCATGTATTCAAAAATCTAGAAGTCATTCAAATGATGATTTGACCCATAAGCTAAGCAGCCAAGCCAGATTGAGGTTTTGGGGCCAAATCAAATATTTCTCAGGCCCTTCTGTGTAAGATGTGGGAACTGGCACGTTAGAAATAAAGTAGACTTCTTTGCATAAGATCCAAACAACCCTTTTATTTTTTATGCATGCTTATAGGGTGATTTTAATTAACTTTTTTCCTGTCCTCAGCCAGCACATGAACAGAGTGCATGGCAGAGAGCATGGGCAGAGAATTGGGCATGGCTGGGGAGCTAGGAGTAAAGAAGAATGCTGACTGAAGATGGGGCTGGCACCAGGAGTGGATGGTGCCTTTATCCCTGAGTGGAGGGGGACTCCTCCAAGCCTTCTAAGGAATGGGACAACTAGATTCGCCTGATGACCAATGTAGACATGGAAACAAATAAGCACTCATTTTCCGTCCAGTCAAGATAATGATAAAATTAACTGAGTCACAAAGGTATGTGAGGAAAACCACTATTTATTTGTCTATACAACAGTGCCCCTTACCTGGTAATAAATCTGTGTGTATTGCCATCGCTGGATGCTGCCCACGAACTCACATGTCTGGAATGCAAAGGTCTCTGAACCTAACCTATTTAGGAAGAGTCAAGAGGGAAAGGGGAATGGCAGGCCACATAAAATGGGCTGTTGACTCTCTCTGAGTCACTGGGCATCCTCCCCCTTCCGTTCTTCTCGTCTCCTGCTCCCCTACACGCAGTTTGCACTCTGGTTTCAGTGGAGTTGTGGTTGGAGAATGTGGTGCTGGGAGGAAACAGCTGTTTTGGTCCCAGCAACTGATGGGTTTCCCTGGAGTGTGCGTGCCTGTGACAGTACAGCATGAAATGCCCTTCACCCAGGTACAGTCAGCAGACAGAATGTTGTCTCAGTAGACGGGAGCTCCTGTCTGGCAGAGCTGCTTGGGACTGCATTCAGTGTTTCAGCACAGTGGAGAAGGGATGGACTGGCAGTAGCTTTATCCTTACTGTCTCTTGATGCTTTGAGAAAAGCACTTGTGTGTGCTGCTTGTTATTGTAGATTCCTGCATAGAAGAGTGTAGAAAATGGAGATATAGCACCCCTTGCAGATGCTCATCCCTTTGAAGGGCCTGCTGAAGCCTAGAGATGACATAGAAAAAATTCACATAAACCTTTTGAGCAGGAAAAATTAGAATCTGTCCCTGTGAGGTATTATGTGGAGTGGCTGCACATGGGAAAGAGTCTGGTTACATCTATTGCAGTTCTTTCTTCCTGGAACGGTTCACATAAGGTCATGAAAATTACACCAAATGCTTTTCTGTGAAAAAACAGAAGATACTTGTAATTAGCTTTCAACAGAATTCACAAAAACACTGTAGTAGGGTTCTTTTAATGCCTCCCTATACTGTGTGCTGGAATGAAAAAAACCCATAAGATGCTGGAAGTTTCAGTTTGAATGACATGTTGGGTCTCCCATTCTGTCAACACTAAAATACTGAAGACTTTTCAAGACATACTGAATTTTAAACAATTTAGCAGAACTGAACACTATAACAGATTTAATCTTAGTGGATAGAAAAGAAATAATCACAGAACTATATGCCAAAATTAGACCATAAGAAAGTTATAACCAGATTACTATGTGGAGACAAAATAAACCCTAAAACATATATTCTGTAGTACACTAAAAGACTTGATTTTAAATAAGTAATAAGAAGTCCAAAAGCCTGATAATAGAAATAAAGAAAAATAAATCACAGGAATAAATTGAATATTTTTAGTTGCATCTTGTCATTGTAGGTCCTATCTTCTTCAATTTTTTGAACTGAAGATCTGAAAGGAAATCATTGCAGGGAGGGTTTGCAACCCATGTGGAGAGTAGGGAGGGGTAAGTAACAGAGACCAGCAGCTAATAAAAAAGGAGATAGGTCTTCTGAATCAAGCACACCAGTAAAAGTAATGCCACATTTCTGAAATCAGAAAATGAGCCTCACTTGTGAGATAGGCAGCTCTGACTTGTCAAAAGTAACCCTTCAAAGGATTCTGCCAGGCAAAGTAATCTAAACAAACTGATCAGATCCTCCAGTGTACAAAGAGGGAATCACAGGTAGGTACAGGGAGATTGGAAGTTGTGAAAGACTCATGGGGTTCAATCTGATTATTTTGATAAAAAGGGAAATTAGAATTTAAGGTAAAGATTTGAGCTACTCTGGCTACATAGAACTGATTCTGTTGCATGAGGACTCCAGTTAACCAATGCTAAGAGTTAGAGCTCTGGTACCATATAAGACAAAACAACCTAAGCTGTAGGCTGACAGTTTTGGAGTAGAAATAAGATTCAAATATTTTAGAGAGTGGTTTTGACCTTTTGAGCTATATTCCATGAATGTGGTACATTGTCTTCAGTGAACACGTTAGAATCAGAATTTTTAAAAGATGTGGTCTCATTCAAACATCTATTGTAGGGAAATTTTAAGTGCTATTTTATGTGAAAAGATCAAAGCAGAAGAATATATCAAACTGCACTGGTGTAATAAATATATTATTCTACTGGATGAATAGCTGAGTTTATAATGGTGTCTGGGAGCCTGGAACTGGTGGGGAAGAATGTGGAGAAAGGAATGAAAATCTAAGGAATCTGGATAGGCAAAGAGAATATATCTGCTCTGAGCTGGAGACTGGATGAAAGGTTTAGGATCAACTGAGGTTATGCTGCATGTCAGCGACCACCAGAGTATGCTGTGAAGCTTTGAATGGACACGTGCTTCCCACATGTTGCTGGCCTTCTTTGTCCAGAGAAAATTTGCAAAGTGTTCTAGGCCTTTGCATGTCTGATCTCATCTTGGTCCGATTTTGTTGGAACAGGTACATCTCATTCTTGCTCTGGGGCCTTCTTCCTTCATGTCACAAGGTAGAACACTGACTTTGAAGCCTTCATTCCCACAAATGCTAGCTAGTGCGGCTACTTATACCATGTTACTTATCTTTTTTTCTCTCTCTTAAAAACCCAAGCTAGAAAACAATCAATCAGCCTTTCCCCAACCTTAATCACTCACATAATTTTTTTCTGAGAGAACTGTGCCTAAAGCTGAAAAAGCAATTGCTCAAAAACTTGGAAATACTGGGAATAATTTGTCTCCCTTAAATTTGTGTGAAATGAGGCAACCTATAGTCATCCTTTCCCATAGAGCGGTGCAGCATTCAGGGTACAGTATACTCATGCCCGAGAGGTGGCTTCTTTTTTTTAAGGAAAGAAACTCTTGTCTGTAGGGCGCTTGCTTCTCTGGCTGCAGAAGTTATTAAACTGGACTGAGTGCTACAGATGACTGTAGGAAGAGAAAGGATAGTCCTGTGATTAGAGCAGCTGCATGCTGCTCTGAAGAGTTGCTTTCTACCTTTGCCTTTGCTGCAGGAGGCATCCTAACTTTTGCAATCCTTGTGACTTCAGCAGAGTTCTGATGGGTGGCAGTTTGTAATCTACACGGGCATACAGCAAGAGCAAATAGAGTGATATTTCAGCTAAGCATCAGGCAAATTCACCTCTAGGAAACCTTTTCTAGTTTGACCACTCTCTCAGTAAAAAAATGCCCCTTAATATCCTGTCCTGGTGCAACTTTGAATCATTCCCACATGTCCACATGTCCTCTGGGCACTTTCAAGGACCTTCATGCCCTTATTGAACTGTGGGGCCCAGTGCTCCAGGTGAGGCTGCACCAACGCTGTGCACAGCGGGACAGTCGCCTCTGATGACCGGCTGGTGATGCTGAGTTTGGTGCACCCCAGGAGGGGGCTTGCCCTCTGGGCTGCCTGGGAACGCTGCTGACTCCTACTGAGCCTGCTGCTGACCAGCACCTCCAGGTCCTTTCCTTCAGGGCTTCCGTCCAGCCATGCCATCCCAGGTGCAGAATTCAGCATTCAGACTTGTTAAATTTTATGCCATTAATCACAGCTCAATGCTACAAGCTATCTATATCCCTCTGCAGGGCATATTATCCTTCAAGAGAGTCAACGACACCTCCTAGTTTGATATCCTCAGCAAACTTCCTAATGGTGCATTCAACTCCTACATCCCCATACTTTTTAAATACATTGAATGGAACTGGCTCTGGAATTGAGCCCTAAGGAACACTGCTGGGACAGGTCACCAGGCAAATGTATCCCTTTCAGTACAACCCTCTGAGCTCTGCCTTTCTGCCCAGCTCATCATGAACACACCCATCCCACAGCTGGACAATTTGTCTTGAAGGATGCTGTGAGCTATCTGACCCTGAGATTAACTCAGAGCATGGTGCTAACAACATCAAGGTTGTGCATTTGATCCCTGTATGGGCCAGGCACTAGAGAGCCAGACTCGATGATCCTTGGGTGTCCCTTTCAACTTAGCGTATTCTATGATTCTGTGATTCTGTAGCTGTATCAAAAGCTTTGCTATAATTCAGAAAAACTGTATCCACAGCCTTCCCTTCATCCACTGGGTGAGTGAACTTATCATAGAAGGAGAATCAAACTAGTTAAAAAGGTCTTTCCCTTTGTGAGCCCATGTTGACTGTACCTGATGACTGAATCATTTTTTAAATATCTTTGAAAGACCACTTCAGTCTACTCTGATGAAGCTATTGCTGTCCATGGGAAACTATCTATGCAACCCACAACACTTTGAACATGCAGTTGTGCTGGTTTTGCCTGGGACAGAGTTAGTTTTCTTCACGGTAGCTAGTATGGGGCTGTGTTTTGAATTTGTGCTGTAAACAGTGTTGATAATTCTGGGATGTTTTCATTATGGCTGACCAGTGCTTACACAGCATCAAGGACTTTTCTGCTTCTCATAACACCACTCAAATGAGTAGGCTGGGAGTGCACAAGGGGTTGGGAGGGGACATAGCTGGGACAGCTGACCCCAGCTGAAAAAAGGAATATCCCAGACCATATGGTGTCATGCTCAGTGTATAAAGCTGGGAGAAGAAGGAAGGGAAGGATGTTTGGAGTGATGGCGTTTGTCTTCCTAAATCCCTGTTACATGTGATGGGGCCCTGCCCTCCTGGAGATGGCTGAACACCTGCCTACCCATTGGAAACAGTGAATTAATTCCTTGTTTTGCTTTGTTTGCGTGCACAGCTTTTGCTTTACTCATTAAATTGTCTTTATTCCTGCCCATGAATTTTCTCACTTTCACTCTTCTAATTCTCTCCCCTATCCCACTGTGGAAGAGTGAGTGAGTGAGTGGCTGTGTGGGGTTGAGCTGCTGGCTGGAATTAAATCATGGCAACAGTTTACGAGAAAACTGGAAATATATTGCTATGGTTATATATTTAGATATTAATGAGAAAAATAGAAACCTCAGGTTCTCTTTAAAAATTAAGATGTCTTTATACTCCCAGCTGGTCTACAGGATGGCTTTTCACTAAGAAGTCTGAGGCTTCAATAAGATGATAATGATAATCTAATCCTGTAAATAAAAGATTGTTAATGATGTCTCTTTTCTTCTGTGATATAGTATCCAAATTATTAATCAAACTATTCTAAATAAATTGATTAAGTATTTCTATGCCTTAGGTGTTTTGTGAACAATAATTTTAGAATCTTTAGATTTTTCTCCTATTAAGGGTTGGATTTCCCTTCCCTATATCTTTGACAGTGAATCCTATTCCCAGTGAGGATATGACTGTATCCTAGGAGTCTTTCTGGAATGCCAGGAGATGAGCTCTTGCCACAAAATGCAGCCATGGATGGAAGTGGCGACTGGAAATGATTTGTCCACAGCTCCCACGAGACTCAGCAACCCACAGTGTTTTTTAAAATTTATATTTTATATGCTTATGATTTTTATTTTGTTTTGATGGCGTGACTACTTGCCCAGACTCTTTTTCTAATGCTTTCTTTTATGATTAAAGTGCCATTTTTCTGTAAATGTTAATTTAGTCAAAACTCTGGAAATTTCCACTGAAATTAGTTTCCTGTTGGTGAAAGGGAAGGTAACACTGGACACACTCATCTGCAGAACTAGCTCTGTGTTACAAAACTGCAAGCCCAGAATAGTAACTTTGAAATGTTTTCCCTGGAATTTTCAGGCAAGCCAACCACTTCTTAGGAACTGGGAAATGCTCCCAAGGGCCACAAGACTGAGGTGCTGAAGTTGGATGCCAGGGGATAAAAAGGTGCTGGGACAATACAGCAGGAGGTTCCATATACATGCACCTATATCAGCATCAATCAGCAAAGTGAAACTGCCTTTGGAGATTATTTAGACATGTCTGTGCTATGCCTTGCAAGGCTGAGTTTATAGAAAGACCTAGCCAGAAAAGCACTCTACATTGAGATATCATAACAAAAGTGACATCCAGGGTAGTAAAATAAATATTTAATTTTTTTCATCTTCCCATATCCATCTCAGACATCCAGCTAACTCTAATAATACTTTACACTATAATACTTTACAAATACAGATATCCCAAATTAATATAATTGTTTTGATGGATACTTGTATGTTCATTTTACACTCTTTGCCCACTGATGGCTTTCCAGTTATGGGACAGTGTTAGGCTTTTTTTGCATGCTATAAATGTATCAAACCTAAAAGCCATAGTAGCTTTTGAAACACTAACAATATCACTCAGTGCTTATATTACCCTTTACATCTTCAGAGCCTTTTATGAACAGCCATGAATGAAATAGGGTAATAGTTTTATTGTATTGCAAACCTGCTTTGCTATTCCTCCAGCTGCTTCAGCAGGTCTCATCCTGGTGCCTGTGAGAACACACTGATGCTTCAGATGACTAACCACTGAAACTGGGCTGCAGAGAGTGGTGATCTGTATCTCACCCAAAGCCAAATCAGACACTACATATCAAAATTTTGGGAAGACTCTTCCAGCAGATGTGTACTCAAACTCATCAGGTGTTATGTACCCAAGGGGGTCCTCCTCCCTCTGCTGTCACCTGTGTTTGGATTGGAAGGTCTTTGGGTGCCAGCCAGCATCTTTTAGCTTGGCAGAGTCTCCAGAGCAGCCTTGGTGCATGGCTTGGAGCTTGTAGGATTGTAACAGGAGTTACTATAAATTGTCATCAGGGAGGACTTTTCCAGATGCAAATAGTGGGGAAAATCATAGTGCCTTACACAGAGGGGAACACCCACATGATTTGGACCCCACTTTGTGGCTCAGCTGTTCATGATGGTGCCCCTGCTCTTGGCCTACAGAGATGTCCCCCATTCCTGTTGTCCAAACCATGGAGGGGGAGGCAAAGGTCAGCTGGAGCAGTGGTGAAGCAAATGGTGTGGAAAATGCCCAGCTCCCCTTCAGTTCTCCAAAAGCTCTCTTGCAAAAGGAGAGGCTGAGATTACTGATGTCCCTGGGCTGTGTCCTCCTTCCATCTGCAGGCTTGTCTTCTTGCAAGGGATGGGAGGTGATTTTGGCTGCTTCCTGCTCCCAAGGTGCCCCCACCTTCTCCACAGGAGTCCCCAGGAGGTGTCCTAGCTGGCATTGCTCCTTGGTGACCAAGTGTGTCACACCAGGTCCTGGGGCCACTGGCCTGGCAGGGGCTGTGGTCCATGGCTGGGAGCTGCTCTACACCACGCAAGCACGATGGTGAGGCTGCCACATTCACTTTGCTGAAAGTAAACTGGATGTCAAGTACTTTTGCCATCTGGCATCTATTAAAATAATGTGTATGTGAGTGTGCATGTGTGTGTGTGTTTGTGCGTGTGTATGTGTGCGTAAAAAATGTGGACACACTCTCTGATTTCAAATATAGAACAAAATGCATGTTTCAAATTATGTTTTAATTTTGGCTCTTTTGTTAACTGGAAAGATCCTTTATTTTAGAGTTTGTGCAAACTATTTTACTTAACATATTATCTGTAACAGATTGCATAAGCATGACTGTTATCTGCATTAGTCATCACTTTAGACCATGGAATATAACTCATGGCAGTCTGGATTTAATGAATGTTTGAATTAACCTATACCTAATTTCTTGTGTTTTAAAACCTAAATCTCATTGAAAGCTGAGCTTTGTTTACTTCCCAAAATTGATCTGAGGGCCATTTGGAACACTTAGTGTATTCTAAAATGTGATCGTATCAACAATACACGCTCAAGTTTGTTTTAAAGTGAGTTTTTCTTTCCTAGTTTACATAAATCATTTAAAAAAATCGTTCACTTTTTTGGATCATAATGTACTCACTTGGCTTTTAGACCTGCATAGCTTGCAGGCCAATTTTTCAAACAGGATTCTAAAGCTATTTGTGGATTACTTTCTGTTTGCTACTTGTAATCTGCATTCCTGAGGCAAGCATGCTAAAATGACTGAGGATTTTCATCGAGCTAAGTGATTATACTAAATAGGGCAATTTTGGGTGCTCTTAGCTTCTGTGTTTAAAAATACAATACAGAAGAAATCAACACCACATTTTCTGTTAAACCACAGAGGGCACTGTTTGTTCTTAATATAAAATGGCTCTGTTACATAACTCTTGTCAGTCTTCATTAAGCAATTAGTGTTAAGAGGTTAAATTTAGCCCTTTTTTCCCTCCTTTTTCCTTCTTTGATTTAAAAATTGACCGGGTGTATTGTACTAATGCACACTTTCATGTCCTTTCAGTGTTTGGTATCAAATATTACTTTGGGACATCCCTCCTCTCCTTACTGCTTCACCACACTGCTGGAGTCAGAAAGTTTCCTTTCCAGCAATGGGTCTGGAGAAGTAGTGCAGAAAACTTCCTTGTGATTGTTTGATGGTTAATTAGCACTCTGCTTTTCAACTTGCTCTTTTGGCTTAACCTATTGAAGAAAGGGAGGCAAGGCAGCACTGACAACAACTGAATACTCTTAATACTTTCTCTCTGGTGCTTTTAGCCAGGATATAGTAGAAGGAACAGCAATAGTGAAGTTGAAAGTCAATTGGTTACGCCAGTTTTGCAATTGTTGTTTATTTATCTATTGCTTGAAGTATTCTGAACAAAACATATTGGCATTTTCAGTTTTTGCAAAAGAAAAAATCTTCCAAAATACCTGACACAGAAAAAGCAATAGCAAAATTTACAGGTTTTGATAAAGATTTCTTTTTAATTCCATGTTTTTGTTTGTTTGTTTCTGTAAAAGCTGGAAAAACATCAGAATTCCATGTGAAACAAATATGGGACTTGTTTTGTCTTGGAGTTTTGTTGATACAAATTGGCCTTAGATCATTGTGCAGAACATCACACAGAGACAATATAAACTGTTTATAATATAAAAATCCTTGTAGACTAAAGGAAAGAAATAAAAGTAGAAATTGAGAAAGCTGTCAACATCAAATTAGTGGAAAGATTCTTGTTCACTTGTGCTCATGTTAACTGTTGTGCAAGTTTGGGACATTCCAGAAGCCTATGACGTATTACTTCATTTGCTATTCATTCAAGTAAAGATGCATTTTAGAAGTTCCTCTCTCCCTCTAACAGTGACCCTTATGAACTTTGCTGGCTAATTTAATTTCATGTTTGATTGAGACCTGGATAATTTCTGGGATAATTTTTTTCCATTTCGTTTTCCCAACCTGTATATAAAGCTGGTGCCAACATCTGTGAGATACTTTGCAGCTCTTGATGACACACTGGTCTTAGCCAGACATAGCAGGTTTTGCTTTCTGTGTGCCTGGCCAAAGGCACAGTTAGGACACAAATGATTGTTTACATTGGAAGCACCTGAAAAGGATTGCCAAAATTGAGTATGTTTCTGGAAAACAGGGTTGCCCAGGATCCCTTAATGGGGTTTATACAACTTGTGATTTCATCACTGGACGACCTATTACGGTGCTAAATTACCTCTTGGTGGATTTTTTTATTCATACTCAGGTTGAATCCCTCTCATTCCAATTTATACCTGGGGTCTCTAATCTTCATAACATGTCCCAAATAGACCCTTGAGGAACTCCTCACAAGGCACTATGTAGGGTAGTACCCAGTAACAGCTACCCTTTGAAATGGATAATCCAAACAGCTTTTCCTCCATCTTGTAGTCCAGCCATCAGGACTGTAAAGACTTACCTTGGATATAAGAATGCTGCAGGAGGCCATGTGGGCAGTGTTGCTAAAAACCGCTTTTCCTCCATCAGGAAATGGCTCATGAAAAGGGTGCTGTTCTTGGGGCTATATTTTAAAGGGACAATTTTTAAGAACATGACATTTTTTAGAACATGACATGGTACATTGAATTTCCCTTCTGAGAGTAGTTCAATCAACTCACCCCTTGATACAGGGTGAAGGATAATAAATTTTTGGAGGTTTTTACTAAAGCATGCAGTAGTAAAGGTCCAATCTTTTTAAACCTGAATACGAGATTGTTTATACCATCAAACATGCAGACTCTATGCACAGCTGGAGTGTTACTTTCTTCGAAGGCAAGGACATGATCCTGCAGGTGAGGTTACATGCTTGTGTATGTGTTTTAGGATTGGGTCTGCATTACCATGAGATAGTTATAAAAACATGCAGATAGTTCTACAGAAGAATTTGATTTTTCAAAATGTTCTTCTTTGCCTGTGTGATTTTCAAAAACTGGAAACATAATCTGGGAAATAGGGCCACAAAGTCATTACTAAAACCCCTGCACAGCACAACTCTTGCTGTTTTTGGCTTTTCTGTCTCCTTCATATGCCAATTCATTCCTAGCTGTGCTTATCAAGGGATCATAAGCATTTTCCATCTCATTTGATTTTTGAACCTAGAATTCAGTATTCTGCAACACAGAATATTGGAACTGCTTTAATTTGCTAAGTTTAGGCATAGCCTGAATATCTAAATATTATTAAACATAAGGTCCCTTTGATTTTTCCTTTCAAGTGACATAGAATGAATTTGTAGAAGAGAAATCAGTACTTCAGTTATCCATAATGCATCTGTTTATGTTTCCAACTGGTGCACTTTATCACCGAGTCATTGGTTTATATTACAAAATGATGGCTGTGTAATAAGTAGTTAGCAGAAACCACAGGCACGTCTTTGAAATAACACTAATGGCCATTTTTGATGAAATATATGAGGCTTTGTGAAAATTATTTGATGAAGAAATGTATTTTCTTTGCTTCCTGTTAACAGTGAGCATGTTGAAGCCCTTTAATCTCTGCTGCACAACTAAACAGTTTTTTTCTTATTTAGGATTAGTTTGAACTAGCAAGAACCATTTAATAATTAAGAGAATTTAAAGCAAGTGAATTTGATCATTGAAGCACTAATTAACAATAGTTGGTAACATTGGGAATTAGTCATTTTCCTTTTTCTATACTGATCTAGTCTATGGTAGTAAGGATTCTCTTCTGCTAGCTGAGTTTGTATATGTAAGAATCAATAAATAATAGTAAATTATAAAGCATGCTGGAAGGCTCAAGCATGATGACATTTTTAAGACTCAGATTTGCTCTGAAGGGATTAAATGTCTAGATTTTTATGAAAAGTGCAGCCAGTCCTTAGCAATTTACCACACTTCACATTGGATAAGTTTTCTGGCATTTTCCAAGTAAATCTTCAAACCAGTTTCTAAGCTAAAATTAAATGTAAATTGGATCTGCAGTTAAAGATGTGATCCTTGGACAAGCTTAACATTTATGTCTGTTAAATGCTTTTGCTTAAAAAAGACACTTCCTCTATAGTTCAGCTGCAATGCATTGTGCAAAATGATATTTTGCACAGGATACATTTGAAAAATAAATTATGATTTTTTTTTTTATGCACTATTGTTTTTACCTCCTATTACAAGGAGTTTTGCTGATGCTACATATTTTCAGTCTTGTTCTCAGAAAATTTTGCTAAACTTTGGCTACTTTTTCATGGGTTTTTTTACCCAAGTGAAGATTACTTGCACTCTGCAGGGGAAAGATTGTTTTGGGAAAGTTCTTATTGAACATTTTCAGCTTTAAGAAATCAGTTCATTGAATTTTTCCTTCTTCATGTTTTTGACAATATGGGAAAAAAACCCCAACCTTAATTCAGAGTCCCACCATGCCTTGCTATCAGGACTGTAAATATGGCCTTTGTTACAAGACTGTACTCTTCATGACATAAAATTTAATGTCTTCAAGGAAGAAAGAAGTCCTGCATAATTTGGATCCACTTCTAAAATGTTTGTCCTATGAATTGAAAGGGATAAGGATCCTGTAATAAAATACCATATCTAATAAAATTAGTGAAATGCTACTTAAATGTTAGTTCTGCAGGCAAAATGAACGTCAGTGTTTCCCAAATGTTGAATACTTCACCACTTTAATTTATTTCTAGCCAAATTAACCCAATTTAGGAGAAATAGGAACTTCCTACAATTTATGTGAAGGCATTTCATTTGAGATGAATGGCTCAAATCAATGCTCCTGCTGCAGGAAAGCCTAAAAGACCCGGGCTGCCCAAATGGCACATGCAACCTGTCCAAATCACCAATCCCTGCTATTTCTTGGCTTCTGGGTTGTCCCTCACACCAGAGAGGTAGGCTGAGATTATTTTGGTGGGGAGGAACAGTAAATAGGGGACAAAGGACACCAGCCTGTAGGAAACCAGACTCTTTAATTCTGTTGCCAGTGGAGCAGTGTGCATGTAATGATGACTCAAGCTACAAAATCTTCATGGTCTTAGAGGTGACTGACATTCACAGCCTCTCGTCTATGGTTAATATGTATATAGTACTTATGGGAGGAAGCTTGCCAGAGTTTTCTCTTCCTTGGCCCGTACGATTCCACTGTGTTCAGAGAAATGGTGCAGGAGCACAGTCAAGAGTTTAGACACCGAGATTCAGGGCAGTCCATCCTATCACACACTCCACAGACAATAACAAAGGTCAGAAATAGTAGCAAGTTAGTCACTTTGGGATCTCCAAGTGCGACCAATCTTATTCAAAGCCACCTCAACCACTTGGCCGGGTCTGGAAGTTTCACACGCCTTTGAAGCAGCAGTAAACCAGTTTGTAAGAGTGAAATTGAGCAAAAAAATAATATAATGAGAAGTTTTACAGTTTAAAGGAACACGAACTCTATCTTTAGGAGCATCAGCAGGTAAAAATGCATGAAGTATCTTTAAAAATTCCTTTAATCTAATCTGGAACCAGTGTAATAAAATAATTCTATTATAACTACATAACTATTTTGTTACATTATCACACTTGATTATGTAGAGTGCTTAAGGGTCTTGTCCATGCATTTCTTACCTGAATTAATTTGACTGTTTTTAAAAGTATAATGTTAGCTGTTTTCTTTTTTAGTTTTCTACCTGTGAAAGTCATGGTTGATATTTTTAATTTTTCTGCAGCTAATGAAGGTTTTATCTGAGAATCCAATGTATCTCTCTGCTTTCAAGGAATATGATGGGAGGAGCATTAGGCTTACTAAATTTCTTTCTAGGAAAGCTGAAATTCAGGATTTCTTGGATGAGGATGTTATGGACCAGGAAATCAAAGGAATAATATCAAGATAGGTATAATATTTTTAAACAGGGAGGCACTGACAGTGTTTCCACGTGTAGCATTTGTACTATATGATCTTCTCAGCATGGCCTAATGGCAACAGGAGTTTTGGGGTTTTGTTTTCCTTGCATCCAGGGATTTTGGATGCATTTTTTATCCATAACTACTTCATTGGTGTGAAGATTCACACGGAGGTGCTCTAGGGACCTCCCTTCAGAAAGCTACCATTGGTGAGGTGGATGTTGAATATCCTCAGAGGAAAGAGATTCACACTGAGAGAATCTCATCTGTGAGAATATAATGTGGGAACTCCCTGGGGTCTCTACGCTTGCATGAATAGGAAGGATTAAAGGTTCAGGCTTATAGCCCATTTGTCATGAAATCCTCTAATGATGACAGAAACTGTAGGCTAGCCTCATATAGAATATCTATAAAGAGCAGAGTGAAAAGGATATAGTGAGGCAATGGTGCATGACCCTAATTTTAGAAGTATTGAAAGTGGGAGAATTCGAGGAGTTTACGACAGTAACAGAATATTGGGGTTTGGTTTCCCTTCCTCCCACCAGTGCAAAACCCAAGCACTAAAGACTGTGTCTTGAAAAGCTCATATGGGCATCTGGATATACTCACCCTTCTTCTGTCTCCCCAGCACCCTCTAGGAAATATAAAAACATTAGTGGAAAAACCTAAGATAACTCAAAAGCAACAATATGTAATGAGAAGAAAGCAAGAGGGCATTAAATGCCCATTAGAAGCTAGGGGTGGGAACACTGTGATGCTCCTGCCTGCCTTTATCAAGATGGGGTAGCAGTGCCAGGGACTGTGGAGGCACCTGCCGAGAGTGCCCATCTGTTGGTAACCTGGGACCTACTTGAGTCCCCGACTTGACTCTGATCATGAGCCATCCCAAGACTCAGATAGTCCAGGATTGATGGAGTTAGCTGCTCTGTTTCGTTACAGATGGAAACGTTTTGATTTTTCTCCTTGGTGAAGAAATGCTTGAAATTCTAAGTGTGCATTTCATGTTTCTGCTGGAACTCAATATCCCACAAAATGGAAAAACCCTCTTTTTGTCTAGCTGCAGCCTGGAAGAAGGGGCCTTTGAGGAAATGCACACGAGAGGTGGAGCCTGATGTTCAGTTGAGAAAATGGGTGTCAGACACCAGTGCCACAGCTCTTCTGTAGAAATAGAGGTGTATTCCCTAATCTGAACATTTTGTGGTTTAGACAATAAACATGAGTTCTTTGCATCTTTTTGCTGAACACCTGGAATTTTTCAAAGGGATAGCTATACCAGCCAGGTTTAGTTAGGGGTCTGCAAAACACCAGTGGCAAGCTGGAGTGAGGGAGGGAAAGCAAGGTGTTTCAGGACACAAAGCAGCCCTCCCATGCCAGGTTGCCTGTTTAAAATATAAGCTCATATGAGCAAGGATAATATTTTGCTGTGTGTAGTGTGGTGTCCAGCGAGCTGTTACAAATCTGTAATAATCTGTGTATACTGGCTTGCCAGGCATGGCCTTTTTTACACCAAATTTTTCCCTGTGAAATCACAGCATAGTGTTATGTGTCTGTATCTGGGCATTGCAGCAGTGTTACCTGCTGCCTGTGAGGGAGAAGGGCGCGGACACTGTCTGCATGCAACTGCTGTGTAAGCAAATGTGAACTGTACATCTGTGAGAATGTCTTTTTAAAAAAGAAAGAAACGTCTCAAATTTGCCAAGAAGATTAAGCCTAACAGCTGAGTTTCAAGGGGCTCATGAGTATTTTTCAGGCTTTTTACCTTGACAGGAGGCATACCTTACTTCGTGTGCTCTCAAAAACATGACCCTGCAGATATGGAAGTTTTTAAGTTCCTTGTTTAAAAATGGACTGAAGGAAGCTCTTGAACTGAGAAAGTGTAAAATGTTTGTTCAGTGGGCTACCCAGTAAGCTTTTCTCTTCTCTAGTTTTTCCTGCTTACCCTAGCAACTGTCAGCCATGTCCTGGGGGGCATCAGGCACAGCATCGCCAGCTGGTTGAGGGAGGGGATTGTCCCGCTCTGCTCTGCACTGGGGTGGCCTCACTGTGGATATTTTGTGCAGTTTTGGGCACCACAATATAAGAAAGATACTGAGCTGTTAGCAAGCATCCAAAGGAGGGCAATGAGGATGGTGAGGGGCCTTGAGGGGAAGCCGTATGAGGAGCGGCTGAGGCCACTTGGTCTGTTCATCCTGGAGAAGAGGAGACTGAGGGAAGATCTCATTGCAGTTATAACTTCCTCATGAGGGGAAGAGGAGGGGCAGGCACTGATCTCTTCTCTGTGGTGACCAGGGACAGAACCCAAGGGAATGGCCTGAAGTTGTGTCAGGGGAGGTTTAGGTTGGATATTAGAGAAAGGTTCCTCACCCAGGGGGTGGTTTGGCACTGAACAGGCTCCCCAGGGAAGTGGTCACAGCACCAAGTCTGCCAGAGTTCAAGAAGTGTTTGAACAATGTACTCAGGCACATGGTGTGACTCTTGGGGATGCTCCTGTGCAGGGCTAAGTATTGGACTTGATGATCCTTTTAGGTTCCTTTCAACTCAGCATGTTCTGTGGTTCTGTGAATGAGTCAGAATAAAGCAGAAATTTATACTCCGAGGAGTATAATTTCAAAGCAGACTATATTTTTAATAACTTTCATGTCTATAATATTATGCAATTTAGAAATTAAATTTAATCCTAATAGTGGGTGCAAACAAATGTGATGAACCTCTGAAAAAAAAATATTTACAAAAATCCTTGAGAACACTGAGCTCTTCAGGTTCGTTAGTGTGTTGAACAGCAAATTTCACACACCTCCCAGTCTTCAGTCTTTGTAACTTATGTGGCACAATATCTGCAAACTGCTGCACCATGGTCTTCAGCAGGGGCTGCAGGGGAATCCCAGCTCTAGTGCCTGAAGCACCTCCTTCCTCTCCTTTTTCACTGACTTTGGTGTCTGCAGGGCCGTTTCACTCCTCTCTTCTCTGGCTGCAATTACTTCTGCACAATAACTTTTTTTCCTTCTTAAATATGTTACCACAGAGGGGTTATCACTGTTGCTGATGGCCTTGGCCTTGGCCAGAGGCAGGTCTGTCTTGAAGCCATCTTGCATTGGCTCTTTTGGATATGGGGGAAGCTTCTAGCAGCTTATCAGAGAAGCCATGCCTGAAGCCCCCTGCTACCGAAACCTGGGCATGAAAACCCAGTACAGATACACAACATAAAGCCTGTCACTATCATGAGTCTAATAAACATTTCATATGAAAGTAAGAGTTTTGGTGTGCAATTCCACATATATCAACGCAAAAACTATCTGTAGCAAACTGTTCAAAAAGAAATTATTCAGAAGTAAGCATACCATGTTGGGTAAGACGTATAAGAAACCTGCAACTGTAGTAGCAGGACAAAAGTGCTGCCCACACAAATAATTGCTGAAGTGAAAAGTTAATTCCCATTACATATATACAGTTGTGCTGAGTAATAAGATTAACAACCATTTTAATTCTGAAAAATGTATGTCCTTCTCTATTTTCTCATTTTCTTCTAAGAAACATTGTTATTCCTATGAGATACTAAAGGATGCCCAAACCTAGTTACATCTACTGTGAAAATGCATTTTTAGAGGTCAAGCAACGTCAAGCTAAACCACATGAAATTCCTCCTGCTTTTCAAGACTTCTCAAACACACTAGAGGACACTAGTCACTGTGACAAGGGGCAGGAAGGGTCTCTTTTCAAGACAGTAAGAGCCTTCAATAAACTGAGACAACTAACCAGGACAGTTTCACTCAGGAAAAAATATTCTCTGAATCAGTTTCCAAAACAGTGATAACCATTAGAGGTTGTAATTATCTTCTCAGTGAAAACAGTATTAGGCCCTACTACAGCTGTTGCCATAAGGGGAAGGAAAAAGACTTTCCAAGACATCTTTATGTGGGTAAAGTACAGAAGAGTTCTTTTACTTAGAGGGTTTTAGGGATACAGAATATAAAGGAGTATAAAAGAGTATATAAAGTAAAAAAGAGTAAAAAAGAGTATAAAAGAGTACAACACATGCTGACAAGTAACAGAGAGAAAAGACTGGAGCTAGGCTGAACTCACGGCCTCAGGAATACCATGTGAGCTCCTTTTCCAAGCACCACCACTTCAAACAGGCAGAGTAAATTAATCCAAAAGGCATCCCTTTCATTCACACACATACCCAGCCAACCCCTGAGCCACTCTGCCATGTCTTACAGAAACAAACAAGGGACAACAACCTGCCCCTCCCAGGTGAAAGACCCTTTCACCC
>JAWWTY010000077.1:128051402-128086849 GCA_035222235.1 Margarornis squamiger
GTGGTTGGGCACTGGAACAGGCTCCCCAGGGAAGTGGTCACAGCACCAAGCCTGACAGAGTTCCAGAAGCATTTGGATGATACTCTGAGGCACATGGTGTGACTCTTGGGGATGGTCCTGTGTAGGGTTAGAGCTGGACTTGATGACCCTTGTGGGTCTCTTCCAACTCTGCATACTCTGTGATTCCATGATCCTTGTTTTCAAAATCTCAGAATAGGAAATGCCTCCATTCATTTAATAATTTAATAGCTTGATTTTAGTGGTACCCACTGCATTTCGCATTTTATAATTTGCAGTTAGGAAGTAAATCAGAACTTGTGCCAGTGAAAATGGGATTTCCCACTGTTAATACATTTATTGTATTTTCTTATATAAATATTGCTTTATTATAGAAAGGAATCATGTTATTAATCTTCGCTATGTTTCTGGACTGTTGATTACCTGGGGTATCTGAGCCCAGAAGCTGCTGATAAGTGGCACTGATGCATTGTGTTTGAGCAGCTTATGGCCATTTACATGCTCAGGGGTCTGCAGGAGAAATGTAGCTTAGAGCACAGTGTATCCATCTCATATTTGACATCACTGGGAATCTAAATCCTTCTGTCTGAAGGTTTGATGACTTGAAACATGGCTATTTAGTGAGACAAACATACCAAAAATCAGACTGTTACTTGTATGGTTACTTGCCAGTTAAGTTTTCCTAAGGAGATGGTCTGTGCCCTCCGTGAGCAGCTATTTAAGCAGCTATCCTGCCTGGTTTTAGAGGACTGGACGTGATACATTTGTAAGGTTTGCCGTGTTATATAACTCAGTCCTTCAGTTTTCCTTTTTTTATAGTTCACAGCTGATTAAAGCTGACCTGGCAAGGGACCAGAAAGCCTTTGAGAGGATTAGTGGTTATTAGTGTCATTGCCTCTTCTACTGTAAAAGTGGCTCTGTTATGAGCGGCTGAGCAGGCATCGCCCGGGCACAGCAAACCCCTCAGAGTGCCGTGGGGAGAGGGAAGCCATGACCTGCCACGGGCAGAGCCTGGTGCCACCGCTGCCTTTCACTCCCCAGTGTGTGGAAGAGCCTTACTGGTGGTTTGTAAACACTGAGGAGCTCCTTGGCAGGCAAGGGGCTTCGTGGCCAGCCCTGGCCGCCGGCTGAGTGCCACAGCGCTGCCATCCCCTCCGTGTGTCCCGACTCACCTGGGTGGCGGCGGGAGGCAGGGAAATCACTCAACACCCGGCTCTATAGCGCTTTGTCTCCCTTTCTCCTCTTTCTGCTTTGTACGCTGCAGTGAAGAGTTGGCTGGCGCTGAACTTTTTACCTTGGAGGCTAAGTATTTTGTGTGCTGCAGAAAATGGCCATTAAAATGATTTGTGAAATAAATACTATCACCGGAGCAGGTGTTGGACCTGTAAACAGTTAATTACCAGAGCTCTGCAGATGTCAACTATTTCTTTTGAGACATCTGCCAGCTAATATTATCTGATAGCAGCTCATTCAGTTGATGAATCTGTCATTTTGCAATTTAGCTACCAGAATGTGTGCTGGGTCGATCAGCTTGCAAGCCTGTGTTTAGAGGAGCTTCACAATCTGCAATCATCTGGAGACATTCAAGGTATAATGCAATTAATAATTTACCATGGTCCTGGCATGAAAGAAACTTATAGCAGAAAAATCAAAACATGTCGGTTTTCTGTGCCTTTGAGACTCATGTGATCGTTGTTTTTAAACAATGGTAAGAGTAATAAAAGCCCAGTCCAGCCTAAGGGTCAGCAAGCAGCAGAAGATGGGGCACATTGTTAGAAGATTTAACCAAAGCTTATTTGTAGAAACTCGGTGAAATAACATTTGTGTTCAACATCTGTGTTCAGCACTTTTCACTTTGTTCAAGCTTTGATAATTATTGCACAACTTTTCTTTAGGTAAACCAATTGTTCTCTAAAAGACAGACATGATGCTCAAGAGTTGATCCACACATAACAATGGGAAGAAATAGGGGACTGTGTTTTTGAAAGAAGCGGAATTCATATTTAGTTTTGTACTGGACAGCATTTTGAAGTATTCAAATTAAAACTGTTTAGTAATTGAAAAACATAACAATACTTGTGAGCTGATCCATGGAATACTGTTTTTTTCCATTGATCACATTCAAGTAGATCTTAACACCCCCCATAACAATTTCAGCTATGTTTAGTATTTTTGCTATTTGGTAGAACAAAAGATGATTTGTACCTGAGAAGAGTGCATTCACTCAACAAGCCTAGAAAGAAACCATGGAATTTGAATGGGATTTTATATAAGGCAAAAAGAAAAAGAGAAATGTGTTGTTTTAAAAAAGCATTAGCATCAAGGAGTCTGTGGTGGAATTGCAATTGAGTCATAATCTCTTGAAAAATCCCCCACTAAAGCAGATAACTAATTTGCTCTGTAGTCAGGCTGCTCAGGTTACCCCCTTGATGTTTTGGGCTGTGGGGACCCTCCTTCAGGACTTTGTTGCTCTTGGTGGCCGCAGCCGTGGGGCCAGGGATGAATAGGATGGAGTGGCAGGAGGGTAAATGTGAGAGCTTTGTGTTTTCAGACAGTTCTTTTGCTTCTAGGAAAGTTAATTAGGAAGTGAAACCTTAAGCAGTTGACAGTGTGCATTGTTGGCTGCTAGTGCTCTGTGACAAATACCACTGAAAGGTACTTCACTTTCTTTTGTAAACAGAAAGGTAAGGAATTTGCACAAAAATGTATTGGTGAAGATCTGCTTTTCATCATGGCCTAACCACATAGTAAACAACAGAAATAACTTGTTTTAATAAAGTATGGTGTTGAAACATTTATCAGCAAGCTCTTTCTCTCTATTTCAAGGGTATGTTTAGGTAAGAGGAACTGTTGCCTTAAAGAAACCCAATCTGAAATTTTGTTATAACATTTTCTTCAGGTCAAGGTCAGGAAACTTAAGGAAAAGTTTGACTTTTGGGCCATCATACAATTACGCCAGAGTTGATTAATACAGTATGCTGAAACAGCCATCTAAGAATTTTGTAGTATTCTAAATGTATCCCAAATAGTAGTTACTCACATAAAATTATTCCAGTAGTCACATTATAAAAAGGATGACTTTATTTTTATTGTCATTTTTTGCATGTAAGCATGCACAGTTATGAGGAAAGTGTAATAATCCATGTATTTTAATTTTTCTCTATAACAATAAAAAGATTAACATGCCTTTCTCCCATAGGCTAAGTTCACTGGAACAACATCATTGTAAGTTTCTGGAGAATTAATAAAATAGGCCTGGGGACTTCAGAGTTTAAGCCTGTTAAAACAGTTCTGTGTAGTACTTCATTTGAATCAGACTTTACTGATGTACTTGTGAAACCAAGTGGACAACAATGTGGAGGTGGCTCAAATGCATGATAGATGACCTTTTCAGAATAAAGGTAGCTGCGTTTTGTCCTGCATTTCCAACCTTTGCATGTGGAGCAATCCTGCTCTCAGGCTTTCACAGCAAAAACAATACACAGTAAATAACAGCAAAATATTAATTATGTGAAGACTGTAAAAAAGGTATGGCATTTATGGAAGTAATATTTGGAACTCAATAAACAGTCACTGCAGATGGCTGCTCTGAGGGGCTGGAAAACAGGGAGCAGGGAATGGCATCAAGACCTGTATGTTTACAAGACATTCATGCAAGCTGGTGCTTAGTCCCATAGAGAAAATGGTGCAAAGGATATTTTCTAAGCAAGACCCAGGCTCTTTGCAGCCTCTGTCTCCCTGGACTGCCCAGACTGGAGCAGCTGTGGCTGTGTAGAGGTGTTCTGTCTTTGCAGCTCACTGCTTATCCATGTTGTCCCCTTGCTCGTGCCCATTAATCTCAGTCCTTGTGGTAACACCACTGTTTCCTCACCCACACAGATATTTTACAATGGCTTTCCCTTTTGCCCGTTTTCCCTACAGAAAGAGAAATTAGTTCTGTGTTTATACATTCTCTTGAAGTGATGCTCTATCTATTTTTACAAGGACGTGTAATGCTGTTTAAGTTTTAGTCCATAGAGTGAGCTATTTTTAAAGGTTTTCAGAGGGTCATTGTAAATATTAAATTATTCAGATACTTTCACAGTTTTCCCTAAGAAACTCCCCAAATATTATTAGACTTAGCTTTCTTTGGGGTTGCTTTGAAAAAGGGAGCAGGAGGATTTCCAGGAGTCCTTAGTACAGGTATAAATTTCTTCCTACTCCTTCCCAATGTTCTTAAGGATGCAAATCCAACACACTGTAAAATTATACTGATTTAACAATAGTTATAATAAATATTGTATAGGATAGCTATGGTGTAAAAATGCTTGAGTAAGGTGACCTGAGTAATATTAACCTAACCTTGAATAAGGTTAGGTTAATATTGTACATCAGAACTGCTCTTCAGGCACTTTAAATAATACCAGGGTCAGGTGATACAGGGCTGAATATATGAAATTAGCTTGCCAGTGGCTCTTCTTGCTGTATGGCTATAGATGAACATGGGGAGGGATAGAAGAAGGTTGAAAGCGTTTGGGGGCGTGGGTCTGCCCCCGTCTGTGGGCACGTTTGGGTTGAGGAGGAGGATTCCACCCTTATCAACCCTGTTGTGAGCTCATTCCTCATTTCTTGACCAGAGAGGAATGTTTATTCAGCTGACACAGTTTCTGGGAAAGAGGCTGGAAGGAGAAACTGCTGCGTGACAGTCTTCTGCCTTATCGTTTATAGTGGTGACAAACTCATGCAATGTGTGCAGTGTGGGAAGGGATGGGGAAGGATGGCCAACTAGACAAGGGGTGGACCTAGAAAAATGAAGTATTTGAATGCACAGGGGATTATTATCCCATTTCTCTTCATCTACAGCAATATTCATCTGAACTCAGCCTATCAAACCTTAATCAAAATAACCTTTTTCACTTGAGCAGTTGATTAACCCCCAAAGGTTTGATCTTGTATCAGATTCAGATAGTATGTGTGGAGTATGCAGTGCTGATTTGCACCAGAGTATATCTTAATAGCAACGTCAGTGGACAGAGGAACAGAGGAGGGCTGGGAGCAAACCCTGTGGGCAGCTGCCCTACACTGACAAGGAACAGCTGAAAGCATGGGGCTGCCTCCCTACTCCCGTAAAACATTGTGTGGGAGCAAGCAGGTTTGGAGGGGTGTGATTAAACCCACAGGAGAGGCATGCAAGGCAGGCTGGGGAATAGCCCCTCATCTGATTTCTTCTGGGAACTGCTTTTCCCTTCACAACGTCATCCTTGCTATCCCTTCTGATACTGCATGGTGGGTGTTTCTGTGAATGGATTGGTGGCCTTCGGCTGCATCTCCTTATGGAAATTGCTTTGACCTTTATTTTCATTTTTTGGCCTGACTGCTATCCTGTCCCTGAAGTGGAGTGTGGTTACACCTTTCTGCTTAAGCTGGCATGTTTAGTTTAAAAACAGAAGAAATTAGAACTGCTCAGCTTTCTAGAAATAACTTTTCTTCTCCCTTTATCACCTACATAATGCCTGGAAAGTTTCAAACTAATAACAAGATTATGTAAGAGAACAGGAAATAAAAACATACATATATTTTATTTTTACAGAAACAGCCCCATTGCATTTAGTCTTCCAACACAGTAAATGAGCCTTCTATATACTTTGGCACTACAAAGCATTTCAAAGATACTTCTGGTAAACACCAATACCATATCTATCACTCTAAACCTCATTTTCCAGGAATGTATACATTGTGTAAGTGGAACAAAAGTCAGCTTCAACGTTTTAAGCAATCAGTTTGATTCTGGTCACAGCAATTACTCTTTCTGTCAGCAGGAGTAAAATTTACAATCAGGAAATCAAAGAGTCAAACTTATTCCTGTATAATGCAGCATAAGATGCATGTGAATTGGATCACCCCACTGGAAAACCTGCTTCCTCTCATTTGCCTGAGCAGAGCTGGGTGGCCACCACTCGCGGCACAGAAGTGTGTGACATACTGGGCCCGGCCCGTGGGCAGGTGGAAGGAGCAGGGTCATGGTTAGGGCTGAGCTGCCATGCCAGGGCAGGGTCCTGCCGTGCCCACATCCCTCTCCTTGTCCACCCCGTGCACTGCTGCAGGAACTGGCCACCCCACCCCCAGCCTGACCTGCTTCTGCCATTCTGGAGCAGCACATCCGTTCCAGCTGTGTTTCACCCATTTTCTGTCATCTCTTCAAGGGGCATCCAGCTATCTTCATGCATTCATGCCTTTTTAGCTTTTCAGGAGTGAGACATTGACAGCTTTCCCTCTTCTTCCCCATGGGTTTTGTGAAAATGGCTGAGAAAAACAGTGATCAACCAATTTATGTGACACTCTCTCAGATAAACAAATGGGAAAGTGGGTCTTTTGAGGCCTGTCTGGACAGTGTAATTAAAATGATCCTTGTGTGGCAGTTGTAAATTGACTCTTGGCAAACAACCTGGCTGGTCAGATCAGGTTTTGGAAAGGGCTTCATCATTTCTTAACACGGGTGATTCTACAATTTAGTAACTCTATAATGTTACTTTTTTTTTCTCTCTGGAGAATTTTAGTGGGTTTATTTATAAAACAGCATAGATTTTGAGACACCTACTTCATCTCCTTTTACTGAATTACCTTCTTCTACAAACAGTTCAGGATCAGAATTCCTTTCCTGGGGATTTAAAAAAAAAAAAAAAAAAAAAAAAAAAAAAGAAAGAAAAAAAAAGGAAAATAGATCTCTTTTCAGTTGACAAGAATCAGTAAACTGGTTCCCAGATCTGGGGACCTTCCTTTTGGTAATACATAATCCTCTCTGACTACATTCATTTAATTCTTCAAGCCCACTCTGCACTTCAGTGTGTTCTCAGGTTTCTACCTCTTAACAGTACATTTTTAACACATAGAAATAATGTCTGAAAGCTAATTACATTAAAGAACTTCAAGGTAATTTCAAACATAGTAGGTCTTGTAGAAAAATTTACATCTAACTTTAAAAATTTCTGCTAACAGTTATAAAAGGAGTGTCATAAATACTTCTACTCTGTTGAGCAGGATTTTGCCTTTAGAAAAATACTATTATCATTAATTGTCATATCAGCAAAAAAAGAACCAAGTGAGGTTGAGTCCTGGTATGCACAGTCTCCACACTCAAAGTCACCCATTAGAGCTTGACCTTCTTCTCTAAATATTTATAATCCAAGTGGATGATATGAATAAAGATGACAAGGATTCAGCACAGCTTTGCAGTAGTTGCTGCAGAAGGGAGCACCTTGTATTCCTTCCTTCCTCCCTTCCTTCCTCCCTCCCTCCCTCCCCTCTCCTCCCTCCCCTCCCCTCCCCTCCCCTCCCCTTCCTTCCTCCCCTTCCTCCCCTTCCCTCCCCTGGAAGAGCAAAGAAAAGTCTCACCTGTAATAGTACAGGGCATCTCCCAAGGGCATTGACAAAAAATATGGCCAGAGCCAGGAAAGGCCAACACCATGTGACCCTGTGCAAACCCTCCAGGTGTCACCAAGGGTGTGTCCTTCAACAGGTAACAGAAATGTTGTGCATACCAGATATCTGAGTTCTTCTCCTGAATTCAAAACACAAGGCACAAAATATGTGAAAAATAATCCCTGCATATAGTTTGGAGTAGCAAGGGAATGAAGGAGCACAGCAGTAATCATGCTAGCACAATCAGTCCTGTGTGCTGCTCTCAGGGTGGTACCAAGCCTGGCTCCTTCTAAGCCCTCTCCCAGCCTGAGCCCCCAGTCCCTTTGGAGGAGAAATCAGAAGAGCAGCTGGCCTGCCTGCAGCAAAATGGAAGTGCCTGTCCTTCTCCCCATTCTCCTCAGAATCGTAGAATCATCAAGCTTGGAAAAGACCTCCAAGATGGAGTCCAACCTTTGACTGAACACCACCTTGTCAACTAAAACATGGCACTTAAGTTTTGTCTTGAACATTTCCAGGAACAGTGACTTCCATCTGGCAGTGCGTATTCCCTGGGCAGTCTTTTCCAATGCTCAACAACCCTTTCATTGAAGAAATTCTTCCTGATGTCCAGTCTGAACCTCCTCTGGCACAGTTTGAGGCCCCTTCCTCTTGTCCTGCCACTGGTGGCCTGGGAGAAGAGACTGACCCTCACCTTGCTACAACGTTTCAGATAGTTTTAGAGAGTAAAAAGGTCTCCCCTGAAACTCCTTTTCTCCAGGCTAAATAAACCCACTCTCCATGCCCTTCACCAGCTCTGGCATTACCCTTCTCTGGACCTTCTCCAGCCCCTCAATGTCTTTCTTGTAGTGAGGGGTCCAGAACTGCACACAGCACTCGAGGTGTGCCCTCACCAGTGCTGAGGACAGGGGCACAATCGCTGCCTGGGTCCTGCTGGACACACTATTTTGCAGCATGGGAGAGGAAAGAAAAATCTCACCTGTAGTAGCACAAATCACCTCCAAAAAGCAGAGTGAAATAGCATTTTTGTATTCACTGTGCATATGTCAGTATATTTTAAACTAGTTTTAGGTATTTTTTCTCAAATTCTGTAACAGCGTGACTTTCTACTTCTGTCTTCTGTTAATTTAATTTGTGGTTCTGTTTTGTGGCATTCAATATTTGCTGGTGAGAATGAAGTTTATTTTCAGACATAAAGGTCTGTACATCTTGTCTCAGCAAAGAGACTTTGATATGATAAATGCACCTGACAAGGACTAATTGGGTCATATATATTTTGAAATTAATCATTGATGTAGTAGTTAAAAAGCACAACTTGAGATCATGAGGAAATGTGTGGGAAGCGTATCTGGACTTACTTAAAACTTTGGAAGAATGTGAGAATTCACATTTATTAAGCCAAAATATAATACCTTCGCAATGTAAAATACAACTCCAAGTAGGCCAGATGATAAACATGTTTTAATGCAATGCATGCAGCTGCTCAATTCTGTTGTTTCCCGTCCTTTTCTGTCTGGTCTCTTTACCTCCCCTTAATAACTGCAGGACATATTTATTGGGACTCAAATTTTCCCTAGTTGTTTGCAGTACAACTTTCTGGTCCAAGAAAAGGCTAATTTCTTTGAACTGTTTATTCTAATGAGAGCAGAAAACACAGCAAATACTAAATTAAAAACTCCACAAACACATGGCAAAGCAAATTCACTGGGTTTTTGCTTTCTGGGGAACCAGTGAAGGAAGAATGTAAAAACTGTGTGATATGTGCATACCACTTTCTTGAAATAACTGTGCTGTGCTCCTCTGCAAGGCTTGGGGTGAGTCCATGGGAAGCTGAGTGAGAACCCCAACTGACTGACAAATTTGTGTCAGAGGCAAAACAAACCCAGAAGGGGCAATACAGGAATGTGGAAGATACATTCAGGTGGTGGATGAACTGGGTTTGGCTTCAGCAGTGTTTCTGTCCTGTATAGGGTGATTGGGCCCCAGGTTACAGATGTTCCAGAAAACAAAGCCAGTTATTGAGGGAGTATATGTTCCATATTAAAAGTAGTTCTGGAGCCTCTCTCACCCAGCCATATGAAGACAATTTTTATGTATGAGGCAGCAGGTGAACAACCCTGCTTATTCAGCAACACAGAAATAAGAGTAAAGTGACAGAAGTAGTGAGATCTTCATAGATATTTTTTCCAAGTAAAATAAGATCCTGTCCTGGAAAAAATGCATAGATTTCGTTGTCCTGTATGCCAGTTGCAAAACATGAGACAAACGGGCATTCTGACAAAATTCTTTTGCAAAACAAAGGTATGTGTTGTGCGAGTCTCTGGCCTGCTCTAGGTTGGTTAGTCACCATACCATGCTATATGGGAAAATGTGCTATATGTTAATTTGTGCAGTAAGGACACCACCACCATACTGCATTTTGCACAGTATGCTGTGCTTTGTTTTAATAACACTAGGCAACTTTCATACTAGGAAAAAGATCCTCTTTATAAAACCAGAGGACCCAAATATTGACCTGTAAAAATAAAATGCTCTCTACGAAGTGCAGAGTGTAAGGGAATTAGTTTAAAAACCTCAGTGGCCTCAGTGGAGGATGGAGAGGGAATATGATAAGACACTGGACTTAGGTAGGGGTCAGGGCACAGGTATGCAGAGCTTTGAACATGAAAATGGAAAGCACCGAAGTAATGTGATATCCCTCAGGTGAGAATATCTGCAGCTCAGCAGAAATTTCAGCCGTCTGTGGCCATTGTGTCCCTGTCACAGATTCAGAGGCCCTGTGTGAAACAATGAACTTGAGGGAGCAGTCCCAGCTACTGCATGTATGAGGCATATGCTAATGCCACCGAGTCACAAATGATTTGGGCATGTTCTTATGGCAATCCAAGCTGTAATGCATGCAGCTGTGGCTGTTTTATGTCCAGCTCCCTTGGTATGGGTCTCTGCAATGTGGCCCTCCCTCGTGTTCCCTCTGCAAGCCACAGGGACCATGATGCATATTCCACACTGGCTTCCTGAGGTGTGAAATTCTTAAGCAGCCGGTCTTACTCAGCATGACATCTTCAAATCCTCAACTTTTTGTTAGAGGTAATTTTTTCATGGATGTGTATATTGCACAGAACAAAGACACAGATCATATTCACATGGTTTCAGGAATGTTTTCACAAGTTTTGGCAAGGACTCTTGATCTAGTGACTGTGTGGCATAACACATCATTGACCTTGTTGGCTGTGGGAACACATGGTGAGACAATCTTGTGACTAAAATGGTTTAGCCTGCATGTATGTGTTGTGGGATGGACTGCTAGGTGTACTTTGTGAGGGAGAGGGAATTAGATTAACCACTCCCCACTGGTACCAATAGGATTTTTGCCATGTACTTTCCTAGAGGCAAAACAAGCCTTTGCCTCTTGAATCCTTTTATTGGACAGACTTGAACAAGCAGATCAAATATTGGAGATTCTTTTGAACTCCCACAATCTTCTACAATCACTGGATTCATAAAGTTATTTCAGATCACTGAGGTGTCACATACATTTCTGAGTTGAGTGTAAACCAGAAGGTATGCTTGGCTTTTGAAAAAGTATTTCATGACTTTTGGAGCACAGGTTATGACTTTTACATGTAGCATTATCTCCTGTTTATTTTTAAGAAGTGGAACAAGAGGGAAAGCCTAAGGATGAAATATTTATTTTTTAAAATTTAAATGTCCCTAACAGAGAGGATGAAGAGAGAGCATTTCAGGTTACTATGGTGTCAGTTGTACCATCTCTGTGTGCATACATTCCCTCATACCACTTCAGATTTATGGTTTTCTAATCCACATGTTCATTTGCAGGGTTATGATGACCCATAAAATGCATCTGTATTGTCTCATGTCTTTTTCAAACTCTCTGTCTTCTGCTCTGTCTCTGGTTCCTTTCGTTGATGCAGAAATAAGGAAAGGAAGACATTTTTATCACCTGGTTTGTTTATCCATTCAAATAAAAATTGAATTGTTTGAATATGAGAGCCCAAAATTGTAACCCAAATGAAATAACCTAAAAAAAAACAACAAAGGGGCAATAAAAAGCCCCAAAACCAAAGAAAGTCTTCGAGAAGCAGCTGAGCATGGCTTGGACCAAGGAGAGGACACAGGCTGCTATCATTCCTGCAACACTCAACAATATCCAGCATACTTACTGCAGGATGGGGAGAAGCAGACCTGTTTTTTGAGCTGATACTTAGGTATTAGTATGGATTTTGCTTAGATTGGCAGCAACACTTATATGAACAGTTTTTTTAAGAAATAGACACTAAAGATAATGTTATTCCTGTTGTTTCCATGGCGACGGACATGCTTGATGGACTATATCCATCATGTGTGCTCTGTAACCATCTGGTTTCACAGTCCTCATTTCAGACACTCTAGGAATGAAATGTAGGTAAACTTTAATCAGGTTTATAATTACTGTTGTCTTTACAGAAATTATTTAACATGATTTTTCAGCTGCCTCAGCATAAGGCCCAGAGGTCTTTTTAGGGTTTTATTGCCACTTTAAAGCAATAGTTTAAGAATTGTTATTGTACTTTAGCTACAGATGCCACTGTTTCTTCTTGGTTTCTGAAACTGTGTTATAATGACATCACATTAAGACTTTTTTTTTCCCAAGCTCCAAAAAGGTCACAGTTATTTTTTCCAAATGGCTCTGTCAAGCATAAAAATTAACCATACTTTGAGCTGGATTTTCTGTATTTGTAATGTATGTTTATGTTAGAGTTTCTGTCAAAACAGGCATTAAAGATAAATGTAGCTAATTAAAAGAACATTTGCTTAGAGCTCCTGGTAATAGATACCTCATTGTGGGGTCTTGAGGTAAAAGTTACTTTCACAACTGATTCAGTTTATGGGATTGTGTTTGAACATTATAGAAGGCTATTTCAGTTTTCCAAATTGTGCATATTAGCCTGAGAACAATCAAGGTAAGTCTATAAGTAAATTGCAGAAAAGAAGTCAGGGTGTACTTGCTAACTATGTAAAATGTTCTTGTTGGCTCTACTTCCTACACTTCATCATTTGGAATAATGCTTCCCAGCAGTATATGTAAGTGAAAACTGGTTTTACAGAAGGGAAAAAACTTATCTGGCACCAGATGAGTCAATAAGTTGCAAACTGTAGCATGAGATAAAGAAAAAAAATTAAAAGATCCCATATCAAATTAGGTAATTGTTTCTTTTTATCTTACTTTATTTTACTAAACAGCTGTGCTCACAACATTAATTTCATTGCACATGACATCTGTGTTATCCTAGGAACTCCTGTGCTGGGGAAAAGGTCAATGCCAAATGCAATTTGCTTCAAGTTTCCGTAAACTTTCAATGGCCAATAGTATTTTGTGCTTTATAAAAAGAAGGTAAAATAATAACATATTTGTGTAGTGCCTTTCATATTAAGGGATTTCAAAGAGAACTACAAACTGTAGGCCCAATCCTTTAGTTACATAAACAAAACTCCCATTGATTTCAGCAAACATATGCCAGAGTAAAGAGGGCAAAGGAAAGATTTCAGGATTTGGCTCTGTGTACTGCAGGCAGCAGTCACTTCATCCACTAATAAAGTTCAATCACATTTTGGAGGGACTTGGCAGTTGTTTAACATGAGTGGTCTTGAGCTGACTCAGTTTAAATGGAAGGATGAACAAAAAGGTAGTTCTCTAATTAAGATTTCAGATTTCAGTGGAGCAAACTTTGATAAATTGAAAGGACTGGTTAGGAGAGACAGGTGGGGCTGAGTTGCTCAGGGTCTTCAAAGTGGAAAAGGTTTAGGATTGCTTCAGGCCAAAGATAGTGAGGAATATATCAAAGTACCACAAGCAATGAGGAAAATTATGTAAGGATGTGTTTCAGACCTGGCAGAGGGAACTACTGCCTCCAGAAGAATATTTTGAAAAAGTAGGGAGTTTATAGGAGCTGCAAAAGTAACCACTCCACAAAGAAATTCTTGATGTAAAAGTCAAAAACAGTGGCAATAATGTGAGAACTGACTGATGTGTGTCCCTTTGCCCCAGCATTCAGGAAGGATGACAACATTGGCCATGAGAACAAATGGGAAGGAATCAGTGGGAATGTGGCATCTAAGTGCAAATTCAGCTTGAAGGTTCATCTTTAGTGGAACATATCACTTGTTTCCATTCCAAGAGATTGAAAGATGTGCTGTTGAGAACTGTGAGCTTCCTAGCATGTTTGGGTGGAGTGAACGTTGTCATCACAGGCCAGGAGAATGGCAAGGACAACAGCTGTACTTAAGTGTAGGAAAGGGTATCTAGGAAGCCATAGACATAAACTGACCAAAACTGTGTGTAGGGTCCTGCAGCAGGTTTGAATGAGTTCCTGCAGGAGTACTAGAAGATAAATTAAACCCAGCAAAATGCTAATAATAGTTTAACAAAGGTAGATCATACTGAACTTTTATATTTTTTTCAAAAATAATGTGGAAAATATTACCTATCAAGATTTCAGGAAAGCATGCCTTGGAAACAAATGGGCAACCTTAACTTGTCATAATGAGAGGAATCAGGAATGGCATTGTAAAGTAGGTAACAGGAGACATGAGGATGGACAGCAGCAGTCCGTGGAAAGGAAAGGGATGTAACCAAACTGGTAACCAATACTGATTTTGTTTAGTACTTTCTCAGTGACTTGATGCAAATATGAATAGGGTCCTGATAAAATGTACTGGTAAGGAGGGTTTCGAGGCATTGCCAATACACATCTTTTGGAGAGAGCAGAGTCTGAGAGCCCAAATGAGAATGGGATAAAATATAATAATAAAATTAATGAAAAAAATCTGCTAGAAGTTCAAATCTCATTCACTCATAAAAGAGTTGAGAAACAGCCTCTTTAACTTTGTGATCAGGGATTTTCTGACAGTCATCAGTGTGATGGAACCACAAAAAGACAAATGCTGTCCCAGAATTTATCCAATTATTTCCAGTGGGGGCAAAAGATACTAGCATCACCCTGTAGGGCTTTGGCTAGATCTCTTCTTGTCCTCTGGCTTTAGAAAGGCCACTTGAAAGCCTGGCAGATACAGCCAAGTACCCAAGCACATTTGAAAGAAGTATCTTTGTCCTTGTAAGAGGATGGAAGAAGGGATTGTCTTGCTCAGACTGGCAAAATGAAGATAAGGGGAAGGGCACAAGGGAAAGCAGTGGGGAGAAAAGTAATTTAAGCTAAATTAAAATATTTTCGTATTTTACAGTGGGTGTAAACTGAGAAGAAACAAGTTTAAGGTGGAAATTAGAAGGCAGCTCCTCATTCTTAGAGTAAGTGCATTTTGCAATATTCTTCAGTTTAAAAAGAGAGGCCAAAACCCAACAACTTTTATATTGGAGTTTGAAGAGTGTATGAAAGAAATTATACAATGTGTTTGTTTGCAGTAACAGGGGAATCAACTTAATGGCCCAGAAAGTTCCTTGAAGCACTGTGTTCTGATATCCTCTGCAGCAAACACTGTTGCTGTATAAGAGATTTGAACAGAAATTAAGTGCAGTCCTGTTGAAATTGAAGTGGGAATTTAAGTTCCCCGAGAGTAATTAGCCTTGCTGTGTGTGGTCAGGACGTGGAAGAGGCATTCAATGGCTGTGAATACCAGTAGATCTTTAAATGGTGAAGAAGATTATAAACTACTGGGATATTCATATACTAATACTCACAAGTTCAAGGGATATGTCCTTTCAGACAGCAACTATTCATACAGTGTTGAGATACTGGTTTAGCAGTCACTTAGGTGACAACTGCCTGTGTCTGACTGTGCCTGGCTCTCTTCCAGGTATGGAGGAACTATAAAATAACACAACTTGTCTTTCAATTAGCAATAGAAAATGTCCCACTTTTAGGGTAGCTTTGAAAGCACAAACTACTACAAAAATAATCCACTTGTTATGACTGAGACACGCAACAACATGGCTTTCATGCAAGAGGATACCAAATATAGCAAAGAGAGGAAATCAACCTCCATTTCCCTAAATACAGACACATTTTTCAGCTAAATGAGTCAATTAAATTTGAGAATTTAATCTGCTCTTACTATGTTGTCTTAACATCTCAGTTTTAACATGCAACTTAAAATGAGGTCAGGGAGAGGTACCTTGAATGCAGACAGAAGTTTTTTGCCAGCACCAACAGTACCTGGCTTATGAAAATTATTGAGAATTTTGTCTAACAATATTATAACATGAAGCACTCAGTGATAGGTGTCTTTTTTCTAAATTACTTTAAGACATTAAGAATTAATTATGTTAGAGGCACACCATTAATTGTGGTGTAATTTTCACCATGTGTATAATATATTTAACTGCACATTTTGTCACAGTGCAATTATAGGAAACGTTTTTCCAAGACATCTCTCTGGCTATATATACATTGTGGTTGCTCTAATTATTTTCCCCAGTGATAATGTACAACATTCCCAGCATCCTGTCTTATAAAACATTTGCTGATAGACAGGATACATAAAGAGTAGTATAGTGTAGTTTTCTCCTAACTTTATACTTAGTAGAGAAATAAATTTGAAAAAGTTATGCAGTCTGTGCACATATATTTGTCTCTGCCTGTTCATTTGTATTAGACACATGTCCAGTACTTTGTTCCCAGTGCTGTGATGCTCTAAATCCCCAAGGACACTAAAATAACTGAGTGAAATTAACACTGGAAAAATATATAATAACTTGCTTCAAAATGACTATTGCTGTTTGAAGTATGCTGTGCAGTGTGGTTCTCCTCTGAATTTTCACTCAGATTGTATATGTGGATGCAATAGTGATGGGCATGCAGTTAGTCAGCAGTTGGCAGATGCTGCACAAGTCACTACTCTACACTTAATCTCTTCCTGGAATCATGGAGAATAATATTTGCATTGGCTTATAACCAAAGATCATCTTAAATACAACTTGATTTTGTATATTTTACCCAATTGTATAATTGTGTGGACAAAATTTGTATATATTAAATGGCATATTCTACATGAAATTTGCTCAAATACAGCATTAGCTATTTTAAAAACCATTTCTCCACACATATGGCAACATAATGTGGCCAGCACACATGTCTGACTGGATAGAAAAACTGCAGAAAATAAATAAAAAATTGTCTGTTTCTCCTTTTACTTCCACCTGGCAAGTCAATAGAGATTTCATTGATGCTGTTATTCTTACATCATTATACATTTAACATAAATTGGAGAAGTATCCTGTCTGTTGTCTTGTCAAGGTAAGAGTAGTCTTTTTCTGATGCACCTAACCTCAATCCCCAGCCCCCTAAAAAAACCCTAATCCCTATACATAAAACATTTAATGCAGTGAGTCACATTTATTTAAAAAAATATTATTTTAGAAAAGTTGTAAGATTAAGAATTGCAAGCTATATTGTTGCATCACTGAAAAATGATACTTTGAATTTTAGTATAGCTACAGTTTGAACAAAATCTTCACTTTGAAATAACAGGCTGGTTCAACATGCATTAGGTTAGACCCACTGACTGAATTCACTGGGAGTTTAAATTAGCCCCACCGTGGTGACCATCAAGTAAGTCAGAATTAGATTTTTCCTTAGACTTTATGCTACTCCGCAGGACATCTGAGTCAGGTCCTTTTCTCAGTCATATTCAGTCTTCAGGTCTATCTTCATTTAAATATGCAAAGAAATTGTAATGTAACTGACTCTGCACGTACAACGAAAACATAAAATTTAGAAGATTTGAGCCCTGCGCTGAGACCTAAGGTCTCTGGAGACTTTTTCATTAGTTTTGGCTGGTTCTGGATCATGCCAGTGCACAGGCTGTGTGGTTCATTCTCCTCTAGGCATGGACTTGCTAAATGTGGAAAGGCTCCATACACATCTATCCCTGTGTCTCATGGCTGTCACCGTCACACAGGAAACCATTATGAGAGACCTAGTTGTTCTAGAGTATACGATGCAGCCATGGCAATCTAATCTGAGGGAAGTACTTGGTAGTTTTTTCATCTTCGTGTCTATAGAATGGTTTAATGGATGGAATCGTACGTAAAAAGTGCTTTGTACATTTTTAGAATTATTTGTTATCTTGAAATCAAATTGTTAGGGTTATAAAATTCCAGTGAAAACTTATAACACAACATCACACAACACAAGCAATTTCTGAATGTATGAAGAAAATTTATTAAAATCAAGCATAGTGGACTCTTTCTACAAAAAGGGTGTATATTAATTTGTTAACTTCTAAATTCAGATTTTTTTTTCATATAAATGCACTCATGTCAACATAATCATTGCTATAAAGACAAGAGTAAGCCAGAACCAACCGAATACCATGGGGGTTCTTAGAGTCAGCATCCAGAGACTATCAGAGGCAGCAGTTCTTAGTTGTTCATAAAGTTCTATATTTTTTTTTTTTTTATTTATAACCCTTAGTTTCTGATATTAAAAGGGTGAACAGATACATAATCAGATCATAAGAGCATTGCTTCAAGGCACTGCATAGGAAGAAGTCTAAATGTAAATAGAGCTAGGAAGGAGGACATTTAAACTAGGCTTTAGAAATATTTTCTAACTTGGAGCTCTTTGGAGTTTTTTTCCCCAGGAAAATAAGAGAATTGCTGAATCCTTGAGTCTTTTAAAGTTAATCTAGATGAGACATTAGAAAGTACAGGAAACAATCTTTCACTGTCAAGGAAAGGGCAAGATGACTTTTTCTTTACTAATTCTATTATTTTAAGCAGTTTTGCCATTAAAAGGGCACAAAAGACAGCAATCAAAAGTAGTTATAAGATAACGATACAGGCCTCATTTTATTTCATGGTGCATTTTCTCTAATTAATAGCAGAAAAAAAAAATTCAAAAAATGTTGCTTTAATGCTTTATTCATGAAGGACTTCCTGATAATGAGCTTTGTGAAGGACATCCCCTGTGCTACAGAGACAGATGTTTTCTGTGGCCCTGATTCAATAAAGCAATCCTGTTCAGGAAAGCAGTTAAGCCAGAGAATATCCCAACAACCTGGCGATGAGAACATGACAACTTCTCAGTACTTGAAAGATCTAAAAACGTGTGCTTTAATGTGACATCTTTGACTGACAGTCAGCTTTCCTCAGATTATCCAGGGAGGAACTGAAACCACATTAAATGGGGGTTTGAATGGATGTATGAGCTTTTAGAGATCTGATTTTTCCATTACTTATAAACTTCTCTGAGTACCAGACTAAATTCAGGTCAGATTATTCCAAATTTGGCAATTATTTTTCCTCATCCAGTTCTAACCCTCCAGCTTGTAGCCTTTCCTGAGACAGAAAATCGATGTCCAAGTGACACATTATGTCAGCGCTTCTCACTTTGTGTTGGCTCTTGTGCACCCAAAATCAAGAGCTGGGTGACAACACACACTTCTGATTGTGACTCCAGAACCTGTGTATGGATCTATATGCACATCTATACAATTTTTACCATAAAGCTTTTTCTTTGCAATTCTGGAACTTATGGCAGAGTTGACACAGGTATGGGAGGATTTCCCCTTTCCATTCCATTGTGGCAGTCAGGTAAAATCTCAGGTGACTGGAAAAAGGGAAACATTGCACCCATCTTTCAAAAGAGCAAAAAGCAGAACCCTGGGAACTACTGGTCTGTCAGCCTCACCTCAATGCCCAGGAAAGCAACAGGACAGATCCTACTAGAAGCTAGGCTAAGGCACATGGAAAAGAGGGAAGTGATTTGAGACATCCAGTATGGCTTCACCAAGACCAAGTCCTGCCTGACCAAACTAGCTGCACTTTATAATGGGGTAGCTCCATCAGTGGATAAGGGAAGGCTAGAGATGTTATCTATCTGGACTTGTGTAAGGTCTCTGACATGGTCCCCCACAACATCCTTCTCCCCGGTCACGTCCAGAAGGCAGTAGTCAATGGCTCATAGTCCCGATGGATATCAGTGACAAGTGGGATTCCTCAGGGGTCCGTATTGAGACCAGTGTTACTTAATATCTCCATTAGTGACATAGGCAAAGGGATCAAGTGCATCCTCAGCTAATTTGCAGATGGCACAAAGCTGAGTGGTGTGGTTGACGCACCTGAAGGATGCAATGCTATCCAGAGGGGCCTGTACAAGCTCAAGAAGTGGGCCCATGGGAATCTCATGGGTTCCACCAACTCCCAGTATCAATACAGGGTGGGGATGAACAGATGGAGAGCAGCCCTGCCAAAAAGGATTTGGGGGTGCTTGTTGGTGAAAGGCTGGACATGAGCCAGCAATATGCACTTGCTGTCCAGAAAGCCAAACGTATCTTGGGCTGCATCAAAAGCAGCGTGGCCACCTGCTTGAGGGAGGTGATTTTACCCCTCTACTCCACTCTGATGAGACCCCACCTGGAATACTGCATCCAGCTCTGGGGTCCCCAGCCCAGAAAGGACATTGACCTGTTGGACAGCAGATCTACCAAGATGAGTAGAGGTATGGAGCACCTCTCCTATGAAGAAAAGCTAAGAGGATTGGAATTGTTCAGGTTGAAGAAGAGAAGGCTTTGGGGTGACCTAACTGCAACCTTCCAGTACCTGAAGGGAGCCTACCAAAAAGATGCAGAGAAGCTTTTTACAAGGGCATATAGTGACAGGAACAAAGGGGAATGGCTTTACACAGAAAGAGAGTAGGCTTAGATTAGATATTAGGAAGAACTTCTTTACTGTGAAGGTGGTGAAACGCTAGAAAAGGTTGCTCAGAGAAGTTGTGGATGCCCCATCCCTGGAAGTGCTCAAGGCCAGGTTGGATGGGGCTTTGAGCAACCTGGTCTAGTGAAAGGTGTCCCTGCCCATGGCAGAGCAGTTGGAAGTAGATGATCTTTCAGGTTCCTTCCAACCCAAACTATCCTATAATCTATGATTCTAACCAGGCTCAAGTAGTTCTTCATAGTTACCTTTTCAGCAGACTGTACCACAGGTTGAAAGACCTCGTGACACAGGTCTATAACATAAGAGTATGGCCAAGGGAAGAGGAGATGGCACGGATGAGATTCAGACCCCTATTGCTACCACAACTGCTTTGGAGGAAGAAAATATTTAGCTCTAGACAGGATCACATCCCTTCCATTTCTTGCTTTTTGCATTTTCATTCTTATAACTGTGGACCATCTGAAGCACTCAATAATCTCTTTCCCCACCTTATTTACAATAATCTCTTTCCCCACCTTAACCTTGTGTTCCTTTTGTTGACCAGAGCTGATGCATTTACAAGCTGGAAACCTGCTGGCACTGGCCAGTCTTGATGACTGACCTCTGTTCTGGTATAAGCTCAGTTAATTCATACAGGGTCCATATGGCAGTTTTCTCCCCCCCTTTTCCCCCTTCCCTTCTTCTGATTCTCCAAAGGTTTGCAGTTTTGTATGTCTTTTGCAGTGTCTCCCTATGAGTATTTCACTGCTGTTGGCACTTTACATAGCGGTATTAATAATGACATTTTGCTGGCATGGGGCCAGCTGTAAAAGTTTATGGAGTAATTTTGTAATAGAGCTGCAAGAGCTTAGCAAAAACCCAGCAGGTGAACAAGCTTTCCCCCCTCACTCTTTTAAAATAAAAGCTCTCCTGTTCCACAAGCTTTGCAAAGCCTTTGCACCAGGGTTTCTTGGAGGGAAGATGTGCATATTTTAACATGACAGGTCTAGGAACCAGTGTTCTCCTGTGGCACTCCCACCTCCAGCTGCAAGGCTGTACCCCTAGTCCCCATTCCAAGCCATGCTCATTGCAAACATTGAATATAAAATTGCTGCTTTCCCCTTGCCCTCCACCTTCCAGCTGCATATTCCCACCCTGGTTCCCTGCTTGGAGCAATGATCTAATAAATATATCTACAATAATCATCAGCGCCTCTGCCTGCCCTCCCCCTCCCAGCTGCAGTTTCCCACCCTTATTTCTCTTCTGTGCCATGATTAGTACATATGTTTAAAATAAAACTCATCGTCTCCTTCTCCCTTCCTCCTTCCAGCTGTGGATTCCTCCTCGCCTCCACCTTACCCAGATTTTCAGATCTGGTTTGTAGGTATATTTCATAGAAGAATTGAACCTCTTACAGTGCCTTCCCTTCCTACTGTCTGCTATTTCTCCACTGCAAATCAAGCAGTGGGCTTTAAGGTGGAATCAGAGTATAGCCTTCCGTTGTGTTGACATGAAGTCCATGAGCAATCTGAAAAGAGCAAAAAGATTCCTCTGCATTTGAATCCCTTTTCTGCCAGTATTTCAGCCATAAGGGGCAAGATCCTGAAAGATGTAGCCAGGACTGCAGTCCCCTGTGTGGGAAACAAGAGGTTTCCTGATACCTTTTGGTTCAGCTGTGTGACGAGTCACAGGATGATGAAATAGCTGAGGCTGGCAGGCACTGACCTCTGGTCTGACCCTGTGGTCTAGGCAGAGTCAACTGCAGCAGGTTGTTCAAGGTAATGCCCAGTCATCTTTGAATGTTGACAGAACTGAAGACTCAGTGACCTCTCTGGGCAACCTGAGCCAGTGTGCAACTATGCTCGTGGTAAAGCAGGTTTTCTTAAGTTTAAACAGACTTTCCTGTACCTCATTTTGTGTTGTCTTTTGTCTATCAGTGGGAACTACTGAGAAAAGTCAGATTCCACCTTGTTTACATATCCCATCGGGTGTTTTTTACATGGATAAAATCCCTATGAGTCTTTTATTCTGCAGACTGAGAAGTCCCAGCTCTCTCAGCCTTTCCTTGTATGTTAAATTCTCTAGTCCCTCAATCATTTTTCTGGCCTTCTGCTGAGTTGCTCACATATGTTTAAGTTTGTCTTGTACTGGGGAGCCCAGACTGGGGCACAGAACCCAGACATGTGTCGTGAGTGCTGAAAAGAGGGAAGGATCACCTCTCTTGACTTGTGGGTGATGTGCTTCCTAATACAGCCCACCAGGCTCTTGGCCTTCTTTGTCACAGGGGCACACTGCTGGTTCATGTTCAGCTTGTCCATCAGCAGCCACGAAATCCTTTCCTGCAAAGCTGCTGTCAGAGGATCAGCCTCTAGTGTGTGTTGGTGCACAGGGTTTCTTCCTCCCCAGGAACAGGACTTTGCACTTCCATTTCTTGAACTTGACAAGATGCCTGTTGGCCCATTTCTACTGCATTCCAAGGTTCTCTCAAACAGCAACCCAACCATCTGGTGTAGCAACCATTCCTCCCTGTTTTGTATATTCCGTAAATTTGTTGAGAGTTCCCTCTGCCCCAACAACCCAGCCCATTAATGAAGATGCTAAATGGGCCCAGATCCAATATCATCTCCTGGGTCACATCACTAGTGACTTGCCTCCACCTGGTCTTTATGCCACTGACAATTGCCCTTTGGGATGGTCGTTCAGCCAGTTTCCAGTCACCTCACTGGCCATTTATCTAGCTTCTACTTGATCAGTTTTTCTATGAGGATGCTATGAGAGACGGTGTTGAAAGCCTTGCTGAAACCAAGACAAACAACAATCATTGCTCTCCTCTTGTCTCCTGGGCCAGTCATGTCATAACAAGAGGCTCTAAGGTTGATCAGGCATGATTTCTTCTTTGTAAATCCAAGTTTGTAATTCTCAATCAACTTCTCGTCTTTTGTGTTTAGAAATGGTTTCTTGGGCTGTTGGCTCTACCACCTGCCAAGGGACTGAAGTGAGGTTGATCGGCCTGCAGTTCCTGGGTGAGAGTGAAAATTATGCCCTTCTGAAAAAGGAGTGGCATTTGCTCTGTTCTAGTCCTCAGAAAACTCCTCTGATCTCCGTGATCTCGCAGAGATAATTGAGAGGAGCCTTGTCATAAGACCAACAAACTCCTTCAGTATCTGTGGATGAACCACCACTTCAGTATCCAAGGATGAACCATATTCCATGAGTATGTATATGTCCAAATTGTTGAAATGTTTCCTAACATAATCCTTCTTCGTGAAGGGTAAGTCTTCTTTAGTCTGGACTTTCTCATGTGCTTCAGGAGCCTTGGATTCCTGAAGACTGGTCTTACCACTTAAGACTGAGGCAGAAAAGACATGAAATAACCCCAGTCTTTTCCATTTTCTTTGTCACCAGGTCTACCGCTCCACTCAGAAGTTGGACCAAATTTTCCTTAGTCTTTCTTTTGCTGCTGATGTACCTGTAGAAACCCTTGTTTTATTTCACATGCTGTAGAGAACCGGAGTACCCCTCTGGGGCTTCCCTGACTGCTTCTCTGCACACATGAATAATGTGTCTATCTTCTCTTTGGGTCACCTGTCTTTGCTTCCACCTTTGCTTCCCTGTGCTATTTTTGTTTTTCAGGAGATCCTTGCTCATCCATGAAGGTCTCCTGCTGCCTCTGCTTAATACCCTGAGCCTCAGGATAGACCATTCTGGAGCCTAGAGGAGGTAATCCTTGAACCGTCTCTCCTGGTCCCCTCTTCTGTTCCAGACTGTCTTCCTTGGGATTCTTCCAAACAAATCTACAAAGAGTCTAAGTTGGCTCTTCTGAATTCCAGGGCTTTGGCTCTTCTGTTTGCTTTGCTCTTTTCTCTTAGGATCCCGAACTCCACCATTTCATGCAGCTTAAATGCTTTGCTGGACTTTCACATTCCTGATCAGTTCTGTCTTGCTTATGACATCTAAAACATCTCTCTCATATGTGATCATGTTGATCAACTGTGTCAGAAAGTTGTCATCTGTGTACTCCAGAAGCCTGGATTTCCTGTCCCTTGATGTATTGTCCCTGAATCAAATATTGGCATGGTTAAAGAAGACATTATTTACTTCTTCCTGATCATGAGGTTGGTAGCAGACAACCACCACAATGTAGCCTGTGTTGGTCTGCCTTGTAATCCTGACCCACAAATTCCTAACTGGCCCAATGTTCAGCCCCAAGCAGACCTCCATGTGATCCCACTGCTCTCATACAACGGGCAATTCCCCTTCCTTGCCCTCTCACCCTGTCCTTCCTAGAGAGCCTGCGACCATCCACAGCAGTGCAGCAGTGATGGGAGCTGTTTCACCACAGCTCTGTGATCCCAGGGAGATTGCAGCCCTGCAACTACACGCAGACCTCTAATTCCTCCTGTTTGTTCCCCATGCTGCTTGAATTAATGCAATGAGTTAGTAACATCCAGAGAACCACCCAGTCAGAGTGATTCCCTCAGAAGAGAAATGAGAGCTTTCCCAATAATGCTGTCCAGAAGGCACCTCTTTATGAGCATATGCTTGAGCAAATGCTTGAGATGGCCTCTCTTCAGCCCTGTTTTGTTGTTTAAGCTTTGTCAGGTGGATCCCATATGTGTTTGTAGTGTTCCTCAATTGTTGCATGGTTGTAAAGAGCAAATCCCTGCTGTCAGCACCAGCTGTGCAACCAGTTGTTGACCCACAGGATCTGTCCTTTCCCCTCAAGCCCATGTCAAGTGGGAGACACGGTAAGGAGTTTTATATTGGCCAAGAGTTGAGAATGAAGCATGTGGTATCTTATGAAAAGCCTTGTGCACTTGCTGCCCCAGGGAATACTTTTCCTCCCAAATTCACTCAAAGTACACACGCAAGCCAAGAAAGAGACCTTCTCTTCCCTACACGTTGGACATTGCAAGGACTCCAGAGGTGTGGTGAGCTTTTGTGGTAGACTTGGACCAATAAGAAAGGTGGAAAGCCAAAAATGCCTGTTCAGATTCTTCATCGGCACCTCTGACTAATCCCTACCTGGCTTACTCTGAGAGATGCTGATGGCATGGCTCAAGTCAATCTCCTTGTGTCAGGCACTGGGATTGTGCTCTACATGATGCAGATGAGTGGGGCAGGCTGAATGTACAAAGAGACCTTTTAGAGGTGAAGCAATCACTCAAGAATAGTGCTGAGTCCACAGAAGATAATTCGATTTTGGTATATATGTTACTGGAACACTTTGGGGGTGTACCAGGAGTCTACAGTGCCTACAAATTGGATGCTGTATCTTATGTTGGTGCCTTTTGGAAGAAATCCCACAAACCAGAGAGGAAAGGGCCACCATGTTACAAAGATTATGATATTGATTATGGTATTGATGGTATGCTCAGAATCATACATAATTCAAGTAAGTTCTTCATCCATGCACCTTGTGTGCAGTTGTCTGGAATACACATCAGTTTTTTGCAGAATGACAGAGTTGCTGGAAACATGATGCCTGGACAGAAACTGAGTGATAACCTCTGCAATGTCACATGAAGCAGAACAGATATGTTGCCTTTTCTTGGACTCAGGCCATGATCTCCCTGCCCACTTAGAAGAGGCCTGCACTGCTAATAATGCTAATGAGGAAAATCCAAGGTTGTTGTCTAATTGTTTGTGTCCAATTGCATTTAATCAGTGCCTTACAAAGCAAAGGTGGGTTGAAATTCCACACTGCCAGACAGTGTTGGGTAAGTTATTACAATTGTTATTCAAAGTAGATAGTTGACAGGAACTAAAAAAAAAACCCACAACCCTAACTTCTGTTCCACAGTGTTTCTAGTTGGCTGGAATAGATCAACATCTCATCTTTCACTTAAATAGGAATCCCTGAACTCTCTCAATTACTCTCATTTCTGAGTCAGTGTCTAGCTGAAACAGCATTCCAGAAGGAAGATAAGATTATCCTTGATCAAAACAATGTTCTTATTCTCCACTCTGGCTGGAGAAGCTCCGTGGAGGAAGTGGCTCTGAGAGAGGGAAAGAAGAAAAAGCCAGTGTTAGTCTACCTAGGGACCACTCCACCTTCTGGAACAGAGAGAGCTGGAAGAGCTCTGCATCTTGCAGAAATGTGCACTCTGCTCCACTGGCCTCCACTGGCCCTACCTCACCTCTCCCTAACATGTTTTCAGCATACTGTTCTCCAGGCTCTTAACCTGTGCAAAAAAGCATTGTTCTGTATACAGGCTCGTGGAGAAAGCCCAGACAGAAACCCCCTCTAACATTACAGGTTTCACCACGATAGAGACCTTTGGCCCTACGGTCCAAGTATAGCGGTAGAACAAACATTAGTGGTTTCAGAAAGCTGCAGGTCAGGGCAATCACAATGCATTGAAAACTCACCAAATAGTCATTAATCAGAAGCATGGAATCTTTGTTCAATGATCAGACCAGCACCATCTGGTAGAAATACTTAAGATCCCTCAGTATTTGTTATTTGACAGCCTTTTGTAGCTGGAACAGTAACACCTGCGATAGCTAAGCATGGAGTGCAGCTCATATTATGACCTCCCGTATGGTTTCATCCAAAGCCCATCAAAGCTGGAAGGGAGTCTTTGGCTTCAACTGTCTTTCAGTCAGGCATTAATCTAATGTACCATAACTATCTCAGACAAAATCCTTTTTATATCAAACTGCCCTCTGAAACTGTCTTTTTTTTTCTTTTTTTTCTTTTTTTTTTTTTTTATTGCTTCATCAAAATACATCCAGCTGTTCCTGTGCTTGTAGCAGTACAATTTGCCCCAGACATTCCAATGGAAAATTGTGTGCATATATAAGTCAGTAACAGCTGAATCCATTTTCTTCAAACTCCCTTTCTTTTAAATCTAATGAAAATCTAGAGAATGTGATTTGCTTGCCTTAACTTAATTAGTTCAGTAATTTTAAGATTATTAGCACTGGGCTTTTTTACTTCTGCTCAATATGTTCTGAATTCCATCTCTTTGCTCATAGGAAAATGTAGTTACACAATGGGTTATTTTAAACTGGAATTGTCCAGCAAACTTTAAACACATATTAGGTTAGTACAATGCAAAGAGAAAGCAGCAGTAATCTCTTCAGTACTCCCAGCTGCTATTGGCCGCATGACATGATAATAATAATAACTTGCATTTCTGTAGAATACTTAGCTTCAGGAAAAAAACTTGAAGGATGTTGGACTGCTCTCGAGTAATTTATGAATTCCATATGTTTATAAATGTCTTTAAATACCATGAGGGATTTACAGTATGGAAATATGTTTGCTCCTAGGAGGTGTTGACTGTCCACAGGCAAGGAAGAATATAATTGCATTTAGGACATTCTGCAAATGCCATCTGCTTGGATGTCCTACATCTGTGCAGCTACGGGTTTTAGCAAATTCTGCCCACCTGGGACCAATGCAACCCAAGCAGGACGCAGAGGAGGGCCAAAACTCCAGGACAACTTCTGAAGGAGGCAAGGAATGGGTTTAAAAGAACCAGATTTTCAGGGAAAACTAATAAATAAATGTCACTGAAGTTCTCTGTTGAAGGGTGACAAACTCATAGGTAAGATAGATGTATTAAACCTGTTGCTTTCAAAAACTTTTAATCTTTTGTTCTAAAGGATTAAACTGTGGTATGTGGTATTTTATGTGCCCCATAAAAGCTTCCAGAGAAGTGGCTATTCAGCCTAAAAGGAGCTTCTGGGATGAGTCTGGAAATACAGGCATTCCAGGATCTAGACTAAGACCAGGAAAATTGGAGCCTTGCTCTCCGGGAAGGATAAGGTATCCTCTGAGGAATCAGAATATCAAGAGAAGAGCAATTCATGCTATAAATACCAACCAAGATAGGCACAAGGACCAGGGCCTGAAAACTGCATCTTTCATTGATGTGGAGAGTCTTTCATGAAATTGGAAATTCATGGCATATATGGTTGTATGGTTTGAAACAAGAAAATGCTTCATTTTGATGTTTTTAGTCAGCATATTTCACCTCTCCTGTTCCCCAGTGAAAACATTTTGTTCTGTTGAACTGCCCAAACCACCTCAGTGAATATCCATGTACATCTCCAGATGATTAGGAGAGCTCTGTAGCTTGGGTGTTGCAGATCAATGTTCACCATGGCTATGGGTGCCTGACCAAATTTCCTTGTGGTCCCTTCTGCTTGGCTCTGCAGTTCTTCAGCTTTGATGGGTCACCACGAGACCTAGTTGGAGGGGGAACTTTCTTATTGAAGGGAATGTAGTCAGGCTAAGGTAGACATATAATTTGGAGAGAAAAGAGCACAGGCCACCTGAATGAAAAACGTTCATAATGGCAAGGGCTGCTGGGATGACTCAAAAAAAAAAAGACCATTTTGGTAACTTTAATAGACCAGAATGCATTGAAAATGCTGGAACAGTATAAAATAACTGCTGCTTTTTTTTTTTTTTTTTTTTTTTGCTTCAGTGATGGAGAACTGAAGTGTATTTTTCATGATGTAAAAATTGTTTGAAACCTCATTTAGACAGAATCAAAATAACCAGCCCTACTTCAAACCAAATTGCCTTGGATTACACAGCAAACAATATAGCAGACTCATGTGTAATCCAACAGACCACTGCACATCCCAGGAAAGTAATTAAGTCTGAATCCTGTTTCCATGGAAGTCAATAGCAAAACTCCCACTGATTTTGCTAGCAGAAGTTCACCTCTTAGATACTGTGTAAGAATGTAAGTTACTCCTGTAAGGATGAACAAAACTCTCTGTCTTAACCATGAATAATCAGGACCACACCAGCACAAGCAAAGATTTTCTGTAAAACTTCCATTGCCAATGAAAAAAGTAGCAATGTAATTTAGCTGATGACAATTGTTCAAAGTGTATTCTCTGGATAATGCGCAAAAGCAGATGAAATGAGCAGGTTTGTCTTCTCTGAAGCATTCATTATAGTTTGGGTTTGGTTTTTTTGCAGTATTCCAGGCTAAAGAATTTTTTACCTGCTCTGTATTTAATTTCTCAGGCTCCTATGATGCTGAAAAATAAGTTTTTATAGAAGATAGTGTTATGTGGAAGATAGTGGAGTAGTGTTTTCCTTTTCTGAATGATTGGTCACCCTAGAGTTATCATTAGGCAACTTGATGGAAAAGATAAGGTATGACTTAAGTGATATCCTAAATAATAGACTTCTATGAAACTGTCTGCATGCTTAAATAAAGCTATACTTAAATGGTTGCATTTATCTATATTTTGCCTTTCCAGACAATGAAATTGCAGGGGAAGTACTGATACTTCTTAAGCATTTTGAAATAATGAGAATAATAACTTACAATACTAATAGTATTTGTAATTCTTAATAACAATAGAAACAAATAAAATAATAATAATAAATAAACATAAATAAAAAGCAATAGAAGTCATGGATTTTAAATGAAAATCAGATTTTTATTTTCTTGTGATGTAATCTGGAAAAAAATTCTAGTAACATTTTATCCCTGCTTTGGAGCAGTGATAATCCTGCCTTTTGTCATTTTAACTAAATTGCAGCACACGACTGTCCCATTGAATTTTCTTATTTTTACTGTGTTCACAGAATATACTAAACTTTCTGTGTGCTACCATTTTTCTGAAGAAAGTATGAACATTAATGCCCTGCCTTGGCCTGAGAAGTTTGAATAATTCAAGTTTCATATGAGGGTTTTTTCAACTCCATTGGGTAGTACTCTGGAGCTGTGAAGGGCTGACTAGTGCTGATTGAAATTGGAATGGTGTACAAACGTCTTTCTGGTTCTTGCACACAGTGAATTCTATCTAAAACTAATTTCCTTAAAACATAGGTATTGTAGTAGTATTTGCCAACACTTCTAAAATTAGTAGAGGAGTAGACACTACCAACAGATTCAGAGGTTGTACACATAGTGCCCAGGAAAATAAATGTGCTTCCGTTCTTCTGTATGTACAAGATTAGAGTGGTGTGTTGTGGTTTGGGATACCTCAGAAAATTATTAAAGAAAGGGTAATGAAGGTCTAAGTGCAAGTAAACATGTAAAGGGATGAATTCTTACACTTCCCTAATAGAATTAAAACTTAACAGACTTCAGAGAAAACAGTGATGTAAGACACCCTTTCTATCCTAGCTGCTGCCCTCCCACTGCTCTTAAGGTTGTAGGAGCTATTAATTAAATTATCTCTTTGCATTTCTCTTAAACCTCACAGTTTATTTCACTGTCATCCTCTCATCAGCTCTTTCTATCCCAAATCTGCCCCTCTTCAGAAACACTCACCAGTTCCCAACACCTCCATAACATACGTGCTGAGATGGGGCAAACCTGAGACCGAAACAAGTATTTTACACCTCACAGCAACTCTTCAAGGTCTTGAATCAGCATCCTTCCATCACAATCTAACCTCTACAGGGTGCCCAAGATGTAGAACTGCCATCATTTAATTTTCATAGGTATAAAAATTACTCAAGTGAAAAGAATCAAACCTCACCATTTCCAAGACTAAAATTCACATCTCTTGAGTAGAGCTTTCTATATGAGTAAAAAAAAGTCACACAGACTCTTTGAACAGAGGGTGACCTCGTTTCATTTCAGGATGTTTTGATTTGAGCACTGAACTTCGCAGGGCACGACTCAAAATTGCACTTACGAAGTTTCATTTAATCGATTATCGTTTCTGAGCTTCCATGTTCAAAGGCCTACAGGATACCCTATTTCATTTAAGTCCTGAATGAAAGTAAACATCCAGGAGTAACTGATTTGCCTTCAGCTTACTTACCATAATTCCTGAGATCCCAGCATACTGAACTTTGCTTAATATGACACATTCTTTACAGATATGTGGGTATGAAATCCTGTGCTGGAGGACAATGAAATGCTGAGACACTGTTACCTTCTTGCAGCCATTTACTTGTAAAAGTTACTATGGGTGGAACTACACTGTGGGAGGGGGAAGGAAAGACAGTTTAACCTCTATTTAAGGACCTTACACAGAGCAGAGACATTGGGAGACACTACATCAAATGTGGTATCAATGCTGTGATGCAATGTGAACAGAAGATGACTCATCCCATGTTGCACTATGGGACTGCTGGGATAAAATGCTGATAGAGAAAAGGGAAAAAAAAGCCAGAAAAATTAGAGAAATTTGGGAAGCAATACAATTCCAGGAACTAAAGTCTTCTGACACTGGTGTAAGATTCAAGTCAAATGATATATAGACATCCATTCCCCGCTACCTGTTAATTACAACCAAAAAATGTCATCTATCATTTTTACAGAACATTGTGTGGATAGACACCAGTTTCAGGAGTGCAGAGGTCTGACTACCTTGACACACGCTGCTCCTGACCCTATTTGGCCTTGTAGAGTTCATCCTGCACTCTCCTTGAGGCAATCACAGAGCTGAAAACACAGGATCTCTGAAATGATATCAAATGCCAAAGACATCAGCTTCTTAGACAATGTGGAGGCAGATGGCAATCATCTCAGGTTCAAGATCTGAAGGTTAGATGCTTAGTGTGTTCCCGTGTGCTCATAGTCCATGGATACTTCTCAGACATCTTTAAATTTCTGTTTCTTACCACTAGTTTGTATGTGTGTTCTGCATGTGGAATGTTTAAAAGAGCATGATAAAATAAGAAAAAAACCCCAAAGCCTTGCAGGTAATCTCAAGGTTGTATTCCTGGACAATTAGGGATGCTGCCAGCTCAACTTGTGTCATCTTTTTCTGGAATCTGGTTCACCCTCTCTCCTGGGTTTGGTCTGTTCAGACTGCAGAGAGGGCACTGAGGCACCAGTTAAGATCTTTTTTTCTTAAAACTAATCTACTGCTTGCTAAGTCACTCCATCTCCAGAGGGACACAGCTACCAGTCAGTCCTCTAAAACTCCATGGATTAGCAACAGATGTTTTCTCAGTTGTACAATGGAAAGCATTTTTTTTCTTCTTCTGAAGGAAGCAACATGTTTCTCTGGACTTGGTACAGTCTGCAATGGTTTGGGTATGGTCTTCATCCACAATAGCTTTGGTAACAACACATATAATATAAGACAACAATCTTGCCTTTAGTTATTTAAGAGAAACCTGATTCCACTCCTGAGACAATAAAACTCTGTCCAAAGGAAGTTCAGTTGGCTTCTTCTTTCTCTGAAAAACAGACCACACAATTGTGGTGGATGAAAAAGTAGCCAAAAAATTAAGAGATCATTTTCAGAAAAATATCTTTTTTTTTCCAAATACAGTATTTTTTCCCAGTCCTTCCACTCTTGTGATATGAAGTACTGCATGTGCTGCATGGAATTACCATCTACTGCTCAGTTGTTTATTTTTGTAATCACTGGATTTCATTTCATTTGTTTGCCTTTTGACCCTGTTTTGATTATGAAGAGTTTTAATGATCAAGGGATCTCTAGATTAAAGTCTATTTAATGCAATATGCTTTCCATATAAAATAGGAGGAGTTTCACTGACAGTATAGACATACTGATTTATCCCCACAATTGGCTAAGTACTGAAGTTACTACCAAGGCATTTTTATTCCTCTGCTTCCTTTCCTTCTGATACTGGTTTTGGTGGTTTGTCTATTTTTTTTATTTTATTTTTTTTTTTTAAATCAGATCATTTTGTTAAATTCATTTAAATCTTGAAACCCAATTATGTGGTTTATTTTAGGTTTCTAAAAATCCACCAACTTGGATTTTTCCAGTAACTTCATAACTGAGTCAGGTTTGTTGACCCCTGTAGCTGCTTTTCCTTAAACAATCTGCTGAATTGTACAATGCTCATCTGAGCAAAATGTCAGACTTGAAATGCCACTAAGAATATTTCATTTCTGAAAAACCCTGGTATTCTAAATCAGTCAGTGATTTGAAAGTCAGTGGAATAAAGCTCAGGAGAAATGGAAGAACTAGATTTACTGTTAATTTGATATTTGGAAGTGACATTTCATTTTGCATATGGATGCTGAAAAAGTTGCCAAAACCAAGCTTTGCTAAAATATTATAGTGACTGGTTCCTCCACTCCCAAATACAACATTGTTTGATGAAAACAATATATTCTTCAGTCCCTTCACTCTACCATCTATTGTTTTATACCAGTTATTTATAAAAGGAAATGTCTGACTTTTTAAAATGGAATAGTTGTGTCAGTATTTGATTAACTTTTTCCCCCTCTGCATTATCAGTCTTGATTTAAACAGTGGGTCATTGTGTTCTGATTATCTCATGTTTTAACCAGTCAACTCCTTTTGCTTTTGCCTTTTCTCTACCAAAATGGACCTCACTTTTTTCCCCCTTGTAAAAGCTCTGTGTTTGTTATGCCAGTGTGTTCTAAAATTGACCCTTTAGGGTCAATTATCCCATTTGGGACACTGAGAGGAGCCATGGGCTAGTTGGTATCTGAGGCATGTCTGGGTGCAGATTTACGTGGCCAGACAGGGTGTCTTGGTTGGGAGTCCAATGGGTCACTCCTGTCATGAAAAGCTTTGGTGCTCACTAATAGCACTGTGTAAAATGAGGTCCTGCCCAAGATGAAAATTGGTTTGAGTTGACTTCTGCAAGAGTTTAGTAAAGATAGATAAAAGTAGATATTCTCTTTCTCCAGCTAAGTAGAAATAATGAGCCAAATATAGATGATACCAAGTGTCAGGCAGCCTACCAAGTGGCAGGATCTAGCTAACCCTTGGTGACTATGCTGTTGGATGAAGAGCACTGTGCTGTGTCACAAGACATGGCTGTCTGAATTCAATTTTACTATTACACATATGAGACTTTCTCAGGTGAGACTACTGACTCTCTTCTCTGTACCTCAATTGCAGTTCTTCTTTCTCAGATCTCACTTGCTTCTGAATAGCAGATATCCAAGAATATGATTTCTGTCTGTGATCTGTGCTATCTGCCAGAGGAGCAAGATTGTGCTGATAACAACAGCAGGGCTCAGGGCATGGCCTTCCAGCACTATGTACCAGAGCTGCCTTTTGCTGCACTTCTCCCACCCAGCAGTTCTGGCCATCATGGTCTCTCTGAAACCAAGCAAGGCATTGACTCAGCCAGTTGGATTATACACAAGCTGTTTTAGATTGAGGACCTTCATGATTTTGCCACGTGCTCCAGACTATTGCTGTGTTCAGCTGTAAAACAGTATTTGGAAGCTGAAAACACCCAAGCTTTGTGTGTTCTTGATGAAGGCCTTGGCACAGCATGGTTTATAACAGCAATATATTGTTCTTGCTTGGCTTTAAATCTTAGTGCTGCACTTCCTCAAGCATCTATCTGACACCCTGAACCTTGGGAGGAAGGACAACAGCCTTCAGACATCTGATTGCAGTTTTCAGTGGTGGTCACTGCACAGGGTGGACCACTCTCCAGTTTGGACCCACCTGTTACGAGAGTACCATGCTGGTAATATGTGTAGTGGCACTAGTAAGACTGCTGGACGTTTGGTGTGGGGCTGACTCAGAACTGCATCCCCTTTAACAGTATCTGTTTTCCTGGCTGCTTGACAAGGTTTTTCAGCCATACATTTCTTCCCAGAATTCCTTATTATGAGAGACCTGTCCATTCTCTGCTAGTCAGGGCAAGCATGTTAGTGACAGCCCACATATGCTGAAATCTGTCTGTATGCTGGGCTGTCAAAACTCCTCCTCCAAGTTTGTTACTTTCATTATAGAGCATTTTAGATTAGTGTTACTGTTCATTCAACTTCTTTGTAGCAGATACAGTTATTTCCAAAGCTGCTTGGAGCCTTTTGTCATGCTATTTTACTACTTTTCCTCATCTGTTTAGGCTTAAGCACTCTGTACATGATAAAAAATTGTTTTATTTTCCTGTAAAACACCTTGGATACTGAATACAACCCATATGGCAGTTTGAGGAAACAGGATCTCCCAAAGAGGGTGTTGAATGTGCACAAATATGTTCTTGTTTTTTACTAGGGGCACCTGCCAGAATCCTGCTGACACATCAAGTGTAAAAAAATATTTGGCATCAGTCATCTCCTCCAAAATTTCCTTGTAGATATTGGAAAATATTCTCTTTTATGTATTTATTTAATTCTGCATGATATTTCCTGGTTCTCATGGCCACAACTATATGGAAAAGTAAATGTGCCATGGCATGCTCTCTAGCATTTAGGCCAACTAGTCCACCCTAGTAAACTTGCTGTCCCTCAAAACAGTGACAAGTTAGTAGGGATGGGCCTTGGAAAAATTTAATCTACTTATAGAAACAGAATTTGAAAGGACTATATCAGAAGTCAGACTGGAAACTATCTGGCTGCCTTATATCGAGAGGGTGGTGGCAAGAGCAAGAAGTGTGTGTGGGGCAGGGGGGGCCCAAGAGGAGGAAAAGAAAAAGAAAAAGAAAAAGAAAAGAAAAAAAAAAAAAAAAAAAAAAAAAAAAAAAAAAAAA
>JAWWTY010000077.1:128086949-128227112 GCA_035222235.1 Margarornis squamiger
GAAAAAGAAAAAGAAAAAGAAAAAGAAAAAGAAAAAGAAAAAGAAAAAGAAAAAGAAAAAGAAAAAGAAAAAGAAAGGGAAAAAGAAAGATGTTCGAGTCATCCTCTCCTCCCTGAGGGTGGAGACAATCTGGGGCAGCCCAGATCACACTGAGCTTGCTTCTGCTGCATGCTCACAGAGGGCTGGCAAGCTGTGCTGAGCGAACACTCTTCTCTGCTCTTCACCATGTCAGTCTTCAGAGCCCCAGAGCAGAGCACAGAGATCTGTGGAGTGTGACACGCATCCTGAAGCTGAAGTTGGTGTCACAGTGCAAATATTTTCCATGAAAAAAAAATTACTTCTCTCTGTTCTTGCCTGTTCCATGAGCCTAAGTGCTGGCTGGGTCTGCACTAATGCCTGTTCAATAACGTGACACAGGCTGGGCTGGGTCCTGGCAGTTTTGGGAAGGAGAAGGAAGAAAATATGACCAGACAGGCTGTTACAAGGACCATGCACAGTAGCTGCCAAAGGAGGAAACATTTGCAGAGCAGCTGCAGTCTCTCAGACGTATCCCCCAGTGGATGGATGCTGGGCAGAGTTTGGTTCCCTGGCTGGGAGTGATACTGGGTTGTCAGTGCTGAGACAAGTGCAGGATGAAGGTCAGGGAAGTGTTTCTGAGGGTACTTGTCATGGCAGTGCCTTGTGTGACCCACAGGGATACCGTGTGGGGTGACCACTGCTGACTGCAGCACTGCCTGGGGCTTTGGGGTCTGTGGTGACCTTGGAGAGGGTGTGGTGCTCCTGCCAGCTGTTCCTGGTGGGCTTCCCTGATGAAACCCAAGGGGTCATCGAAGAGTTAGGCAGTAGGTACTGTCAGGTCTACAGAGTGACAATACAGGGACTATAAAGGGCATAGACAATCTGGGCAATGAGCCTGTCCAACTTCACATTAGTCCTTGTATTTATTTATAGCTATGGGCACTTTCTTAGTATCTGTTTTATGATGCTTTTTTATCCTTGTTTTGTGACATTATGTGCTAGAAATTTTCATTGATTTCCTAAGTATTTTGTCTCCTGGTCTCTTGATGACATCAAAGATTTGACATATTTTTATACCAATGAAAGTTTCACCAAAACATAGCATATTGCATTTAGATTTGATAAACTGTTTCTATTGAAAAAAGTCAAGGGTTCTGTTAATCACTGAGTGCAACATTTTGCTGTTTTGTTTTGTTTTACTTCAAAATGTATTCAAAACTAAGTGCAATCAAAACAATCCATATTAAAACAGCATTTGTTTTCAAGCAGAAGGTTTGATCTAAAACATTTGTTGGTTTGGTTTTTTTTTTAAAGTAACCTTGAATACTTTATGCAAGACTGATTAGAATGGGGATAAGCATAGATTTAAACATTAACTTGTGTCATTTTGTTTTTCTTTTGTACCTCGTCTTGTTTAAATGCCTCTATACAAATATTTATACGTGTTATTGGCAATCACAAAATATTGTAAAACTACACATGACTGAATTATAGTTGATATTTTAAACTGGCTATTTCTAGCAGTAATCATTTAAGAGTTAATAGTAGCTCTTATAGGTAGATACGTATTGATATAGCCCCAATGATGCTCTTCTGCACTTACACCTCAGTGGCTGAAAGAGCCATAGTCCATGAAGGAGCGTGCACGAAGCCCGTGGCATACAAGCAGCTGAATTGCTGCCTAAGACAAAATATAGCAGTCCACTTTGCCCTGCAGCTTAGATTTTCCAACATCTAAAAATGTGGTGTCAGATGTCTGCATTCTGAGAGTGGTGGTGAGGAGGAGACTCTTCCTGAGAGCACTGTGCTAGTCCTGAATTGGTGGTGGGAGCTACCTTGTGTCAAGCACAGGAGTGTCCCTGGACCATGGCCCCACTCACGGCTGCCTGTGTGCTTTGCAGAACAGGTTCCTGAAGGACAACACATGGTTCCCAAGACAGACTTTCTACTGCAGAGGTGTTTAAGTTGGCATATGCTGTGCCAGCCCTGGGAGTGGGAGAGCACCTTTGAGTGATCTGATGGTAACAGGTTTAGGAGGCACTGCCCAGTGTGCTGGACTGGATCAGTGCCAGGGCTTCTACATCTGAACCACAGGCCTGCACAGGATGATGATGTGCCCTGTTCCTTGCTCCTTTCCTTGTGCCACACTTCTGTTTCCTGAGCATGTTACTCATGAGGAGACATCACCTTTTTCGGAAAAATTTCAGAATTTGGAGAAATTTCAGCCTGGATGGGGAAATGCATGGATACCAAAGATTTTGCATTGAAATCCATGCTGGGTTTCACCTAGTAAATCACAGATAATAGGTCTAATACTGAGCAACTATCAATATCATCAGCTGTCCCCAACCTGGGGTAACGTGAGACAGGAATTTAATCTTCCTCTGCATGTATGAGCTCCTTTTCAGCCCCATTGCCTCTATCACTGGGCTAGCAGCAGACTACTAAACTGCTATATGGTCTTCAGGTCTCTGTCTGAGTGTCTTCTGTAGCTGACAGCATTCTCTGACACTCTGTCCATAACCCTCAGCAACACACTCAACTCTTCTGCTTCTCTAGGCTCTAGTTGCTTCGAGGATTTAAAGTCCTCTTTGATTCTGGCCTCAGACTTGGAAAAGTGGATGCTGCCAACCTGCTTGGAGCCTACAGGGTATTTTACAATTAATAGCATCCCTATTGTTTCCTCAAAGACCACTTGGTATGTTCAGCCTGAACTTATCTTTGCTATTGTTTCATTTCCTCTTTGTTTCCCCTAACAGCCTGTTTTGATTTAACTCTATGTGGCCAGTCATGACACAGATTAAACTGAGTTGTGTATAACATTTGAAAAGAGCATGAATAATTGTCTTTATGTGGTTGCAGTTTGCACACTGATACTTGCTTTGCATATTACTCTTGCTGAATCGCCATCAGGCCTGCACCTGCAGTCTGGTTCTAGCTGGAAACCTGTGTATTTGCACCTCAAAGTGCCTGGCAGCAATCAAAACACTGAGTTAGTCAGTGCTCGGGCTGGGGGCTTTCTTCTAGTGTTTTTTCTCAAAGGAAAATTTGCCTTGGTCTAAATATTTTCTGAGAATGTCTCCTTTTCGCAGAGACTTTTATTGAAGTTTATTTTTTCCCAGTTTTCACCACCATTACTGCTCACTTTCCAGCCAGTATTAATCACCCCAACAAAAAATATCGACCTCAGCTCTTGAAAGCATACCCCCCCTAGGTGTCTTCTTTATGAGCTACGAAAGTCTGCATGAGGTTGCCCAAACATATGTTTGTGTATTTAACATCTCTCAAAACCTGGCAGATGTTACTGGCTCTATCATGTTACAGTGCAGAGTTTTCAGGTGTAATTCCTATGTCTGGAAAACTTTCCCCTGCACAAAGTGTGGGCTTGCAGCAGTCTGATCCTTTCCTCGCACGATCTAGTGCTAATCTCTTGGCCCAAGTCCATGAAGCTGACCAAATCGCACAGCCTTTTCTCAGAGAGGTATTTGTTCTGTTTGGTTAGTGAGGGATAATTAATAGGTTTTGGATTTCCCCCAGCCATTTGAGTGAATGGATGAGACTGCAGGAAACAAGGATGCTGAAGTCAGAAGTCAGAAGTTCTTAGAAAGAGAAGTCCTCTTTTGCTTTGACATTGTTTTGGTTGCTTATCACTTCTTGATGTACAAAAATTGGCTTCCCAAATATGATGCTAATAAAGAGCTACATTTTTTTATGCCTCTAGCTCCCCTGGCTTTTCCTGAGCTTCCACCAGGGATTAATTTGGCCCAAAGCATCCACTCACAACTTCTATGGTTGCGGGGGTAGGCAGGCTTTCTGGCATGTGCTATGCCGAGTCATTACAAATTCAGTCTCTGGGACACAGCTGTGCTGGGGCTGCTGCTCTCTTTCACAGACACTTCATGTAGCCTCAGGCTGCTGACACTGCTCACCTCCTTGTTGTGTTTCCACCTTGCTTTCCCTTGCTGGGCCAAAACACCCCTGTTATTTCTCTGCTTTTCTCCCTGCAACTTCTTTGGCATCAGCAGCATGGACTAGGGGGCTCCTGCGCCCAGCTGCCCTTTGCCCCGTGTGCAGGTGGCTACTGGTGGTCATGCATCCTGCTGTGGCAATGTGCACTTTGGATTTGGGCAGATCCTGGAGGTTGTGCCTTACAAAGCATCTGTTGGAGTTCGAAGCAGCACAGCCTGATTAACACTTCTAGGATCTCAGGTCTTATTTTAACAGTGCTAATATATGAGGGAGAACAGCATTCTAATTTTATGTGTCCAACTTCTGAGGCACTCCTTTCCTAATATAATTATTTTTTATCTGGTAATCCAGATAAAAGAAAGATCTGATGGTTGTGACTAGAAATAAGCCAGATTTTGAGAAATTTATTCCCCATGCTGTCAGTTCTACATTAAAAAAAAACAAAAAAACCCAACCAACCAACAAACAAAACTGTAAACCCCAACACAAAAATATTTACTCCTATAGTAAAACCCAGTAGCTCTTTGCGTACCCTTCCATATTCTATCAAACCTACTTGCCATTGGGTAAGAAAAAGAAAGAGGATGATGAAGCAAAGGTATGGGACTACAGACAGTGATCCTGCATTCAGAACTGGGGATAGAAGGGAATTAAAATGCAACGAGTCCCAGATTTCCTTGATCTGTGAGTTTACATTATCTAAACCAAAAGTTCTTGCCATTTTTTTAAAACTTTACAAGCCCCCAATTTTATCTTCCTTTATAACTTTTCTATCACTAAGCAAAATTTTTGATGGTAGAAGAGAAATTACAATGTTTTTTCCAGAATTTCTCAGATGTGTAAACACCTGGAATTTAGTTCTGAACAGGCACAGTAACACAATTTTCACTAAACTGTGGCTTGTGATCCTTCCTGAGCAGTGGGTTCTAGTCACCTCTGTACATTTCCAAGTCAGTGAAAGAAAACACAATTTACTCTATTGCTTTCCCGCAGAGGTTATAGAAGAGAAGGAGGTGTCAGTTTGTGAAAGTCTCCACTCCTTTCCAGTGCAGCTCTAGAGAAAGGTGGAAAGTTTCCTTCAATTACACCTTTTGTGTGCGACCCAGCTTGTCCCCAGCCTCAGTCACTGAGCAGTGCTGTCCTTCATGGAGGTTGGACACTATTAAACCTTCCATGGGGTCAGCAGACTTCACTACAAAGACCTTCTCCTAGATCTGAGTCTGGGTTTAAAATTCCACACCAACTGCCAGCGCTAGTACTCTCACTTTGTCTTTTCACTTGACAGGTCCTGGCCCGTAGATGTTTTTTCTCCTTGCAGCTTACATAGCCGCAGCACATCTAAAAGCCAAGCAGCCCCTGCTTTGTCATGTACTTTTCACAGTTCCTCTTGCTGTAAGGATCCTGGAGGCTTCTCTGCAATGTATTTGACCTACAATAGACTATTTCATTCTCTTTTACTTTCTTGCATCTGAAAAAGCAGAAGGTTCATGCAGCCCCAGCATTATTACCTGTGGCATCACACTCAGGTGCTGCCCATGCACCACCCCTGGCATGCAGTGGCAGGTTATAGAGCAGCACACCGTGCTGTTCTCATTTCTGCTGCGCAGCAGTTCTTTGAACACAGCCTGTGCGTCCAGAGTAAAACAGAAGATATGTCAGGCTAAGTTAATTTGTGGGCTAGACAAGCTTAACAGTATCTCTGTAAGGGTTTTGCACAGAATGTACCGGTGTCTCCAGACTTGGAAAGAATTCCCTTTTCTGAGTCAGGCGATGGGAGCCAAATTCAGATGTGAATCTGAGTTCTCCAGTTCTGGAGGGAGTCTGAGTTGGTGTATTTTACACCTTCTTCTGCCTCCTCTCATCCCAGGAGTGCATTATGCTGTCCTAGCTTCCCTCGGATTTAGTTTTCATTTAAGTGCACTGAGATGCACTCAGGTTCACATCCACCAGCTGCAGTATAAATCCCACAGCTTTTTGCATGAATCCTGGATGTGGCCATCCAAAGCTGCATTTAAGAAGTTTAAGGAAGTCTTAAGCTAGTTAACCCCGCACTAAAGGGTTGAGAGAGAGAGAAGGGGTGCAAGAAGAGCAGCTAATAGGGGAGCACAAATTCAAATTAGGCTTCTTTTTTTTTGCCTCCTTACTCATTTGTTCCTGACCATTGGTGAGTGAATATTATTAATTGGCCTTTCTGTTGTGTTTTTGGGACCGTGGTCCTATGATGACAAGCACCGAAGACCCCATGTGATCCTGATCTACAGAGGAGACCTCAGGATGTGGTCTCCTCCCACAGCTGGAGCCAAGATGGGCATTGGTTGCACATGGGCCCACAATTTAGCCAGAGATTAAGCATTTGTGTGTGCCATACTAATGTATGTATGTTAACATGCATCTCATTATCAAAAATGTAATTACTAGCACTTTTTATTGATGATATGAATAAATTTATCATAAATTTAATTATCAACATATATGCTCTTTACATCCTGAAGACAGCTATTTACCACTTCAGAAGAAAAGAAAGATCAGTTCAAGAGCATATTTACAGCTAAAAATTTGGTGTGTCTCATCAAGAATATATCTCAGTTCATATCCAAATGTGACTAAACTTTGAGGTACCTTTGATATTTTGATTTAAATCACCTAATGGCTATTATCGTATACTTTGAGTCATATTTACTCAGTCTTCACAATAACATTGTTGTTAATGGAGGGAAAATTTTGGGTCTCTATTCCTCTGGGCATATAGAAGCTTTGCAGCACTGATGACAGAAATTGTTCTGTGTAACTTTGAAGCAATAAGGGTTCCTGTATTAAAGCTTTACTCAAAGGTTGGAGCTGTTTGCTGACATGAACAGGAGCATCGTGCAAAAGCTGTGTGTGCTCTTTGAGATATTGCATATCACAGAATCACAGAATCAACTCGGTTGGAAGACCTCTGAGATCATCAAGTCCTACCTTTGACCTAACACCCCCTTGTCTACTAGACCATGGCACTAAGTCCCACACCCAGTCTCTTCATAAATACCCCCAGGAATGGTGACTCCATCACCTCCCTGGGCAGCCCTTCCAATGCCCAATCACACTGGCTATAAAGGACGTCTTCCTAACATCTTAACTAAACCTCCCCTGACACAGCTTAGGACTGTGTCCTCTTGTCCTACTGTTTGTTGCCTGGGAGCAGAGATTGACACCCACCTGGCTACAACCTCCTTTCAGGTAGTTGTAGAGAGCGGTAAGGTTTCCCCTGGGCCTCCTTTTCTCCATGGTAAACAACCCCAGCTCCCTCAGCCACTCCTCATGGGACTTGTACTCAAGACCCTTCACCCACCTCATTGCCCTTCTTTGGACATGCTCCAGCACCTCAACATCCTTCCTAAATTGAGGGGCCCAGAACTGGACACAGCACTCGAGGTGTGACCTCACCAGCGCTGAGTACAGGGGAAGAATCAATTCCTAGTCCTGTTGATCACACTATTCCTGATGCAGGCCAGGATGCCACTGACCTTCTTGGCCACCTGGGCACACTGCTGGCTCGTGTTCAGCTTCCTGTCAACCCAAACCCCCAGGTCCCCTTCTGCTGGACTGCTCTCCAGCCACTCTGTTTCCAGCCTATAGTGCTGTGTGGGGTTGTTATGGCCAAAGTGCAGGATGCAGCACTTGGGCTTGTTGAGCCTTTTACTGCTGGGTTTGGTCCATCTCTCCAGCCTGTCTAGGTCCCTCTGCAGAGCCCTCCTACCCTCCAGCAGATTGACATGCCCCCCCAGCTTGATGTTATCTGCAAATTTACTAATGGTACACTCAACCCCCTCATCCAGATTATCAATAAAGATATTAAACAGGACTGGCCCCAACACTGATCCCTGGTGATTGGCTGCCAACTGGATGCAGCCCCGTTCACCAGCACTCTTTGGGCCCAGCCATCCAGCCTGTACTTAACCCAGCAGAGAGTGCACCTGACCAAGCCATGGGATGCCAGCTTTTCCAGGAGTGTGCTATGGGAGAAGATGTGTCAAAGGCTTCGCCAAAGTCCAGGGAGACTACATCTACAGCCTTCCCCTCATACACCAGGCAGGTCACCTGGTCATACAAAGAGATCACGTTCATCAGGCAGGACCTGCCCCTTCTAAATCCATGCCGGCTGTGTCTGATGGCCTGCCCATCATGTAGGTGCTATGTGATTGCCCTCAAGATGATCTGCTTCATAACCCTGCCAGGCATCAAGGTCAGGCTGACCCATCTGTAGTTTCCTGGATCTTCCTTCTGGTCTTTCTTGTGGATGGCCATCACACTGGCCAACTTCCAGTAATCTGGGATGTCCCCAGTGAGCCAGGACTGTTGATAAATGATGGAGAGCAGCTTGGTGAGCTCTTCCACCAGCTCCCTCATCACCCTAGTATGGATCCTATCTGGTCCCATAGACTTCAGAGTATCCAAGTGGCTCACAGGTCGCTAACTGCTTCCTCCTGGATTAAAGGGGGGCTATTCAGCTCCCTGTCCCTGTCTACCAGCTCAGGAGGACAACCTGTCTTATTGTTGAAAACTGAGGCAAAGAAAGTGTTAAGTACCTCAGCCTTCCTCCTCTTTGGTAACTATGTTACTCCCACACCCTGTGCCAAACAAAGAATGGAGGTTTTCCTTGTCCCTCCTTTTGCTGTTGATGTATTTATAAAAACACTTTTTGTTATCCTTAACAAAAGTGGCCAAATTAAGTTCAAGTTGTGCTTTTGCCTCTCTAATTTTCTTTCTATATGACCTAACAGCACACGCTTCATGAGTTGCCTTATACACTTTGCATTGAGGCTAGCATGTATTCAGGTTGGTCTTTTCTGGCATACGATGTCACTGTAGGATGTGCCTCATTGACTTACAAAATGTTGGTTAGTATATTAGGAGGTTCTGCATCTTGTGAGGTGTTCAGATTTAAGGGACTCCCAAACCTAGAAATAAGTTCGCTACCAGAAAATGTTCTTTTTGTTCATTCAGAAGCAAGGCTGGTGAGGCTGAAAACAGATCCTTTATGGTGACTTTGAAAAAAAGTTGATGTTGGCTTCAAAGTGAAAGATACTAGGTTTAGATTAGATATTGGGAAGAAATTCTTTGCTGTGAAGGTGATGAGATACCGGAACAGGTTCCCCAGAGAAGCTGTGGATGCCCCATCCCAGGAAGTGTTCAAGAACAGGTCCATGGCTTTGAGCAACCTGGTCTAGGAAGGTGTCCCTGCCTGTTGTGTCCTGCTGTGGAGGGAACAAGTTGTTTGTCTGAAATAGTTTTTTCATCCACACCAAATTTGATTGGCTTTGGTGGTACCCTACACAACAATTACCTGTGGTGCCCTCACTGTCTGGATGAGTCACATGCTTCAGGATCCTAAGATGCTAAGCTGGTACTTTTCGTCAGCACCAAATTCACATTGAAAAGAAAAGAAAATTAAGCCATTGAATTTTAGTTAAGAAAATGGGCTAAGAATGAATATAGCATGGCCTTAATTCTTTTTCATGACAAAGAGACAGTTTCCACACATTATGCATGATAGACATATCATTTTTCCGTGGGTATTACTGTCAGCCATAGAAAAGATTTTGTAAAGGGTGTGATTTATTTACATAGTAGAAAGAACCTCTCCTTCCAAACATGAATTAAAGTCAAGATTGTATGTACTTGAATTTGGACCAGTTTCCCCTATATCATCTTTGTCCTTTGCTTGCCAAAGTGGAAGAGACAGAAGGTCCCATGAAGAAAACATCTCTCAACATCAGCCAAATTAAGGATCACGTGCTTTGAAATGAAGGAAAGGTGATCTCTCAGTGTAGTTTATTCCATCAACAATTTCCAGCTTTCTCAGGACATCTGTAAGGAGTGTAATCTCAATTTCCTTTTCCTCAGCACTTTATAAAATTGAACATATGTTAAGAGAGAAAGACTAAAGATAACTGATCCTGTTTAGGTGTGATTACACTACTGCTCTGGCTGAACGATTGAGCTAGAATAGCACTCTGGAAATGGCAAAGACAAGGAATTCCCTCTTTTTTCCTTGCTTTAATTACTGTCTCCTGCAAAGACGAAGGAAAAATACACCTTCCCTTAGCAAGCAGCAGGCCTGCTTTTCTGACCTGAATAAAAAATAATGGTGAAATTCATAAATAAGGTATTCCTTTTAAACTTCAGATTCTTTTTTATTCCTTCTACCCTTATTCTTCTCTCTTCTAGTTATGTAAGAATTAAGCTGTTAATACTGCATTCATGTAAGAGACTCTGCCTAGTGACATTTTTCCATTTGGGTGCAGAGCAGTTCCCCTTCCTGCTCACAGCCCTAAAACTTTCCTGTTCTAAGATGTTTTAGTGCTCATGAGGATGGATCGCACAAGTGAAACTCAGCTGGATGAGCAGAAGGGACTGCCACCTCCTGCTTACTTCCTTTTCCCACTCTACCTACTCATCACTCTCTTCTTACAGATATTTTGCCCCACTGGATTTGCTGGTGGGACTGCTTTGGTATGTTTTCTATCCTGTGCCAGTCCAAATTAGACATATTAACAAAAATACTTCAAGGAGTAGCGTTTGCTAACCCAGATGAATCAGATGAGATAGTGCTCTTGTGAGCAGATCATCTGGCAGAGAGGGACAAGGGAGAGTAGATGGAAAACCTTTTACACTCCGTAACAGATTCTACTATCGCTCTTGTAGATTTATTTTTTTTTCCCACAAATGGGAGCTAGGTAAAGAAAAACACACTGAAAGAGGTGGTGGTTGGGTAGCTTCTGCAGAAGCAGGTAGGAAAATGTGCAGTTGTAGTCTATAGGCAAGAGACCATTTACAGCCAAAACTTCTAAAAGCAAGACCAGAGCAAATTCATTTATTTCATATTTTGTTCTGGTTCTATCTGGTTAGCAGCACAGCATTTTTGGTCATTTCAACACCTGTTCTCTGCTATCTTGGTAGCTAAAGGTTTTCACTGTGGAAGTGGACCATATTTTCCCACACATTGATGGTGGAAAACAACTTCTGAGCCCTGAGAAGACCCCCTAAGCAGAAATCAACAGCTAAACAAACACAGCTGAGGTAAGTTGCTTATTGACATGAGTCTATATATAGTCACTGCTAGCCTGAGCCAAGTTCACATCAATGGCCAGGTGCATTGTGATTTTGTCATACACATACTCAAAGGTTTCTTCTTTTCCATTTTCTGCTCACTGAAAATGTGAACAAACCTATGAAAATATAAGAACAAGGCTTGGATGCTGTATGGGAGAGTGTTTTTCACTCTGCCACATCACTTTTCCCCTTCAGAACAGTGTGGTGCCTCAGCTTCATGCAGCAAATTGTATGCAGATGACAGTAAATGGAGTTTAGTAGCTGCAGCTCTGGATGCCAGGTTCTTCCCTTGCAAGAGAGCTTAATGAGCTATTAGAGGGCAAGAGAAGCCACAGAGCCCCAGTACAACTGAGCCTGGGATTTCTGCCAGCAGTAAAAGCTGTAGTTAGTTGAAGGCTGCCCAATCTGTCCAGACTTCATGAACAACAGGTTGGGGTCAGACTCCAGAGATTTTGAAGCTCGAGGTGAACTGCTGGGCCCTGATGGTTTGTGTTATAGATGATTGTTCAATGTGCCCCCGAGAGCAGTCTCAAATATCCAGCAAGAAAGGGGTCAGAGCCTCTCACGTGTGCCTGAACATCTTTGTAGGTCCTCTAATCTTTCGCGTCTCTGCCAGCTTCCTACAGTGGAAGGAATGATGAGCATCACTCATGCTTCTGAGTAAGAGCTCTGTCCCTGCCTAGTATCAAGCAGGCTGTTGCCTGGTGGACATTTGTACAAGTTCAAGTGAACACTTGTCCAACATGTGCCCTAGTGCCATCATTTTAAGTAATGTGTTACATATTCAAAGGATATTCCAGAGTTCAAGGAAGTTGCATCTCACTCCTTTGCCAAGGGGGAAATTTAATTGCTTTTGAGTTGGTTTCTTGTTCACTAGATGGTGTCTCTTCTGCTGTGAGATGGTCCTCCTGGCAGTTTTAACTTTATTCTGCACTTGTCAGCTTCAGGCAACAGTAGCCTGCTGAAGAGAACCATTTGTCTAAGATGTTTGGTCAATTCAGGAGTACTTGCTAGTTTTATCTGATCAATATTTGCAACTGCTAAAAGGCAGAAGATGGATGACTTGTGCAAAAATAGTTCAGTCAAAAGTAGTTCATGAAAAGCCATGTAAACAAACTGCTTTTCATCAAACACGTTATGTAAGATGAGCAAATAGATCAAATTAGTAGACTTCACTAACTGCATTTTCCAGCTTTCAATTGATGCATCTTTGCTCTAACTCACAGGACAAATATGTGGAATGTGCGTGTATCCTTATCCTCTGTGGTAAAGCTCATTCTTGTTTGGAGGTTTTCTTGCACTAACTGGGAATAGTCAGAATGAAAAGCTTCCAAGTGTGACACACTCCAGGTTTTTCTTGTGGTGTGTCACTCTCTTTTCTTCCTTTTTGATTATACTGCCTACCTTTTCTAATGCTTTAACTAAAAAGAAGAAAATAAAGGAGGAATTCTGTAATTTTGATAATGTCAGAACAAAATGTTTCACATTTTCAGAATTCCACTTTCCTCCCCCGCATTGTTTATCTGAAACAATTTGCTGAATTCAATCCAAACTCCCGAATAGCTTCAGTTGTCCTTCATTTTTTGGCAAGTACACTATTTGTCTAAAATTTTTTGTCCAGCTCTAAAATTTGTCTCAGAGTTCTCATAAATGAGATTTAAAACAGAACAGTTGATGCTGCCATATTGCTGGGGGTAAAAAAATGACTACTCACCTGTGGTTGTAAGCATTGTGGAACACAAACCCTGAAAGACTTGATGTAAAAGATGACACCTCAGTCAAATATAACATAAATTACTGGCTCCCTATATATGTGCTTTTGAATTTTCACTGACTTTTCACATCCTCCTAAGTTAGAGCATTGCATTTCTTCTGAATATGTGCTGTATTTCATCTCAGAGGAGACTTACTGAATTTTTGTTATACATCCTGTCTCTAGGTTGTGCAATATGTAATTAAATAATGCTTTTCAGGTGGTTTGGGGTCCACGGGTAAAAGGCAACAGAGAAATTCAAATTGTTGTTCTCAGGAAGTTCATTACTTTGTGTTCATGATACACTAACTCTGTAGACTTGACTTGAATAAGTAATTTCACTTTTTGTAACATCTCTAACTAATCACAGTTGCAGTATGACAGATCCAAATTGGACAGATGTTTCTTTAAAAAAAATGTCCAAAGGCAATAGTGTTGAAGTTGCCAGTGAAAAAAAACAAAGACATCTGTACTTTTAAACCAAATTTGATAGTTTTTTATTCCTTCTGCTATGTTTCTGTAATTTTAGGTCGTGTTAGAATCAGTGTGTGTTAGTGATTTGTGAAGTCCATTGTCTAGTGATGTCAAAACCGAAAAACAAAACCTATTTAATTTGGTATCACTCTGTGAGCTTCACTGTGCTTTTGAAATATTTCTTCTTAGGGTAACATTCTCTCATGGGCTGTTAGACCATCAAATGCGTATTTCATGCACTCTCATGTGTTTGTCCACTAAAGCTCAATTCCTGTCAATCTCTTTGTCTCTTTCTTTTCTTACACTGGTGTTCATATTACACAGATTGATTTGCAGTAGCCATGCTAACCCAGCCTCTGTGTCTTAGGCAGATTTTATAATACAATATTTCTGCATCACATTACTTGTTTGTTAGTTTATGGGTAGTGATGGTATTTCTCTGGGCAACAGATTTGATGAATCTTAACAGTGGTGTTATGATTCTTTTTAATAGGATAAAAAGGTGCAGGCAAGAGCCACATTGTCTAAAAGGATCAGGTTGTCTTCTATTTTCCTTCAGGCTGATGTACTGAAAAATTCAGTTGATAAGTGTGATATAAAAGCCTAAGTAGAACGAGACTGGAGCAGGAGAGAAAGAAAAATAGATGGAATGTTTGTCTCACTCTGTATATATTTTGGGAAGTGTTTCACTGAAGTCAGAGTTGCAAGCTGTCACCCCTACAGAAAAGATCATTATCTTGCAGGACAAGAAAGACAGCCAAGGGGACAATTCTACAGCAATATAAAATACAAATCCCATATGATAGATGTATATTTTCCTCTGTCTCAGCTTTTCAGTCCAGAAAGCCCATCTGTTTTTTTGTAACCATTCTAAAAAGACTAAGCTGAAGCCTATGTCCAGATTTACCAATAAGCTGGAAAAATGAATGGACCATTTTTCAGTGGAAGTCTAGCTGACTGTTTTTGACGGTTATTTTTTAAAACACCAAGTATTTTGTTTTGTTTTCATGTGAACGTAATGCAATTTGCTTTTTCAAAGTTTGCCTTCCAGTTTTCCAAAGTCTGTGATTCTGGACATGTGGGCAGAGCAGCAGGTGTTCTTGCCAACAGGAGCCATTGGTTTCTTGCATTATCAAAGCATCCAGACAGTTGTCTGTCTGAACTGTTGGAAGTGAGCTACAGCTTACCTTAATTCTTTTAAAATTAATTTAAATAATATGTCTCACAATATAAATAGACATGTTTGTATACATAGGTATTAACACAGTTTTCTAAAAGCAGAACTGATTATGTTTTGCTTCTTAAAGCTTCAGATAAATTATCCATGTTTTCAAATATACCATGGCATGAAATATATCATACTTCAAACTATGGCACTAAGATAAATAGTGTTAGTTCTACATTAAGATTTCAGTTATAATTAATTTTTTAAATTATGACATGCTATTATCGTCCTTGTGTAACAAATATTTAGGGATTTTCTATCAAATTATTAGGAGTTCTCTGAAGTTTGTGACAATGGAAGCAACTCTAAGAATGCCACCTTCAAAAAACATTGATGGGTTGAACACCTAAAGCAGTGTAATTTTATTTAATAAATATTTGAGTATTCATTTTGAACTTGAATATTGTCATTGGAAAGTAAGAAAACATTTTAGAGGAGTTATTGATCTGTTCAGTACAGGAAAGACCTGGACAAGAAAAACCTGAGCTAATTAAAGTCCATTTAATAAGTGCCATCCCACAGTGAAAAGCCCATAGGTCATGGCCTTGTTGGTGGAATATGGTTGGCCCTTGCAATGGTCACTTCAAGAGGGCCAAAACTGAATTTTCCTTTTGCTCTCCTCAAGTGCATTACTTTAAGCAATTTCATTCCCTCAAATAAGAAAGGTGACTCTTTAATCTGCATTGTCATCATGCATTGTACTGCTTCCTCAGTAGGATAACATCCTTAATTCCACTGAAGTTACTCTGTATCCATATTTATGACTGAAATGGGCCTTCAGCAGTTGAAGGTATAGTAAATGCTGCTCATTTCATAGCCTATTTTCCTAAACTGCATAATCTGAGATACATAAAGAATGCCAGAAGTAGAAGTGAAAAAGACATTCGAAGAAAAGCCAAACCAAACTGAACCAAATCAAACAAAAAAACCCCAAAAAACCACATCCACTAATACATTATTCATATAACTGTATGTCCAGATTTTATATGGATATATATATGTACACAAACATACACACATGTATATTTGTATGTATTTGTATGCATGCACACACACACATGTAATCTTTTTCTACTAAAGTTAATTGTCAGTGATTTAGTGTTAGTACCTAGGCTCTGATGAATGTTCTGTCTATAACCAAGGTAAAACTACAGCTACTTCCAACTTTTTCCAGAGCTTAGCAGGTAAAAGTGATTCAGGCTTAGGATTTCAGTTTAGCTGATGGCATTCTGTGCACAGAGACCATTTGTTAGATTTGACACTAGAGTTCAGCTCCCCAAATATTCAGAATCCTGACCTGAAATTGTGGCTCAGGCTACATTTGAGATGCTTCATCACAGAAACACTAACATAATATCCAGGAAAAAACTGTTTTCAGGTAATATCAACACTATATACCACATATGTCCTTTCTTTAGCTACACTGCAGTTCTTTACTCTGCTTCCCATGGCACACTGTATTGTTATTGCTCAAGGCTTTCTGAAGAATTAAATGGTAGTATGTTTACTTGAGACTGATAGAAAAGTTCTTTCAGGACTCAAAAGCATTTTTGTATTTCGAAAGAAGCTTTCAAAATATGATGGCCAAAATATTTGAAATATGTGTCCCTGTGGTGATGTCATCCTCAAGGGAAACATATTTTTGATATGAAGTATTCCCATTAGGAATCTTGGAGATCTTACATCTGTATTCCTAACCTCAAGAGGTTATCAAATGATAATAGTTAATTGTAAAATGGGATGTCATGTAATGGACTGCTGGCAGGCATGCTGGCCGGTAGTTATATGTCAGTGCACAAATATTTGTAGAGGAAGTAAAGGCTTCATTTGGCCTTAACAACCAGACATCTTAGACAAATATTCATGAAGTGAATAATGTTCAGATTCAGGCAAAACCAGAGCCTTTCACTGGTCACTTTGGAGAGCACAGACATGGATGTACACCAAAGGGGCAGAAAAGTCCAGTGGCCGTAGCAGATCTCTTGAGACTGAAACCTAACATGTTATTCCTAAATTAGGAATGTCCGCTTAGCTGCTAAGCCCTGGATACACTGCAATGTTATCTTGACCATCAGACTCATCATTTTTAGGAAATACTGACTCTTCTGTGCAAGAATTTTGGAAGTAGCAGTCTGCAGAAGGAGCCCTGTGACTGGGGAAGCCCAGCCAAGCGAGCACCTTGAAGCCATTCACCTTGAAAAGGCTGAAGAGGAGGGTGCACTTCCTTCCCTTCCTCTCTCAGCTGAGAAAATAGCATGCTGCCAGGGCAGCTTTGGTCCCTTTGGGCAGGGACCTTCTTGTTTCTCAGAGCGGTGGCAATCACAGGATCTCCTGTTCCAAGGAGGCAGTGTTTCCTCCTGTGTTGCGACGCTGTCACTGAGATGCTGTGTACCTACCTAAGGAGGCAGCTGCTCATAAAAGTCTGGAGAGAAGTGTTTTAAGTGTTGACTTTCATGAGGAGTAGTCTCTGGTGACTGACCCTCTCCTGCTTCTTCAGCCTTCAAGGAGGAACACTGCGTCTTGGCACATGTTTTTCTCCCAGCACTGTTAGCAGAGAGGTAGTGACAGATGCTATAACTGAGTCGACCACCAGCAGGGCTCAAGCATGGAAGGTCCCTTGAAAAAGTTAATCCAAATTAACCAGAGGTGCACAGAGGATTTATCAGCTGTAATAAAGCATTCATCTTCAGATTTAGCTTAACTGCATTACAAGTGGAATTAAGCTATGCTGAAATCAGGTCACTTTAACTCCAAATAATAAAATGCTCACAAGAGTTTGATGGGGTGTAACTAATCCATTTAAAGCTCATTCAGAGATTCCAGGTTGGTCCCCTGGCAAACAAGGCAGTGCTGTATCTCACAGTGTTTCTTCAGCTCCAGAGCTAACTCCAGGGACTGGATTCCTGACCCAGTACAGCTCCTGCTTCCCCCTTGAGACTTAATGCAGATGGAAGAACTGCAAGTTTGGGACTGAAGTTATCCCTAAACACTGTTTTGTGACGAAGCAGACAGGAGGGCTCAGGCCTGCCTGTGGCAGTGTCCTCACACCATGCAAAGCATCATTCAAGCTACACAATACAGCTGTGCTGGAGGAATGCAAGCTCACACTGTGCTGTGTGCAGGCTGCAGGCTTTGGCTGCGGAGCCTGCCCCTTCCCTGCTTGCTGGGGATGATGATGGCCCCAGTGCAAACAGGATTCCTGGGATAGCATCAGAAGTCAGATTACTGTGATGAGTTGCTTATCAGACATATCAAACTGGCTCCAACTTCTTTACAGTGCTGGCAGTTGACTGAGGCACCAGGCAGAGGGACTTGAGCAGAAGAATTCAGTGCCACCAGAGCCAGGTGGGGGAAACCATGACCATTCCAGGTCCTGCTGTGTGTGCAGTGAAAAGCTGTGATCATAGAGTAACAGGAAAGTTTAGTCTAGTCCCTGGGCAGAAGTTCACAGTGAGTTTCTTTGGCATTTGCTTAGCCTTTCTTTAGCTCTAACCTGAATTTCAAGGTGCAAGGGATGCATGGTGGACGAGGCCTGTGTTCTGCTGTGCAGTGCTTGAGATGCTGAGTGTGCTTTCTCTGCTGACACGAACACCTTGGAACTCATTTTGGGGCAGAGTAAGACTCATCCCTCTGGCTTTCACCTCTTTCCCTGGTGTCAGTCCATACCTGACCCATTTGCAGCACAGTGCCATGGCCTCCCTCCAGCTCCACAATGTACAGCTGGGATGCCTGACTTGCTGTGTGTCCTGCATAATAACAGTTGCCACAGGAAGCAGATGAGGAAGATCTCCACATTGTAAGGTCCCCTGATTGACAACATATCCCCTGGGCAGCTCAGCATTATCATGCCTTCTCACTTTATACCCTGTCTGCTCAGACATGGCAGTACTTACAGCGTGGCAGTAAGAATAGGAAAGGAGCAGTCCCAACTACGTGCCAAACCTCCTCATCAGACAGGAGGTTTCTGAGCAGTGGATTTTAGAAACCAAACTAATCCAGCTTGTAGCTTTCTGAGCTGAAATCTGTCTGTCATACATACAGCACTACCTTCTCTGAGTCTGCAACATAGCACTTGAGGCGCCTCTGTGTCCCTGCTGTGTAGGCAACGTCAGAAGATGTCCTATTCTCCTCAGCAATCTCTTCTGCCCTCCTGGAGTGGGAGAGGTGGGGGGCAAACAGAATCAAGAAGAAAACAGCAGTATTTCTCATCTCACCTACATCAGTGTATTGCATGTAAGAAATAAAAAGGCAGAAAATATTCTGGTTGTAAGATTTTCTTGAAAGCTTCTTATGGATCTAAAACAATATGATTTCAAAACCCTAATTGTAAGGAAATTTCTCCATTATTCCTCACTTCTGAGATACACACATGTTTTTTTGCCCTATTCAAAAGACACTCTGATAGTCATCAACAACATGCAGAGACTTACCCACGGGAATTGAGGCAAGAGCCTGAAATAAATCACTGTACAATTCTTTTTTTACACTGTAGACTCTAAAAACCAGTGAAACTTTGATTTTTCAAGACAGCTAAGACATATCTTAGGCCGATGCATCCAAAAGAACATGTAATGACTCAAACTCAGGCTGTTTATGTCCATTAGGAATAGCTAAAATATGCCTCATCATCAGATGCTGTAAATCTCTGCTGGAAGAAGGCCACAAAAATCACAGGTGAATAATTTCTTTCGTTCTGCACCACCATGGATTCTGAGACGTCCATGTGGGTAGCCAAATTGCCATGTGTGTTAAGAAATCAACTCTCACATTCTCCTAGGCATGATCATCTACAAAATCAGAGCTCAGTCTGTCTTACAGAACCAGAGGTGATAGGATGACCCTCCTTTCTCCCCTGTGACCTGTGAAAAATGCAGGAAGTCTCCTTTTATTGGGCATTTCTTTTACCTACACAACATGTACAGCTAAAAATAATCCATAAGTAATATTGCTAATGGTCATCAACCCAGACTCAATCAGTTAATTCTAGCGATATTCACATCAATAACACTACCAGGAAATCTATGTTGTTCTCTCAAGACTGGAAAAAGTACAGAATAGTGGCAGATACTCAAGGAAATGTAAGATTTTGGTTCATTGAGTTATGGCATGAAAGATGCCTTGTGTGGTAAATACTCCTCTAGAGGATACCTTCAGAATCTAATGTGTCAAGCTTGTCCAGCCTTCCAAAGGCTGGGAGGTTAAGGTCCAGATTTCACTCATGGCAGTCTGTGCTTTAAATTCCAGGTAGTATAGGGCACGTGAGAAGCCACTGGATCTGCTGGCTCTTGGATCTGTATGTTGCAGTGATTTTGTTCTCTATTACTCCCAGCCCCAGACAGTGTCAGTAGAACAGACAGTGGGGTGGGCAGAGCTGCCTGGCATGCCAGACTCCATCTGAGAGCCACTGTTAGAGCCTGGATTGGCCTGTCCTCCTGGATTCTGCCAACATGGGACCTCTTTTTCTCTCCTTATTCTTTCTTCTCTTAATCTCTCTTTTCTTCCTTTACTCTTTTCTTCCTCTTTTGGGTAACTTAAAACCTATTGAGTGGTATTTCACTTAAGTTTTGGCATTTCACTTAAGTTGTGGGTTGTTGTTTGCTAGGTGCCACAGAGGTTCCTTACTCCACTAAGATGCCCACTGGCCTGTAAAACCCTTGAAAGGGTATAGAAGCAGAGTTCAGAATGCTGTTTGGAGAAAGGCAGTGAAGTCTTTCTGTTCCTAATAGCCTTCTATAAAGTGTAAAGCTTTCATGGAGTCTGTTCCTTGGTTGTATGTAAACCCTTTTGACCCAAACACCCATTTTCTCACTAAATTAAAAGAAATTCTCTAAGAGAAAAGTGTGTAACTTCTTCTCTGGATGCGAAATCCAGGTGTCAAAGAACTAAGACTCTGCAAAAGTTTTGTGTGGGAACTATTGAGGGTCTAAATTTCAGTGAAATTCCCAGTAAAGCTTGATGCTTCCGTACTGGGACGTAACAGCCACCAACAGGAGTTTTCTGACCTAAGCAGAAGTATCAGAAATCCTTGAAGAGCAGAATGTATTTTTTTGATACAGAAAAGCAATTTGCACAAAACCAAACCACCTTTGAAAAGCATAAAATGGGCAGGTCAAATTTCTGTATCTAGTAAGTGTGTCTGGTATTTGTATCTTTCAGAAAATTGAAAAGAAAATGCATTTTGTAGTCATATTCAATAAACCACTGAAATTGCCTGGATATCTGCCCTAGAGGTTAGAATTATTCACATAGAACCTGGCTGGTGTCACTGCTATAACTTCCCAGAGGTCTTCACTCTATAGACTTATGTTCGTTAGTCATGTTCATTTTTAAAACTATATTTACTCTTTTTTTGTTTTATGCAGCAGAACAATATGCAAGTTATATGTTAATGGCCTTTCTTCTACACTTATATGCATTATTAAAATAATGTGCAAAAAAAGCCAGGCATTGCCCGGCTCTTTGGAGAATCACTTCAAAGTCCAAGGAGTGTTTAGTGTGACCTGTAATAACTAAAATGGTTTGGCTCTTATGCTTTCAGTAAATTTTTTTTCTCTTCAAGATGTTTGAAAGGAAGCTAAGCAGGAGTTAAAAGTAAAAAAAAAAAAAAAATTAATTAGCTTAAAATCCTTGTCTTGCAAAAAAATATGTAATTATCAGTTTTTCTAAAACTGGGTCACTGCATCTTCTAGCCTTGCTGGAAAACAAATACCTAATGTTAGAAATGTGAAAAGGATTTTTTAAAATATAACGCAAAATCTAAAGATCCTACCAATAAAATTGAAAGAAACAAAAACAGAACAAAAGTTTCTTTTTCCATCTTCAATTTGCTAGTATGGACATGCCTGCATTTTGGAAAAAGGATGTTGTTCTGTCCAGATCTATTTATTCCTTTCTAGTTGCAGTTTTTGTGATAGGCAAGAAGTGATAGAATTTGGTTCACCTCCCTCTTCAGTTCAGATGTTACTGCCCCCATTTCACTCTCACCTATTCAGAGAAGGAATGTCATGTACAGCATGCTATTATTTTTTGTTCAAGTGAAAGGACATGTTATTTATAAAACATACTCAATTTTCCACACCTAAAGGGCAAAACTGAACCTTTTGACTTTCCACCTTTCCAGATGTGAAATTCCAGATCAGACGCAACCTAGAACAACCTTTTTTATGGGCCATCTCTTCACCTCTCTTCTACTCCTTTTTGCTGCCAATAAATTGCATGAGAAGCAGTTCTGTCTGTCTGAGGTCTCTGTCTCAAAAGAGTGTAGCAATTCTTGAGTGGCCTCTGACTTCTTAGTGTTTCTCGATCAGAAAGAGTTAGCATCAATAAGGAAAAATAAAAAAAAAGTCACAGGTACTCTCTATTTCTAATGTATAGGGCAGGATGATACAGGAGGAAGGCACACCTGAACAACTCCCATATTACAAGAAATCAGGTTGAAATGACCCAAAGTTTCTATTTGGAGATTGGGAATAATTCTACTTACAGAGGGTGGTTCGCTGCTGCAACAGGCTCCCCAGAGAAGTGGTCACAGCACCAAACTTGACAGAGTTCAAGAAACATTTGGACGGTACTCTCAGGCACATGGTGTGACTTTCGGGGACGGTCCTGCGCAGGGCCAGGAGTTGGACTTCGTGATCCTTGTGGGTCCCTTCCAACTCAGCATATTCTGTGATTTTTGTGATTTCTACAATGATGAAAGTCTTATTCCATCAGCCTGTCCATGTTGTATTATTAGGCAGTATAAATCAGTCACTCTACTACTAAAATTCTCTTGGCCATCTGTGGACATCCTCCAGTGTCTGCTTCATGTTGTGGTTAGCTTCAATGATGTTAGAAATATGCACAGCTTCTACATGCTAACAGCAGAAATAACATATTGGTAGATACAAAATAGATAACAGACTCACATAATTTGATTAGTTTTTTGAAGAATATATATTATTTTCTTTCTCTTAGTTTATTCAGGTTCCCCTTCACGGATTAATGCCTTCCTTGAGATCAGAAAAAATGAAATGGATTAATATTCTGCAAAATCATGTGTGTGGATCATATTTACCTTTGTCCACCCTTGTGCTTCCTCTGTGGTGGTACATACCCTTATTCTGCATGGCTGAAACTTTAGGCCAGTCATGGAAGGTGTTTGTGAATATTGGAAGACATTACAAGAATCACAGAATGAGGCAGGTTGGAAGGGACCACAGCAGGTCATCTGGTGCAAACTCCCTGCTAAAAGCAGAGTTGTCCTAGAGCACATGATTGCACCCAGACAGTTCTTTAGTATCTCCAGTGAGGGAGACTGGACAATCTCCCTGCTCAAGTTGTCCTAGAGCACATTGCACAGGATTGCATCCAGACAGTTCTCTGGCCCCAGCCATCCATACAGTTTTTTATCCAACAAAGAGCACGCTTGTCCACACTACAGGAAGCCAATTTCTCCAGAATTCTGTGGGAGATGATGTGAAAGCCTTTATTAAAGTCCAGGTAGACAACATCCACAGCCTTTCCCTCTTCCACCAAATGGGTCACCTTTTCATAGGAGTTCAGGTTGGTCAAGCAGGACCTGTCTTTCCTAAACCCATGCTGGCTGGGCCTGATCCTCTGGTTGTCCTGCATATGCTGTGTGATGGCACTCAAGATGATCTGCTCCATGACATTCACCAATATCAAAGTCAGGCGGACAGGCCTGTAGTTCCCTGGATCCTCCTTGCAATCCTTATAGATGAGCTTCACATTTGCCAGCTTCCAGTCACCTGGGACCTCTCCAGTTGACGAGAACTGCTGGTAAATGATTGAGAGTGGCTTGGTGCTTCATTAGTACCTTTGGGTGAATCCCATCTGGCCCCACGGACTTGTGCAGTTCTAAGTGGCAGAGCAGGTCATTGACCATTCCCTCCTGGATTATGGGGGCTTCATTCTGCTTGCTGTCTCTGTCTTCCAGCTCACAGGGCTGGGCACCTTGTCAACAGCTGGTCTTGTTATCAAAGAGCGAGGCAAAGAAGGCATTAAGTACCTCAGCCTTTTCCTCCTCCTTTGTCACTATGTTTCCCCCCACATCCAACAAAGGATGGAGATTCTCCTTGGCTCTCCTTCTGTTGCTGATGTATTTGTAGAAATGCTTTTTGTTGTCTTTTACAGCAGTGGCTAGATTAAGTTCGAGCTGGGTTTGGCCCTTCCAATTTTCTCCCTGTATGACCTCACAACATCCTTGCAGTCCTCCTGAGCTGCCTGTCCCTTTTTCCAGAAGCGACATACTTTCTTTTTGTCCCTGAGTTCTAGCCAAAGCTCTATGTTCAGCCAGGCTGGTGTTCTTCCTTGCTGGTTCATCTTTCAGGATGCGGGGATGTCCTCCTCCTGAACCTTTAGGATTTCCTTCTTAAAACATGTCCAGTCTGCCTGGACATCTTTGCCCTTTTGGATTGCCTTCCAAGAGACTGTCTCAGTCTGTCTCCTGAACAGACCAAAGACTGCCCTCCAAAAGTCCAAGGTGGCAGTTCTTCTGATGCCTCTCCTGACTTCTCTGAGAATTAAAATCTCTGTAATTTTGTGATCACTACTCCCAAGATGGCCAAAGCCATTTTTACTGTATAGGTACACCAAAGCACAAAGCCTGGGAAAGGAGCAGGAAAAAGTAGAGGTCTGCATGTATTTACAAAGCTACAGCACCATTGAAATAACTCAGATGTGGTGGGGCATGTTCACATGGCTGCAGTGCTGCAACAGATACACACTCTGCAGGAGAGACAGGGAAGGTGAGAGCTGTTTGTTCTCTGTGTTAGGGAACAGTTTTAATGTATGGAGCTTTTGTATGGGATAGATGATGGGTGAGAAGCATGCGTGCCAGGGTCAGGGAGCTGAGTGAAGATACCATTGTGTTAGGATTGTGTTACAGACCACTTGAACAGGGTAAGGAAGTGGCCAAAGCCTTCTTTAAACAACTTGAGAAAGTTCTTGGATCAGAGACTCTGGTTTCTATGAGGTATTTCAATCTCCTCATGTTTTCTGGAAGAGCAACAATGTGGTGTGCATACAGCTAGAGAGGTTTCTGGACAGGATAAGGTATAGCTTCTTGGCAGAAGTACTCAATGGACCTACCAGGGATGTTACAAAGCTAGATCTGCTGTCATAAACAAGGAAGAAATGATTGGGAATGTGAAAAACAATAGCTTTTAGTGCCCATGAACTAGTAGACTTGGAGATCTTGAGGGGAGTAAGGAGGGAGAATAGCTGGGTACAGACCCCAGGTTGCAGGCAACCAAGTTTTGTTTCATTCAGGAAATGGATGTATGAGATCCTGTGGGAGGAGCTCTGAAGGTAAAGAGGCCAGGAAACCTGAGACAAGAGACAATCCTGTTTCTAATGAAATTGAATTAAATGATGTTTCAGTGGGGTATAAGGAGAAGCTTTTTCCCATGAGGCTAATCAAGCAGGGAAATAAATTTCTCAGAGATTGTACAGTCTCTATCCTTGGATGTTTTCAAGATCTGACTGAATAAAATCCTGAGCAATCTGGACTGACCTGAGCTCTGAGTATTCTTGGAGCAACAGGTTGGGGTAAAAGCCTGGCGAGGTTCTTTCATACCTGAATTATCAAGTAGTGCTATGAAAATGACAGCAGTCTGGTGGAATCAGATGGCCATGAGAAGATTCAACACCAAAAATGTCAGCTCTGGTCACTGTGACTCCAAATATTCATCTTGATTCAGCTTCCTGGAAGAATAAGGGTACACAACTAAATTTGCAAGATGTCTTGCAAGTCTTTCTTTTTAAAAAAAAATTAAAAAAAATGGTAGCATTAAAGGGTTGTTTGGATCTGTCTTTTATTACAGAGATTAAAAGTGAAATTCAGCACTTGATTGACAGGTAGATACTGTGACCACTAGACTCTTCCCCCAGGTGCTGAGGAAGAGAGTTTATATACACTGCTCCAGGACAAGGTGAATCAGGTACAAAGGAGAAAACTGTACTGCTGGCTTTGTTAGTATTAGACGTTCATGCTCCAGACTGTTACTGTCAGTTTAGTAAGTGACTGTGTTATAAACCCACAGGCAATGGGTCAGATAGGTTTGTGTTTCAGTTCCAGACCATCTCACCATCACATTTTCATATGTGGAGATTTTCAGATCTTACAAAGACTCACCACCTGTAAAAGCAGACAACCTAATGGAAAAAAAGAGCAACACTTAAGATGTTGTTTTTGTCCACAGCTCTGTGTCATAAAGTATTTATAAAAATACTTGAAGCAGGACTTGGTTTTTTGTTAACTCTTTCTTGTGTCATCACAAAGTCATTGTTAAAGCACAACTGGAGACAGACTAAAGAAATTCAGCATGTTATGTTTCCAAAAATCCTACCAGCAAGCCATTTTTCCCTGCTTGCTGGCCAGAGAGTTAAACTGACAGTGAATTCAACATAGTCAGGAAGGGAGGGACAAATGTTCCCTGAGCTCAGATGGAAGCCCAGATTAGGAGATTCCTGATTTAAATCGAGTCTTTGAACACTAGGGGGACTGGTGTCCAGCAGCAAGGGTCCAGCTCCAAGGTGGAGATGAAGAAATTTGAAAAAGAAGGAAAAGAGATTCTGGGAAACCCAGATTTCTCACGTGTGTTTCAACAGGGTGCATGGCTTTAGGAAAAGCTTGAAAAGAAAATCAAAAATGGTAAGGGGAAACAAAAAGCAGAATAAAGTACAACATGGATATAACAAAGTGGATCAAACTAGACTTAAAGTGAGATGTTCTTCTGTGACATAATGCGTATTCAGAACAAGGAAAAATCTTACATTATGCTTGTTATCTGCTCCAAACCACTAGGATGGAGTTAGTTTTTTGGTTTTTTGTTTGTTTGGGGTTTTTTTGTCTGTGTGTCTTTTTTGGTAGAAACGTGCACTATTTTTGTGCTGAAATTGTTAAAAATCTTTAAACAGAGATGGTAATTGTCAGCGGTATTGAAATTGACTGGGAAGAGATTATTGACAGAGTACATGAAAGATATTTTTTAACTGATCTCACAAAATGTTTTCATGAATTGCTTTAACACAGAGAGAAATAAGTTTATGAACGGAACTTGCTGATGATTTCAAACTGGGAAGCATCATCAGCTCAGAGGAGGTCTGCAATAACAGCATGACATTAAACCAACACAGTTCTTGTGGTAAAGACATGCTTTCATGTAAAAAAGACAAGATTTTTCTGGTATTTTAGTTCATGACTATGAAATGACAGAAGAGAAGGAAAATCCAAGGGTACTGGTCTGTTGCAGGGTGTCTGGGAGTCCTCAGGGCTGGGAGGGCTTCGGAAGAGAGTGTTTCTTGTGTGAGAAGACATTTGGGCAGTTCAACCTTCTTAGCAGAATTAAGAGCAAGGGCATAACTAATCCATAGAAATACATATAGAAACATGAGAGGGAAACTGTGTAGGAGGACACTGTTCATGCAAGAGTGAGTAGGCGTACACTACAGGCATATAATATTGGGTGGAAATGAGAGGAAATTTCTCCATTGTGGGTATTTTTGAACAGATATCCAAATAGAATTAGAGAGAGAGATGGTCTAGTTTTGTGTTTCAGTAAATGTGCGTTTCAATCAGCACTATGTGCTCAGGTTAGGGACATACACAGGAGATAATTATGAGTGGTGGATGCTTATTGTAGCAGCTTTTCTGACCAGTTATGTCCCCTTCTATCCTCTAAATCATGTAGAGCAGTGACATGGAGGTTATTCTCCCAGATTTCAGCTGGAAGGACTACAGAACTGACTGCTGTAGCTGTAGGTATTTTCTTGCTTTCCATTGCTCTTCCTTTTCAGTTCAGAAGGTCTTACTTTCCCTCTTCTTGAGAAAAAAAAAATAGAGAAAATTAAAATCTCCACAGGAGCAAGGTGGGACTATAGAACTGCTTCCTACCCTGAGAATGACTACTGGTCTCAGAGTTCTTCAACTCCACATGCTAATGGGATATGGGAACACAGTTTTACTGGGGAGTGCTGCATAACCAGCACTGCTGAGGTGAAACACTGGGGAATCACACACAGCACTGCTGGCACATGGTTTTGGGGGGATTTATTCAGCAACTTTTGTATCCTTTGGTACTTGCATTGCTAGTGCTGGCCCTGGATCCTTGCATGTTGCAGCCAAGAAGTCACGTAGGTAAGGCCTGCATGTGTTCCAGCTGAAACTCATGGTAAAATTTTCACAGTGACCTGTAAGAGTTGGTGAGCTGATGAGAAAAATCCACAAGGTTTTATTCCACAAAAATATGAGTTTATTCTTTCATCAATGCCACTATCGTATTAAATAACATACAAGGAACTTCCTATAAGTTTTTCTTTTTCTTTTTCTTTTTCTTTTTCTTTTTCTTTTTCTTTTTCTTTTTCTTTTTCTTTTTCTTTTTCTTTTTTTTTTTTTTTGTTGATGTGATTTTGTTTTGATCTCATTTTAAATATATTTGGATAACTTTATAGTAGAAACAGTGAAAAGAAAAAAAAATCTTATCCTTAAAATCAGAGAGAGCGAAAAATGAGATCTGGGGATCAGAAAAAAAGGCTGAGTCTCTTTTACAAGATACTGAAGACTTTGTGAAAATGCACAGAAAGCTCTCACAAGTTTCCACTGCCTGACCCATCAATTTAAACTTTCGCTCATAGCTAGGCTCTGATTTCTCCAGATAATTAAGTTAACTGATTTAAAAAAAAAAAAAAAAAGCCCTAGGGGATATGTAAGGCTCTCAGTATTTCTAAAACATTTTAAAAAGTTTAAACTGTTTTAAAATCCATAGACTTAATTTAAGTGTCTATACAGTATTATGAATGCTTGGCAAATCTAGCCCCAGGTGACTATTAACACAGGAGGGCACCACAATAAACTGCCCAAGTAAAAGAACTTGGTTTGGGTAAAGTAAAAATTCCATCTGGGTTCCATGTCACAGAAGAAATTGTATATAATTTTATGATTCTGATCTCTTCTGGTCCAATATTGCCTACCACTATGTGCCATCCAAAAGCAAGCCATTGAGTTATGACACTTTGTTACTGATGTTGGTCCAGGATTCCAGTCCAACAATAAATTAGTCATCAGCAGAGAATTATTATATTGAAATAATCCATCAGGCATTCACCCTGAAACATCACTTGGAAATAAAAAAGTTTGCTGAAAGTCAATCTCCACTTAAAAGTTTATAATATCATTTCACCTTTTATATTCCTGTTAAAGGTGTGGATTATTAATTTTTCTGCATTCAAGTGAACCCATGCTGAGGTTAAAGCTGGCAAATTTAAGGCAATGAATGCCTGATAGCAAATATTAACAGTAGCTAGGAAGCAGGAATTATTTTTTAGGAGTGAATTCATGTCAAAGTCACAGATTTCCCCTGGAGAAACACATTCTTTATATCAGCTACCTATTTTTATTGCACCCAATTTCAGTTTTCTTGTTAAAAGAAGGTCTCCTTAAGCCCTTGCATTTCTCCTGCTTCTTTCCCCATAGTTCACAAGTACAATAGTGAATGTAAGCTACAATAAAAAGGTCATTTTCTTCTTTCAGCAACAGTAACACAAGTGGCTGCATTTCCTGATTCTGGATTAAGTTCAAGATTTCAAGTACGACTGGGCTCGTTTCTGATTAGAAAGTTTGATATTTATCACAGACTTACCTGTCTTCCATATCCAGTGTGAGTGAGATTGTAAAAAGGTAAACTGAAAGGAACCATTCTTTTATTCAGCAATTAACCCCATCTGAGTAAATAATACGGTGTTGTGCACTTGAGCCTTTGCTGTTATGCACTGAATTCAGAATTCAAAACGGCTTCAAAGCTGCGTTCATGAAATGATGACAAGATGCTGCAGAAACAGCTTTTCATGTGGAATATAATGCAAGTATTGTGTTACACAGTACAGTAACAAATAGGGTATAGTTGTAATGATATAGCAGATAAAGTGTCTGGAAGTACTTACCTGAGGGAAACTCAATCTTATTTTACTTCAGGGCCTGAGGGTTATAAACACAGTGTATGGTCTTGAAACTTAAATATTAGAGGAATCATTTTATTGGGGGGAGGAGAAGGTAATGTTTCTTATTACAGGCAAATAAAATCTTTGTGCCCAAATACAAGGCAGAAATAGTCTAAATTCCTTCAGGTGGTGTCTCAGCTTGACTCTATTTTTTTTTGCAACAGGCTCACAAAGTCTAAGAGAAGTAAAATAATGCCACTTATGATCTTGGAAGGGCAGCAGGCTGGACAGGCACAGGACACAGCTGTGCGCCACAGAGCAAGGGCTGGATTGTGCTGTCTGCTGTGGGGGGCATGGGGATGGCTGGGGCTGGAACAAGGGTTCCTGGCCACATGGAGGTCTCTAGGTCCCACCTGTGCATCCTGCACCAGACCCACAGCACCAGTGGAGATACCCCCATGGCTTTAAATAACCCACTTCAGTGTATCAGGGCAGATTAAGCACAACACAGAGCAGCAAGAGCATCTGTTGTGATAAATGAAGCAGGACGAGTAAACACACTCACAATGTGTGTTTTGAATCATTTAGTCATTTACGCTCACTCTTGCATGCCTTTTTACCTGTTCTGTCCAGTCCTGTCCTGAACATCACCAGGACATGGTTCAAGGCTAGTTGACACACCAGTGACCACTGCTGAGAAGTGCTGTGGGCATGGCTGTTCTACTCGTGGTGGTGAGATGTACCAGATGTGTGGATATGAGCAAAGATTGCTAGATTGACAGTTGGACTTGATGATCTTAAAGGTCTCTTCCAACCTTGACAATTCTATGATCACACAGGTGCTTGGCCATCAGCCACAGAAACCTCATCAGTCTGGTTAATTTAAAAACAGGAATAAAGCCCGATGCCATCTTTTCCCTCTCCCTCCTGTATCTATATTGATTGAGACAGTCTGAAAGGAAAAAAAGTAAAAGAATGGGAAGCTGGAAAAGCTGTTATACATGTTTTGAGTCTGAAAAGAAGCAGAAAGGTACTGTATATTTATTTGGACCTCTACAACTGCATGCATTTAATGAGACTGAGAGAACCTGTTAGAAAACCCTGCTGGGATTTCTTCTGTGGCTTTCACAGTCTCTGAGTTGGGCCCCAGGGGTATCTGAGCATGGCATGTATCTTCTGTGGCCCAACTGGGACTGCTGTCTTTTCCTGCACAAAAGAGTAGAATCATAGAATGGTTTGGTTTGGAAGGGACGCGAAAGATCATCTAGTTATAAACCCCCTGCCATGGGCAGGGACACCTTCAGCTAGATCAGGTTGCTCAAAGCCCCATCCTACCTGGTCTTGAACACTTCCAGGGATGGGGCATCCACAGCTTCTCCGAGCAACTTGTGCCAATGCCTCACCGCCCTCAGGGTAAAGAATTTCTTATCATAGCATGAAGCTTAGTGAAAACACACTTTTGTGGTAAGAGGCCATGGACTAAGACTCAGTCTTGCTGGGGAAGCTGTGCCTGTGCAGGTTGACAGGCCAGTGTTGTCTAGGATAGCTTTGATCTCAGCATCAATTCTATCATCCTTCTCCAATTCTGGATGCTATCTGTGGAAAAATACATGAAACCACTTTGCTGCAAGTAGAATCCTTGGTACCTGAAACTTGGTACCTACACACTGAATTAAGCAGGATCAGTGACTATTTTCTAAAGCACAGATATGGCAGGAAAAATTTTAGACATATAGTGTGGAATGATTCACACTGTTTTGCAATCCCTCTTGTAAATTATTCCCTTACAGACAGGTAAGGGACCATCTGAAATAGAAGAAGGTGAGTTTGAGGACAGCATATGAAGCCCAGCCAGGTGGAGTTGAGTAGGAACACTTTTGGCCATTCTAGCTGGTCATTCTATAACCAGGATCTCCTGCAAACATTTGTAAGAGTGCTCTAGTTGTGCATTTGTCAGCTTCACCCGAAACAGTGATCTGGCCTGCTGACCAGCTTTGTTAAAAGCAGCAAAGCAGCTTCAAGGTAATTTGTATATACACGTGAGACAACTTTGGGCATCAAGTGACTCCTGTCTTTGGGCTATCTGATACTTCCAAGGTTTTTGCTGTCACTCCTGATCTCTTTGAAAGGAGGAAGAATTTTGGCAAAATGCACTAGTAGAAGAAGAGTGAGTTGCTGGGATCAGAGCACTGGTTTATGTGGGGTGATGGGATTGCACTGAGATGTGACAAACTACAGGGTACTAACAGTGATTTTCAGAGACATGAGGGTGGGACTGACTGTGCTTAGTTATCCAAATATCACCTTCACCATCACAAAAACACTGAATAGTTAGGGTTGGAAGGGACCTCTGGAGATCATCTAGTTCCAATCGCCCTGCCAAGGCAGGGTCACCTAGAGCAGGATACACAGGAACACGGCCAGGTGGGTTTGGAATGTCTCCAGAGACAGAAACTCCACGACCTCCCTGGGCAGCCTGTTCCAGTGTTCTGCCACACTCAATGTAAAGAAGTTCTTCCTCATGTTGAGGTGGGACTTCTTGTGTTTTAGTTTATGGCCATTGCTCCTCGTCCTGTCAGTGGGCACCACCGAAAAGAGTCTGGCACCATCCTCTTGGCACCCGCTGTGAGAGACCAGATTTAGATCTCAGGAGATTGCTTAATAACTGTACTGGGTCAGCCATGCTGTGTGTGTCAGGGCAGGGCTGTGGCTGCAGCACCCGTCACTCAGGCTGGGAGGGGACTGAGTGGTCAGTGACCCAGATGGGGATGTGACCATGGTGTCCAAGCCATATGGACAGGCACACAGGGCCTCCACCTTGCTCAGCCTTCTGTCCCTGGAGCTGCCACCATGTCATCTCCTGGCAGTGGCTGTTTTTCCTACTCCTCTCTCTTTCTCTGTTCACTCCTTCCTTCTTCTCTCTTTTCTTTACTCTTTTATTTCTCTTGAGGGTAACTTACAATGGATAAGTTGTATTTCACTGGGTTGTATGGAGTTGGTGTTTCCTGGGTACCTTTGTGGAATTTTTCTCCTTGTTGGCTTGTTATTCCTGTAAAACCCTTTTCTCAAATCAACTATTTTCTCACTAACTTAAAAGAAGTTCTCTTGGCAAACACTTGCGGTGTGTTCTCTTTACATGATTCAAGGTATCAAAGAATCAAAAACTTTGCAAGAGTTTGTGTGGGCAAAATATCTTGGAGTCTTAAATATAAGCAACTGCTGCACATTTAGGTGTGTAGCTTCAGACCTAGTGCATTACACCTGCCTATGAGATATTTAAGCGCATTAGTAAGATCCCCTCTCAGTCTTCTTCAAACTAAACAGGTCCAGGTCCCACAGCCTTTCCTCACAAGAGAGATGCTCCAGACCCCTAATCAGCTTTGTGGCCCTTTGCCTCCTAGTCTTTCTTGAACTGTGGAGATCAGAATTGAACACAGTACTCCATATGTGGCCTCACTAGGGCAATGTAGATAGGCAGGATCACATCTCTCAACCTTCTGGCCATGCTCTTCCTGATGAACCCCAGGATACCACAGATCCTCCCAGCTGAGGGCACTGCCAGCTCATAGACAACCATGGTCATCCACCAAGGCTCCCAGGTCCTTCTCCACGAGGCTGCTCTCTAGAAAGTCAGCCCCAACTTGTATTTGTACTTGTGGTTGTTCCTCCCCAGGTGTAGTACCCTACACTTGAATTTTCTCAGGGAGGGAGACATTTCTCAGGACCCAGAAATTTGGACTCATCCCCAATCTTTTTGGAGCTCTTAGTCTTCTTGAAGAGCTTTCTGCTTCCTCTGCAAGCCATGTGGCTCATCTGTCCACCTAGGCTGAGCTGGAGAGTGATTGGGGCATCAAGGCAGGATGGGTGCTCAACTTTTAGAGGTTGCACCAACTTACAAGTGCATCTTCAGCAGTCTTAGTCTTTCTGTGAGAAGCTAATTTAATTGAATTCAAAGCATCTTGTTTTGGGAGAAAATGATGTGCTGCTTTTCTTCTCTGTTACCTGATGCCCAGTATGTTACATGAGTGAAGAAAACTGGTGAATAAATATGGCTCTCTTTTAGACCCATTCATCATCATCATTCATAAGTTTTTGCATAAACCACTCAACCAGCATAGATGTTTCAGACAACTGAGAATTCACTAGTTAAGGTATTAAACATCCAGTGGCATATGTGTTTCTCTCTTTGAGTCACTTTCTGGTTTGAAATGTAAGGAATTCTACACCTGGTAGGATTTAGAAAAATACATGTAACACACCTGTAAAGATTCTTAATATCTGTGTAATTACCTGATTGAATCATTTAATCTTGTTAAATTCTTGGCATCTTTGCAATGGAGCACTGTTAGATGTACTAAGTACCTTAGAAATACTAAGAAAAAGATGACATAAATTATTTGAATGAAATATTATGTCATGAATGGATCCAAGCAAAGAAGTCACAAAGTAAAACATATTGAAAGAACACAGAAGGGGAAATTCCATTACCTAGAACTTCCTGGGAATTAATCTTTTCCCATTTATTTATTTAAATACTTTGTTTTACTCTGTAAATTGAACATGAATTCAAGTGTTCAGTCAGATTCCTTTTTAGTGATTTGTCATTCATCACATCAACGTTGTTCTGTCCAGAAACACTCATGATGTGATTTTGAACTTTTGTTTCCTAAGACATTTTTCTATTAATATTTGAGTACTACACTTTTTGCAATACATAGGCAGAAAGGAGTGAACGCAACCAAAGTAAGGTAATTTAAACACATTCAGTAGAATTATGAAGAGAATATAAGCTCATTTCCATGTGCTTCTTAGGATGCTGAAATATGTTTTCATTTTGAAACATAGAAAAACATCCATGAGGAGAGGAAAATTATGGGTAAGTAAAACATTTTTGTTTCATAACATGAAAAGTTTGGGGCTATTTGTAATTTGAAAAAAAAAATTAAAATTAAAAATCAGGAAGAATTAATCAGAAAATATAAACCCAGTAACCTTTAACATTCTTAGAACAATTTCCTCATTTAATTCCTCACAAAAGTTTTAAGAAAGCTCAAATAGCTCTGTCTATTGACAGACCTTCATTTTTGCCATGGAAACTGTGTCTACCCATATTTCCTTAAAAATCCTAACCTGAACAAAGATTCACAGAGATGCATATTTTTATTTTGTTATTTGATTTCAGATAGCAGATGAATCAGGCTACTTATTGTCTTGTCTTAGTCTCTTGGCCTGAATGTGATTGGGTCACACATTTCACATATACTCTACTGTTGTAATCAGTAACTGAGTAAACTTTTCTGTGAAGAGAAAATAATCATTAAGCTATATTTTTTGTCTGGGCAACACAGACAATTTATCCTAGTCCTGAATTAGTGCTGCAATCAACTCTGGTCTGAAGCAATGAGGGCATTTTCATTCCATACTTGCTCTCTCCAATGCAGTTATTGAAAAGGTGTCAAATAGTGATTGTGAACAGCTTTCCAAAACTTGAAGAAATATCCCCAGGGTTTATTTCCTGCACTCCAGAGACAGTATGCCTCTGAGCCATCAGAAAATAGTGACATTAGCTCATTGCTAGGTAGAAAAAGGCTTCAAAGAAGGACTTCAATGTAAATTCAATGCATCTAGCTATCAGTCCTTGAGCTACACAGCCACTGGTATCTGGATCCATTTTGCAACTTCACTTGATTTTGCAAAGAAGGACTCAGACCTTCCGAAGTCCACCCACTTTTGGTGATGTTACTTTTATATTCCAAGTGAACTGGAAAACTTGGATAATACTGTGAACACATCGGTTCAGAGACTTGTAGAACCATTAAGAAAAGTTAAAAACTATGTAACCTGTGCTAAGGAGCACCTCAGCTGTACAAATGACAGACAATTTGCCCAACTGGGGGTATTGGCAGAGAGTTGGCTGTAGGACTTCTCAGTCTTGCTTGTATTACATTCAAGTCACTTCCAAATCAGTGTAAGATATCTCACAATCTCTGCAAGCACATGGAGGGATTTTTCCTCTTGGAGTCTAACTGGCAATTATGTGCTCTTTAGGGCTCATGGGGATGTTTTGCCTTCCCCTGAAGCATAAGAGATCAACTACAGCCAGTGATAGGAAGGCAGAAGGGATACACATGCTTTAAGACAGTATTGAAGTTTCTCGGCCTGAACCCTGACCTCTTGTCATTAATACTGACCCACAAACTGGCATTAGGATAGGATTCCCACTCCTCCTCTTGGAAAAGGTTCTCTGCAGGGTGAGTGGTTTCCTCAAAATTCCCATACTGGAGCTCTTTTGGCATAGCTCATCTCTTGGGTTTCTAGATAATGGCAATCTCACTCTAGCCTGTAGTTTGCTTGTAGCTTTGACTGTTAAGCTACTTGAAGACTGAAATTTCCTAGTTTAGTCAGCCTTTGATCCTAAAGAATAGAAAAGTATCTGTGATATCCTGTAGCTTATGTACTAGCCGAAGCCAGACTTGTTGATCTAACAACTCCTTTTGGACCAAAATTCCAGTAAGTTCTATTTGAGGGGTCTCAGTTCCACTCCTGTGTGAAGTCAGTCCCCCCCCAAAATGTATTCCAAATATTATTACTGTAGCAGAGAATTACATAGGGATGGATCACCCCCACTGGCAGGGAGAAGGAACTCCACTTGCAGGTGTACCCTGGTGACTAGAAGCAGGCTAAGCCTGCATCTGCCACTTTCTGGAGGACTGGGGAGGCAATAATGACATCCTATTCAGCCCTGGACTTACGCTGGCTCTGCTTTCGTCTTTACCCTTACTATCCTCTTTTGCTCCTACACTGCCTTCAAGGTTGCAAATTGCACTGTCTTTCTCTCTGGTCATGGATTAGCCTCCTATAATCTGCCTAGAAAGATGAGTTTCTAACCAATTGCTTGGTCTTGTGCCCATGCAAGGATCTCAAAACCTTTCAGTGCAAGAATGAAGAGACAGATTCTCCCCCAACAACTTGTTTCCTAAAGGAAGGATTGTTTGACCTGTAATCATAAATGCTGTGGACCCATCTGCCCTATCTTGACATCACCCTGTGTTTATAGCTGTACTTCTCTGTTTGGCTTTACAACTTCTTGAGGGGTGTCCTAGATAAGCCATGTTTTACTCAGAAACAGCGCAAACTGTTGTCAGAGTGGAGTGTTCAATGGTCTTAGAGATGTTCTCTTACAAATATGCAACACTCAGCAACCTGTTCAAGTTCATCACAGTTACTTCCACGAAAGTGTCACCAGGGGACAATGAGGAGGGTTAAATACTAGTTGGATACTTGGCGTGGAAGTTGAATTTTGAGCTCAGCCCTGGCCACTAGTGATTAAAAAGATCTATCTGAAGGAACAATGATATAATGGTTTTCATTGTGACACTGGCAGGCCATTTGTAAAACAAGGATGATGATAATTCAACCTTTGTAATGCACACAGGGATCTTTGCATGAAATGCAGTTTATATGTGCAAAGTATTTTTACTATTAATAGAAGATACAGTTCTGTCAAACATTGGAGCAGACCATCCTTGTTTTCCATCTGTGTTGATGGGGAATTGCTGATCTCCAATGGCAATGGGATGAGTGATTACATTTTCTGTGTGTTTGTTGCACAGGTGAAGCTAGAGTTAATGCTTGTTTTGGAAATAGGAGAACCACCATGTCATAGACCTTGACTTTTGAAAAGTGAAAATAACAAATTATGTTTGAAAAACACACTACAAATGATGGCAAGACTGAACATTTGCTAGTTGTTTTGTTATAGTTTGCCATAAAATGAACAGAGAGATAGAGTAATGGGAATAGGCAATGATAAATTCTTCCTCCGCAATGTGGGATCCAGGAGTGTTTTTCCTGCTGGGACAGGACTCAGATGTGCATCATTTCCAGACAATCCTGGCTAGTTCTGCAGAGGAAAACCAGGCTCAAAGTCAAGAGGGACCCTCAAAATACTCCAGGAGGGCCCCAGAGAAACATCTCAGGAGACCAAAGCTGTAGAGGACACCTGCCACGTGATAAAGGTCCCACCAATACAACCAAGCATTTGCACTGCTCGAGTTTGGCAAAACTTGCATATTGCTTGACTGAAAATATCATTATCTGGAATATAAAAGTATTAATGTTTGGAACATTCCCAAGTGATCCTGCTTAATGACAAACCTTGGCTGTCCTTAGCAGACATAACATTTCAGCAGTGACCCTTGGCTGCTAGGACAGTATAACGAAAGAAACAAAACCTCTTTTATTATTTTTCCTGAATCTCATGAAAGGGCTAGCTTTCTGTAAAGAAAAATGTGTAAAAAGCAGCTCATTCAGCAATTTCTTACCTGGAACCTATTCCTCTGCCTTGCAAGTTGAAGGCAAACTCCCATTAACTTACATGGGAGCAGATGATGCACTAATTTCTCCAGGTCACAGGAACTCAGTGTTGCCAACATGAAGGAAATGGCAAGCTATTGCTTATGCAAACAGTCACATTTGGCCAAACAACAGACAGAAGCTTACAGATTGTTTCAATGTCAAAGCAAATTATGGTAGCAATTAAAACCCATGTCCCATGATAAATTACTGTTGGAGATCCTTGCAAGAGTATCAGAAATAGGAAAGAATTTCACAGCCACTGAAAGACATTCTGCTTCTACTTGGAGAAAAAAGACATTCTCCCAGATAGAGAAATGAAGCACAGTCTTGGCAGGGAATAACTAAGAGATAAAGATATTATGAGGTAATCAGGGAGTAACGCTTCAAAAGAATATTTTTTAAAAAAGATATTATTTCCTTTTTATTGGGATTAAATGCTTATAACAACAGTATTGTTTTAACCTTGCCAATATGCTGTCAGTGTCAATTTTATTTAAAAGAAGGAAATAAACAAAAGGCTATTATTACAAGGAATTGAAGCTGAAATGGTGAAGCTTTATTACTTATATGATTACATTCAAAATTAAAGTCTGTACGTCAAATGAAATCCTGGCACATACTCATACATTTCATAGGAGCTTTTGGGCTTGACATATGTACCCCTGTGACAACAATATCATCAAATAATGGAAACATTGTATATCTATTAGAGAATAGCAATTTCGTAACAAATTTCTATAGACTTATTACATATTGTCAGAAATAAGAGTAATGGACATAGTACAAATCCAAACCATATGTTCCATGAAAGAGTATGTCCTTCCAGCATTTTTCAGAGTTATAAATTATCTATCACACTACCAATAAAGTACTGTAGAGGTAAGGTCACTGACCCTAAAGCACTGACATTTAGTTCAAGAACCAACCCCTGCAGCTTAGCACTTCATCCAAATTTCCAAATGTGAAAAGGAACTCTTTTTTCCTTTTCCTATGATGTTTTCCCACAGGCTACTCTGCTTGCTGACGTTTCCATGATAATATTCTTCACATTCTGTCAATTTACATTTAGTAGCTCTCCTACAGTAACAGGAAACTTTTAGATCATCTCCTCTGTGCATACATACAGGCACTGTATATGCTCTGTGTCCTCATAAGCATTTACTTGGCTGGACCACTGGAAAATTCCCCCACTCTCAACCAACTAAATGTGATAGTTTGGGGGTAATGGTGCCTCAGGTTGTCATATGTGAGGAAAACAGCTGTAAGGAATGGCTTCCCTTCAACAGAATAAGGGGCAAAGTGGCCTGAGGACCAGGCTCGGCAGTCAAGACGCAGGTCCACCAGAAGGCTGAACATCCACAAAAATGTTGCATCAATACCACACAAGCTGGAATGAGAGAAGTACCCAGTCAGCAAACACAGAGTAAAAGATAACAGTGGGGGGAAAAGAGAGAAAATAGAAAAGGAGGTGAAAAGAAACTGCAAAAGTCTGAAAATGATTTTTCATTGCAAGCTGCGGTAATTTTGTCACTATTGCTTTTTGGTTTTGCTCATCTTGCTACTTTCTCACTCTGGCCAAATCCACCTTGAAAGATTACAGATCACATTCTCAGGTGGGGTAAATCAGCTTAGCTCCATTGGGCCCAGATGGCAGCACTACTTCCCACAGGTGTTATTACTGTGCCATATGCCTGTAGTGTAGTCAGCCAAAACTTAAAAATTGAAAAATAGAAACTGCTGTTTTCACCTTACCCTGACTTTAAAATATCCTGCTTTCTAAACATTTGAGCCTTACTGTTACAGTAACCCTAATTGCTCCCCATTTCAAATATTTCTGCATTATGTATTGCTCTGGAACAACACTAGGCAAACAGGCTGCAGGTTGAATAAGAAGCCTAACCAGAGAAATGGAGAGAAAAGCATCCAAAATTATATTGCTTTGAGACTGCAGTCAAGAGACTTTTCTGTACCTCACATGGTATCAGTCTCTTTCCTCTCTCCAGGCACCTTAGTTTACTGATGAGCCAGATGACATACACTCTCAGAATTCCTTTGCATATGAAATTTGCAGAAGACCACAAGACCACATTTTTTTCTTTTCTTCTTGAATTTTTAAAAACCTCCTAGAAGCAACTATTTGTTCATGGGAACATGAATGTGCAATTCTCATGCTGGTACTGATCCATTATACTCAGCACTGTGAATGAAAACCCTTACACTTCAGAAGCAGCTGTCAATTTGTATCTCAGAGTGCATTCTTTCCTCTTAGACACAGGAAAGCTGTCAACCCCATCCAGTTAGTTATTTATTGACTATGTTATATAGTTTTCCCATGGCTGTAGGTGATCTCTTGTGGGAATGGCTTGTTTTTTTCCACCTGACTATTATTGCACACAATTTTCCTAGTTTACATTCCAGGTCAGGAAAGCTCCAGGGGTGACTTGGAGAATTGTTCTCCAGCTCACTAACAGGATCATCACTTACATGCAAAATGCTCTGAAGAGATTCTCCCATTTCTTTAGTTTTCCCCTTTTGATTAATACAATGTATGGACAGTTCATTTGGGGCAGCTATAACTCTGTCAGAGAGGTACCTCTAGAGAACTTTGGAAGCTGAATATGTTCAACTTTGTTTCTCATTCTTGAAGTCCAAATATTCACAAAGGAACCATTTCCACAGTTATGCTACTCATCTGCACATTTTTCTTTCTTTGGGTGAGGGGGAAGAAAATTAGATGTGAGGAGCTAAAGGGAAAGTCAGAGATGTAGATGGTGAAGAGGACTGAGATGGATAAAGGCTTGTCTACCCTGCACACTGAACACCTTCACGCCACCATGGCATGCGCTTGCTCCTGTTGTGAGGCTTTTTTACCTTGACAAAATGGTGGAAACAGAAATTAGTGTTATATAGTCATATATTTATGATTACTATATTACTTTAAGTCTGTTTCTTTCTTTTTCTGATTGTGCTATGAATATAGGTCCTCTGTAAATATTTTTCTGAATAAAACAACTTCTATTGCTATTATAGGTGGGAATTTTCCCTCTGTTTCGTAATAGAACTAAACTCAGGTGGCTTAGTATAACTTGATTTGGTTTGATTTGGGTTGGCGTGGAAACATTAGGATCATTTGAGGGTTTTGTAATTCAGATGACACAGATCAACAGACATGCCTAAAACCTTTCAACAAATTCTGAGGGAACTGCAAGTTTGGCAGTTTTGACACAAGCAAGCCAGTATGTCTACATTTTTCTTGACCAGTGGTCTCACAGTTGGTGGTGGGGAGTGCTTACAGCTCTCGGTATAGTGAGATCAGTAGGAACTCAGCACTTCTGTAATAGGGCCACAAGAAAACTAAAATCCTGGTGCTTGCCCAGAGATTTGTTGATGATGAATAACAGGCAAACAGCTAATGCATCTTAACACATAGAAAATATTTATATAAATGGGAGCATTTTCTTTGGTTTTGATCTGTGTGAGTTTCAGCCCGGCAGACTTATAATTGTTGCAAGAATCACAGACTAAAACCTATTCAAAGCTCTTGAATTCCACTAATTTTCCAAACTGAAGCTGACCCAAGTGGTAAACATCATAAATATTTTGGTGCAGAGCTCGAGAATAACCTTGGCTCTTCTCAAAGCCTCTGGAGTCCAGAATCATTGTGACCAATTTTTGTGTGTGTGTTAACAAAAGTTGTGACCTAAAGGACACTAAATAGTTTTAAGGTTTCCTGAAATAATATCTCTCACTCCATAAGGCAGCTGAGTGTCTCAGCAATGGTCTTCTAAAGTGTTTTGACAAACTAGAAAGGGACAAATTATTCATTTCTTAAGTAAAATTCCTACACTAAACACCTTCTTTTTCACTGTCTCAGATACTTGCCATTAAATTTTTAAAAAATTGATAAATTACAGGAGTCTGTACTTATTAAGATTTCTTTTGGAGTTTAGAAGATCCAGTGATCCTGACTACCACTGGGTACAGCAGCAGGGTACTTTTTTTAATTCTTAGTAGCAAATCAACAGTTTGCCTATAATACAATTTAAGTTAGCTATGAGTTGTGCAAAAAAAAAAAAAAAAAAAACAAAGTATGTGTGTGCAAGTGATAGAAACCCTAAAGCAGATCTGAATGGTTTCAATGTAATATTCCACTGAAGAGACCACTCCACGAATTCTTTGTTATTAGACTTCGTAATGTTTATTTGGACATGAACTTTATTATGTGGAGTGAATAAAAGATTGGAAACAAATGCTAGTGGTAAACAGCAAAAAACTGACTTGGAGGGAAATCTGCAGGGATTATACATGATCCTGATTTTATTTAATTACTTTACTTACATGAAAAAAGGGAGTATTTTATATATATATATCTATAGATAAATATACGCCAGCTCTCCTGTCCCTCTGTCTCAGGGGTCAGTTTTGTTTCGCCTGCCTGTGTGGTGGTGATTTCCAACTGCAAGCTGTGTCATGCATATGAAATAAATGGAACCTGGGAACTGTGAAACTTTATTTCGATTCTCATTCCTGTTTTTCTGCCCTCAGCAATTGCTTAGTCTTCCTCACATGTACACTGGTGAGAACGCAGAAATTCTTTCTCCAAAGGGACTTTCAGGGTTAGAAATATGTGCAGGAAACAGCACAATCAGATTCAACTGAGAAAACAACACAAACTAATATTTCTAAGGAAAAAACATCTTAACTGCATAATCATCAGGAGGGAAATACTTGGAAGCATTTGAGGTTATACAGATTTAGAGAAGATAATAGGTAACAAATCTGATGTGACCTAGCAATATCTTGTTACAGCAAAGGTGCAGTTGTGTTTGTGAGTCATGTAACAGAGGCATCTTGTCAGTTCTCAGGGAGGTAATTTTCTCTCTCAAGGTGCTGCAAGAGGCTTTCCTCTGGGATTTGATGCTCTACACAGTTCTGGACTCCTTAGCTTGAGAATGAAGTCTGTACATCAGTGATAGGCCACACATATAATTGAGGACATAGAGAGAAACTGTAAAGATTCAGAGAACTAAATTCATATGTTTTATCAAAACAAAGACTACATATGATGGAGGGGGGCAGAGTCAGAGAACCATATGTGAAGACACTTCAAGCAATGTAGTGCTTACTACAAAGTCGCTTACTTTTTAAACTTGGCTGCCAATCTTACAATGTTTCTTTCTCTCCTCTCATACCTGTCCTGACCTCCTTTGCTTTATTTCTTCATGGTGAAAGTGATTGCAGAAGTATTCAGGATAAAGGAGTGGAACAGAGATGGAGACTTCTTATGACATTAGACCAGTTTAGGCCTGACTTACAGTGGAATAGGATTTCTCCTCAGTGATCATTCTCATTAGTTTTGGCAAAGAGCTATGTATAAAGGGTGGGAAATTCCTCACTGTAACAGGAGAAGAGTAACAAACACAGACATACTGACACCACCCCAGAAAATATCTGTGTCTTTTTCTTCCTGCCAAAATCGTTAGAAAGCTTGTGCTCTACCTTACGCAGCTGGGTTGAAAATAGTAGCCAATGTTACACAAGTGTTATCTAGGTTCAGCTAAAACCACAGGATTAGCAGCGGCTGCGGCCAGCCCTGAACCCATACTGAACACATGGATGTACAGAGCCCTCTGTCATTGCTCAAGACAGTTTAGCTCCCTAGGATCACAATGAAACCTTCAGAAAATCAATGGCAGGTGGAGTAAAAGGATAAATGTCCTATCAGTGAGTTCTTCTGAAATGATACCCAAGCAGTTGCCATAAACTTTATCATTTGGGAAACTTTGAAAATGATGACACCCCGGAGTATCACAGAGGAAGATAGTTTTAATTTCAAAACAGTTTTTAATTTCTAAAGAAAAAGGAGGCACCACAAATATCTACATTGTACTCTCACAGAAGTCAGTACGAGTGAGGAGGGAGGTATATGTTGAGGTTGTGCTGAAATAAACCTGCTCTGTCAGCCCTGGCTGTAGCTTCTTTTCTTTGCTAAACCCATTTCTGCTGGGGTTTTTTAAATGTCTGCCTTAGTGGGAGTAAGAGAAGGTCACCTTTCCTTTCCTTTGTACTCTGCCTTTCACGTGGACTTTCTACTATTTACTGTGCTCCCTAATGTGTCAATATTACATTTATAGCATATACTGTTAATATGGTAGATGCAGTATACATAACTCTATATACACTAATGGTTTTGTGTTCTTTCAACACAGATACCGAGTTAACAATTTTCCAAATGTTCCAGCCTGGAGTTTTAGATCAAATGCACATTGTACTGCTAAGATTTATCTTTACTATTAATATCACTGTGCGTTTGCAAAACAGACCAGAAATTACAGGGACTGCAAGAAAAATAGATGCTGTAAAGGACACATTGAAGTTCATGTGTGAAGATCTGACCATTGAGAAATCTTGGTGATTAAGAAAACCCAAGAAAATTGATAAGGACCCAGCACGCAGCCAATTTAAGGAGCTCCAATTTTTGTTATTTTATTAATTTTCATGGTGCTAATATGAAAAGTGTTGTAATATAGAAAATTGCTAATGCAATAACTGTGTGCACATATGTGTTTTATGTTCTGGTCAAACCCAGAGCTAGACGGCATTCAAAATTTCCTAACACCTAATTCTCTTTCTGCACTTCATGATTTAACTGTCATGATCTAACGGAAAAGGAGTCCCCACATGAATATTTGGGCTGGACTGAGTCTCACTAACATCCTTGGACAGGCCAGAAGTCTTTTTCCAGCTCACAGTGACATGCTGGGGCTCTGATCTGACACTGAGAGATGTTCCAGGAGTTGCTCTGCAGAGTTTGTGACTGTTCTGCTGTAACCCTGAGGTTCATGAGACAACAGCTGGGAGCTTGGCATTATGTTGTCTGAATTGGTATGTATTATGCTATTCAAACCAGAGTAACACCTGGAGGGTTCAGTCAAGGTGGTTTATGTGTTATATGAGCATGTAAAACAGACAGGCAAATATTGGAAAAAAGAATTACCATTGCTCCCATTTTCAGGGGAAAACTAGGAACTAAAACTTCATTTTCAAGGAAGACAGAAGTTTTGCATATGCTTTGCATAGTTTCTTTAGACTCCTTTAAAATTCCAGCTAAAGACATCGTTTAGCTTTCAGGGTTAACTCCGTCTGAAGGCAGCTGAAGATACAAATGCTCGAAAAAATAGACCTGTGGCAATTTGCCAGAGTTACACAGGAACTCTGAATCATACCATGCATATGTATCAATGTGCATTTGAGCTGGGATATATGTTGTGTTGCTTGTATACTGCACGGCATTCTTCCACAGAGAAACTTTATAATACATACTTAAAACATTTGCAGTATCTCTTCAAGTGCTCATCTCTGCAAAATTGTACTACTTTAAGTAAAGCATTTCAGTTACAAGAAATTGCACTGCCAGTTAAACTGCAGTGTTTTCCTCTACTGACTCTGAGAATATATATTACTCCAAGAGCCAGAGCAAATATGAGTTTAAAGGTGTTTAAACAAATGTACACTTCAGTTGAAAGAAGTTTGCAATAACTAGATTCAATAAAAAATTCTAATTGTAGGCCTCAAGTTAAGTCCTGAAACACATTTTTTGGTCCCCATGTGCCTTGTTTCCAAGATGGTAGCACCTGGAAAAACATGCAGTTTGATTTTTGTGAGAGATGTGAGCTCCGATAGTCAGGACTGCACTGCACCGCCTGTTTTAAAAGTGGTGGCAAGGTTGCTGCAGTTTAAGTGGATATCTTTTATACAAGGGAATAAGAATGTGTTGGCCTATGAAAAACACTGGTCGTATGTAGTTTCTATGCAACAAAGCAAAGAAACCAACAGCCTCTTTTAATAACCAAGGCAAAACTTTCTGAATATTGTGCCAGCAAAATGCTGTTGCTTTTCCTAAGAATGCTTTTGTCTAAATGCCCCTTCAGTTGCACCTATTGATTCCTTCAGGTGAAAAATGGGACAGTGCTTTTTATACCTTCACTATTTTTCTGACATCCTTGTAGAAAGAAAATGCAGTCCTTAAGGTAATTGAATTTTTAACAAGATTTTACCAATTTCCTTATGATGGTTGCCTTTTACTTCACATCATTTCCTGTGGTGAAAATAATCTCAGTGGTCCATGACCTCTGCTTCCTCATCGATTAAAGCATAAACAAAAATCAAGTGCAAAATGTGAGAAGTTAATCTTTACATGTGTAATATTCTTGGTTTTAGTTTATTGCTTTGTTTTGGGGTTTTTTGAGAACGATTTTGCATCATTCTGTTTGCTTCTTCAAATGGTGGTAAAGGCAAGTGGGATGAAATGAGAGCTCCTTCCTGAGGGGCAGGCAAGGGACACTGTCCCTGCTGGGGCACAACAGGCTCTATAGGAGGTTCACAAGCCATTCCTGCAGTGGTGAATCTGCAGCTGCCCTGCACAGTAAATTAGTGCAATGTTTGTATTCTGTTAGTTTTCACACCCCCTCCACAAGTGAACTAAATGTGATAATTAAACCAGACAATTAATAAATGATGAGCACAGGATGACTGGGGGCAGTGCTTCATCATAAAGAACAAGAAGCACCGAAAGTGCTGAGAAAAACGACCGGTAACAAGCAGACCCCAGGCAAGCTTTCCCACAAAGTTCTGCCAATATGCCTCGGTCCTGATTTACAGCACTCCCGTGGCTTCCCTCTGAGCCGTGTCTGCTCCAGGAACTGTCAGTGGTGTGAAACAGCTTTAGGAGTTTTTGCAGGTGGACTCCTCTCTGCTCAGGGCTGCACTGAAGTCTTACGTGTCTCTGGACTGTAACATAAAAGGCAGAGTGGGGGAAAGCGAACACATTTTGCAGGAACTGATCCTACTTTGGGAAGCTTTGCCATAGGCTTCCCAAGTGGGTCTGGATAAGCTTTGTCATCTTGCTGTCTAAATTCCTTCTATGTAGCTCAGGGATGGTAAGAGCAATATTACCTACCTGTTGCATAGCAGGGAGTGTGCTGGTTAATTGCTGAGTGTTTATACAGGGGAATCAGTAGAGAGAGTGCTATATGATAGCTAAATATTAGTATGAAATCACAGCAGATAATTACATGTATCCTCCCTCGTACAGCATGGTGAGATCTATTTGTTATTTCGAGCCACATTTTCCAAAACCTGAAAATACTTAGTGTCTGTTTAAAAGAACTATTTCAAAGAACACATGCTGGTTTGGGTTGTTTCCCACTGTGCATAGCACCTGCACACAACCAACACTGGTGAGCATTTTGCTTTAATGGAAAAGGTAAAATGAAGTGTTACTTCTCTTTAGGCTCTGTTAAAGGAACACTATTAAAAATACTTGTTCCATAGCCAACTTTTTTTCCCCTTTTTTTGCAGTTGTATCTGCTTTGGTGTACATCTGTGCCTGAATGTGTTCCTCTTGCCTTTATGTCCTGACAGACATCTCCCACCAGAGCCAAGAGAGGCAGGTTTATGAGACATGTGCCACTTCATTTTCAGAGGGGGAGGAAGGTTTTCATAAAACATGAGGCCAGTTTCACTTGTCATCACAGACAACATAGTGACTTCCTGCAGGAAAGGATGAAGCCGAGGGGGGTGAGTCAGGGCTGATAGGTCCTAAGCTGACTGTACAGATCTAGAGGTTATAAACACCTTTTATCACACAGCTCACCACACTGTTCAGGGTGGAAGGCAAAGCAGTAGCAGCTGCAGCAGCAGTGTTTTCAGTAGTGTCCCCATAGCGGTGTGTCATCCCTCCCAGGGTGGCAGTGGTGGGGGAGTTTTCAGGGCAGTGAGCGTCACTCAGGGTGCAGAAGAGCATGAAGGCAAGACCAGGACATCTCACTGAGGCTGGCTTCTAGGGCTTGGAGCTTCCAGCTGTAGCGTGGACCATCCAGCTTCAGGGTTAGGATCAGCTGAAGAATTTTTCTTGAAGAATGAAGATCAAGAGACACTGCTCTTTATTACTGCCCTGAGAAGTAGCTCACAGGTCCAAGCCAAATGCACATAAAAACTCTTGTAGGTATAGAGCCTTGAGGGATATTACCTGCAAAACAGAGGGGGCAAAACCAGTCTATTTTCTGTGTTAGTTGTTAAGGGCACTAGGTGGACCAGCAGCTTGGAGAGGTACAGTGAGGGGGAACTAGGTGCTACATGCAGTTGTTAGGAAGGACTCAGTATCACTGCCCATAGACAAGGGGGCAGGCTGTCATGCCTTACAGTTGATAAATGATTATACCAGACAGATGGATACATGCTGGAGACACCATGTGGAAATGGTGTCCACAGGAGTTAGTTTCCCACTGATTTTTTTCCCCTGCCTGACACAAATTCTGTTGAGAAAGTATGAGACACAGTTTGAGAATGAGTCTTCTTGGGATGATTGCTTTTCTTAGCCAGGGAAGGGAAGACTTGGTGGCATCCAGTGATGTAGAAGCTGGTGCCCATGATACTGAAACAAAGCCCTACTTTCCTCTTGTTGCTGTAGATCTGGCACCTGTAACAAGGTCCAGGAAGGGTCTGTTGGGTACTTCTGCAGGTGTAGGTACAATGTGGGGTCCTGGCTCCTGTCAAGGTGGGACTGATGTGTACCTCTTGGGGACAGACATCTTATTGACACGTTCATAAGAAGTGCCACCAAACAGTGCTCCATGTCTCAAAAAATGGCATTTCCCACAGCCACAGTCAGCCTGCTGACCACCCCACCAGGAACTTCAAGAATACCTCATCTCCTGGGAAGTTTGCCTTCTCCCACTCATAAAAAGGTGTTTTATGCTTTAAGACTGGATGCATGCCAGCCTTCATTCATAGTTGGACTTTACTTCTCCAGCACCTCAGTCACCTGGGCAGCAGTCGCTAAATATGTAAGGTTTAATTAGCGGTGTCCTGCATGTGCTATTTCTATATGGAAAGAAGGGCACAGGATCCCTCCTGGACCCATGTTGTCCTCCCAGGAGATAGGCCTGGGGCCACTGGCCTCTGCTATGAACAAGAAGTATGTGACTACTCCCTGAGTCCCAGGTCTTGGACTAAAACATGATAGCCATGAGCAGACTGCTGAATTCACTCAGAAAGGTGTGCAGAGGAGGACTTGGGACAGGTACCAGAAAAAGTTTAGTACTGCCTTTCCACCAAAACCCTTCTGAGGTGGAAGATGAACCTTGATTCCATCTTACTCATACTCATTTTCTGATTTGAGCAGTCTCCAGAAGCAATGTCAAAGTATAACAGATGAAGAAGTTCCAGGCAGTGCAGAAGCTGAGTTGGGCTCCCCAAACCACCCAACAGGGCAGACATTCCTCACTTTCTCCTAGTGATGCATCTCCTTTCTCTTCCTCTTTCTCCAGCCCCCCCAAACCCTGCCTCCCTACCTTCTCCTCACCCCCTGTTGCCTGGTGGGACCCCTTGGCACATCTCATTGCTGCTTACACTGCTTGGAAGCAGCATCTCTCAGCCTGATTATAGAAGCAAGTAAGTCCCAGGAAGTTTTAGCATTCCCACTTTCCTTCAGCACATTCTGAGCTGTGCTCAGCAGTCTGGACAAGGTACAACAAAGTGTTCAAAAACATCAATGGCAATGCAGCATCCTGCTCCAGACCTAATTTTCCTTATTTGTCTACCAATGGAAAGGTATAAGAAGGAGGAGTGAAACTGCCTGACCACATCATAGTTGGGCTGCAGCCATGTGGCAAGGCTTGAAGTCTGTGATGTACATGGGATTTGGAAATCTTTCAAATCTTTTTATATGGCAGAAAGTGACAGGACAAGGCACAACGGTTTAAGACTGAAAGAGGGCAAGTTTAAATTAGATATTAGGAAGAAAGTCTCTACTCAGAGGGTGGTAAAGCATAGGAACAGGTTGCCCAGAGAAGCTGTGGATGTGCCATCCTTGGAAGTGTTCATGATGAGTCTGGATGAGGCTCTAAACAACCTGATCTAGTGAATGGCATCCCTGCCTATAGCCAGGGTATTGGAACTAGATGATCTTTAAGGCCCCTTCCAACTCTAACCATTCTATGATTCTATGAAAGAGTAGACAGGACATGGCACTTACGGCAGTGGGAATGGTCTGGATATGGCCAAGTGCCTTAGTTCATGGAAAAAGGAAGCTCTCAACATGCCAGAGGTGTGGATCAGCCCCTTCTGTCATTAGCATGCTTCTATATTCAGTCTGAAGTATCATGAGCCATAAGCAGGCATCTTCACATGGAAGAAGGAGTTTTTTTGGTGAGACCTGTGCTAGAATATTCCCCCCAGCTCTGCTGAGCACATTTAAAAGACTCAATTAAAACATTGCAAGAGTAGAAAATTGGAATTGCTTAAGGCCTAGGGAAAGATTCTTTATAGTGAGAGACATGCAGAGAGGGGTTATCTGGTCTGTTGGTGTAAGAGAGGGACTGCACTGCCTACCATGATTGTGCCTGCCCCTCCATTTCCCCTCATGAGGATGTTGAAGATTGCAATGACATCTCCCCTCAGTCTCCTCTTCTTCAGGATGAACAGACCAAGTGCCCTTAGCCACTCCTCATACAGCTTCCCCTCAAGGCCCTTCACCATCTTTGTTGCCCTCCTTTGGACACTCCCTAATAGCTTAATATCTTTCCTATACTGTGGTGTCCAAAACTGCACACAACATTTAAGGTGAGGCCACCCCAGTCAGAGCAGAGCAGGACAATCTGGTGACGCTTTGCCTGATGCCCCCCAGGACATGGTTGGCCCTCCTGGCTGCCAGGGCACTGCTGACTCATACTCAACTTGCCATCGACAAGCACCCCCAGGGCGCTTTTGTGGCACTGCTTTCCATCATCTCATTCCCCAGTCTGTCCAGGGTTGCCCCATCCCAGGTGCAGAATCCAGCACTTTCCCTTGTTGAACTTCATATGGTTGCTGATTGCCCGGCCCTCTAATTTGTCTAGGTCTTCCTTCAGGACCTCTCTGCTTTCCAGGGAGTCAGCAGCTCCTCCCAGTTTAGTATAATCTGTAAACTTACTTAGTATCCCTTTGAGTCCTGCATCCAGGTCATTTATGAAGATGTTGCAGAGAACCAGCCAAATGAAACCCTGAGAAATTCCACTAGTGACAGGTCACCAGTCTGATGTTCCCCCCATCCACTATTACTCTTGTGCCCAACTTGTGGGCCAGTTGCTCACGCATCACATGGCATGTTTATCCAGCTGTGTGCTGGATATTTTGTCCAGAAGGATACTGGAAGAGACAGTATCAGAAGCTTTATTGAAATCCAAAAAAGATTACATTAACTGACTTCTCTTGATCAGTCAGGTGAGTTACCTTGTCATGAAAGGAAATTAAGCTTGACAAGCAGGACTTTCCCTTCATGAAGCCATGCTGACTCTGACCGATGACTGTGTTGTCCTTCAGGTGTTTTTCAAGATCTCCCAGAATAATGTTCTCCAAAATTTTACCAGTCACTGAAGTACAGCTGTCAGGTCTGTAGTTTCCAGGGTCATCCTCTTGCCCTTCTTGAAAACTGGGACAACATTCTCCAGCTTCCCATCAACTGGGACCTCTCCAGATTCCCAAGACCATTAAAAAATCATTGAGAGAGGCCTCGTGATGACATTAGCCGGGTCTTTAACTATTTTCAGATGAATCTCATCAGGTCCCATAGATTTATAGGGATCCAGCTGGAGCAGCAGATCCTGCACAACTTCAGACTCAGCTGGGAATTTATCATTCTCACAGCCTTTGGCCTCCAGCTCAGGGCACTGGGACCCTCTTAGCCCACCATCAGCACTGAAGAGGGAGGCAAAGAAAGCATTAAATGCCTTGTCTCTGTCCCTGTTTGTGAGATGACCATCCTCGTTTTGTAATGGATTGATGCAATTTCTACACTGCCTTTTGCATTAGTATGTTAAAAAAACCTCTTTTGTTTTGGTCCCCCACATTTCTGGTCAGCTTCATCTCCAAGTGAGTTTTGGCTGCACACATTTTCTCCCTACAATGGCAAGAAAAATCTTTCCCTGTATTCTCCCCATGTCACTTGACCTTGCTTCTACTGGGCATACACCTTTTCTTTTTCTGCTTTACCTCTAAAAGAAGATCCCTGCTGGCCTTCTGCCTCATCTGCTTGACTTCCAGCATTTGGGAATTGCCTGCTCCTCGCCCCTTAGGAGGTGTACTTAAAAAGTGACCAGCACTAATGAACCCCAGCACCTTCAAAAGCATTTTCCCAGGGGATCTTACTCACTAGTTCTCTGAGCACCCTGAAGTCTGCTCTCCTCATGTCCAGGTTGAATTTTCACTGGCACTTTTCCACCTGTCAACAGAGATTTTAAACTCAATCAGGCATTTGGATGATACTCTCGGGAAGATGGTGTGAATCTTGTGGATGATCCTGTGCAGAGCTAAGGGGTGGACTCGATGATCCTGGTGGGTCCCTTCCAACTCAACATATTCTGTGATTCTGTGATTGCTTCGTGGTTGCTGTGAACAAGACAGCCACCAATCACCTCTTCATTTATGAAACCCCCTCTGTTAACAAGCAATAAGTCAAGGCGGGCATCTTTGCTAGTCAGCTCCTTTAGTACCTGTACCATGAAGTTATCATCCAGGTGTTTTAGGAAGCTTCTGAACCTTTTGTGTCAACTGTGTGATGGTCTCAGTTAATTTCTGTCAAGCTCAAGTCCCACATAAGGACAAGGCAGTTGATTTGGAGGTGACTGATTTGGATGACAGGCAGCTCTGGCAAACAGACAATGTAAATGGGAGGTTTTTCTCCTGGTGCCCTTCAAGCAGATCAGATGTAGTTCTGAAACATGTTTTTAACCATAGAAAAGTTACTGGAACAGATGTGATAGCAAAATTTAAAGGTTTGTGGTATATAGAAACCAAACTAAGCATTCTTGTCTGATCTGAGACTGTCTCTTTTTCCACCAGAAATGTGAAATAACTTTGTACATCTTTTATTGAAGGTATTTTAGTGAGGCATAAACTCAGTCATATTTTCTAAGAGGTGCAGCAAGGCAGAAATATCTACACAGACTGTTACTAGTAGTCCTCTAGCACAAGATAACTTCTTATTTCATCATGCCCTTGATAGCAATGACTTGGTCATGTTTCCCACATGTCCAGGCAAGGGTTCAACCTGGTCACTTGAGCTGGCAGAGCAAGGAGGCTGGCAGAAGAAACCTGATGGCACTGCAGATGGTGTCATCACCTTCCCTCTGCAAGCCCAAGCATGGAGTTGACCAGAGTGCAGCTTTGTGCCAGGACAGATGCACCAGTTTAGGCCTTGTGTCTGCCAAGTGCATCAGCTGTGATCCCCTCAGATCCTAGATAGTTCTCAAAACTGCTCCCATGGGTGAAAACCTGGACCACCAAAGCCACTCCACTGAGCTCCAAAGAAGCCAAGAGAAAGTGTCTCATCCCAATCAGGGACACATATCCACAGGATCCAGTGTCTAAGAGTAAATAAAACACAAAGCACACACAGAAAATACAGATCAAAATGACTAGTTAGAAAGTTTACCTTTTATAGTTCCAGTAATTTTACTCAGCTGTGAGCAGATGTGTATTAATGGATGGATTTAAAATGACTAAGCTCAGACAGATCACAAATGTATTTTGGCAATGTAATCCACAAAGTAATACTTATGACAGAACATGCACAATAACACTAATATTTCAAGAGGGCTTTAGAAAAAGATAAGATTTACTAGTTGAGAATAAGAAATAAGATTTGATATTTAAATGTACAGGGACTTAAACATTTGGATGAGGAGATAGGAGTAACACTGTGAAAGGTTTTCAAAGTTCAAACAAAGAATCCTGAAGTCAGCTCTTAGCAGGATATGCTGAAGTGAGTTATGTACACTCATGCAACTACAGTGATTTCTGTACATGTTCAAGAGCGAAGCTTCTGCCTATTTTTGTACAGTTGTGGTCAGTTGAGGCTTTTACTGATAGTAAAATTTCTGATTGTTCTCAATACCTCACAGACACTGGTATAAACAATTCTGTGGCTACCGTGGAGTTACTTCCACTGAATGTAAGTAACAGTGAGGCTATCAGTCCCAACTAGGTTTAAGTCCATATGGATTACTTGGCATCAGTAGAGTATCTGATCACTAGCTGAACAGGAAAAATCTTTAAGTCCTGGTACTGGATGAAAGTAATGTTTGGAGAGGTGAAGCTAGAAATGGCTGGAGAGCCAAGTCAAGATAAAGTCCAGCCATAGAGCTGGAGGGCTAAATTAAGGTTAGAAGAATTTATACCAACAGAACTACATATTTGGTAATGGTTTTTTCAGATATATTCATGGTTATTAGCATGTCAAAGAAATTAACTTATGCTTTAAGATTATTTCCATTAAGAAACAGAGATACAGACCTCACAAAAAAGGGCAACTTTTTTTTTTTTAATATAACTTTTGGTTTAACAAGCCTGAGCAAGTACTGCAAAATGTATTATTCAAAACTTTGTCTGAAGTGTCTGTTGTCTTGTTATTTTAAGCATACACTTCTGTCTGTGCTGCAGGCAGATACTATATGGTAAAGACTCACTTGCAAGTGCTTTAATGGAAGTAATGTTGCAGCTACCCAGAAGAGCTACTGGATAGGTTAGGGCCTGTATACATTCTACCAAAATTTAGGCAGCTGTCCTGAAGTGTTTCAGTTAAGAGTTCATTTTCACTAGATGATCTCAGTTCCCAATGAAGAGGCCAGTTGTTCTAGAAAGCAGTTTATCTTAAATCTAGAACAGCTCTGTACACCTGCTTCTTTCTCACATATGTGAATGCAGGAGGTCCCTGAGTAATTGCACAGCAGAAAGGTTTCCTGACTCATGATGAGTCTGGTCCTTCTGTTGCCCTGACCAGGGACTGGCTGGAACATACCTGTCTCCTTTCTGCATACTGGGGAGAGTCCCATGGCCACAGATTAGGCATCACCAGAATTTCTGACTTTGGGAGCTTATCTCAGTACTCAGCATGAAACAGAATGGTGCTTCAATGGTCCTTACTCCAAAAGTTAACTCCATCCAGATGAGATCATCTTTGCACTCATTAACCCCATCTGAAATTTGCTTCTTGCTGCCCCAGCAAAAGTACCCATGGGCTTATGGGGTACCAAGGGGTACTCATGGGTCTGCATTAGAAAATAATTTTGATTTTAACATAGCACGTAGCAAATGCTAAGCATAGAAAATCTGCAAAAGAGCATTAGAAGCAAACTTAAGTCACCCAGTGCAAGCTATTCTCTTTCCTCTAGACTTTACAGTACCAGGGTGAGCAGAGCCTCACACTGCAGGAAAGAGGTCCCCAAGTGGAGCACAAGAGGAATTCCACCCTAAACAGATACCCTCCTAATGGTTTGTGAAAGATTAGAAGCCCTTGAGCTAGGCAGAGTTTGAAGGACTAGACTTTGGTAAGCTCTCACTCTTGAGTTTTGAAGGAAGCACTTTTTCAACATGTTCATGTTTCCTTTGTATACAGTGCAGGCACAGATATTCACACAACTAACATCAACAGAAGGACAGAGTGTTTCAGAGTGTGATAATCAGGACACACCCCAACTCTGGGTTTCACTGCTGTGATGAAATCAATCTCCCTATGTTTCACACATTCTAGTGTCCCCCTTTCCTATGTTGCATGACTACTAATTAGTCACTCACCTCCCCCTGTGGTGAAATCATTCCCCCAGTAGGAAGCTGAAGTCCACGCAGGAATTTCTGTTGAGCAGTGCCCAAGAGAGATTGGCACTGGACTGTGGTGCAGGCTTTGGCACAGCTGGGAGAGATGGTACAGATGTGACTTACAAGTCTCTGGTTCACTCCGTGCAGTGAAACTTCAAGTTAAAAGAACATAACACTAATGCAGAAATAGTATGAAATTTTAGTAAATGAGTATTTTATTTTTTTTCCAAATCTCAAGCATATAATTTAAATTATTACTAGGTGGAAATTTAAAGAAAGTTGTCACTATGAGAATGAAAAAAAATTAATCAAGACTATGGAATTTAATAACAGTCACTTTCTTGCTTTTACTTTGAACTTGGTCTTGAATGGTAGCACTGGGCAGTAAGTTTCCTTCCTGTCATTTATTTAATATCTGGTTTTCTAAGACTACAGATTTTTAATATTCAAATCTTTAATGATTCTCCAGGTGACTGATGACTTACAATGTTGGCTAGCAAGAAGTAGCAGATCAGCTTTTTTGTTTTTATTAGAGAGTTTCTCTGTCAAATCAAGAAGTAAACCTTATGAAAGATTGTTGAGTGTTAAAAGACAGGGAAGAGGAAAAGGGAGAATATAATGCTCATTCTCTAAAATTCTAACAACATTTGGAAAATATTAGGAAATATAAAATTTGGAAATATAATGCTCCAGACAATGGGAAAAAGGTGGATTTGGAACTGATAAAAACTAATAAACCACTGTTTGAATTAATCAAAATTTGTGGCATATGATGATCTGTCCCAGAGGTAATATCTTCTAAATAATATTTTTTTCTAATTTTTGACTATGCAGATGAAGACAATTTTGCTCTGCGCCAAAGTATCAGTCTGTTTTGAAATGAATCCTTCACTTCAGAGAAGGATACATTCCTTGTTACATTAGCCCTCCAGATTCCTGTAAAATACTGCACTTTGCATTTCAAATTGAAGGGTGGATTTGGATGCTTTCTGCTTGCCATTTTGTTTTACAAGCTGTGCCAGTCCCTTATGCTGCTCTGACACAGTATCAAAATTATGAACAATAATTTTATAGACAAGGTGGACTTTAAAGTTCATTTAAAGAACAGCTTCCAGGGAGATACCCCTGGCTGTGAATCTCCTTGCTGTCAGTGCTGGGCTTTTTCCCAGACTCTGGGAGACAGATCTGTCTGAGATGGAAGGAGGAAGCACAAACCATCTGGCAAGGCAGCTTTTTGAGCAGGAGAGGGTTTTTTAACTGAGTTACCCTGGGGGTTAGAGTGGATACAGTTGCTGGACAGTCCTGGCCCTCCGACATCTACTACCTGCTCAGGAAATGAGTGGTGGGCTAATAATTTCCAATGTTTCGAACACTACACAGGTATTTTGTGAGGAAAACAAGCATCACTCCACATTTTCGTCTAGATTTTTGGTTTAGGTAAGTTTTTCCCATTTTCACCAATGTTCTACAACTGTAGTAGCAATGCAGTTCTTCCTCACCTGACCCCACTGGGTCATGTCGTTCACCCCACTGCTTGCTGTTCTTCCACTTACCTTGGCAGTTCTACTTGTGCTGACTGTATTTATCAAAAGTCTGACTGTCCTTTCTCTTCAAGCCTGTAAGAAATTATTGAGTTTATACCACTGCAAAAATCCACAAGGATTGGATTTTGAGGAATGTAATCACGTCATAAACTGAAGCAGGGTCACATTTCCATCTGTAATAAAGATTCCAAGGTGAGACCACTCAAGCAGTTCACCAGGTTGCCAGAAGGGCTGTCCAGTCTCCACCCTGGAAGCTTTTCTAGATCTGGCTTCAGTGAAATCCTGAGCAGCCTAGTCTGAAATTGGTCTGAAACTCCTTGCTCTATGCAGGAGGTCAAGCAAGGCACCAGCAAACAAAGGTGTTTCCCCACTTGAATAATTCTGTAATTACATGAGAATCTCTTGAAATCTTGTGAGAAATAATCAGTAAAAGTCACATTCTGCCCCTCAAAAGAGCACAGCCAGCCTTGAGGGCACAATGCCTGGCTGGTATGTAAACAAATTTGGATAAAGTTATGAGGATTTCAAGAGTCAAATCTTTTCACACAGATTATTTCTCAGAGGCATATATGCTAAATACAGCAGCAGTTTTCCAATACTTCACAATATTCTTGTTCGCACAGTCAGCTAAGATAGTTAGGTTGAAAAGAGAGAGGAATTTTATCTTTGGCTCCTGAGGAGATACAAATTACTTGACTCTCACAATGGATTATTGGCTGGAAGAGGGCACAATTTAATAACATAAATTCAGAATACTATGCAGATAACACAATATGCAGAAAGTAGAAGAGGAGAAATAAGACCAAGGTCAGTAGTACAAAATGCATTGTCAGTTGTTCCGTATTAAGTAATCTGTGAAAACTGGGAGTTCTTGAAATGGATATAATATTGGATGAGGACAGGGTATTAGTTTCAGAATAATTACAATGCACTAAAATAATAACAGCATGAAAAATGAAAAGGTGAGGCATTTTCAGAAGTGTGAAATGCTGCTACACTGCACAGGTGTATGGCAAGTCTCCATCTGAGAGGACAGACACTGTTTAAGTCATCTATGCTCAGAGATGGTGAGTTAAGACCAGAACAAGAGTAGAGGAAATCTGTTAAGGGGACTAAGACAGATACCACAAGAGAAGACTTAGAGCATATTTTTCCATTCATCCAAACAAAACAAAATAATAAAAGTATTTAGAAAGCTCCACAAAGTAAAAAGGAGAGGAGCTTCTTTGAAGAATTGTCTGTACTGATTTGAGAATGACTACCTATAAATTTGTTCTGAAGGATCAGAGAAAGAATTTGTAAACATATATAGGCAGGCTGTTTGTAGCCATGAAGGAGGAGGAGCACTGGAAGAGCCCCTCAATAGGTGGTGGGTGGGTGGCAGCTGTGCTGCTCAAGTGGATGTTGCTGCATTCGTGAGATGGTCCAAGAGCAAAACCAACTCAGTGACTTCAGCAGTCTTATGTTCCCTTTGCCTCCAAGTTAAAAATATCCCTTAGCTGAAATGCTACCATGTAGCCATAAAAATTGAGATGTTAGGATACTTAAATTACACAGTATATTGTCAAATGAAAGCTGCTGCTCAAGTACCTAGCCTCATTCATCCCTGGGGGAAATACCTTGTTGCTGCTGGACCAGACTCTGGCTGTTGCAATATGAGGCGTAACAACTCAGTGATAGCACAAAACTGAGGAACAATTCCCCCTGCCACTCACTGCCTCCAACAGAAAAAAAAATCCAGCGCATGGAATGCCACTGGGACAAAAAAATACTCATATAGGCTCACCACTGCAAGCTCTGAACTACAGGAAAAGCATCAAGTGGAATGGATAAGCTCATGAGACCTTGCTCAAAACGCCTTGGAACAGAACAGAAGCCAACGGTGTTCAAGTGATGCAGGCTCTATTTTGCTTCTCTTTGTTTTTATGTTTTCTCTTAATGTCCACTGATACACTGAAACTAATCTAAGAGTAATTTGATTTACTCCCATTGACACTGCTGTACTTTAATTTTTATCTGTGCAGCTCTATCTGTGGGCTGTTTCTCATACTTGCCATATTAACTGTCTCATGTACTGATGAGAAAGAGCTTTTGGGAAATCAAATTTGTTTTCAGTCCTGTGTAGGGCTATGGTAGTATCAGGAAAGAGGACATGAAGAGAGCTAAGACATAAATCTTCAGCTGTTACTGTGTATGGATTCATTTGATCTTAATCTGTATTACAGAGTTCAGCTCATCCCACTGTTTGTGACACATCACATTTGAGTTCTTTCAGACAGACCTCAAACTCAGTGATGCCAGTGTAAAGATGTAGTAAATACATTGATTTCAGTGGATTTTCTTATTCCAGAGTGATACAGCAATACTTGGGATGACCTGAGATGTCTATACAGAGAGTTATCATCAGGAAGTCTGATTAAACTGCTCCACCTCTTCCTTTGATAATTTTGAGAGGACCTAAATTATGTGTCACTTTCAAAATGATAAGCAGGTTGCAAATCCATCTAGCCAGCACATCTTGAGGTTTTGTGTTTTACCCATCTGATTTCTCCAGCTCCACCTTCCTGCTTTTACCCACAGCCACTATGTCTTCCCTCAAAAGTCAACTCTGATTTTGATCTTATTTATGTTGTACTCATAACAGCTCAGCTCTTGACTCTATGGTGAAATATGGCCATTCACACATTATGCAGCAGATCTACGGACCTGGTGAAGTCCCAGTGGTCCTGATAACTGAAGAAAGGAGAGGAATTTTAAAATGTGCTTTCTCAGACAACAAATCTTTTCAATTACCCAGCCACAGCCCCCTTGTGAATCAACAGGGTAACCATTCCCCCCACTCAGTTTGAGAAGAAGGGTCTTCTGCAACACTCAGGCTTTTTTTTTTTTTTTTTTTTTTTAAAGTTGTAGCATCCCACTTTACCTGTCAAGAGCCAATGTGTCAGTGATATAATGGCATTCCTAGAAAACTGTAGGCAAAGAAAATTCCAAAAGTTCTTTTTTGGCTGACACACAACTCAAGAATCCTGGTTCTACCACAGAAATAGAACAAAAATTGAAGGTTGGGTGCAATTGTAAGGGTGAGCCTGTGGATTTGGAAATAGAATTGCACCTCCTTGGCTACGTACTTACTCTGCTGTAGACTTTCAGAGTTCTAAACAAACTAAAGCTTTTGGTGAACTGGAAAATTATACTAACTTAACAGCTGGGATAGGGACAACATATCCAGGCTTGCTTAGAGGATTTAGTTGGCCTAGAGTGAACAAATTTTTTATTTTAACTTCAGGACACACAAGAGGACACATAACTCTCACTACACCAGCCATGACAACTGCTGCATACCTGCAGCAGAAATGTGATTTTCAAAGCTTGATGGCATGCACTGAGTTGGTTTCTAACTAATTTCATCATAAACAGATACTTGTTATCTACATCATCTCAGGATTCTGACTGCTGTGCTGTGAAAACCATGTATGCTTCCTGCAGTAAACTTACAATCAAACCAAAATGCATAAGACTGGAAGGGGCCTATGAAAAGCAAAACAAAAGAAATAAAAAACCAAAACATAAAACTGTGGGGTCATTCTGGTTATTTAAGATCTTTCTTCTTCCTTTTTATTAAGCTTTTTATCAGCTTTTTAAAAAAAATCCTATATTGTGCATTTTTTTGATAACTGTTCTGTATAGGACAAGGCAAGATTACTTTAAGACAGAGCAGGCTTTGTTTCATACCCTCAACAAGCCTGCTTTTCCAACAAATATCATGGCTAAAAAGAGTCCAGTTTTCTCCTAAAACCATGTCCCTCTTCAAGCCTTTGCTTCACTGATGCACACAGCTACAACCAGTCCATTCCTTCACCTTTGTGCCTGTGCTCAGGGATGAACCTTGAGGGCTATTGCTCTTCTCATGCAGGATCTTGCTCTGGGCAGCAGCTTCCAACTGCTTCTGTTCTCACTATGCAAAGAGGCACTTAATTGCTGTTTACATTTAACCCAAGCAAAAGCTAATTTTCATGCCTGGGACTGATCCCTAAAATTGAGCCATATGTTTAACAGCTGTCATTAGCTGCTTTCAGTGTAGCAATGGGGTAGTTTTGGCAAGGTCTGGAGAGAGACCAACCATGCAACAGGGAAAGGAGCATCAAATGCCTTTATATTGATTCCTATTAGTCCCATATTGATTTGTTTATGGGTTATGCAGTTTTTAAAAAGCCCTGCTCTGATGGAAGCTCAGAGCATTGAGTTTTTGACAGAAGAAAGAAGTGTCTAGGAAAATTTCTCTTCATTTCTGCAGGAATATATTGACCTGGACCCCTCAATGATATGCATTTGGGGCAGTAATTCTGGGCTTTTGAGAGGCTGAACAAGACTGAGAGCCTGGAAAGCTCCAGTCTGCAGCAGGCTAGGCTTGCAGTGCTGGCAGCTGCCTGGCTATGCTTCCAGAATGTCTCCAGGTGGGGTGGGAAGCTCAGGGAATAATTCTAGTGTGTGCTTCCAGGACAAAGACCTGTCAAGGCTGTGGTGGGCTTTCCAGTCCGGCGAACCAGGCAGTGCCTGTGCAAGGGCAGCACTGTGGGGAGACTTCTGCTACACCTCTCCAAATGTGTGTGGCTCCAGGGAGCTGGGAGCAGGTGTGGAGGAGGCTGGGGATTTTTTAATCTAGGATCATTTCTGATCCATAAGAATGAAAATGTAGTATTTGGGACCTGCTCTGGACTAAAGCAGTCAGAAAGATTTCTGAAGAGGGCAAAACTTGCCCTGGTGTTTTCCCTTTTATTTCCCACAGGCCTTTGCAGTGTAATGAAATGAAAATCAATGGGGATGGTAAAGGAAACAGCCCCATAACCTCATGAGGGTAAATGGCACTTTAGTATTATTCTTTGGGCTTTACTACTTTGCTCTGTATTACAGAGCAGATGGGTCCCCTGCCCTGGGGGTCCTTGAAACATAACAGTGCTGAGGTCTCATCGCTATCACAAGTGCAAAGGGAGAGCTCTCCTTTGGCAGCTATGTGCTCTGGCAGTGCCAGGGGAGATGAGCTGGTGGTCCAAAGCAGGAGAGGGCAGAGAGATGCACTGACACTGCTGTGTGGAGAAGTGAGAGAGGAGCCTTGGTCAGCATGGCAGAGCACAGGCTCATACACCAGTTACTGCTTCTTGATGAGTGATTTGAGTCAGCAATGCCCCAGCAACAGCTTGTCTGCATGGTTCTAGTGCCCATCTAGTGCAATGTAAGTGCTGTTATCTTTGCCAACATTCATAGAGCTCTGACAAGCAAGCTCCTCTCCTTTCCCTTGCCCTGGATTATCCATGAGTCTGTCAGTAGCTCCTGCCACTCAGCTGATGTGTGGTGACTTGCTGATCTGTGACTCTTGGGGGACTCCAATGGTGTCAGTGCAATAGCATTTGTTCTGCTCCAGGAGCCATGCAGCACAGTGGAGGCACAAGGGTGTAGCAAGCCAGACCTTAAATACAATCATGTGCATTAATTTATAAAAATAGGAATGCATATGTATTTATTTATATGCTGTATTTATACAGTATATCTATGTTAATGTATGCTTAGAAACACCTACACTCACTTCATGTATGTATATGTATATGTGTGTATGTGTATATATGTGTGTATAAATGGATAAAATATGTACACCTGGACAGCTCATGAACTAGGTGTTCAAATCAAGAGTACTTGGACTCAGAGTGCTTATGCTGGGGTTGAGTTGGATGAGTATTTACATTTATCAACAGTTCTTGACTACCCCTTTGCCAGAGGAATGAGAGCAGTGTTTGGCTAGAATGACTAGGGTTAACTAAGCTGACAGCTCCTCTGAGAAAATCTCAAGCCAAAGAAAGTCAAAAGGGGGTGGAGCAATGGAGGGGAAGATATATAAATGATTAAAGTATCTACAAGGAAATCAGTAATTTTGAAATGCCAGAGCTGGAAACAGTTAGTGGCTGGCTGGCAATTCAGAAGAATCAATAAAAGAAGGATGCGATTTCTAATAACTCAAAAATAAAATCTGCTGATAAGTTAAGAAGGAGTTATGGGGGGAAAAAAGAGGTGAATAGGAAACTAAATCTGTTAACAATTATTGTCAGTGCCAACACTGCCTTGGAAGAGTCACGTTTGTTCTATCACCTCCACCCAGCCAATTATAACAATATGTATTCACCAGGCTCTCATGACAGGAGCACCCACCAATCCCATTAGCACTAAGGAGCTGCTGGCATTTGTTTTTATTCTAATTTATCACTCAACTGTTTCAAATCACATAAAGCTAAAACTTGGCTTACAAGTTGTCGTTTCCAATGCTAATCTTTTGTGCTTACTGCATATGTTCCCGTGTGATATGTGTGATATGTGTGTTTTCTGAATTGTAAATCTGGCATGGAAATTTCCCAGCCTGGGTATGAAGTGACCTCTCTGGCCCTTTACTGTAAAGGTTGGTCATGTTAAAGCTATTGACATGTGTTTACTCCTCAAACAGGAGCTTGCCAGATGATGCAAACTAGCTGGGTCTACTTCACTACCCCTTTACACAAGTTTAATAAGATAACCCAGAGCAGTAGATCGGATCGTATGTATATAGGGTCATCCTTTTCCTATGCAAAATGAAGATATCCATGTGATTTCCTTAATTTCTCCAACAAGGTGATAAACAACACATGCATATGATAAATGGTATTTATTTTTCACCTTTTGACCTCCTCACTTGTTTTCTACCCACTAATCCATTTCTGCTGGGACACTTCTGGCATTAGAAACCTCTGAGCAACACTCAAATAGACAATGTTTGAAAAAAAGCTCTGTCACAGATGGTTTTCTTCTTTCCTTTGTAAATAGAGAGTTTCCCTTTTTATCCTTCTTCCCAAAATGACACTAATCCAGAACAGAGACCAGCAACAGGTACAGGATATTGTAACTCAGAGGCTGGCTCATTACTCAGAGCCATGTCCAATGCCCTTTGAGGTCCTCCATTGAGAGGTACAGTTATTCTGGTATAAATAGTAATTATCGTGAGTAGTGCTTTTTCTAAATTGGTGTGAAAACAAGATATATAGTGGCTTGCTCTGGTATAATATTATGTTACAAAAATCACTCATGTCTTTAATGCCTTAGAAGATGTTTTGTATGGGCAAAAAGTCCCTCCTCATGAACTAACGGAAAGATTGAAGCTGTATGTGAACCATAGAGTTGAAAGCCTACAGCTGCTTCTCAACACTGATGAGTTGCTTTCCATTTACATCTAACTTCATTGTGCAAGTTCCATTGTAACTGATACACTGGGAATTTGCATCCTGTTTGCTCTAAGAGACAAATGTGCCATACTGGGGTCCCAGAGCTCAGGGCAGCGCTAGGGATGAACAGTGAGCCCCTGGCTTCCTTACTCCAATGCCATACCCTGAATAATTTTCATCAACTTAAGACTGTTTATCTCTTGATCCTGATATGACAGGGGAATTATTTCAGATATATAAACTTGCAGCAAATAGTTGTATGCTCTGCTAGGAAGATGAGGAATAATATCAGTACTCTGGGTGCCAGTGGCATTGTAAGTGCTGGGTATGGATTAGGTCCTGACTCTAGCTGGAGAGGCTCTGAGAGAAGGCAATATGTGCATGGCCCATATGCAGGTGGAGCAACTGCATCCTTGATATACAAGTGCTCAGGAGACTTTTCATCATCTGTACCTACACTATATGCAGAAAACTCAGGCTCTCTTTCACACCCTCAGAGAGCCCAGATTCTGTATGACATCTGTTGTAAGCAGAACTTTGGATTTCATTTACATTGAGATTGACTTCGCATTACACATTGTGAGCCTGCACCCACTGTGGCCAAGACATAAAGCCACTCTGCCCATTTCATGCCCAGCTGAATGCAATTTCTTAAATAAGCTGATAAAACCAATTGTTTTATTCTCGTACAACCAACTTTTTTATTTGGGGGAATCAATTTATTCTCATTTTCACAGCAAACACCTGCACAGTCTTTGGAAAAATTTTTGAAAGAATCACAAGCCAATCACTGTTTCTGTGGCCCAATAAATGAGCAAAACTCAGCTAAATCACAATGACCATTTCCCTGCCTCATTTTCCTCCATGCTTCTAAGTGGTCTATGGAGTTAGATTCAGGAGTTCATTCTGGTATGTGATTTCTTCTATGAACTACAGGCTGCTGTTTTCTGCCTCCTTCAGCTGTTTCCACGCTAAAACCAAGCCTGTCACCTGAATGGCTTCAGCCTCATCAGTCATTGTCATGACTTCCTTGTTCTGTGTTCTGTTCTTGGCTCTGAAGGCATTTTCCTACAGATACCCCAGAGAATGGAGGATGCACCTTGCATACATCCAGCTCATTTTGCCATGTTGCTTCTGTCTGAATGGTGGCATCTTATTTTCAGGGTTTCTGGTCTGGAGGAAGTATCCCACAGGCAGTCCTAGCAGTGGAAGGCTAAGTCTACTTAACCCTTGTCATACAAGGCAGCAATATTTTTGTAGCAAGAGCTCTTATTCAAAAGAATTTATGCATGCAGGCTCCCAGCCAGAACAGCACTAATTCGCATTGCATTTGGGGGACGTTTGCATGGGGCTGAAAAATTACAGAGTTTTTCTATGTACCTATAAACTGGAGCACATTAAGGGGAGGAAATACATGTATTGACCTTTAAGGGCTTTGTTTAGCTCTGATTTATTAAAGGTCAGTCAGCATGAAACAATTTTAAAAAATAGCCCATGTCTGAGAAGTGTATTTGGATTCTTGGAGGGACATTAACCTAGCTGAATAGACATAATTTCTTTGGATTTCAGGAATGTATTTAGTGCTGTGCCACACATCAGCATAATCTCAGTAAGTCAGAAAGCATTAAAAGGATGGCAAGACAGGAACTGTCAAAGGGAACAGTTCAACAGCAGGTCGGGGCACCCAGAACCTGCAGAATACAAGAAAAATTGTGAGATATTCACATATTTCCTTTTATTTTAACTATGCAAATGCTCAAAACCCACTTATTACTCAAGATTTGGAAAATGAGTTTTAAAAGCTTGGACAAAGCGAAGATTTCTTGTATGTTTGCATTGTGCAGGATAGAGGTTTTAGGTGTTAGTTGGCTCCTCGGGCCACTGACTTGTGTTACTGGAGCTTGTCAGTGTCAGGGGGATAGCAGACCCTGCTGGCTTCACCCCCATGCTTCTCCAGCCAGCACTGGGGCAGGCAATATACCAGCTGAGTGGTTTCTCTCTCCCACGCTTCAGAGGGGAAGTATCAGATTGTCAGGCACAGTCCGGTCAGTGCTGTGCTCCTGGGATAGTGCAACCACACACTGTCCTTATTTGGGCTGGATTGCAGAGTTATGAGCCAGTCCTTGGGCTTTTTTTGCCTTTTAACAAGTTCATTTTGGTGAGACACTTTTTTTCCCCTGTAAGGAAAAACCCCACAAATATTTTTAGAACTGGTTAAATTATTTGTTATGAACAGATTGTCCAATGAATTTTGGCCTTTTTCTGAACATGAGTCATTCACAACCTTATTTCAGTGGATGTATTTGTTATTCATAAATACTTAAGGGGTAGTTTATGCAATGGAACTTCAGTTTCTGGGTTTTTCCAGAACTTCTTGGGGTTTTTTATTAGTGTCTGGTTTTCCTGGTCCAAGATTGTTTATCTGGATTATGAAACACTATATCTTCACTGTAAATATTAATAAAGGACTTTAAACAGGTGAATGGCAGCTAAAAATATTTGAAGGAATAGAAAATCAAACAATTCTATAATTCTATGTCAGCAGGGGCATGTCAGCATGTATTTTTACAAAATGCTGGTGCATTACATACAAAGATACTGTTTGGGACATTGACAACTGCAGACCTATTTTATGTGCCAGAGCCTACATGTAGAAGGGAGAGATCCTGCAATGACCCTGTCCTCATAGCCAAAAATGCCTGGACTCACCCTCAGCTAAAGCACATGCTGATGATCCCAACTGACCCTTGTCTACAGAGACCTTGCAGAGGTTGAAGGCTTTTGTGCTAGAAGTCTCTCTTTGGTGCTTGGTGTTACAAAACCTATTTTAATTCCCAATCCTGACCTTAAACATCAGAGCAATCCAGTGAAACACACCGACCGCTTCAGACTGCAGGTCTGAAATAAGCTTTGTGAACACTCTACAATTAGCATTTACTTCAGCTTTTCAGATGTTGCTTTTATAAACTCTACACAGAAACTAAGAAACAAAAAAGAGTCATTTACTTCTTTGAAACTCGCTTCATTGTAGCCCTGTGAAGCAGGCAATATCCATCTACATATGTGGGCATGTTGTGACTGTCTCAACAACCCTTCAGTTCAATTACTATCAAAATTATTTTCAGTTAATACCTTTGAAAGTTATCCTCCAGAATGAACAAGGCATATCTTCTAAGTGCTAACTAAATTAGTTGCTGTATTTACTCTTTCAAGCTGTTTTCTTTTTACTTATTTTTAGCCATATGTTCTATAGGGTTTAAAAATACGAAAAACTAGGAAACTCTTAAAAAATGAAAAAGTTCTTTTAAAAAGACACTTGGAGTCATACAGGTTCATGAAAAGCAGGTCCTTTTGGACCAACCTGATCTCCTTCTATGACAAAGTGACATACTTAGTGGAGGAAGGAAAGGCTGTGGGTGTGGTCTATCAGGACTTCAGTAAAGTGTTTGACACCATCTCCCACAGCTTTCTCCTGGAGAAGCTGGCTGCTCATGGCTTGGACAGGTGTCCTCTTCACTGGGTGCAAAACTGGTTGGATTCTGGGTCCAGAGGGTGGTGGTGAATGGAACTAAATCCAGTTGGTGGCCGATCATGAGTGGTGTTCCCCAAGGCTCATTATTGGGGCTGGTCCTGTTTAAGATCTTTATTGATGATCCGGACAAGGGGATCAAGGGCACTTTCAGTTAGGTTGCAGATGGCACCAAGGTTGGTGGAAGTGTTGATCTGCTTGAGGCTGGGAAGGCTCTACAGACAGATCTTGACAGATCTTGACAGACTGGATCGATGTGCTGAGGACAATTGCAAGAGGTTCAAAAAGGTAAAGTTGGGTTACTGGCTCTTGGGTTACAACAACCCCAGGCTTGGGGGAGAGTTCCTGGAAAGCTGTCAGTAGGAAAAGGACCTGAGGATACTGGTTGACAGGCAAATGAACATGAGCCAGCAGTGTGCCCAGGTGGCCAAGAAGGCCAATGGCATCCTGGCCTGTGTCAAGAATAGCACAGCCAGCAGGACCAGGGAAGGGATTTTTTTCTCCTGTACTCGGCACTGGTGAGGCTGCATCTCCAGTGCTGTGTCCAGTTTTGAGCGCCTCACTACAAGAAAGATTTTGAGGTGCTGGAGAGAGTTCAGAGAAGGGCAATGAAGCTGGTGAAGGTTCTAGAGGGTAAGTCCTACGAGAAGTAGCTCAGGGAGCTGGGGTTGTTTCAGCTGGACAAAAGGGGGCCCAGGGGGGACTGAAAGGAGGTTGTAGTGAGGTTAGGGGTTCAGTCTCTTCTACTACATCTCAAGTGAAAGGACAAGAGGCCTTGAGTTGTGCCAGGGGAGATTCAGATTGATATTAGAAAGAAATTTTGTCACTGTAAGGGTGGTTAAACATTGGAATCAGGTGCTCAGGGAGCTCATGGAGTCACTGTTCCTTAAAGTGTTCAAGAGGTGTCTGGATGTGGCACTTGGAGATTATTTTGGGGATGATTATGGTGGTGCTAGGCTGATGGTTGGACCAGATCATCTTGAAGGTCTCTTCCAACCTTGATGATTATGTGATTCTGTGATCTATTACACACAGTTAAAAAAAGACACAAAAATAAAGACTAGATTTATATAGGGTTTTCATCCTAAAGGACTTTATAATAACTTACATAATGAATTTCATTGATTAAATTTAGCTTACTAGCTTGGCCTGCTCTTCCTTTCCAAGGAATTATGTGCAGAGGATTTCAACTAGGATGTAATTGGTTAAGGTGTTTTCATCTGCTGGTTCTATATTTAACCAGGTCTCATGTTTCCTTCTCTTATGATGATTTTTTTTTTTCTCTTTTTTGGTAGCATGGGGAAGGTAAATGCAAAAGAAAAGTGGAAGGAGTGCGACTTCATGATTTTGGGAAATAGCCAGACCAGGTTTGATGAAACAAAATACACTGCAGATTAGTTTAATATTTAGGCCACCTAGTAGGCATCAGAAACTTATAGAATTAATCAATGCACACCTAATTTTCCAATAAGGACATTATCATCTCTGAATTATTATTAAACTCTAATAGCATTATAATATTATTGATGCCCTCCTAATAGCACCCTTAAGGCACAGTGTGTTGCCCTAATCAGTTCAAGGAAACATAGTAAGAAACGGAACTGAAAGACTTTAGAAATAGGGATGGCTAGTAAAAGAGCTGACCAGAATTCTTCATTATGTCAATTTTTCTGAAATTTGGAGTCTGCCAAGCCACTTCTCACCTTTCCTGGGACCTGGGAGTTTAGCACTGCAATTAGTGAAAAAGTAATGCAGTTTATTTCAACATTTGGGCTTAAATGAAGGTTTGCGTTCCATAAAACCTCAAATTGCATCCTTTTGCAAGCCTTCTTGTCATATTGTTCAGCCCGGATGAGTGATCACCTTCAATGTTATGCTTAATTCCAGGTATTTTATGTTTTCTGTTTCCTTATTTTCCTCCTCCACACTGAAATCTACAGCAGGCTACCTGCAATAACTCTTTGAGGTGAGCCCTTTTTTGCAAGATGTGGTGTGTTCTTTCTCAGATGGTTTATTCCTAATGAGTATTTTCTCCTACCACTGTTAAACATCGTTTTGCTAGAATCCATGCAGTAAAGCACACCTGTAGTGTTTCATCTTAAATGTTGGCATTTAATCACGTATCACATACAAATGTCATGTACCACATTGGCTGGTGTCTCATCCTGCCAGAAATACATGGCCTGGCTTCTCTAAACCAAGCAGATAGATTCTTAATATTTACCATTTTATGTCTCACTTTAACAAGTACCAGTAACAGTCAGATCTTCAGTACTCCCTTGGCGATATCATTTGTGTATATCACAAGTGGGCAGATGCCAGAACAAAGATAGGTGCACAAGTCAAATTACCTGACATACTCATAGCCTCTGACATGCTTATCTTATGACATAATTGCAGGTCTGAAATTCTGCTGAACCCACCACTACACCAAATAAATCTTCAGTGCTGTGAGTAATATCATTACTACAGATCTTGCTTAGTATGTCTAGAAATTTGTGTCTGACTGCTTTAAGAAAGAGTTTGGATATTTTCCAGGTGACCTGTGTACTTATATATAAATATATATGTCTCTTTAAAGAGTACCTTACACTGTGAAGCTGACCAGAGAATCTGTGAAAATGTTAAATTTATTAAGAGTGGGTTGACTGCTTTCTTTAGCTATGTGAAACTTTTATGGATGATCCTTCAAATCTGGCTGCTGGTTGAATTCCAGATATTATATGTAGCTATGTATGGTCACAACGATACAGCTACAGGATTTTCTATAGGAGGTATAAGGGGGGTTGCATATGACTGTGCACACAGGTCTCAAGTCCACATCACTGGAGGGCCAAAATCAGGTCCAAATTCTGAACCAGATCTCAGCCATGTTAGCTGTAAACCTGCAGGTGCACAGATTCAATGCAAACAGCCTGGTAGAGAGTTTTTAGGACCTTTGTCCTTTTAGTAATGTTAATGTACTTTAAAGTATTGAAATAAACTATAGCTCTTCAGACTGAAGTGTTTTATGAAACAGACTAATAGTAGTAGAATTGTGTATTAATAGTATTTCTTTATGAATGCATACTACAATACTATACTAAAAATATATTTATTGGACACGAAGTACTTTATTTTATTTGGGGATAAAAGAGATTCTTTTAGTCTGCGTTGTAACTAACTGTAATGCTTAGACATTTCTCAATTCTCTCTACCTACTTATCTTAGAAAAATTGTGAAATAATTTTAGTAATTTCTTGAAGAAGTACTTCAAAGTTGATACATCACAAAGCAGAAATTAAAAACATTCTGGTATCATGAGATACTGAAATGATGTGGTAAAATCTTATTAAAAGTTAGCTAAGCTCTAGAATAATAGGCAATAAGTAACTGGAACAGAATGGAAAGAGTGGGACATAACTTTCATTGTTGAAGTCTGGACTGCCTTTAGCAGACTAAGTCCTCTATCTGCTCCTCTCAGCTTTGGCAAGGCCTCTGCTGGACTGCTGCCTCCCATTGTGCTGCCATGCTTTGAGGTAGGTGTGAATCAACCAGCAGCTCTTCATAGGGAGAATGATCAGGTCTGGAGAACAGGTCAGGGAAGGAAGACTCAGTAAGTTGGAGTTACTTAATTGGAAGGAGGAAGACTTGAGACTAAAAATATGACAGTGAATATCCAAGATAAAAAAAGGGTTCTGTTCACCACAAGGAAATAATTTCTTTTTTCTGTCTGTTGTGATTGGGACAAGAAGTAGTGGACTTAAATTGCAGCAAGAAAAGTTTTTAGTTAGAGAGAAGAACAAAATGTTTCTGTCAGCAAGGCAATGAAGGCCTGTAACAGATTACCTGGGGCAGCTACAGAATGTCCCTTGGTGGGGGAGATTTTAGGATATGCCAAACAAAAGGCATCAGGATGACAAAGGTATGTATTTCTGCGCTGAGGGTTTGGCCTGGAGTGCATCCCCTTTGGAAGGACTTTCCAGGCTTCTAACTTTACATAGGAGAGAAGAGATCTCTGAGTGCAGACAGGTTTTTGTAGGCTTTCCTACTGGCTCCGGTGACACTGGGCAGAGAGTGCTTCACTGGGCACTGCACAGGGCACTTGTGCTGCTCAGACTGCCCTTGGTCCCTCTAGCCCTTCTCCCAAATCTGTTTCTCAGTGTTGTTCTGCACAAACACTTCCAATACAGCATTGCCACTGGAAGCAGAAAGCCTGAGGGCCAAACACCTAACAGACAAAGCCAAGGAGTTGCTCTGGCTTGCTCCCTCTCTGCAACAGATAAACAAGTGCCTTCCTGACCAGAAGCACAGCCATGGCATGTGAGATGGTGCATGCTTGCTACCCTGTGACCCAGCCTCCCCTGCAAGAAAGATGTGGTCTGAATCTTGGCTTCCTCCAACTGCAGAGAGAATTAAACCTTGGGCTCCTACTTGTTGGAGGAACTCTCTAAATGCAGTTCTAGGCCACTAGACCAATTTTTACCCTCAGTGGCTTTAATGAATTCAGATGTAGACTATGACCATGGTTATCAAACATATAGCACCACATACAAGCTCTGAAAATGCTTTTCTTTCTTAGAATACTTTTCAATTAAGTAAAGCCATATCACTTCCCACCTATATGTGTAAATAAACCTTCAAAAGGCTTCCCAAGTTCCCTTTCTACCTGTAAACTGAGCACACTGCAACACAGGCTAGGGGGTCTGTCTTTGGTGCCTGTGGTCTCTCTTCTTCTCAGGCAATTTGAGTTCTGCACTGCCTAGCCTTGAAGATTTGTGGGTAAGCAGCTTAGATGTCTAAATAATGTATGGGTCAGTGTATGGAGCCTGTCATGTAGAATCTGTGTTGCAGGCAACAGTAGCAGTCTAACGCAGGCATTCAGGAATTCTGGGTTTGCTTGCGTCTGCTGCTTTGCTTGTTGCCTTTATGTGATTGTGTGGGTTTTTCCTTGGCAGACAGCACCGTGTTAGAGATGATGTATTAGCAATGATACAACTTCGTCAGAGATTTGAAAAAAATCACTGAAATTCTTGCCCTTATCTAGTATAGCACACAGCACATTTCAGGAAGGAGCTCCTAGAAAAGGAGCCGGGAGCGTTTGTGGCTGGGTGATGGCATGTTTCCAAGGGCAAGTATCCAAGCTGCTCTTCCTCCCTTTATTCAGTTCTCAGGTCAACATGCCACTTACATACATACCTCAGTGTAACAAAATTCCTAGATTTTATCCCAGATCTGTATGGAATAGTCATTTAACGCTAAAAGCATAGTCATGAATATCAGGAAAATTTATCTGGGAAGAATGTCCATTCCTTCCATACATCCACATATTTCACTGTGGACGTATTTCCCGGACCTATTTTCCTCGGTCAAGCTTCACTTCACTTCAGAAGTTAGTAACTATTAAAACCATCCTCCTTTCCCCATACTTTTTCACAAGGCACTGAATTCCTATGGCTATTTTTTTACTTGCTTTGCATTCTGACAGTATGATTTATTCCAATATTTTTACATTAAGTAGGTCATGGGTCCAAATCCCATCCACTACTGCAAACATCAAGTGGAGTGAGCACAGGGGGAAATTAACCAGTGAGGTCACACTTCAGTGATGATGCTCATGATGCTTTTGCAAAGACAAAACATGACTCAAGAGGATAGCTGTGTATCTGAGGTTAAAGGGTCCTTATTAAAAAGACTCTTTTGAAACCAGGCAATGCTTACTGCAAATATGGGATGTGATACACTGGCAAAAGTGATATAAGACCATCTTTTCTAAGTCCAAGAAAAGTAAAGGTGACAAAAATATATATGTTTTTAGAATAATTAATGCTTTTTATTATTCTCCAACTATTAAAGTAAATCAGGTCAACTAAAAATACTTTATTTGTGTTTTTCATTGTTTGAAAGTGAGATACAGAATGCAAGGACAGAGTAATAAGAAAGACCTTTTGAAATCTAAATGAGAACACATGCAAGGTTTCTGCTGTCTTGAGGTCAGCTAGTCAAAATCAGTCTTGCTATAAAGAAGCACTGAGGGAGAAGGGCATGTGTTTGTGAGTATATAAGCTGATCTCCAACATTTTTTCATCTGCGAAATATGAAGCTGAAACAAATGACAACCTTATGACAACCGATTCATCATACCACACTTGCTGTGTTATCAATGAAGAAGGGGAGGTAAGAATGTTAATACATAACAGAAAGGACAAGGTAGGTAGTGAAACCTGTTTAGGCTACCCATCACAAGTAAGCGTAATAGTTGGCTTAGTTTGAAACCCACAAATGCAGAAAAATGAGTCATGACAGTTTTAACAATGAACATAATGTGCCCTTTCATGGTAAGCGAAAATATTTAAAATACTTGAAATACTTACATGCAGTAACACAGTCTATCATCTTGATTCATAAGTTTGGCCATATAACTTGAACTCACCTCTGGATGTACAAGGGCAGTGTCAATGGCTGGTCCGAATGGGAGGAAAAAGAGGCAGAGCCTCAGTGTTACAAGAGAGAAATGCACATCCAATGAGCTGCAGGTTATTCCGGTTAGGGAAACTCAGAATCAGCCCCTGCATTTTACATTATATTTAAAACACAGATTTCCCACCAGTGCACTCTGCAGAAGCCCCTCACTGGCTCTATGCTGATTTAGGGCCATGGGTTAATGATAATACTTTCTCCAGCGACGGCTGGACCCAATGCATATATTTCAGCATACCCACTCTTCTCTGGTTCAGTTTTGCTGTCTGAACCAAAGGCTCCTGTATCCCAAGAGATCCTGCTGCCTTCCTAGTCATGTCTGTTTTCATGTCTTCCTTGAAGAGCAAAGTCTGCTCCAGGACTAACTGGGGATTTTGGTGGCTCAGGGATAACAAAGGGTGGTCTGGTCAAATGCCTCCATCTGAGAGTCTATGACACTGGAGGATTCATCATTACCTGTGTCTGACTGGCTCAGAAGATGTTCATAGAAGGTGCAGAAAGACTAGAATTCAAATATCCAGATAAAAATCCATGATTTGCATGCTCCTCACTTTTCTTACTTTGCAAGTATGAGCTGTAGCATTAGACAACATTAGACATTAGACATTAGCTGCTCTATTAGACAACAGTAGCTCCCGTGGTCTTTTGTAGCGTAGATCTGTATCACACACATATCTGGAACATCAGTGGGTCATAGACTGACACACCATTCTGGACTACTAGTACATCTGGAATGTATAAAGCTCTGTGTTTGTGACAGCTCTTTAAAACATACATGTTAAGTTAGAAAAAATAAAACATTATATATAAACAGTGTAACTATTTATTATATGTAAAGTCTAAAGAGCATGACATTACTAACTTAACCCTAAGACTTTTCACAGTAAAATGGCAAAGCATTTTTCAGTATTTAATTGTACCCATTGTTCTGTCTTCTGAATTCTTTTTTTAATTAAAGGAACACTTTAATTTAATTCAAACCCTTATAATGTATTTATTGTGATTGATAATCAATACAAGATGACATTTTCAACAAGGAAAAAGCACTTCCCATCTGGTGGGAGGAGAGAAAATACATTGTTTGACTAAAATATATCTTGTAGTCACTTCCATAGACATGTATCCAGTAAAACAGGAAAAAAACACTTTCTAATGGAAATAAGAGAAGAATTCTGGTTAGAAGTGATTTCAAGTGTACACATCTCCAGCAAACACATTCTTGGTTTATAGAATATAGACCATAGTTATCAATATTGCCAAGTGCAATAAATTGCGAGGAATTTCATGCCGAATTGTTAAATGCAACATATTTTAAATAGTGCTTAATGATATTTTTATTTATGCAAGGCTGAAGGAAATGGAGATCTGGTTCTCCTTTTGTCTGTGGCAGTCACAGCGAGAGTCAGAGGCATGCATACAAATCAACAGCAAAGAAACCACTGATGGGGTGCTTTCCTGCCTGAAGATGGGAATCTGTTCATGCTTATGAGTCAAATTAAAGTAATAGCACATTGAAATTTGGCCACAAGCACAGCTGCACTGTGAGTGTATTTTCGAGTTCTTGTTTACAGTTCAGAAATGATCCAGTGATATGTGGGAGGGCTTGTTGTAATCTGAGCTAGAGGTTTCTTGGGCTGAGCCAAACTGGGCAACACCACAGCAGAGGAGAAAAATGAATAGGATATTTTTTTTCATTTGGAGAGCTGTGGAAACACTGGAGCTGTGGAAGCACTGCTGCTTTTCAATATTTAGGATCCAGAAATTAAGGAAAGATTGTTCAGAATCTTGAATTTTTCCTTTTTTTTTTGTTTTGTTTTGTTTTGTCTTGCTTTGCTTTGTTTTGCTTTGGTTTTGTTTTTCTTTAAGGATGATACTCTTTGCTTAATTTTTTTGAATGATCATAGCAAGAAAGCAGCCCTTAAAAAACCTCAGAGGTGCAGCAAGATCAGTTTCAAGATAAAATGGTATTTCAAACCTGGCTTTAGGATGCATCAAAGAACAGCAGTAACATCAAATGTGTCTTGATTGTTTTCCATTGACATATTTTGAATTGAATGTGTTACATTCTACTGTATGCAGCACATTTTGCATGGTCAAGTGTGCTGCAGACCTCCTGCACAGCTGACGATTCACAAACTTACTGGCTCCACCCTCAAACAGATGAGGTTTGATTGTTTTGGACTGAGTGGCTAGGAAATTCCAGCATTTCAGGGGCAATGTGAATGGAAACGAAAGCAGATCAGGTCTGGATTATGGGAAATATTTTGCAATGGCCACAACCAGGAAACCATGCCTTACTCTCGAGTCAAACACTGCTGCAGACCATGTCTCAAAGGCACTTCCAAACAAGGCTGACAGTGGTGCATATCTCCTAACACAGGGGTTAGTAATGACCCCTTAGTTCAGCAATAAAACTGTGAAGCTGCAGTCATGTCCTGGTGTGATGAAACCATATTTGCCATTCTTATTTGAACACAGCTGCAGCTAGTATCCATAATTCAAATTAAGTGCTATTTAGGAGGGTGTTTGGAAACACGATTAATGTTCCAGTATTGAGATTTATTGTTTCCAGATTGGTGGAGACTTTTCCTTTATAGTTTTAACAATTTAGGGTAATTGTGAGAAAATGCCAAGTGGAGAATTTAGTATTTCAAAATGTCTGAATAGAACATGTAACTAAAGTCAGATTTACCTGGCTAAGCCTGACTTTGCAAATTCACCTGTTTATCCACTTTGCAAGTTGTTTTTTGCAGGATGAGATTCAGTGGCCATGTTTTCCTCAGGGGGCTCAAGAATGCACCTCTCTGCAGAATGACTTACAAAGTAGGACACAGTTTGCCACAGAGAGCCACCAATACAGACATGGTCTGTCCTGGTGTCATGGCCACCTTTCACACACACCTGTTGTCCAACTCTGAGCAAGCCAAGAGGGCCAGGAACCATCTCTCTTCCTTTTACACTATCTAGGAGGTATCCATGTAGTCTGAACTAGATGCTAAAAAGTGAGAGGTAGTTCCATGGAACCACTTGTGCCATCACTCTTGAAATATGTGTCAAACGAGCCAAGTCTAACTTACACCAGATTTTACTCTTTGAAAGAGCTAAAGACCAAGTCTGTAAGTCTTGATTGTCCCATATGGAGCAGCTTTCTACTGCACAGATTTAATCCACTTTCAATAAAAAAAGTTGCTCTGCTCTTGAGTCTTACTGCATCTATCCCAAAACACTGCTGTAGCTTGAACCTCTGAGCAGGATAAATCAGTGGGAATGCAGATACTGAGAATGAAATTACTTGCTGAAAGTAAATTATTTGTGTAAAAGGCATGGAAAATCAGATGGTAGTTGACAAATCTATGTAGGTAATGCAAGGTTTTTGCTGAGGACCTGGGTAAAACTCCTGCCCCACTGCATGGTGTATGGGCAATGGACTGAGCCACATTCACACACAGACACACACACACGCACACACTCACAGTGGATATCAGAATGAAAAACAGAGAGAGACTTTAGGTATGGATCTCCAGACAGTTCAAAAAGAGATGCTCTTAAATGCTCTCCCAGCAGTAAAACCTTCTGTGCATTGACTGAGGTATAAAGCAGCAAACAGATGTGTAAGGAAGAAAAGCTATTATATATTCCAGTGCAAACAATAAACAGAGGTCCCTACTGCAGCCAGAAAGAAGAAATTAATCTTTCTAGTATCTGTGTTTGGTTATCTGGGCAAGATGGAAAAATATGGAAATATTCAAGGAGACAAGTCTGGGTGAAAATGTATCTGCAAATCCACTTCCCCTGCCTACGTTGGAGATGAATTATAATGGCAAAATGTGTATTTTCATTGTTTATTCCTTGCCCCTTTTGAAAATAATTCAGAAAGTAAATGTGCTGTAATTTCTAAAGAAGAAGACACAAACAAAATATATTTATAAAAATTTACTGTTGTTTTTTTCCACAGTGACCTTGGGCTGCAATGGTCAATGATATTATATAAATATTTGTTTGTCAGATTAACATCTTCATCTGATTTGCAGCCCCACCTGATAGGGGAAGAGAGGGAGTCTCAGCAGGCTCTCCAGCACCATTTGCCCAGGGAACAGAGCCCTTTGTTCTGTCAGGGATTATTCATTAGCAGATTTGACAGCTAGCTGGTGTTCACCAGTCAAGGATTTGAGAAGACCTTATTTTGGGGCTGGGGTCCCCCATGAGACCGTGTAGGAGCTTGGGCTGGCCTTGTGGGGTGCCAAGATGTGGGCATAGGCTTTCATATTACTGTGTCTTGGTTTGCATGCGCACAGCTGTGACCTGCTTTGCCAAAATCCTTGTTCATGGGTGTAAGAGAGACAGAAATCTTAATGCTACTGAACTGTCACTTCCATCTGTCATGGCAAAGGTGCAATTGTGATCTATTGAATACAGAATATGTGTCCATTTGAATATTTGCTGGTTTATTTTCCAGGGTAAGTTGCCATCTCTCTACGTAATATGCAACTGTCCGCTTCTGCTCTCGGCCTGTGTGACTGAAACTTTAAAGAGAAGGGAGAGGGCACAGCCTGGCACAGAGAGCCCTCTCTGCAAGTACTCACTTGTAGGAATACGTACGTTCACATCCACAGCAGTCATTCCCCACAGGCTGTGAAAACAGAAACCTTTGACACAAGTGTTTATGAAAGCAAATAAAGAAAGTAATCACACTTAAGCAAAGTGGCTTTAAGTGTGGTGACAGAACTGGAAGGGACCTTGTTGGGTTACTAAGTTGAGTCTCTTCAAGGTCACTGGCAACTACTTGTTATAATTCCTTTCTCAGCTTATGAAGTTCAGTTTTGAAAGGCTACATTTATAATCCTCCACTATATCTGCTAGAAATGCTTTGCAGAGCCTCTTCTGTTCATACCATGAGCAATGGTCACAAGTGCTCTCTAGGATTTTTCAAGCTCTGCTAAGGACTTGTTTGAAAGACAGTACTTTACATATGTTTTCATACGTGACCTGATTATATTTCCTCCCGTTCTTCATGTAAGATTCCCTACTGATTTTGGCTTCACTGCTTCTGTAAAGATAACAGAATTCAGTATTATAGGCTGGAAATAATATTTTCTCTTTTTAGTAATTCCTTTCCACTGCAGAACAGACTTGTTCCGCTTGTTGTACTGGCTAGCAGTTGTGCCAGCTGTAGTTTTCCCTGGAAACAAAACCACACAAAACCTCCTACCTCTGCAAAGAAACTCTCTCTACTTATTTGCTTTTGCCTTGCAACCAGAAATTGAAATGACTGTTTAAAATGGCTGTGAAGAAAGTAGTGAGGATAGCTCTCGGGAGTGCCTGGAGTGTGAGGGGATGCTCAGTCTCTTGTGTGTGCTGCTTGGAAGGGGCTGCATCCCTTGTACGATCTCACTTACCTGTAAAACTAGAAACAACACTGCTTGAAGAGTGCTATTGCTGCAGACTGAATTTATCTCTAACTTGTATGCAGATTTCATGAGTTAGCCTAGCTAAAATGACCTGTTGAAAAATATTTCAAGGACTAGATCATAGTGGAAAGAAAAGTAAAGGCACATTTGAGTTTATAAAGCTGCCTAATTTTCCATCATTTAATAAGTATCTCCCGCATCTCACAACTTATGTTGTTCATCAAATAATTCATGACATTACTCACTGGAAAGTAATGGCACCATATATCAGAAAGCTAGTTTAATCTGCTATGCATTGTTTTCATCCATTTTGTAAAACTGACCTTTCATTTTTAGTATTGTGCCTTTGCTGAAGCCTTGCCAGAGGAATGAGAAATCTATCTCATCAGACAGCTGTGAGGCATCTGACATAAGTCAAGGGTAGTAGTATCATCACCATCACATCCAGTGATAAATGAATCCATTTCACAAAACCACAGAGCTGGTGCTGCTTTCATGAAGACAACAGCAGATGAATGAACAAGGGATGCTCATGTCCTGGCTTAGAGTTCATTTAGAAAACAGTTCATTATGTATCTGAAAAGAGTAATTCAGGACAGTGCAATTAAATACATAAACCTGAAATTTGTCCTGGAGGGCTTGAATATGATCACAGATAGGTAAGTAGGTATTGGCCAATAAAAAATCTGAGCATTTTGGGACATGTCCACCTTCTTGGATGAGCCCACATCAAGAGATCAAACTGTCCACCACCCTTCTCTGAAGCAAAGGGAAGCAGAGAAAGTAGGATAAGCTACCAAATCAGCAATGTGCAGCTTTTATAATCAGCTGACAACGCAGGACAGTTGGCCCCATTGCCTGGAGTAAAATGTTCTTTGGGAGGATGACAAAGCAGGTTCTACTTTCCTTCTCTAATACAGCTAAATTCATGTTAATACATGAACCACAATTTCCATGTGGCATGAGGTAAACATGAGCCTCGATTGATAAATTGCCCTGCAAACAAAGCCTGAACAGGAAAAGAAATGACAATGATGCAAAAAGGCTGATCTCAGCCCTGGTGAAGACAAGTGGAAGGATCTGAGATTTCCAGGCTGTGGATTCACCTACATAAGGGCAGGCCTTTGAACTCAATCATCTTAGAGGTCTTATCCAACCTAAATAATCCTGTAATTCTGCAAATTATCCAAGAGCCTGCCTCATCAGGCCTGTTAAAGGAAAACATCATGACTTTTACATTTTTTGTTGATTTAGTTTTTCTCTGAGCTAAACTAAATTTCAAGTATTAGCCATTCTAATTTACAGCAGGAGTTTGAATAGTTCTACAAGTGGAGGAGTGTACATGTCCCCGTCACTGGGAAATGAAAAGTTTGGGTTTAACAGTGACTGCAGAAAAATCAAAGCCCAAAAGTAAGAAAAAATTACAGTTAATGTCAATCAAGAAGTTAATATTTTGAAAGACATGAGTATATAAAGCCAGGATTTGTCACGTCACTTCTTCTATACTCAGCTGCCACTTCTATCTAACTAGACATATAGACATATCAAATACATGGATCATCCATTACTTGTATTGGAGGAAAAAATCTCAAGATTAAACTGCTGATGGAAATCAGAAAATACTAGCTCTAATATCAAGTACTATCATTTTAATGTAATTGTAACCTGCAGAGCCACATCCAGGTGTGGCAATGGAGAGGCTGTTCAGCAGCATGGCCACTGCTGTCACTGCCCTCTCACACCACATGCTGTATGTGCCAGCAGGTGCAATGGGGCTGGGCAGGAGGAGATAATCTTATTATGCCCTTTCCAGACTGAAGTCAGAGATAATTTTCTTGCAATTAGAAACAGATCTGTCCTGTACACAGACTGTACATTGCTAGTGACTCCAAGGGCTTATAAAGGCACTTGCTGTCTCAAGAATAAAGGCCTTCCAATATTTCTCTCTGAATAAACAATAATGATTAAACATTTAGAATGGTACAAAGTCACATTTTTCAGAAATTACATTAATTTACTATTTCCATTTTTGTTACAAGCATAAATAAATGTTTTATTAAACCATCAGTGCACACCTCAATAGTTTAGTTTTCATTGGGAAATGCAAAATCATTATTTTTACAACTGTAATACAGAGTTGATATATAGAGTCCAATTATTACTGTTCAAGGAGCAAATATTTTAATGTATGTTTCCTTGTTGAAATCAGTGTAGGTGGTTCTGGGGGACATTTTCGGACTTTTAATTGAAGTAAGTTAGCTTCAATTTTTAGTTTATTTAGTTTATTTAAATTTAGTGTTTAGTTTTCCAGGTCATCAGGGGAATTTTCCTACACATCTAGTGGATGATGGAATGCTACAATTAATGCTTCTGCATCAGTGTGGGATGCTAACTGGCCTAGGCTCTGTAAGTTATCTCCAGAGATAGAGGCAATTGACAGCGATTCCGGATCCTGCTCTGATTCACCCTCTGCATAATATAAAAGAAAAATCCAGAAAAGTAAAAGGCACGTGTCAGGTCTCCAACAGCAAAAGATCTTGTGCAATCAAAACACATTATGTTTCATGTGTCAACCAATGGAGTGAACAATAAAGATCAAAAAAGATCAAAGATCAACCGATCCTAAAGATGGAAAAAAAAAAAATCTGGAAAGAAAAATCCAAGTCCTGGTTCACTTGAAAAATCTGCCTAAGTTTTGAATACAGCCATTGAAACCAAGTTTGGGACTAGAAAGTGGTAAAACCTTGACTTTTTGATCAGGTACTCAAGTACAGGAGGGCAGTGGTGTGGATTGTCTTTATGAAATATGAGGCTATTAACCTAGGGCAGGAATTATGTCTTTTATCCTAGCTGGTGGTGCCAGCAAATTTTTTGAAGCCAAAGCCTGCATCTGAGTGAAAGCAGTGACCATCAGGAAGAGCTGGGACAGATCTGACCTCATGTGTTCCTGGGACTTCAGAGATACCTTCTCTGCAGCTTTCAGTCCAACCAGCTGTTTGCTTGAGCATGACTACTTGAAAACAATTCACATGAATTCAGTTTGAGAATCACGTGTTACCCCTGGTGCTAGGCAGAATAGCATGTTTCTTGTAATCCTCTAGGACATGGATCCAAGTGGAAATTGGCTCAACATGCACTCAGATCATATAATGAATTATGTTTTGAAACTGTTTTTAAAAACAAGCAAAACTACTCTGAGGGTGGAAGTACTAACAGACTCGTACTTTAATATATTAATTACATCCATTTGTCATCACTTGAACCTAAATACTCTTGGACTGCATTAAAGTTGCCAGAATCCCATTCCCCTTTCACAGCTGAATGTCCAGAAGTAATCACTTTAAAGGAAAATGCGAGAAACTTTGGGAGTCCCACAAGATCCCGAGGCAACAGAGGTGAAGAGGGGGAGAGACTGCAGCAGGACTTTGATGCATAAAATTGTTGCAATGCTGCAGGAACAGGAGCAGTAGAGTTAGACTCAGATACACTGTTCGTGCCTTCAGGAGAGCAGTGGCAGTCAGTGCCATGAGACATCAATGCTAAACTCCTGCCATGTACCGTGCATGGGACACCAGGTTCTTGTGATGCTAAAACTTTGCTCAGAGCAAGCGCACAAGATTCCTCATCAGCTTTTAGTCAAGTAATTTGCCAGATGACACATTATATGTACCTATCCTTCTTCTGACCCTAGTATTTTCCACATCTGGCCCTGCAAAAGTGCCTGATACTAGGCTAACTTGCTGTGTGTTAAACTCATCAACCTACCCTGCCACTGTCGTTAGTATGTAGAGGACTGTCCACCAAACTCATCAGGGGATGAAACTCAGGCAAACTACTGCTATGCCACTTTGTAAATAAACCACCTGGGGTAAACCATTTCCACAGCTTTCTTTGGAAGCTCTTTGCCCATGTTTGTATGAAAAGCTTTGGGGCACAAAGGGCCTGCCTGTGTGTATGTATGTCTATGTTTCATTCCTTGCCCCTACTCCTGACAATAAAACCCTATACACTTCTTGGAGGACCCTGCATGGGTTGATTTGTGTGAGAGACTGTCTCATTCCCAACAACATCCCCGTCCTCTCACAGGCCACCTTGATCTCCACTACTCCCAGAAAAGTTCCCAGGGCAGATCCCTTCTCATGTCTCCATGCCTGCAGACTGGTAAACTCGTAAGTCCAACAGTGTAATACCTACCAATTTTTCTGAGCAATATTTATGGCTTTAGTACTGGCCTCAGGCACACAAATGAGCTGGAATGGCAAAACCCCTGTACTCCTCTGTGTTTTCCAGCAAGACTTTTCAGAAGCAGTAGCTCTGATAAGGTCCTTTGTACATTGCTGCCTCTTGCACACACTTGAATGTGCAAGTGCTGCACGTACACAAGCCTCAGGCTTAAAGGGAAGCACCTTCCCATCTATTTCGTCTCTGTCCCTCTTTGTTCAGTCAAGTATCCAGCAAAGAGTGTCCTGTAAATCGGTCTGTTCACCATCATGTTGCTCAGCTCATATTTACTTATGCCATGTTCATATTGCATATGTATCATCCTAATTGTTTCATAATGTTGTGTAAATTGGCCAGTATAATCAGTAATGCTGGACTGTATTAAGCAAAGTCTTTTTGACATGTACTGAAATATTAGTTCCATATGATAAAATCCATGAAATACAATCTAGATGCCAACGAGATTAGGAAAATGGGCTCTTTTCCACTTACCTAAATACTGGAAAGATACACAAGTTGTTAGCTTTATATGAAACTAATGATCCCTTGAGACTCTGGTGAAGGATTTAGGAAGTGGGTAAAAATGAATAAGTAGTATATAAAGAGACACAGTCTCACCTCCCACCTTTGCATGCTCTGTATTATACAAACACACCCTCTGAAGCTCGCTGAAACTTTCTGAGGTCTAGGCACAAAGACACCCCATGGAACACAGCTGGGTGCATTAAACACTGGCTATTCTTTGCAGCCGATATGAAGCCTACACTGACATCCCAGCCTGGAGTGCTCCCAGGTTCAGGAGCTGCTCAACTACACAATTTTGCAGTATAATTCTGAAATTTCATACTTTAAACTAGGAATGGGAAGGAAGGCATTCTGTAGGGGAAGAGTGGCAAGAAAAAAAATACCTTATTCCTAATGCATCTGGTCCTGATGAGATGAAAAGCACCTGGCCAAAACAGTCCAAAAATGCACAGGTATTGTTTGACAATGTCATTGCTCCTGTCCTCCCATGGGGACAGTGGAAGAACAGGTTCATGCCTCACGCACACACAGACCAAGCAGCAAATCTGGCTGGAAGGATTAAATAGCATATGAGATATAGTGGCAAAATGCCCTGTTCCTGCACTTCCCAGGGTGCCAAAATGAACCCTACCAACCAGACTTCTCAATTTCCTTTCACCCTGAGCAAGCACTCCTCTATCCATGACAGAATAACACAACCAGATTAATAATTGAGGGCTTTATGAACTACAATTGATGAGTATTTCAGCTCTGGAACCCAAGGATCTTTCTGAGTATTCTGAAAGAGACAAAACTGAAATTTCTTTTAAAGTTGCCTAAGTTGCCTCAGCCAGCAGGAGAATTCCACTATTGGTTTTGTTGAAAAAAGTGAGATATTAATAGGCTTGGTCTATAAATATTGAATTTTATAACTTCCAGCTTCCTCATAGTGGGAGACTGAGAAAATTCAACCAGTGGAAAAAAGTTTTAAAAGGGAAAGCAGGGGAAAAGTTTGATTCTTGCAATAGAATTTTGTTGAGAAACATGTAAATTTCAGGAAACTTTATATAAAAAAAAATTTTTCACTTCCTTCAAAACTGATGATGCTGAAGAGAAATTGAATGCAGCCTCATCTCTACAAGCTGTCTTGGTTCTCACACAATGACAGGAACAAAACCTTAGTCTGCAGAAATGAGTCAAGGAATAGCTCTGTTGAGTAATCATGGTTACCTCTTAGAGCAGAATTGATATTAGAAAGTCACATCTTATAGGAAAATTTGGTTAGGAGATACTAAAAGCCTCTTTTTGGGGGGTTTGTTTGCTTTTGTTTGGACTGGGTTTTTTGTTTGTCTTTTTATTTTATTTTGTTTGGGGTTTTTTGTAATTCTGCGCCATTGAAAGCAAACTGTGTAGTGTAAATGTTGCATTTCAAGGGATTTTCTGATTCTAGAATAGTTCAGGAACAGCTTCAATTGACCTTTAGACTGATTTTTAAAAAGTAGGAATACACATCAAATAGTTTTCAATTCCTTCCATTTTAGCAAACATAATTTCCATTTAGATGAGAAATATAACTAGTGTTGCTAGCCCAGTGGGTCCTCAGAACAGAATATGAGCTGCATATAGACGATTCCATGAAAACACTACTGGAAATTCAAACACTTATCTAATCTTTATGTCTGGCAACCTACACTACATTACTGATTGTGGGTATCAGTGAAGCATAGTATAGCTTTTACTTCCAAAGGAAATTAAGCCAAGAAAAAGATTGCCATTTAGTTCAGAGGAAAGATGTTCATACATTTTTATACTTTAAATGACTCCATTTGAGAACTTGGAAAATTAAAAGGGCACTCAGCCAAAAATAGCTCAATGTATTTCTACTGAATGCAGGCTAAATAAGGATCAGCCTTATCTAACTTCTCAGAGGTACATTAACCAGAGACACTGTATAAGGTTCCAAAACTATCATATGCCTAAAAGGGATTAGGGGATAACCAAAGTGAAGAAAACCAATTTATTCATAATGTGAAACAACAGGTCATAGAAACTAGGGTGAGATAGTTCCAAGAGACAGAGCAAGAGCAAAACAAGAGTGGAGCCCATTTGTTTAAAAAGGAATGAAATAGCTTTATGTTGAATCACTGAACAAAATGCTTTGGTTTAAGCTGAAAGTATTTTCAGGTGTACAATTAGCATAGGGAAAGGAAATTCTAATAATCTGCTTATAATGGGGGGGAGAGGGGGGAACGAAAAAAAAAGGGACTCTATTCTCTTACAACTAATAATCTGCCAAGAGGGGGAGCCAAATGTCGTACGTTCATGGGTTGGGTCTCCCAGCGCCGGGGTGGGAAACTCAGCTGGGACTGGAGCCCATCAGGTCACTCTCCGGCCTGCCTGTTCTGCCCATTTCCTTCTCCTGCTGGTGCCTCTGAATTGTTCTCTGGTATATTGTGTCAACCCCTGTATAAGGCGCTCCTTTGCCATCACTTGCCGCAGAATTCATAACTTCACCAACTCTTTATTAGTGGTTCCTCTTCAGGACAGAAGGCAACTAGTTATTTTGCTGAGCTGTGTAAAATTCAACTTTTACATATGAGATTTTTCCTTGAAAAATGGTAGTTTATTTAATTTTTCATGTCTACTAATTTAAGGTTCAATTTCCACTTGGAGAACATGGTTACTTTGGTATTGACAATGACAACAAGCTACCGTTCTTATATTTTTTTTGAGAAAGACATTTTCTGCCCCCAGAGGAGCAAGATTTCACTTGCTCTGGCTTTTAGACTGAACCATCCCCAAAAGAGAAAATGATCTGGTTTAACTCATAAAGAAATAATTAGGGAGCCATTTGCTGAGTTACAACAAAGTGGGGAAGCAAGGGAAGTGCGATAAGCATCACATTTCTTAATGCATAAACAGCACACTACGAAGCTCTTCTTTGTGAAAGGTCAGATATCTAAAGGTAAAAGGATACTCTGTGGGCAAAAGTGTTTATTTTATAGACAAAAAAATGGTCAAAATGAAGATTCAGAAACACTTTTATGAGGCACTACTGTACAGAATATGACTCCCAAGTTTGATGAGGATTTATGTAAAAGCAATGCGAAGTCACTAGGTTTATCTTTTCAGCCCTGTCTGCAGTATTATTCCCCATCCCTGCAGCACTGTGATCAAAAAATGCTCACAAAATGTCTAACATGGCAGCTCTGTAAACTCAATAAATTTGAAAACAGTTTATACATTTTTTCTAATATAGTACATAAGTTGGCAATCAAGAAAGTAATTATTATAATTTCTAATGATCAGAAATCAAGCAAGAGTTGTCCATGATAGTGAATTTATTTAGACAGAAAATTGCAAGTTTTAAAAGGAGAAGCACTTGTAGTATTTAGTCTGACCTATGTAAGCATGGAGGTCTGAGAATACCAAATTATCATTTCAGAAAAGAACAAAATCACAAAGATGTGTCTTTTATTAAAATACCTTTATTAAAAGACTTCAAGAGTAGAAAACTACATCATGTGCCTAGGTCAGTTATTCCAGGTGGTAATTCCTTACCATCCTTTTTAAAAAATGTCGCTTTCTTATTGAGTGTGTCTAGACTCAGTTTCCAACAAACTGATTATTCAGTATGAAAAATCACATCTCCACAGTTGCAAACATGTAGTTTCTTTGTTTAATCATGACATGTCACTTTTGATCTTCTAGGTACAGGTCATATGAAATTGTTTACCTGATTCCTTTTTTTTTTTCACTGCCAGTGAAATATCATCAGATATAATTTAACATCAGGTAACAAGAAGCACAAAGTATAAAGAGGAAGGGGTTTTTCTCCTTGGAATGCCTGTGAAATCTTCACTTCTGAACAGAATAGGAGGTTTACCACCTATTTCAATGAACCAGAATTTAAATCAAAGGGGTTTTATACATAAGCAAAGGAGAGCAAGGCTGTGCTACAGAGGAGGGTGCTGTGAGTAAGGCCAGGCACACATTTGCTGGGATCAAATGATTGCAGCATTCTGCCAAACATAGCAAATGTCATAACTGTGTGTTCCTTGTTATCCAAAGCCATGGTGACCTTGGTTAACAGGATGCAACTGAATTACAGTAATGAAGAAATAACTTCAGTTTTTGGTAATTCCAAGTCCAACAGACCAGTGAAGTAACTGTGAAAGGAACTGCAACTTTTTTTGAAGCATGGTGCTATGATTCACCCAAAAGACTAGGAAGCACTTGGGGTTATGATGACAATGATGACAATCAGGCTTTGCTTACTAAGAAGTCATCTCCACACAAGATAGGTAGACCCAGTAGGGTTCACATGGTTCTTTAACATATGACTACAAAAGAATAATTAGATTTTTTTCCTATGTCATTAGAGGAAGATATTAGGAGGAAGATGTTTCCCCTGGAACAGTGACAACCAGTAATACTGAACCTGCAGTGAACCAAGACTTTTCCTGAGCTAAATCTACCTGTTCTTGGATCAAGCAAACTGTGTAATCTTGGGGTCACTGCAGCTTCTTCACTGCACCTTATGAGATCACTAAACCTAAGGACTCCAAGGAATTTTCATTTACATAAAAATGAAATTGAAATAATATCCTTCCAGAAATGTTTTCTGATTATTTTCTAGTAAAAAGGGACCTAAACTGGATTAGGTGAATAATGCCCATTTGGCCTAGATAGTGATACAGGAAATTAGGAGAAGAGGAAAGGAACAGAACTCATGGACCTGGCTCCTGCCAAACCAAAGTGAAGCGCACAGCAGGGAGGAGGACAGCAAATTGAATTGGCAAAGCTAATTGAAAAGAAAAATCAGTCATCTGAGATTAACCTTATATGGATCCCTTGGCTTCAAAGAGAAAGTTCTAACTCCTTTGGAAATAGCAAAACCTGTTTGTAAAAATCCTTTTAAACTTTTTTAAAAGCTAACATTTCAAATAGAAAATATTTTTCTGAAACCAAATGTTTCATTTCACAAATATTGCAACCAAATAAAACATTGTGATATTCTCAAACCCACTCTTCCCTTTTTTTATTCAACAAGAATCACTCATGAAATTCAACATAAATTCACAAATCGGTGAGTGCCTTCGTAACTTGTTCTTCAGAAAAAAATTGCTTCATTTTAACCAAATATTCCAGTGCTGTGTAACAAGGAAGAAGGGGGCAATTGTTCTCCTGTCCTTTTTTAGCAGAGAGAAAGCAAGTGCCAGTGAAAAAACTGCTTTTGCTGTTCCAGGGCTTGTGAAAGAGAGGTCTTTCCTCACTCTGTATAAATAGGTTCTGACCCCTCCTGAGAGGCTGGAATTTGCAGAGGTTGATTAGTTTATTGGTTGTGACCATACTCCTGGCTGATTAGGATTTGGATGCAACTCACTATCACCACTCACCACTCACTAGATACATCCTTTACAGTGCAGATGAAAGACAAGCCAAGAATATTCCTTCCTGACACTCCTAAATTTACACAGGGTTTTCTGTCTGGGTGAATGAAATTCTCTCCTCCTTCCTTGTCAGATCTCATATGGAGCAGCTGCTCTGGCAGAAACACTAAGCCTCCTGAGTGACAGAGCAGGAGAGCAATTGGAGACTCCAGGTGGTGAAGAGGAGGAAACAACAGGCAGGGTCACATAGGATCACAGTATTATAGGGTAGAGAAGACCTACTAGGCCATCAAACCTGCCCTTTACAAGGACAAGACACAGTCACTTGCAGAATGGACTCCAGAAGATCTTTGAGGTCCATCTACCTCAGTAGCCCTCTTCTCCACACTGTGAGAGGAACAGCTAGATGAACAGAGGCCACATTTATAGGAAATCTGTACAAACAATAAATAAATTCAAGGCACAATGCCATCTGTCTTTCTCCAACACACATCTTGAGCTAGCTCAGACTCTCTTTTTGTTATCTTGCGTGGGTACAAGTTGTGGCCAGACATAATCTCGTCCAGTTCCAGGTGCCATGGGGGAAGGTGTTGCCCTGTGCAGGTGTCCCTGCAGATGATGGCTGCTGCCCCCACAGCTCTGCTGGTACACAGGTGTGTTTGAAACCCAAAACAAAACTAATACTCCAGTGAGCTCTGTGTGAGGCAACTTGCCTGCTTTTCCCAGGAGCAGATAGAAACGTTTTCCTTCAAGTTGTTTTTCTTCCCAGGAGCAGTGAGGAATAGCTGAGCAGCAGCAGAGCTCCACTGAGCAGCTGTCTACTGAGGGAACACCTGTCTATGACCACAGAGATGCATGGGCAGGTGTGATCCAGCAGGGAACTGACCAGGGCTGGTTTGTCTCCTCTTCCTCTCCATTCACCTTGCTCTACTTAACTCTTCCACTACTGAGTGACATGGTCCCTATGCAGTGCAAAACATCCCTCTCTGGTGTTACCACAGGCCTGCACAGCACCTTGTCACGGCTCAGGTCCCATCCTACAGCTCTAAGCAGGAGAGAAGAGTCCTAATCTGAATGCACCTGTGCTCCCCTTTGTACTTCATGCACCTGTGCTTAAGTCACATGCCTTATACCCAGCATTATTATCACTTTACATAGTAGTGTTAGTGTCATGTGTGTCCTTTTGTGAGTTTTGCCCAGCCGTCATCCCTGGGTTCCAAGCCATCAGCCCTGAAAAGCTTTTAGGGACAAGCCAAAGCTACATCAAGAAGTCAATATTATTCAAGAACTTGTTCATTTCTGTGAATAACCCGTGGCCTCCTGATTGCTCTTGCCTGAAGCAGGAGTGGCACCAGATGGGAACAAAGATGTTCCAGCCACACTGGTGTGGCTGCCAGCATCTGATGAGAGACCAAGGGTCTCAGCTGCAGTGGTAAATGGAAAGAACTAGCAGGAAAAGGAGATAAACATGCAGAAACATCTCCTTGCTATGCACATCATCATTTTAAATCTCTAGTTAGGATTTCAATCTCTAGTTAATACTTTTTATGTGTCTTCAGGTCGAAATTGTCCTTATCATTAAGATTGAAAAAGATCTCCAAGCTCATACATGTCTGCATGCATTCATAGTACACGTCTCACAGACAGCCACAAACAGACTCATGGCAATGCTCAGGACTGATCCTGAACTACAAATGAGGAGCAGGGCCCTGCAGAAGCCTGGATGCTAACCTGCGGGAGACTGAATTGCTGTTCCAGTATTTCTGTAACTGCAGACCCTATAAAAATACATGTTGAGGGGGAAAGGCGAAAGCAACAGATCAAAATTCAATACAAGACAGTTGCTGGTGGTCCTTGTGGTCCCTGTTGACATGAGGTTGAAAATGGCTTTTAGTGGGGGGTTTATTTTCTCAATGCTTTGAGGACTACAGCTGAAAGCCACTACATTTAATGTTAACATTGAGGCTAGAGAATCCATATTGTAGTGATTAGTAGCAGGAACTTCAGAGATGGTAGCGTGCAAGCCAGAGGGAACATGCAGATGGAGTGTAAGGAGACTGCAAGAATCACAGGTCAGCTCTAAGTAATGGAATTTGGGTTTTGAAAATGCATTTCCTCTCTGGCTAGTTTCTGAAATACAAACAAAATCTCACAGGATTTAGGCTCTCCCCTTCTTTGTGTTTTGGCTCATGAAAGTCTTTTGCCCTCCTTGACTGGTCTAAATTGGATTATATACAATACATAATCCAAAGTGGGAAGCAATGTCAACCACATTGATGCTTCATTTTTGCTTGTTTAAAAATTGCATTTCCATTCTCAGGGTTCAGTTTACAGTCCTCTGTCACGCAAGTTCCCCCTTGTCCCCAGGGAACCACATCTAAGTGAGGATGACAATCAAAAAGTCTTGTAGGATTGGGCCTCTAGTTGCTTAGACTTCTTGGGGAAAGAGGGCAAATACCTAAATATTTAGCAGAATATAGAAGAAAAATAGACCCAAAGATACATGTCAGTCAAAGTAATTTCGGTGCTATTTTTTTACGAAACCCCAAGGAATCTGTGAAAGAAAAGAGAAATAGACTAAAGACAGACACAGGACTAAACTCAGATTTCCTTCCTCAGTCTATTTGAAATAGATACTTCAAAATATAACTGTTGCTATTGAAAATTTTTATAAGGAAGGCAAGAATGGTGAGAAGAATAGGCATGATAGCACACCTGTAAATTTTCCTAGAAATAGATCCAGACTTTGAAAATATGGAAATTTCTGTATTTGTAGTAACCAATAACACAAACTCAGCTGAGACATTTTTAAAGTAGTAGTCCTTGCTGTTCCTGCTCTTATCCTAACAGTATACTTTTCCCCAGTATTCTGAACCTTCATGCAAGAAAGGAAAATGCATATTTGCCTCTAAATTGGAGAGAAAAAGGAGCAGCAACTATGTGAGATGCAGGCCTGGTGAGCAGAAAACCCACTCAGGCTGAAGAAGAACCACAGTGAGCAAGGTCATGGCATGTCCAAGAGTTGTGGGAGCTAGAGAGGGATATGCATGCCTGAACTTCAGAACTGGGTCCTCAGATCCCATGGGGACATAATAGAGGAAGAGAGGAAATGTGTCTCTGACAGTAGTCTACTGCTTAGAGAATTTTCTGCAAAAATGGGGGAAAATCATGTTACAAATAAAGCAAATGACTGTTTATGTGAAACAAGTAGGGGTTGCATACCTTGGTAGTGGGGTAACATGGCCCACTTCCCCAGGCACCGAAAGGAGGAAGGGATCCCTGCCAGCTCCAAAACGGAGGTTGTAACACTTTTCCTCGGGAGACCCAGGATGGCACCTAACTCCTCCTTACAGCCACACAAATAGGAACAGATTTGTAACATGTCTACCCTTCTCATCTCCTTTTGGCCAACTCCTGACAGCTGTTTGCTGAGTGAGTCCATTTTAAAGCTGTTCCCTAAACAGTGATCCTGGATCATACTGTGCAGCAGCCAGCTGTATGCAGAGCCCAGAGGTGTAAGAGGGGTTGGACCTCATGCTGCGAGTCAAGGGTAAAAACTATATTGTTGTAGAAAGAATTCAGCAGCAGTATTAGCTGAGCCTCCACAAACTGATGGAGTCTTCAAACATCTGATCCTCTAAACTCATCAACACTGCCAGTTATACTTTATTTGGCCTAATGGACTGATCATTAGACTTAATATTAACAGTGCTGGAGGTGTTTTTGTTTTGCCAAATCACTGTGCTTTGTTTGAAGATGTTAGTGCATAAGTGATCTGGTGGACAACTAACCCTGTCCCACCACACCTGAGCTCTACAGACATAATCTCATGCAGTTTTAACCTTCAATTTTAAATGCTTTGCCTAAAGTTATTGAATGCCTAAACCGTACTGTGTTTACCCCATTATCAGCCATAGGGCTTCTGTTATAATGTATAACTACCATAGGCTGTGTATGCTCATGTGAGTGTTCCCTGTACACACTGATGGAAGATTCGTGACTTTCATGGACAATTGTTTTATAAGCCCAAGTGCCAAGTGTTGTCTTAGTGTCTTGGATTTTTTTAACAAATTCAGAAAATCACAGATCTTTGTCAAATTATGGTTTATATTAAATCAAAAGTGGTTCAATCAAGATGCTTTTGTGAATTCAGACACAAGACACTTCAAGCCCCATTTCTGAGGCTGGAGCTCTGATTGTGGTCAGTGGGCACAGAAGTCACATTGGTATCAGTTAAGCTGAAGTTGCTGCAGGCAGACATGCTCAGAGAAAGTGGGAGAGGAGAGAACTGGCTGAACACAGCTCGGCTGCTCTCAGGTCCAACTACCTCAAGTGGGACAGCAAGCAACCAAATAGACCCACTCACTTCCCTTTATTGGAAGGCAGTCAGATGGACAATTTGCTTCAACATAATGTACGTGGGTGATTCAAGAGGTGACTTTGTAAAACCAACTTCAGCAGGATTTCAATGAGGACTGTCATGCAGGACAAAGCTTTACAAATGTCTTTTGGTGACCAGACTTGGAGTTGTGCACTCTCACCCCAGCTCCTGAAAATGCAATACTCTGTGCAGAAATGCCAAAAGCCCTCATGGCTTCAGAGGAGATGGTATTTTCCAAAAATCCCTAAGCTCTGAAATCAGGTGTAGTATAAGAATCTCAGTCTTTTCTTAGAGGAAAAATATAGCATCAATATGACAGAAAAAGAACTTTGAAAGTGAATCACCACAGCCTGCACACCAGAAAACCAAGCAAAACAAACTTTTTTTTTCTTTAAATCAGACCAGTTTCATAACTCCTTGAGTTATATACCTTGGCAAGGCTGCAACACTGTCTACCCATGAGTATGTGGCTCCTGAGTTCAACTGCAGACTTCCAGCTGAGGATATACCCCGTGGCCATCAGCACAGCCATGCTGGTATGGCAGACACTGAGACACAGACCCTGGGTTACTGAAAGAGGTGAGTCAGGAGGAGCTGCTCCCATCATGTGTGCAAGGACTCCCCAAGATGAGGAGATGTATTGAGCCCAACCTCATCTAGAAATGCAAATGTTGGAGTTTGGTTCTCATCTCTCACTTGTGAATCATTCTTGCATTTCACCATTCCGTAAGGTCTCTGAGGCATATGCTAGATCTTCTGGGGCTCTCTACCATACAGGGATTTTGGTACATGGCTCCTTGGAGCAAGAAGGCTCTGGTGATAGTTTAAATAGATCTATTATCTGACTGGGTGTGTATGTAAAGATGAAGGGGATGGGAAGGGACCTGAAACCACCATTTGAGCCTTCTTCATGCACCATAGTGGAAAAAGAAGATACAAAGACAATCTATCACCCTTAAAGGCCATTTTAACAACCTCATAGTGTGAGCACAGCTATCAGCTCTTTGCTAGTTTACTGAAAACTTACTGCGAGTGCTGTTTCTATATTTGTCAATTTTGTTAATAGTTACTGTTATCACAGTGTTCTCCGTGACTCATACATCTGTCATCTTCATTCTGCTGGCTTTTCAAGGTTTTTGTGATCTTTCTTCACTTCTAATAGAGCAGTGACGTACTATATGCAAATGACAGTGCCATGTGTTCTGTGTATCTTTATTGTATACAACTCAGCCAACAGATGTTTCTAAACCACAGTGTACAATGCATTCATGCAAAAAGAACCCTGCAATCATTCTTTGTTTTGATTCAGAAATGGCTGGTGTTTGACTTTTGTAATCGCTGTTTTGGAAAGTTCTCCCAGCTACTAAATAGCTGATATTACTGTGGGTAAGTAAGAAATGCCTAGATTACCTTCTCAGAATAGATGGCTAATGGTGATGGCATTAAAATGAAGTGAGATCAGTGGCACTGTAGACCAAGTACCTTGCAGTAAACATGATCAAGGGTTAAGAGATCCATACTTGCATCCTACTTCCAAAATAATTACTCAATTTTATTGACCTGCAGTTATTCAACACACAGGGTCACTAGAAAAGGCAGAGAGACCCGCCTTCACAAGCTAAAGAAAGTAATCTAGCAAACAAGAAAGGAAAAAACCTGCTGAATCAACCAGAGACATTGCTTCAAAGAAAGAAATGGAAAAGTTACTGAAGGTGTCTATAGTAGAGAACTTGTGACCCCTTCGAACTTGTGGATGCTGTGACCTTAAAGACGCTGACTCTGCGTGATCACTGAGGTACATCACCAGTCCCTGGTCCCAGATTTCTGTTGGGTGCTGTAATTCTGGCAGAGGATCTGCTTTGCTTCACATCGGTGTGTGTATATCCCATGCACAGCAAAATATGTCTGTCAGAGGATAAAATCATTTTGTCTGGGTTGCTGAGTGGTGAACTGCCCTGTACCCCAAAAGTTATCCCTTTGCTAACACCAGCATGATTCAGTGTTTTAGGACCCCTGTAAGCTAACAGAGAGAGGTGTCCCTGAACAAAGTGTCCTGAATCATCAGCAAAAGACCTGTTGATTGTACATGTGGTTTAGGCATTAACTTCACTGTTTAGGTTAGTAAAAGGCACAGATTTGCTGTCAGGAAGAAGAGGCATCTTGCACCTCCCCTGGGCCTCTTCATCACATGCCACAGGCTGGAGCATCCGTGCTGGGTCTGTGCCAGGCACAGGCTAGTGTCTCTGCTGTGGCTTGTTGCTAGAGCAGAGGCAGGGCTCCAGCTGTTGGTGGTTAGAGAAGGATTTGCATCCATCCCATAATGCAGAACTTGCTTGTGAGCAGAAAGGACTTCAGCCCCTCCACCTGCATCATGGCTGGATAGCACAAGAAAGGATTCCTTAGAAAAATGTGTATGCAACAGTGTACACAAGGTTACCTGGTACGTACGAGCACAGGGCAGATTATCAATTCAGAAGCAATTGTAATTCTAGTGTTTCCTAACTTTCAGATTCTTGACATTCCAGTTTTGATACTCCGCTTCTAAACCATTTTACCTGCAGTTCAGATACAAAAAAGACAGGGCTTTTATCTGTGTGGATGTGCAGTGTTTCAGAAAGAATACAAATTTCAGAAAAGTCAGATTGAATACAGGAAACATCAAGGGTTAATTTGATGTAAGAATCAGTCTCAGGGCAGCGTGGATTCTGATTTAGCTGAATTAACAGTCATTTGCCTAGGGTTGCTTTAAGCTGGTAATTTATTCTATAAAAGCTAGGTATCCTGCAAACATTTGTTCATTATTGTCTTTGAAAATACATTTCTTTACTTCTAATTGGATTCAGTTTTATTGCTGTAAGAAAAAAAAAAGCCTCAACACTTAGCATCAGTCAAACAGAATTCATTTTCCAGTAACTCAGAACACTCTTTGAAGGTGAGCTTGCTTTGCCAAATCTTTGAACTTTGCCATATGTACCAATCCCACTGCCAAATGCAGTGATGTGATTACAGACACACAGTTTTGGCAAATTTTCACTAAGACTTTGTCTTGATCAGAGATGTCTAAAGCTTGCCAGAATAATGTAGAAATGTGTAGACTGCTAATGGGTTGAGCTCCTAATAGGTGTACTGGGAATTATTTGAGAGCACATATTTCCAGAGGAAGAAAAAGGATTCTTTTCATTTAGTCTTCAAAAGAAGGTAATCCTGACATCGCATGCTGATCCTGCATAGCTGGATTCTCGTATCTCTTCCTAAAGCTGGTTCTTCAGCATTGTCCCACTTCTGATAATGTGTGGCTGCTCCCAGCATGCATTTATGACAGTGATGGTGTCAGGAAGAACTGCTTGCTAAATTCCCTCCTCTCCTACATGGGAATGCCCACATATCCTGTTGATGTAACAGCTGAGATACTGGCTGTGAAAACATATTGTCTGTGAGTTTGTCTGATTTTGAGATAGAATTTGCTACTTGACCAAAATTCACCTTAATCATATCTTGTTGGTTGGTTGCCTTGAAGCTGCTCCAGGGCAAAGTCCACCTAGGACAAGTGAACTGGTTAGGACTGAGGATCCTTGGGAAAAAGAAGCTGCCTTGTCTAGCCCTGGCCAGGTCTGCCCAGTTGAGCCATCCATGTCTCTGAGGCTCAGTGCCAAGCGGTCCCACTGTGTCCTGATAAACTCCTGCCTGTGCCAGGATGTAAGTAGATGGCACCTGAGTTTGGTGGATTCCACGTTGAAAACAGGCTGCAGTCTCATCTGTCTCTGTGCCCCCCTCTCTAAATGAGACTGATGATGCTTCGCAGGAGGTAGGGTGCTCAGGGTCCCCAGTGCTGCTATGACCTGCTGAAATATTTACATATGTGGTTGATTCTTTCATACCAGATCACACTTTAATGCCAATGTCAATGAAAGGAAAAAAAAAAAAAAAAGGCTGTAAACTAGTAAATTCCATTAATCTGCATGGGGTGAAAGGGACTACATTTTGCTATTACTGTGCAGATGCCACATGTGAAAGGAAGAAAACTGCTAGACTTTGTGCAAAAGGCAAGTGTTTAATTCTGGCCTTGTATTTCTAGTGGCATCTCCTGTCCAGCACAAATATTCCTCTTCTCAGGCTGGCTTACCCACTTCCTCTCTGAAATCCCTGAGGAAGAACTTTCTGCCATTAGGGTTGCACCTCTCCTTGGCAGTCAAACCAAAGTAGAAGAATATGTTTCTTCTGCCAATCTCCCCTCCTACCTGGCAGGAAAATGAAGAAGGATCCTGCCACCCGAGAGGCCTTGCAAGTGTGAGCACCAGTCTCAAGCACCAAGTCACCCTCAGTGGTCAGCACACGTGCCAGATGCATAAGGCACAGCTTGAGTCATGGGCCTCAAGCTGAGGATTATTGCTCCAAAATGGGCATATGTCAGCAGTGTTGCAGAAACCCAAGCTTCTGACCTGCTTACCTTGGAGCTGACAGTTCTGATGTGCTGGATTATGGGAATTGCTCCTTACAGCAGCTGGAGCCTGGCAGGAATGAAAACTCAGCAGGAATTGCAGGTGCCTGCGCAGAGCTGAGCCAGCTCACAGCAGCCCTGCAGAGCCGGCAGCAGCAGCAAGTGCTGGCTCCAGGAAGAATTGTCACTAATGCAATATTTTTTGCAGTCTTTCTCTCCAGATTCTAAGAGGCTAAAGGAAAGGCAGACAACCCAGTCTGGACACAGGAAAATACTACTTTTACTGTACCAGTTTTCTAGGAAAAGCATTACTGGCAAGGGGAAGCTTTACATTTAAAGCAACAACAAGGTATTTGATTAGATAGCACTCGTGGCTGAAAGCTCACACACACGCACACAGTTTGCCTCTGGGAGCACAAATGTGAAGGAGAGGCATGACCCAGAGCCTTGTCAGTTCTCCATCCACCAGGACACTGAGCAGTTTTCACTGTTCTGATCCTCACCCACTGCCACCCACCTACTCCAGCAATCCCCAAGCTACTCTTGGCATATGAGCTTTTCCACAAGCCCAGGTTTACCAATAAGACCACTTATGCTGAGCATTTCATCTGCCATAAGGTGGCAAGAAAAAGCAGCACCAGAGGAAAAAAACTGAATTTTTATCTTTCTGCTCTTTCTACTTTTGGATGATTTTTGGAGACTTCTTATGACTTCAAGGAAATAAGACTGAATCAAAAAACTAAGTTCCGCTCTTGCTAACTTTTCTCTCAGAATTGTCCATTCAAAAGTCATCTAAATTAGTCTCAAGCCAGGAGTTTTCCCAGACATACTTTACAGCTAAAAGGACATGGAACAGTTCTTCCATTGCAAGCCTTATTTAGTCATTTATATGTGAATTTTTGAACTGTTTTTCTTTCTTTTTCTATAGCATGAGTAAGTAATACATCACAGCACTCACTATGGTGAAAACAGACTGGCAATAGTTTGACACATGACTAAAACCCATTTTTAACCATCTGACACTGTTTTAACCATCTGACACTCAGCACTTCAAAGTGTACAGCATAATCCAGCACTGTGTGGCAATTAACTCTGATGTTTTGGGTCATATTGGGAAAATTCATCAAAGCAGATTATTTCAATACGAATTTTTCTTATCAGACTGGAAGGGAAGACAGCACAGGAAGATAAGAAAAGCAGAAATCATGACCTAACCTAGATTAGATTGCCTCAGACCATCCTGTTTCCAAAACATCATCTGAAAAGCTGGAGGTAGCGGAAGACCTTCACACTTCAGACACTTCTGTTCCCCATCTCCAGTGTCTGACTCTTATCAGCATGAGAGCAGGTCCAGTAGGGCTAGGAGCATCAGCCACAGTCTTCAGCAGGGTCTCTGGGACATTTCTGGGCTCCATAATCTTTGCAAAGGGGTAAGACAGCAGATCGGAGCCTGCGCTCCCACAACACACATTGCAACCCATCCTGCATGCTGGACAGGTATTTGGCTGTGGGGCTAGTAAAAACCAACCTCTTTAATCTAAGAATGAAGTAGAGGCATTAAGTTTGAGCAACAACACAATGCAAACTGGTTCCCAGCAGACATTTCCAAACTAATATTCAGTCAGCTGAGCCTTCAAAAATGCTGTTTGTCTTTCTGTACATCTAGACAGTTAAAATATTATAATAGGAGACACTTTTGGATTACAGCCCCTTCTGGAAGTGAATCAAACCTCTTTGCTATTTCAAAATAAATGCTGAATTGTTTCAAAGACATTAATAATATTATGTTCAGTGGAGATGTACTACACTTTTCAAGATGCCTAGTTTGTACTGACAACAGTTCAAATATATTTATGTTGTCCCATCAAAAACTCAGTAGTTTCAACTTTCAAGAAGATGTTTTTTAAACATCTTGGGTAAATGGAGAATTTGACTTTCTGCCCAGGACACCCTGAGAGCTGCTCCTTACCAAAAGAAAAAAAAAAAAAAAAAAAAAAAGGGAGAAGGAAAAAAGCAACTAATAGGATAATAAATCCCAACATTTTTCTCTAAACAAGAGTTGTTTTAGTTAAACTAGCGTTCACTTCATTTATAACAGCTCCCTACATTTCTTTTGGCTATTGTATTTAATAAAAATCTCTGGACTCATCCATCATTATGCACACTTTACTGATTTCACTTTAAACATTGCTGACTAAAACTTCCATTTATCAAGCCTGTTTTGCCTAGCAGTTGTGGGCTAATTTATTTTCACTTTGAAATATTTGGTATCTTTGCATTGCAGTGAACACAGTGTTTATCAGAGATTCACACTGAGGAGAATGAGCCCTGGTGAAATCAGTGTGTCCATTCACCACACATGAGCACAAGCTCCCATCTCCCAGGAGCCACCAAAGGAGAAGCAGGAAGCCTGGGTGGGAACTGGATTGGAGGAGAGATAATGATACTTTGTGCTGTACCATGGTGCAGCAGAGGTGACAGAGACAGGGGAGATAGGAATGCACAGGAAGAGATGGGGGAGTCTCTAATCTGGCATTCAAGGGTTATAAGGAAGAAAACCAAGCACGGGTATGTATCAGAGGTTTGTATTATGTATTGAGCTTTGCCAGTCACATAAAAATAGAAATTCTAAATGCAAAAATATAAGCCAGACTTAGCTATCCAGGCTAGCAAAGAATAAGGACGTCTTGCTGACCTAAGAGATACTTTGAGTTTCTTCTGACCTGAAAGACGTGGCTTCTCTCATATGCATATGTGGGGTCATTCTCCACTTTTGTCTCCACAGTGTGGTTTCTACAGGACCAGATGACATAAACTCAGGTGAGGAAACACATGACAGGAAGAAACCTCAGAAAACTTCCTCAGTTTTTGTTCTGTCAAAAGGATATAGTCCAGGAAGACATGAATAAGCAGCTGTTTGTGTTCCCTTCTTCCCAACACCATGAAGAGAAAGCAAATGTTGACCAAAACCACAGCTATACTGGGGCAGATGTAGGAGCAGGAATGGGAAACAGGCTGTACTACTCCTGCAGAGTAAGGGATTGGCTTGCTTTTCCCCAGTACACTGAAGAAGTTGTGAAGTACAACTTCAGCCCTTACAAATACAACCAGCAGTGTTTTGCTGTGTAGCCTTTGCAAGTTGTGTACTGCTGGCTGAAAAGCTTCACTAATCTTATTTGACCCAGCAATGTAAAGAAGGGCTGTATTTTGTGTAAAGCCAGCATTGACTGGTTTATAACTCTGCATTGCCCCAAAATTTTTGCTTCTGATAAGCTTTTTTCACATACATTTGAATTAGGTTGACCAAGTTGTTTAAAACATCTTCTGAAAAACACAGGATGGTCACATGTGAGAGGAAACCAGCTCAGCATTAATTGGGCTCTGTAGCTCTGCTCTGTGGTTGTGTTGTTAAAAGAGATGGAGAAGAGGGAGGTTTGCCAGAAGTCTTTTGTTAAAACCAGTAATTCTCAGCAACACCAGCAGCCACTTATCAGATTTCAAATGTACCACATTCCTTCAGAAGCTTGTTTTTCTTTTATTTTCTTTCATAAATTTCTAAGCTGACACTTGCAGGCAGACTGAATGTCAAAAGGTAGTTATGAATATCCTACAAATCCTAAGAAAAAATTGGCCAGTCTTGTAGTGCTGGTGTTTTTTTTTTTCTGACTGTTGGAATGGGGGTTCCTCTGCACTACCCCTGGCTCTGAAAGTGTCCCCCACCAAGGATTCAGGCATGTCATTTGACTTTGCTGTTTATCCATCCATGCAGCAGCAACACAAGCATAGCCCTCAGACCTGCCCTGCAGATCAGTGGCATAGAGTTTGGAAAACTCATTGGAGGTAGAAGGTACTCTGAGCAGCTCAGGTATTACTGGGAGTCCTTCTTCACCATCATCACTTCAATAAAGCCCTGACAGCAGAGAACCTGGACCCAAATACCAGCTATTTTGCAGAGTTCTAATTTCACCTGTGCTTGGTACAGGTCTGAGGACAGAGATATCTTTTCTGATACAGCATAAGAGAGGTGAAGAGAAGAAGAGAATCATACAATCATAGCATAGTTTGGCTTGGAAGAGACTTTTAAGATCACCTACTCCAACCCTCCTGAAGTGAGTAGTGACACCTTCAACCAGATTAGGGTGCTCAGAGCCACATCCAACTTGACCCTGAACATTTCCACTTCACCTGGTCTGTCAGTCATGTCACCTCAAGAGGGGCAATGTGGAGAAAGTTCATTCTCCTTGCTCCAATGATTTAGGGGTTTAGATATTTTTCTATGGCTCATGGCTGCTTTCTGATGCGTGGAAGGAACAGGTGAAAAAACAGGCCAACAAATGCCTACTTTCAGACGATGCTGCCCAATACAGTTATTTTCTCCATGTAGTATTTTTTCTGGGAAGTCTTCTCCACAGAGGAAGCATGGCAAATGCTGGATTTGAAGAATCCAGTGGTTAGTTAGGCAGGTTGTTATGAGGTCTCTGGGTAGTAGATTCTCATAGACAGATGCATAGGACTGCAATCAGGGAGTATGGGCAAAAAATCCCAACAACACTCTTCCTCAGAAAAGAATCTTTTCCCCTTCTCAACAACCAGATTATGCACAGAAATGTGAAGCCCCATGTTTCTAGCACAGGAGTAAATCCTGTATTAAGCAGTTGGGGTTAGGCCAAGTATTCATATCGGAGTGTAATCTCTACTATTTTTTTCAAATTCCACAAATCTTGGGACACTGAGATCTAAAGGTTAAAGAAACATGATTAAAAAGCAAAGATTTAGCTGGCTTCGATTTCAATATAATGTGGTTTACACAACTATTGGTTTAGCTTTTGGCAAGTTTCATGGAGAACCCCTTTCTGTTTTGCTCAGAGACAGAAAAAGTAAATGACCTTTTTGTTTTGCCATTGTCATTGACCTCTTTAGCAGGTCCTATTTTAGTCTCTCTCCTTTTTTGGTGTTTTTCGTTGTTTGTTTTTATTGTTGTTGTTTTATTTAATAACCAGATAGCCACAAACCTTTAAAACCTCTCTGTTCCTTCTGTTTCCGTTATTCCTTTCGACTACATCAGCTATCTGGCAGAAGAAGGGGTGACCAGAAGTGACTCTGAAATCCTGCACCCTTGGTTCAGTTATGTTTTAATACTTCATCATTATTTTCCATTACCTTCCTTCTATGTCCTAGTGTTTTGTTTGGACTTCCCCACCTCTGCTGCCTGCTAAACAGAGGTGTTCATTTAGCTGTCCACAATGCTGCTGGATTTTATTAAGGTTTTGGGTTTTTTTGAGTGGTTGATTTAGGAGCTTGCTGTGGGCCTGAAAAGTTTCAGGCATTTGCCTCTAGAGTGTGTTGCTCTTCCTCTGTCTGCCTTGAGTTCCATCTCCCACTGAATCGACCAATGACTGAGCATTGCAGGTTCTCCCCAAATGTCAGCCAACCTACATGTAAAAGCTGTCAGCTGCCAAGTTTACCCTTTCACGTTTCCCTTTTTTTCCAGAACATTGGTGAATCTGATAAATTGTATCAGCCCAGTTTGGAAAAGTAGTTAAATATATGCTTGTTTGCCCTGTTGAGAGGGATGCTTGAATGCATATCTGGCTCTGGGCCAATTCATACAGTGTGACTTAAGCACTTGCTTAAAGTAAGCATGTGTTTAAGTGTTCTGCTGAGCAGAAATGGGATGGGCCTCAATAGCATAAACCCATTTTGTTGTCCATCTTTCCAACGTGTTAAAAACTCAGCTCTTCTCTTTGCTTAATTACTTCATATGCACTTGCATAGAAGTATCTGTGTTTTAATAGTAAAATCAATAAATTTCCATAACAGCAGCTTGTACAGGAAGTTTGCAACAAATTTTTCAAAGGAGATCTTATATAATCTTTACTTTTTTTCTAATCATTTACTTCTAATCTTCATTTTGACAGTGAATCCAAAGAAATAGATATTCAGAGAGTTGAGCACAGATGAAGCCACAAGAAACAAACACGAACAACTGAGAAGATTGTTAATCAAACCACTCATATTTTAAATGTTTTCTAAAGAGTCTGTTTTATCCCAGTTCCTAATGAATGAATTATTTGATATGGGTTTGTATGCTCAATAAAACAATGCATTTTTTTTGAGATAACTTCTGTGCATACCAGGGTGTCAGATCTGCCAGAGCTGACTCAGCTGATACCTCATAGTCTTTTCTAAAGTGAAATAACCAGGGAGATAGGAAAAGTACCTCTTCAAGAGGGCTCTCTCTGTGTGGCTTTAGATTTTATAAAGCCCCACAATAGCTGAACCCCAATTTCTGTTTAATCCTTTGCTAATCAATGTACTTATTAAGAAACTCTCTGATTTTTATTACCCTCTGCCAGCATATCTGTGAGGTTGGGAAGTTGTTATTTCTGAAAAGACATCAGCATCAAGACAGTGTTGTTGAGCTCCTTCTCTCAAGAACATCTCACTCTGTGATTTCTAGGCACACAAACACTCCTAGCTATGCTGGTAACATCCGTGTCCTACCTGAGGTTGACAGATCATGTAAGTCTTCTCTGCTAGGTTGGTATTATTTGGCTTTCACCCTGTGATAGGATGACAGTAATGAAAGAAAATAATTGCATGCTGTAGCTAAATCCAAAAAGCAATGCTTACATGAGTCTTTTGGTCAATCCTGGAGGGACTCGACCTGGAGCTGTTTATTGTGTGTGTGACTTGGGTAGTTACAGATTCATGACTGCAAAATAGAAATGGTGATATTTTGTAGATTGTTTTTGTATGGGGGAATTCCTCCCAAAAGCCAAAGAGTCATACCAAGAGGAGCTGCTCAGAAAAGAGAGATTTCTACATCTGGCAATATTGGATTTCATGTCTGTAAAGCAAAAACGAAATTATGCACATAACAAAACATAAACACGTTGTAAAATGCATTCAGCCCAGATTCCAAACACATTGAACACTGCATGATTTAATGATGGATAAACTCAGAAAAATATCCCAGTGGGGGGAAGTACAGACTCCAAAATGACAGCTGCTATCATTCTAAAACAAGTAATTGTTTATAAATGAATATTTTTCATGATAAATTATTGAATTACATGAAAATCAGATGACTGCCTGCTGCCAAATTTGTTTTCAGTTTCACAAGACAGAATGGAATGTGCTGCAGACGGTGAGTGAAATTAAAAGCTGCTGGTCTTTTCCCACAAAGGGCTGATATTTTCCCTTAGACATTCCCAGTATCTCATAAACCTGCTAAATAGTGGTTCTGGGGAATGGGTATCTAGCTAGATATCCAAAATATTTTAGATATATAGGATTTCAGGGAATCTCTGCCTAATCTGAGCCAGTTGTGGTATAAGTTGCTATTTCATATTCATTTTATGTTGATTTCTCCTTCAAACCCACAGAGCCCCAGTATCTATGAGAACGTTTAGCTCTTGTAGGGAAACTACCAAGTTTTTTTTTTTAGTTCTCCCTTTTATTCTCTCTTGTTTGCATTTGAATCATTTGAAAATACATTTTTCTATGTATGTTTTTGTATTGTTTGAGTTGCCAAGTCCTTGCTTTCCCCCCACATTTTGAACACAGTGAAAATAACCTGAAGTGGCTGTTTCAGCTGAATTGTATCTTGAAGTCCTTGATGGAGTGAAGGTTCCAGCACAGATAGTCTGAGTTTTTTGGAAGCAAGGCAGTCAAGAGTGCAGAATTCAGCTGATCAGTAATAGCATTTTCAATCTGCAAAGTCCTTCCCTCAGTCAGCTGTTCCATTCACAGGGATGAGTTAATATTGGTGGCATGAGCTCTCTGCTGGGAGCAAAATGTCACATGTAACCTATTGTGTCCCAGAGAGCCACTGGGGCAGCTCAGTCCTGTAATTGCAGCCTTGGCATCAGATGTGAATTTTAAAAGACAGAACAGCTGTGTCACATTTCTTTACACTGCCTCACATAGCTTCCTGACTGTTGCAGCATCTGGATCTTCATTGCATCCTGCTGCCAGGTAAGCCTAGTGAAATCAAGCCATGAGCACATCCCTGCTTCCCCAGCAGAGAAATATAACTGGTCTCCACCCCAGAGTGGGCAACTGCAGGGGCAACGCTATAACAGCAAGAAAGTATGCAATCATTATTTCCCTGCTAAAATCTTTCAGTTGCTCTCCGACTGTGGCTCAGAGAGCACCTAAACTGTAAATTGTACCTTTATGGTCAAAAATCCTTGACTGGCTTTTCTGCCTCTTACCCTTCTAGCAGTTTTTTAACCCATGGGTACATTGGCCACTGCAGCATCTTAAGAAACAAGCTTCTTGCTTTAACTACACATTGGGTAAAGAAAAGGGTGCTGATTACTTTAAACCTGGAAGCAGATGTCTATGGTTACACATGCACGTGTGTGATTTTATATAAATGCATATAGATCTGCACATATACTCTTCCAAATTTTGTGTCATATGTATTTTAGATGTTGACTTGTTTGTCTGTGTCATTGGCCAGAAAAATTACTAACAAATTTAATCAAATCAAGTCAGTTTTAAGAAGAAAAGATTCTTTGTTGTTTCCCCCATATGACCTTTGCTTTCATGTCCTCTTGTACACTAAACTCTAGATTCCTTCTACTCTATTTGAAAATAGTCTAAATCACTATGGTGCTCCTGCAGACAGCATGATGAAGAATGGAAAACCAGGTTAGGTAGTAATGGGAAATAAATGGAAAGTCCACAAGCTTATTACAAGGAGATCAAAAATCCCCATCCTGATATCAGACTGGCTGTCACAGAAGCAAAAATCAAATACATTGAAAGCTTTCGAATGTACACGAGGGTGGATACAGACTTCCTTTGTCTCTAATGACCAAAAGCTGATGTCTTTTAGTCACTTCTCTCCCCCTCCTTTCCCCCCCTTTTCTTCTATTTTTCTTCAATTTTTTCCACATTAAATTGCATTGTAGATCACTTTCTAGAGCATGGTCATGCCATAAGTGAATTCTGATGTTATTATGTGATACAAATCTCTTCACAATTCAAGCATTCACCACTTAAATAGTTTTTCTTCGTGAAAGCTTGTATGTGATGACCCTGCCTGTCAGTTGCTTCTAGAGATGGCATTCATCTTCTTTTGATGTTTTTTCTTAGAGCCATTTGAACAGACCACCTTGTGATGAGCTTCAGATTTAGGCAAACCCACTGACTTTCACCAATAATGGCAGTGGGCCCCAAGGAAACAGATTCCTGCTAGACTGCAGCCTTGTAGTACAGGGCTGGATAAAGAGGGCTTAGTTTCTCCATTGGGAAGGGAAGTGAAGGACAGAAGTGGATTGAGGCGCTTAGTCATTCTGATCCACAGATAAGATCCTCACAAAGCCTAGTCAAGGTATCCACCTTGTGCTATAACTAAAAAAAGAGTATTTTCAGATCCAGAGATAATCAGTCCCAAGTATAACATTAAAGCAAGTGATGGCTAGCAGAAACTCCTTTTACTAAACTGTAGGGGACCAAGAGCTATAGAAGTTGTACGTTTGGCATTCAGATGATTTCACCTTTTCATGACTATGCATGGTTCAGTCAAACCAGGTTGTGGAATGTTAAGTTGTGCCTCATCAATAGTAATGGACCAGGAATTATGACATGTTTTATGTTATCATTCATTTAAAACAGATAGTTTAGATTTCAGCCACAAGCTAAAGTTTATATATATTGTATTTATTACAAACAACAGCGAACACTTAAGAGCTATTATTTTAAATCTAAATGACATTGTGTTTAGTATCAATTTCCTCCAGCTCTGCAATGTGCAGCCTGTGGAGTCTGTCATCTTTCCCTGGAGTTCTCCTGGATACGAAGTGACAACTTCTCACAAGTTACCAGAAACAGGAGAAAATGTGGAGCCCTGCTCCAATGAGCTGTTTCACATTACAAGAATTTACAATGAGCATCTGACAGAAGAAAAACAATGGAGCTTGAGAGGGGAATATCATGCAGTAAATCGCTTGCTATTATTCAAGTTGATGAGATGGGGTGGGGAGGACAGTATTTAAACAGAAAACACAGAAGGAAACACATTGAATTGGTGAGCGAGCCCCTTGTGTACCTAAACTAAATGGTGCTTCTGAAAATCTCTCCAATGTCCATTTAATAGATAATATTGGGTCTGGAGATACAGCTCATGCAGGGAGCAGTAGCTGGCTGTGCAGAGAGAAGGGACGGTGGATCCTTCCCTGCCCCCACAAGCATCCATGGCCAATTTCCATGTCAGCCCATACGGCTCGTGCTGCTGCTTCTCCAGTCTTTCCCGTGGCTGAGCACTGCAAGTGCAGAGGATACCAAAGCACCGTGTCCCTACATGAAGGCATGAAGGTAGGGAACTATGATTGCAGACCTGGCAGAGCCAAACAAGCTGGAGCCAACATGAGCCACCATCAGCAAAGCAATGAAATGGGACACCATGCTCCCTTCTCTCCTAACCGCTCTCTGCTTTTCCCATAACAGAAGACTTTACTAAAAGCTTACCTTCTCTTTTTTCCTCCTTGCCAAAACCCATACAGTCTGCCCTCCACAGCTGAAACAAGGGCCATAGCTCCTAACCAGAAAGGAATGGGTTACCTAGCTCCACCTCACACATGCCTGACCAGTAAAACCAAAACCTGCCATTCTGAATTATTCTTGGTTTAATGGCTTCTTTGAAAGAAGGCAGTAGTGGGTTGTCCCTGCCAGTGTGATGGAGCTGTTGTGCTACGCAAGTCTAAGCAGTCCTTGCCCCCTCGGTGTTCACAACATAAAGAAGTGTAGATGAACTGCAATACAATAGGTCTCAGGACGCTGCTTCAAGAGGAAATAAAGCAAGCAATTTAGAGAGTTTTCAGGTGCTTCACATTTTCATTTTCGGCTTTCTACACAAATAAAAAGGCTTAAACTATTATTCAGTCTCCACTCGAAGTATAATTTTGACATTTGGAAATCTGATTTTGTGATCAGAAACACATGTAGAATACCATTTAGAAGTCAGCAAAGACTCCAAGCATGATTTTATTGGGAACTTGGGTATGCCCTTCAGAGTAATTGGGATGTGGAATGTGGAAGTAGTTTTTACAGGAAAATAGGGATAAGGCCTCCTGTAGCCAGCCTCAGGCAATGGAGCGAGTAAAATATCAAGCAGAATTCACATTCAACTTGATAATAAGGTTTCCTAGCATGTTAATTAAATGAAATCTCATGTCCTCAGCCCTGTTGTTTTAAACATTTTAAGGCATTAACATTGCACAATAGAAGCATAATTTCCCCTCCCTCCAGATGCCTATACTAATTTGATTTTCCTAGCTGTTAGCTTTAAACTTTCTATGAACATGAAAACCTATCCTTTCAGCAGTGCTGTTGTATTTTTCCCCTTCATACTTACTTAATGCTCATTTTGGGTACTAATTGGCAACAGTGGGTTTTAAAAATAAATTCTTGAAGTGGGAGGGCTTTGCTGTTTATCCTGTGCTGAGGCACTGTTTTCCATAGCTTGACTGTGAAAGAAAGCAGTGGGGAAAATGGCATCCATTTGGTTCTGAGGGTCTGAGCCTTCACGGATAGCATGGAGGAGATTTAGAAAGTGAGGCAAAGCCAGAGGAAACCTCATAAATTACATCTCATCTTTCAGTTCTCTAAAGTATTGGCTTAACTGGGAATAAATTGCTTAAATTCCTTTGGGAATGCAAGATTGTGCACCTCCTTTGAGCTCTGTGCAGTGATTCAGGGGTGGACTGAGAGACTGCGACTGAGCAAAGGCAATTGGGTGTGCAGGGTGCAGGTATGTGTCTCTGCTGGCAAAAAGCCTCTGTAAAAATGGCAGAAGTGGAGCTGTGCTGTGGTTGTGTATAGACTGCAAGAAGGCTCTGCAAACGGTGGGGAAGGCACAAAGATCCCCTGCATTCAGTTATTTTACTCAGGTGTTTCTTCAGGACGTGGGCAGGAAGAATATCCTGAACACCACTGTCCACAGGTTCAGGGCTCTCTTCAAAGGCAGAAGCTGAAAAGTCCTACTACCAATTTATTGCCAGGAAAAACTTTTACACATTGGAGACAAAGGAAAACCTTTCACTGGCAAAGCCCAAATCTTTTTTAGTTAAAAGTTAAATTAAAAAATGAAATTTAAAGGCTATAAGCATAGATACTATTCTCTCTTGACTGGTCCAGAGTGCCTTGGTTCTTTCACAGAAGCAATGCTAGTGGCAGACAGGCCAGCATCCCCAGAATGGGCTTGGTTGGAATAGAGTTAATTTTGCTCCTAATAGCTGGTGTGGAACTATGTTTTGGATTTGTGATGAAAACAGTGCTGATAATGCAGGTATGCATTATTTATTGCTGAATAGTGCTTGCACGGCACCAAGATTGTTTCTTGTGTCTCACACTGCCCTGCCAGAGAATAAGCTGGGGGTCCACAAGAAGTTGTGAGAGGACACAGCTGGGACAGCTGACCCCAGCTGGCCAAAGGGACATCCCAGAAACTATGATGTAGCGCTTAGAAATAAGACTGGGATGGTGGAAACTGGTGGCGGCTGCTGTTGCTCAGGGACTGACTGGGCATTGGTCTGTTGGTGGTGAGAAACTGCTTTCATTCTCATAACTTTTTTTTTATTATTATTACTTATTAAACTGTATGTATCTTGATTACTTTCCTCACTTTTATCCTTCTCCCCCTTATGCCACTGTAGGGGTGGTGAGCAAGCAACTGTGTGGTGCTTAGCTGCCTACCAGCGTTAAACCACAACCATTCCCAAATTAAAACTATATTAATAAAAGAAGCCAGAAGCTTGACTTTGACCCATGCTGTTTAGTTCTCTGCATTCTCCCTAGTGAAATTTTGGCCCATGTTACTGGGTTTTAGTGAGAAAGCATTTTTCTGTATGGATGTGAGTCATTCCACATGGCTGGCCTCAGAAGCAAAACCAGATCTTCAAACCATACTACTTGTTTCCATAGTTTTAGCTACAGATTCAGTCCCAGATTCATTCCATCCTAGAGCAGTGGGATCCCGAAAACTTCATTGTCACTTCCAACGTGTGGATGTTTCTGGAGCTCACTGTTCTCTTAGCTCTCCAAGGAGCTGAGAAAAGAAACACTGAACAACTGATACCAAAGGTCCCTTTCTACTCATAATTCTTTCTGTACTTTGTGCAGACAAGCTGACCAAAGTTTCCCTTTGAGACATGGCTTAACATGAACCAAACTCTACACTGAACCATCTGTCTGTCCATAGGTCTCAATGGCTCTTGCGCAGACTCAGGGCCTGAGGTGCCCATGGTCTGACACTGATTAGTTTTGGGACAAAAGTATTTTATCCATATGTCTCTCCTAAATTTGTAATCCTAATTATAAGAAGAGCCATGTTTGCTTCATTTCTGAGCCATCCCATACTAGAAGAAATACACAAGAATTTTCATGAGGGAATTCCTAGGAGCTTTTCAGGCATGTTTCAAATGAGACATAGGTATATTTTACTTCCAAATATTAATATGGATAAGGTAGTGACATGTGAGACCTTGTTCTTCTTTTATTGAAGTCAGGACTAAAATCGTCTGCGATACTGAAGGATTTGGGTTTGATTCATACTTTATTTGGAAAGGCTGTGAAAGCAAGGCAGTGAAATGATCTGTCTCATAGAATCAGGTCAGTAGCAAAACCCTGACTCATTCCCTTGGGTTTCAAAATTTTTCAGTCACCTCCTCAAATGGTCTTAGACTTTTAATGGCCAGTCTGAAATTGTACGGGCTCAGATGAATAACTTTTTCCCAGCCTACACAAATGCTTCATAGCGCTCAGCAGCAAGAGATCACACTTGCAACACTCAAAAGGGTACTGAGTTCAAGTGTGAGGTATGGAAACTCAGATTTCTGAGAGACGTGTTGGTAAAATAAATTATAATGGGAAAATACAGTTAATGATAGTGCTATCATTAGAGGGGTTGAAGAATTTTTCACACAATACACAGTAATAGAGGCATAAACTTGCTAGCTTTTTTAAACCCAAAAATCTGATTAGTCTCAGTGAAAGGATGAAGAAAATTCCTTCCACTGTGGTGGCAAATGTTTCATTAAATGGCTTGGGAAAGCCAAAGTCCACTGACATTTGGATCTGGTAAGGGATGTAATGGGCAGCAAGAAGGGCTTTCTGCCCGACTGAACCAATAGCTTTTTATTATGAAATGACTGGCTTTGTGGATGAGAGGAGAGCAACAGTTGTTGTCAACACTGTCTCTTGTAACATCCCTATAGACAAATGGATTAAGTATGAGCTGGAGAGATGGTGGTGATTGAAAATTGGCTGAACTGTTGAGCTCAAAGGGCTGTGGTTAGCAGCAGTAAGTCCAACCAGAGGCCAGTCACTAGTGGTGTATCCCAGGATGGATCTGGGTCCTATGCTGTTAAATATTTTCATTAATGACTGGCGGAGTGCACCCATAGAAACTTTTCAAAAGATACAAAACTGGGAGGAATGGTTTTTAAACTAGAGGGTTGTGCTGACATTCATGGGGTATGGACAGGCAGGAGAATTGAGCCAATGGGCATCTCACAGAGGTCAAGAAGGTGTGAAGACCTGCACCAAGGGAGGAATAACCCCCATGCACCAGAACATACTGGAGTTGAACCACTGGATAGCAACTTTGCAAAAAAAAGGCCCTGAGAGTCTGGGTGGACACCAAGTTGACCAGCAATTCATCTTTGTGACACAAAAAAAAAAAAAAAAAAAAAAAAAAAAAAAAAAAAAAAAAAAAAGCCAACAGCCTCATGTGGCATTAGGAAGAATGTTGCCAGCAGTTTGAAGAAGTTGATTTACCTCCTCTGCTCAGCACTGGTGAGACGCATCCAGATGATGTGCCTACATCTGGACTACCCAGTACAAGAGAGACATGAACGTATGGAAGAAAATTCACTAAGGTGTTTAAGGAACTGGCCCATTTGTCATTTGAGTGGCTGACACAGCTGAGACTGTTTACCCTGGAGAAGAGAAAGCTCAGGGGCAATCTCATAAAACTGACAGGACACAACAGAGCTTTTCTATATTGCTTAGGTTTGCTCATCTGGTAGAGCATTGCATCATTTGGAACAAGTCCTTTATCGTGGGTAGACTTTCCCTACTGAAGAGATACTGGTTTCTGGCAAGGAGTGCTTTGATCGTGGGGGAGTCCATGAGTACCTTCTCTATTAGTGCTTCTTGATATATGTATATTGAGACACTAAGCCTAAGAATACAGCACAGAATATGATAATGTGGAATATAGAGAAAAGCTATTGATCACCACTTGTGGTCTAGGTCTCCTCATTTTAGAAGAAAGCCAAAAGCAAGCTTCAGTAGTCATATCCAACTGCATTAATCCTCAAGACAGCATAAAATAATGAGACAGTTTCACAAACTAAATTAAGAATCATAGTTTGTACTGCTGCATAAAATTGCTAAAATTGTATAGAAATCTGTATTGTGGATTATAACTTCATGTAAAAACTCCAAGCTATTTTTTTCCACTTGGTCTCTTTAAACTACTGGGCAAGTTGTTACATGAAAAGATGTATTTCATTCCTCTGAAAATGTAATAGTAAATGTTGTGTTATTGGTAGAAAATACAAGTGGATCAGACAAAGAGTATTATTCTGACAACAGTGTGCACAAGAGTATCACTGTACATTGAATTTCAGTGTGTAATATGCTATAATGGTAATATGTAATGGGCACAAACTGAAATACAGGAAATTTCATTTAAACATGACAGGCATTTACTTGCTATGAGGGTGTTTGAACACTAGCACAGGTTACCTAGAGAGTTTATGGAGTCTATACTTGGAGATATTCAAAACAAAGCTGGACACAGCCCTAAGCAACCTGCTGTGGCTGACCCTGCTTGAGCACAGAGTTAGACAGGATAACCTGCAGAGGTTCCTTTCAACCTCAGCTATTTTGTGATTCTGTGAAATGTTGTGATTAGACTACAGCAATGTCAGAAGGAAGAAGCTGTCTGAAAACCTTTGTGCTCCAGCCACCCAGAGCCAGCAGTGGGCCAAGACTGTTTCTTTGAAACTGAGAAATGTCAAAGAGTTTCTAAACTGCTGTGGCTGGAAATGCCAAGAGGAGACACAGGCACACATGCTGCCTTGGCTTCAGCAGAAAGGGACGTGGACCACAGTGCAAAGGTGAATCATGTTTTGACCCAGTGGGTGATCACCTGGAGTAATGAAAGGACCAGATCACTGGGAACATGTAGCAGACTGCAGGTCACCTACAGAGTCCTATTGCATCCCATTGTGCGAAAGGTCCCTTTGGACTGCCACAATCATCTGTGTGCCATTCAGCATGGCCTTACTAGACTTGGGGCAAGAAAATAAGATCAGAGTGAGAACAGTGCATCTTCCATTCCTCAAAGCTTTCAACCGCCTCAGACTGGATAAAGCCCTGGGCAACCTGGCCTGACCTCAGCAATGATCCTGCTTTGAGCAAAAAAGTCTCAAGACCTTCTGAAGTAAGTTCCACCCTGTTACCCTGTACTCCTATAAGCAGGTCCCACTCACCTTTCCCCAGGATGCTGGATGAATTGCAGAGCTATCCAGTTCTGACCAGCAGAGTCCCCAGCTGATCCCCTGAGAAATCAGCAATGTGTTCAAGCCATGACACTGGCACTCTCCTCTCAGGTTTTCCTCTGGTCTTTGAGACATGCTGGCAGTGGTAGGGACAGTTACCCTGTGGGAAGCCAGACTGAAGGTCCAAGCACTAAATACCTCTTGCTTTTCAGGGGCACTGTTCATATCGAACTGCTAATAACTAGCTGGATCTGTATTGCCCACCAAAGGGTGGATGTGCATGTAAAGCTCCATCCCAGGTCTGAGCATGGTGTTCCAGCAGGGTCCAACCCTAGGAATGTTTTGCCAAGGTGGTACTCTCCTGCTGGCTCCTCTGGGCCTGCAGAGTGAGTCCTGCTGACCTGCTATTACTCACAAAAGCCTTCCTCTGATTATTTTTTGTCTGACAAAGTGACTTCTATTGTCTCAGCTTATTTATTTATATCTGCCAAATAAGCATTTCACTTTCAGTTCTAGTTGGAAGTCAGAAAGGAAGAGTCTTAGCATTTCCCACCAAAAATCTTGGACTGCATTCCCTGGTGGATGACAGCAGATGGCTTTCTAAATACTTAATCCATTTTAAATTAGTTAAATTAATATTATTATGTGAATCTTTCTCACACCACTGCCGGCTCCATTCTTTTACACAAGCAGATAGTGTCAGATGTTCAGAACAAGCCTCGGTAAAAGATTATATTATCACCATCCTTCTTCCTAGGACTCCACCAGGAGCCAGAGCTTATGTGTTTTTTCCTCATTCATAGTTCTTCCTTAAACCCTCAAGAGTTTTGTGTGAAAAAAATCAAGTCCTAAAGATTCTGAAGTAAGTAGTTTCCTTTCCACATGGCTGTGTGTGTCTGTAATCAGATCTTTTAAAATTGATTTGAGATACCAGACAAAATGTTCCTCACTAATAGCTGGTCTTACACAGCAGAGGTTTCTTTTGAAGTACCAAGCATGGATACATGATCCTATTTAATGACAGCACTTTAAATTACAGGCTGGTTAATTCTATGTGAATTCTTCTCATCTGTTTCATATTTCTCATATACATTACTGTAAAACAAGATTTACCCATTTCTGTCAGTGAAACCACTGTCCTAACCTACCATTTTTCTTAGAATCTGATAATAATGGTTGACTTTTACTCAAGAGAAAAAGCTACAGGCAAACATGTCACACATAGCACAGTTTGACTAAGAACAGATACATGCCACTGGTCATAAAGGGTAAACACTTAAGACATTTAACCCAGCTGAGCAGTACTAAATGGAAGGCAGTGGTCATCTGGCTTTTGAATCACCTAATTGACATGTCAGAAAATAAGCATTTTATTGACAGAAGGTGATTGCAGAGAAAAGTCATTTTTCATTTAAATAGCCAGATACTTCCCTTCCTCCTTCCCTTTGTATTTTCAGTACAGGAAAACAGTTTGTTAAAAAAGCACAATCACAGTGCCCAGACCTTTTGTTACTCTTTTTCCTTTGTCCATACAGCTACCTTCTGATAGTGATTTTCCTGACTGCAATCATCTGCAGAGGATTCCAGCATGGAATAGTTTCCAAATTATGTTTGCTCTCAACATTTCTAACTTTGGATGCCTTTAGAACTATGTTATGATTTAGCTATCCCTGAGAAACCACTCAGGTCTCATACCATGCAGTGGTAATTCTTGTGCAGTGAAATCACCCAGTGAAATCACCTCACTATAAACTAGGAGTAATTCCACTGGTGTTGCCCTTCCAGGTTCTCTTTGCTACCGGTGGATGATGGGAAGAAGAGAGTTTGAAAGTAACCCTGTGATTCTTATCCCAGTCCCAGAAAACAATTTCAGGAATATTCCAGTGCATGGCTGTGAGTTTTTGTTTGGGCTGTATGCACCACCATTTCCGTCCTCAGCTTTCCTCAACCACAGCAATACCCCCCTACTGGTGTAGAAGGTAGAAGATAAAAGCAGCTGAGGCTGGTCTCAGCCCTGCCAGAGTATTCTGCAAGGACTGACTGCCAAGGCTGGGAACATGTGCCAACACTGCTGTCACAAACTCTCCCCGTGCCAAAAAGCCACTTGGCTTGATCTTCAGCCAGATTACCCTGAGGGCAGGCAAAGATGAATGCAAAGGGACAAAAGCTGTCACCACAGTTTGCAGTGCTTGTCCCAAGACCCAGATTCACACCATGTCGTTCTGGGCACCTAGCCCTCTATCTGCTCAAAGGGGAAAAACAACCCCCCAGTGACCATTAAGGTTGTGTTTCCCCTTTGAGCAGATCTGATCCATGGGTTCAGAGCAGGAGACTCTGGTGTGGTCTGCCAGGACACTGCCTTCCCCATCACCAGGGTCTAGGGCTGCAGTGTATCTTGCCAGGTCATCATGTTTGCCAGATGCTGTCCCTGTTGCTTGCCTCACCACCACAGGCTTCTCTGCAGCTACACATGCCACATAGGATACCTCCACCTGTGGTGGTGACGAGCATCCCTTGGAGGAGAGCTAGAACCAGAGTAAGCCAAGCAATAATTTTTTTTCTCAGGAGCCTTTGGTGACTCTGCCCTGAGGGAGCACATGATGCTGCAGCTACCATGGAAGAGGGCTGAAGGTGAGGGCACGGCATGGGGGTGATCTCAAAGAGGAATGTCTCACCTTTGTACTCATGGAAGATAGCTGAGGATGCCGGGGCAGGGCAGTCTTCTGCAGCCCAAATGCTGCCTGGCTGCAGTCCTCTGTGCACTCCTCTTCCCCACACCAGCACAGCTCCAGCTGTTTGCAAGCCCTGTTTCTATGAAGTTGAAGGCATAGAGATACACGTTAATACAGAACTGTTAAGTGCCATCAGCCTGGAGGCTCACTCACTGCGGAGCTAAAGCACTGCTCCCTCATACTCCAAGACAAATTTTGCAGATCTTGGCCTGCCTAGGTTCTCTCCTGAGCAGTACTGTTAAGAGTCTCTGCTGATAAGGAAAGGCAAACTATTTTATCCTTCATATCTATTTATAATGGCCCAACATACCTCTACTTCTGGAAGAAGTAATGGAGATTAGCTAAAACGCCTTGCCTAACCACATAGCAAACCCTTCATTTGTCTGCTGTCTAGGTTGGGTTTCTGGCATTCATAAGTTTTCTTCCCCTTCAAGCTGCAAAGAGATGAAATTGTCTTTTTTTTTTTTTTTTTTTTTTAATGTTGCTATTTACACACAAAGGAAAAAACTAATTGAAGCCTACTCATGTTTATAAAGTCCTAGTTCATCATTAAACTCCATAGGAAAATATTTCTATAAATGTGAGGTTTTCACATCTGGTATTGGACCACTAGTCCCACATGCTTTGTTTTGAAGGTGAAGAGCAGCTACTAGAGCCATCACCATTCTCCCTGCATCTTGCAAGTCCTGTTTTATAATGCGCTGACTCAGAAAAGCGCTTAAATATGTGCTCAGTAGGAATCAAGTGAGACAGTAGCAATGCTGGCTTCAGCCCAGCAACTTATTTTTAGGATTAGAGTACTGAGCATGAGTTTTATTTTCAGAAGAAACATCCAATAATAGAAATGGCTGTTGTTTTTCTATTCCTTTCAAATTCATCTAGCAAAAGCAGAAATGTGATGACTATCTGAGCCAATTTCTATTTTAAGAGCCACTTAGGGAGGTTTTTCAGCTAGAGAAAATAAGAGATTCAAGTCAGTGACAAAAGAGTATGGACATAGAAATAATTTCCAAGGTAAAATGATACAATATTAGTTAGAGGAAAAGCCCTTTAAAATACCATCCTACTACTCATTACTAACATTCACTGTTATGAATACAGCACAATTCTGTTGGATGATTTACTCAGAAACTATCTAGATGATCACTCTGCCCTGGAGAGCTTCGACTCTCAAGATTTCCTCTGGAAGCAATATATTTTCAGAACTGGTTGGGGAGTTAGACCATTCATCCTCTTTCCACCCAACCATAATTCTTCTCCAAAATCTATTATATCCACTCATAAAGAGAAACTTAAACAACAGGTATGTTGGACTGTCACCATAGTTATCTGTGTCATGGAACAGGATCTCTCCTTGGGGCACTTCCTATGCAAATAGACATCTGAACGAGCCCGGGGGGCTATCATGAGAACTCTCAGAACAAAGATAAGTTGATTATGTGTTCCAGATTTGAAACCCCCCAATGACATCACACCCCCACTTCCCAAGATCATTTGGCGTAACATCTGTGTGTAATGTTAGTGTGGTCTTGATAGTTACTGGAGCAAAATCTCAAGTAACATCTGTGGCCTCATTAAGAACCAGGCCTGTTTGCCTTCCTTTAAAAACTACTTTTGGCTTGTGTCACCCGCTGATTTGTGACTTGTGTCTGTATTTGCTCTGTTCCCAGTGATTTCAGCAAATTGAAAAGTGTTCACTATCGCTGAGCCCTGTAGATTCCTGTCCCATCTCTGACCTCTTCTCACCTGAACAAAACAAGAAAGATATGCTTACTGACCCAAATCCAAAAGTGTGTGATTTCTGCAGTTGTTCTAAAATATCCCTCCTTGCGTTTCAGTCCCACATGTAGCAGGGGAAAAATGCCTGGGCAGTGTTCTCCTGGAACTAATTATACCAAATTCAAAGAGGCATCTGGGGATCTAATTCCCATTGATTTCCCAGGATGTCTAAAGATCTTTGTGAATGTAGGTCTCTCAATCTAAGGATGAAAATTTATTCTCATATTACTAGTCCCGAGAGAGATGTCCAGCAGGAGCCATAGGTTTTGCTTGCTTATGAACTGGCAAGAATCAAGGCCTCTCATTTGGTTTCACTCATTACTTTCAAATAAATCACAATTTTCTTTAAAAGCCATCTCCATTCAAAATGCTCTTGCATCCAAACACCCAAATGGCTCATCCTTACCTGGCCTCCTATAAAATATTCCCACTGCATTTTTGGGAGACAGAGATAGATGATTATGAGCCCATGTTATGGACTATCCTCTCTTTCCACCTTTGCTTTCCCTACCACAGGGGACACACTTCTCCTGCTCTCCTGCATTGTTATGTCCTACACACCAGCCAAACACAGAATATGAAAAATTAAGCTTGTTATTAATTTTCCAGAGTCTTTCCTCTCTTTCCCTTTTCCATCCGAGGACTGTTGGAGCTTCCAGTGTGGTCCATGCTTGGGGGCCTGGGATAGAAATAAATCTTGATTTGGGACCTCAAGGATGCCCAGCACCAGCTCCCTGAGTCTCACCAGAACAAAAGACACCTTAAACATCCCTGCCTATGCAGTCTTCTGAAATACTAGAGTTAGACTTAGTGACTTCTCAAAACATGAATTCAGTGTACAGCTGGGAAGAAGTTTGTATATGATATTATATGGAATAGCAGGATAGTGTGTTTGTGCATGCCATATAAACACTGGTTTGGGCACAGATTCTTTATCTGAAGTATAATCATGCAGGGAGAGGAAAATATCTTTTATTAGAAAAACTGAAATAATCTAAAACCAGGCATGTTTTTACCTACCTTCATGTTCAGGCACTCTTACCATCAGTTGACCACTATCTGGCAGTTTATTTTAATCTCTCAAAGCACTTAAAAGTAAACCTCACACAACACTGTACAGGGACATAGGCAGCCCTGCCCCAAACTCCCTGGAAGGCAAATGGGGATGTTAGGGTCTCTGAAAATGGGATACAGGACTCAGGTAAGAGATACAGCAGCAGAGATGAGTCCTCTCTGTACCATGGCAGTGCATGGGCAAGTGATACAGTATCTGTACTATGACAGTCAAGCAAACACTCTCCATCTCTTCCTTCCTTTCCACTCTGTCCCAGGGAAATCTGGGCATGTAACATGGGTTTGGCATGAAACCTGGTCCTGATTTTCAGGCTGTTGATGCATAACACAGCCCTCTTGATAACTCACTGAAATCAAATCAGACAGTCATTTAGACATGTTAAAAATTACGTGTGGTCCAAGCAGGGAAAACCTTTTAAAAACTACACACTTTGTGTTGTACATCCTTATACATAGCTCACTGTTAAGAGCTCATCAAGATAAGCATTCTTGAAAAGAAAGGAAGCTCTGCAAAACACTGCACACATGACATGAGAGAAAAATGGAGTACTCTCTTAAACAAATAGTCCATCTCCACTGGTCATATGAAATCTAGGAACCAAGTGGCAGGCATGGTAGAACTATATTGGTATATTTAGTCTTGTTGGTGAAAAAATCCACCAAAGATAGAACTCAGTGTCAGAGGTAAAGTAAAATTATTGGGAAATAAACTATTTGAAATCCCATGGTGAGGAACAACACTAGAAACACTGCATTATTGCTATTCCAACCCAGGTAATTGCAACGAGCATTGGCAGTATATCAACAGCAGACTTCTCCTTTGTCCTATAGCTCAGTATTAGTTCAGTCTGAATCACATTTTTGAGGGGTTGGTGGGTTTTTAAATGTGGAAGGAGAAATGTTGGTCCAGCATGGAGCTTGCACTGGGACCCTCCCCAAGTAACACAGCAGCGAGTGTTTGCATGAGAGGCACCTGGCAAGCACAGCAAGGGCCTCTGAGAATGGGTCAGTTTGAGGTTTGGTTTCACAAAAAAAGCCCAACACATTATTTTGATTTTTAACATGCCTGCCTTAAGCCCACCACATCAGGCTTTATAAGCAGCTTTGTTAGCTGGATGGGAGAAGCACAGACTGGGGAGGGTGGCATATCTGGACAAGAAGCCAAATTAAGCAAAACCAGTAAGAGCTTTGTAATTTCTACCTGATGTCCCATTTGACAATTTTTTCCTGCTTTTTGTGGAGCTAGTGCAGAATTCCCACCCTGTATGATAAGTTATGGACTCTACCAGTTTGGTGAGTGTGCAGGCAGACAGATGCAGAACCAGGCAGTTTTTCATTTTTGAGCAATTACTGACTGATTTCTAAAAATGTCCACTTGAAGCATGTAATAGGCACGGAGAAAGGAGTTCTTTCCAGGCCCATGGAAATGTTTACTCTCCCTCTTCTGCCTAAAATAAAAATTATGGGGCAAGTTCCTGGCTGGTGAAACTCAGTGTGACTCCATTGTATTTCTTGGCATTTTACCACCCTCTGCCAGCTGAGAACCTGGGCATCCTCAGCTCTTCAGCAGAGCTGACAGAGAAAAGAAGAGAAAGAGCATGGTTCCCAGCTATCAACTGCAAACGTTTTGGCACTGCTCTTACTAAAAAGCAAGTTGCATTAAAAATATGAAGACCAGGCTGTTAATTATAGCCTCAGCCTGCAAATAGACCACAAGAGCCCACACAGAAAAACTCAGTTCTGAATTCTGGGCCTAATAATATATACATCTGCAGTATATGGTTGGTCAAATTACAGTTTTAGTAAAAGAGATATCAGAATTATAAAACTTCTCTGAAATTTCCAGTAACTACATACTTGTTTATAAACATGAATCCACTTGTGTAGAACTTAGATAAATAAGTATTTAGTACTTATGGTAATTAGATCCCAAACAGTTTAGACCTATACATTTCCAGTGATTAACAGAGTTCTTATTAAATAATATATTTCCCCTCCTCTGGAATAGATGAAAACTAAAATTCTGTGTCTGTGCAATATGCAGAGATATAGACACATGCAAAGGTGTGTTTATCACATGTCATCTTAATACATATAATTTCATATATTATATAAAGTTACACACTAACTATATATGAAAGGGGCATAATGCTGCAAAGCTAATAAGTTAAAGATTAAGAAATGCTGGAATTAAGGGCACCACTCTAAGAAAAAATTGTCCATCACAAAAAAAAAAAAAAAAATTATCAGTGTTTCAGGTATTCATCCCAGTTTAAACAAACAAACAAAAAAATCCTATCACTGGACTTCTCTGCAGGCTGAGAATTGTGGCTTTTCACCAACTTTAGCCAAAGGTTTCTCTTGCCAATCAGAGAACATCTAAAAGCAAAAGTGAAAGGTCTACAGAAATAGGTGCTGTGGTGTGTAGGAGGCACTTCGCCATCATCGTCCTTCTTGACCCTCAGTCTGGGTCTGCTCCAGCCCCTGCTTCACAACCATGCACCAGAATCAATTCTGTCCAGCTGCTCTTTCCCACTCTCCAACCTTTACATTCCTCACTGCTTGTTTTGCACCCCCTCCTGCAGCCTCTGTGGCGTTGGGTAGGAGACACTGGGAGCAAATAGGGATGCTCTTTGCTTTCCAAGCCATCCCTGGGACACCAGAGCCTGAAGAAACAGTCTTGGGAAAAGTCTTACTCAGTCCCTCCCTGCTTGAGCTGAGTTATGCTCAGGGCAGGCAGAATATTTGCAATAAAAGCTGCCAAACTTTAGACAAAACCTACTCAGATGTGGCAGCCTGAATTTTTTCAGGAGCTCATAGCTTCATCAAATTTGGCTACTTTTTCGTGAGAACAGGACAAGGCATATTCTGAGCTCTAAAGTAGTTTTAAAACACAAGGGCTAAATGCAAAGGTGCTAGAATTCATCAGGAGAGTTTCTTTCTTATTGATAGAAAAGTCCAGATCACTTAATTTGAATGTTTTCCTAGCTGATTCAACATGACATGGGAATTTCAGCCCAAACATTTAGGTTCAGTTCAGTTATGTGTGAACAAACTTATATGGGAAACCCCTAAGTGGAAATCATGATTACCAACTCTTCCTAGAAAAGTCTGTGAAATGTCCCCCACCACCTCCTGGTGGAAAGAGAACTTAAGAGAATTTGTGATCAGCTGTATAACATTTAGAAAGGACAATAACAATAACTCATAATAACTAATTATAACTGCTAATGCCACAAGATTGTAGAAGAGGCCCCAGTCTGCATGAAGCAGGCACCTGGCCATGCTTGTGTGAGTGCTCAAGTGACTCCTTGTGCTATACTAATTAGTCTTCAGCCAAGACCTAGGGTACTAGTTCCTCCTTCCCATCCAGGGGCTCAGCAATCCTTCTCATCCAGCAGCACAAGATCCCATGCTCAGCATGCCCCACATAGTCCCTACTTCTTCACACCACCCACCAAACCCACATCCTCTCTCTTGACAGTGGAAGAGTTGCTGTCAATTAGAAGGCAAAACAGCTGAGAATGAAAAGATGTTCTTTACTTGGTCACAGTGTGACAATAGAAAATGTGGAGAGACAGGTTTCCTCTCACTGAAATTACAAATATTATGGAACTCCTGGAGGATGTTGTGTATCTAAAGAGATTAAACCTTGCCCTTTGGACATGATCAGGCTATGTGTATCTAGGTATAGTCCACCTTAGCAAAAAAGAAAACAGAAGAAAGGACTAGAATTTCTCCGTCCAGGGGAACTTACCACTCTGACGTGGCACAGGTATTCTAGTAACCCCAAGGAAGTGCCCCTGGGAAGGGGGCATCTATGCATGTGAAAACAACCCTGGGACACAAAACCAAGGTCTTTAGGAAAGGGTTTGGTTTGCAGATTCAGCTAAAGGACTTTGCCCTAGTGATGCACACTGAAATCAATGGGGTAATATTGGAATTACTGCAAAAAAGAAAAGATCTATCTTGCCTCAGCAGTTATAGACTAATGGTGGTGATGGGGTCGGCTTCCAACTTACATCACACAAAACAGGATCAAGAGAAGAGGAGTCATTACGCTTCCCAAGTATAACAAGCAAACTAATCCTCTGGCAGCACTGCATTAGAGAGGTGGGACAGGAAACAGCAGGGACCAGTCATCTTGGAGGAGCCACCTCAGTGGAGATCCCAGCCTTGAACAGTGCAAAAAAGGCAGGCAGGGCTGTATCTGAAACAATAGCTGAAAACTGCAGAATTTAACTACTGATTCTGCAGGAAGGGGGAAGAGGATGGCTGTGGTTACAGTTTGATAGTCTTGCAACAGTCTGCCACTTTCTCAAATAACATGGAGTGTGCTCCGTCAAGCAGGAGCCACCAAGCACCTGCCTACACTGAACCCCGCTTCGGGAGGCTTGGCCAAACATAAACAAGCAGGTGAAGAGGTTGAGATGATGAAAGACAATAGACCATTACCAGGGACTTAATGGTGTTGTAAACGAGATAAATGTCTTTGAAGTAGCACCCTTAAAACATGTGACCTTTAGGCTGACCTTTTCTTTCAGATTATGGTATGCAGATTGTTTTATACTGGCCAGAGCAAACAAAGCAAGCAAAGCCAGCATCTCAGCCCCTGTGATAGGAAAGTACTTGGACATCATATCCATCTAGACAGCCTGTTGTTAACTTCAGCTTACCAAAAGTAAAACTCTGCCACAATTACTGCCTTTCAAGGCACGTCTCTCACACTCCAAATAAAGCAAATGTATTCCTTACACCTGAATCTCATTAACAATGCTAAATTCTGAAGACCGAGATCCAACCTTGAATCATCCCTTCAGTGATCATAGGATTTTTCTATTCTAGAAAAGCACTGTTATGATTGTGTGTCACTCAAGCAGGACAGTCTGGAAGACTGAGACGGATCTGAAGGAATTACCCCTGGAAATAGCAGAGATGCTGAAAGCACAGAGTGTGAGGCTTTAATTGACGCTGTGAGGAAATAAGCAGAACTTACCCATTCCTTTTTTTTTCCAGCTGGGAATATGCCAGCATGAATTAGCACTTTTTCTACATTATATCACATCACTGATTTATGCTATTAAGATGGCAAACTCTTCTAGCCACCAGCAGTCTTTCTGTTGTGTTTGCATGGTGCTTGGTGTAATGGTGCTCTAAGCCACAACTGGAGCCAAACACATAAGAAGCAAGGGTAAAAAGAAAGCTGCAAACATTATTTGAAAGGTTGCATGCACACAGTCTTTGCTCCTTCATACCACTTTGAGAAAAAACAGAAAACTTGGGGTTTTCCGAATCAAGATGCAGGGAACTACCTCAGGTCTACAGAGGTGAAGATGGGTGCTGCTGAGCAAGGAAATAAGAAAAAATACTGGCAAGTTAGGCCCCTCACCCCTTTTAGCACCTCTGTAAAATAACCAGGTCAACCTTAAAGAACAAGGTCTGAAGGTTCAAGCCTTCCTGAACATTCAAGGAGTTGCTGGATAATTAGAGAAACTAGGGTGATCTGTGCTGCCTCACACACAGCTTGAGGGTCAATAGTGGGGGTATGCCAGGGCAGGGGATGGGAAGAGGGTGATGGTGGGCTGGGCACATGGTGGTGCACCTGCAGCAGCCACGGAGCAAACACCCATGGGTCTTCTTGTAAAGCATCAGAATTGTTGTGAAGAATGGATCTTGCAGACCTGGGCCACAAGTCTGATCTGTTGCTATGCCTCTTCCCCTAGCTGTTGTCACGTGTCCCACATGCAGGTCCTGGCTTCTCCAACCCCACTCATGGAGCTATGTGATGAAGCATGAACTCCTGCACCTATTTGCAGCCACATGAATGCAAAACTCGAGAACTCGCCCTGTGAGTAAGTGCTGCCTGAGCCAGAGAACTTCCTGAAATAATACTCTGCATTTCTGTCCCACCTTCATCACTGGGTCTGGAGACATGTTGCAGCCCGCTCTGTCCAGCTGGCCTGGGGTCATACAGGGCCCTGGGGCAGGGCAGCCCTCTGGGGGAGGCTGAGAGTGTCTCTGCGTCTTTGTCAGTTTTCATTCAGCCCTGATTTTTGGTGACCCAGTAGGCTACAGAAGAGCCTCAATACCAAGGCAATTCTAGCTATCCCCTGTAGAAAAGTTCCTGTGTTTTCAGTTGTATGAAGCAAAGGGAAGGTGATGGATAAGGACCCACACCTGCATCCAACCTCAAAACCTTTTGAAGAGAGTAGAAAAGCAACCGTTTAATTACAAAGGGACTTTGGTATTAAATTGTTCCCTGGTCTAAGGGAAATCTATCAGCTTTCTAAGAAACAAATGAGGGTGCTGCATGGATTTGTATGTCCCAAGGACTTGATCTGTAATTATTATGTGATTGGTGTGGTTTTTTTCTAAGGTAGATTTTTTTTTCTCAAGCCTTGCCATTTAAATGTCTCCAAGCTGCAAATGATCAGAGGTTAAGGAAGGGTTTGGAAGACGGCACTACATCTGCTTATCCATATTTATGCTGTTGCCTAAACTGTTGCTTTGGGATATTGAATTAGATGGATCTTTGCCTTACTGAGCGTGGCTGCTCTTCGTTGCCTATAAAATACATCCTCCACTTGTATGTCATGGATTTCAAAGGGTTTTGTTTGGGATTTTCATTTGGTTTTTGCTTTAGTTAGCTGCAAACTTCACTATGCAGAAAAGCCAGTGCTATTTGCCCATAATGCAAACTCCACCATCAGGCAGAGCTTGCTGCTGCTTTTAACCTTCCGTGTTGCCAGAAACCCTTCTCTGTGCCACAGCAGGAATCATAGGCAGGATGAGGGTGAATGGGGGGCAGACAGGCATCCTTCAAGGAGGGGACCTGGGCTGGAGGATTTGCTCCTCCAGAACCCAAACAGAACTTTGCACTGGCATGTTTTTGACTCCATGCCACAAACATTTGCTCTCCACAGTACTTTCTTAATTTGGCTAGATGGTATTTATCCACTCCTTGGGAGAGATGGCTGAGACTCCAGGCAGTTTGATTTATGCCAGTTGTTCAATTTGTGACAACTGCTGTCAACAGTTGTTCATTTTAATTACTGTTCTTGGGCCCAGATGTCTCAAAGATGAGCTCAGCACCACATAAATACAATAAATACGGATAATATTAGCAACTCAGCTTCCTTTCTAGGGGAGGAGTGTGAAGCAACCTACTGCTCTTTCTTCTCAACATGTCTCTTCTCTGTCTGCCTGTCTTCAGCATGGCACTTGAAGCAGCAGTAAAAAGGGGAGATAAATTACCTTTCCTTCCCCTTTGCCAGTGGACTGCTCATTCCTCATGCTCCCACACTAAAATCATACCTCGATTTTTTCATAGTGTAGGCACATATAATTTTGCCCAGACCACACCAGAGCACCTGGCCTCCATAGCAGAGGTGTGCCTGCTCTTCCAGGCTCTCAGTACAAATGGGAGACACGGCAGAGACAGCAGAGTTCTCTGTGCATCTCTGTTCTCTCCAATATTACTAGAGACCATTATACCAAGAATAAAACTATAATCCTAAAGACATTTTAGCAGAACCACCTCCTCAAGGCCTTTGTTCCCTCATGGAATATGCAACTCACTATATGGAGGTTATTTCAAAACAACTTCACCTTCCTCATCCCATCTGAAGCTGGGCTCAAAGAAGTGGCCTCAAGGTGATTATAAGTCCCAGGTCATGTGTCTGTCACCTGTGTTGGAGCACCCCATCACTTCCACGGGCTGCTCAGCACTTTTTGGAAAAGGTCATGGAGATGGGGATTTTGATGAAACTTAGGAGAGATGAACATAACCCTATATCCCACCCCAGCTATGAAAAGGCCTGTCCTCCTCTACTTCCTCCGGGGTAGTAGATGTTGTTCACTTAAACTTGTCTTAAAATGTAACCAAAGCCACTACTGGGATTCCAGTGCTGTACATAATTAATAAGCAATATGGATAATTTAATGTCTTTATTCTAACTATCCACTCAAAGCAGCAATCCTATCAAGAACAAGCAGGCAATGTTAGAAGCTCAGCAAATTAGGAGCAAGGTTGTTTACCTTGTGAAACTTGTTGTGTTAATACAGGGTCCTGTTTGTTCCTTGGCACTTTATTTTTTGCCATTGACTCATGCTAATGAATTTTCCAGTGTAATTGCAGAAAGCACTTCAGACAGCTCCAGCCTCTGGCTCTTGCCTCCTGTCTCCACTTGCACAAGAAGGCAAAACCCTGCCTGGCAGGGGTGGGGTTTTGCACACTTGGCTGCCAGTGGGGTCAGGGTCAGTGCCAGGCAGACGTGGCCCACTTCCTGGGCAGCCTCTCCAGCACAAGAAAGCTGCCATGTGGCTTAAGCAGCACAGAACAAATGAAGGTGTGAATAAGCTCATGATCACCTGAAGAAATCTGGATGCATTGGAAGCCCAAGCCTGTACTGACTCCAGCACTTTTTGGTGGGAATCGTGATGCTTCCCGCTGTAGGTGGCTGGAGCTGTAGGCGGTCTCAGAGAGGGCATGGTTCTCTCCATGGGTGATCGCCACCCCACACCCCTTCCCTGAGCCCCCCAACCTCATGCACCATTGGCATGCACGCTCAGATGATGAAACCTGGAATGTGACACCCTGGGGTCTGGGGCCAGCTGGAGGTGGGAGGACAGAGCCGGGAGCGCGTTACGACACTTGTAATCATGCTGGACACATACGGTTATATTTAAGTGTTGGATGTCTGCTGGCTGAGGAGGCTGAGGCAAGACTGGACTTGATTAGACATAATGACAAAAATGGACCAACTGTTGCTGAGAAAGCCTCTCCAGCAAAGTATTAGCTCTTTGTTATTGAGATATTACTGTCTGAGGCTTCACTGCTTTCAACTCCCCATCGTTATCTTTACAGACTTCCACTGCACTTTAAATAGGTTCCCAAGTTCAGCTCTTTGCCCTCGGCCATAAATTTAACACACTAAATATTTTCATCTGCTGTAGAACGCACCATGCTGTGGAACTTGTTACTTCATGGCAAATAAATACATCTTGAAAACAGAACACACTTCTGAAAATATTTTTTTTAAGTATAATTCTTCTCACCTTAAAAATGTCAAAAATCAACGTTTTTGTTTTTCAGTGCCTGAGTCAATGTATATTTTTTATATCTTTGATTATACAGTGGGTGCTGACTGTACTTCTCTTTATCTAAACATAATGGATAAAAAAACATGTTTAAATCAATATTTAAATATAGTTTCAATTTATTTATTTGCCTCTAAAAGATACTATAAATGTATTTATATTTCAGGCTTCATTTAATATAATGATTTTTTATATAATTACATTTGATTACTGCATTCATACCCAACAAATACACCAGTGTATTTTCTGTTGTGATTAAATACAGTTTTATATTATCTGTAATATGGTGGAGTTATTTCTATTTGTTCAAAGGCACCAGAAAAAAAAAAGTGGATTTCTGTGCAAAGTTTTATACAGAACTAAATGACCATGTTATATAAATCTTTATAAGGTATAATTTATTTCTTTGATCAAATTAATAGAGCTTTTACTTAATTTAGAGTGACCCTGAGAGTCTTGCCTTTACTGGCAATTGTAGTAGCTTTTAATCTTTATGCATTAGCAAAAAACCTGCTGAGGACTCTTTACCTCCACAGCTGAGCCTCCCTAGATTTATGAAGGCAGAGGTACAGCAGGCAAGAAGGAACATGCCTGTACCTAATGGCTAGGCGACTTCACTGAGGGATTTTACATGAAACAGTAGCTGGATAAAAAACAGTGATAGACATGGAATCACAGAATAATTTAGCTTTGAAGATACCTCTGGAGGTCATCTAGTCCATCCCCCACTCAGAGCAGGGTGAACTTCAAAGTGAAATACAACCTCAAGTTAGATCAGGTAGTGCAGGGTCATAACCAGCTGAGGTATGAGTGTCTCCATAGACAGAGAAGCTCTTGGGTGTAGACACCGGAGCAGCCCCTGTCCAGATGAATACCCTTCAAAAGTTGTGCTTTTTACTCAGTTTCCTACCAGTCCTGTGATTCCTGGCTGTGCAATACTGCAGTTTCTACATGGACCTACAGGCCAGAGAGAGATGAGGGTACTTGCCTGAAATGTGGGAATGTGGTTTAAAATCCCCTCAGGCAGAGGAAGCCTCAAACCCTTCCTTGAATGGTGGTCCATCTGCTGTGGCCAGAAATGCCGCCGACCACAGGCTTTCTTGTATTATTGATTCAAGTCCTGTGTCTGTTGTTAAAAGCATTCGGATGCCGCTTCATCCCCTTCCAGCAGCTGTGCTCACTCAGGGGAGCGCCCGAATCCCAGCCCCATCCCTGTCCCTGCGTGGGGGCCCTTGCAGGCCAGTACTGCTTCTCCCCAAGGGTTTTTCACATCACTTTGCTGCTGGGTCTCTGCAGTGGGCTTGGTCTGGTGCAGGCAAGGCAAAAGTCACCCACTCAGAGGGGGCTGCTCCCCACCCTCTGCTTCTGAGTAGAAAAGGTGTCCCCCTGGTTTTAATCACTGAGGAAGGGGACTCAGCAAGCAGCAGGGTGCTTTGGGACAAAAGGGTTTTATCCTCTGGGTTTGGGGATGGATTCTCCCACTCAGAGAGTGCTACTGTCCAAGGAGCAGAGACAGCAGGGTCCTTTCAGCCCTGCTCCCCATGAGGAGCTGGAGCAATAGGGCCGGATCCTCAGCCTAGTGGACACATGCAGCAGCAGGTATTTAATTAAAGGAGATGAAGCTGAAGTGAGCTTAGTCCTCTCAGCTGTACTTCCACTATGTCTTGCAATGGCATTCTTAAAATGCCCATTTATACCTTTCATTTCCTACTCAGGATTTCAGGGTCACCCTTTTTGTATGAATACTGGTTAGAAACTGCTTATGCATTCTAAAAAAGAATTAGAGAACAGTCAACAGAGAAAACAGGTTCACTAAGGAACTTGTGGAATGGGCAGAAAACAAAATATTTATAATGCATAAACTTGAACACAGAATCACAGAATCATAGAATTGTTAAGGTTGAAAAAGACCTTTACAGATCATCTTGTTCAGCTGTCAACCCAGCACCACCACAGTGTTCACCATGAAACGACGTCCTTAAGTGCCATATCCACACATTTTTTAAACACTTCTGAGACGGTGACTCCACCACTTCCATGTGCAGTCTGTTCCAATGCTTTAGAACTCTTTCCTAATGTCTAATCTAAATGTCCCCTGGCACAACTGGTGGCATTTCCTCTCATCCTATCACTAATTACCTGGGAGAAGAGGCCAAACCCACTTCACTACAACCTTATTTCAGGAAGTTGTGGAGAGCAATAAGGTCTCATGTGAGTTTCCTTTTCTCCAGGCTAAACAACCCCAATTTTCTTAGCTGCTTCTCATAGGACTGGTGCCCCAGACATTTCACCAGCTTTGCTGACTTTCTCTGGATACTCTCCGACACTTCGATGTCCTTCCTATAATGAGAGGCCCAGAACTGAACACAGTATTTGAGGTGCAGTCGTACCAGTGCAGAGTACAGAGAAACAATCACTGCCCTAGTCCTGATGGTCACACTGTTTCTGATACAAGCCAGGATGCCATTGGCCTTCTTGGCTACCTGGGCACACTGCCGGCTCATGTTCAGCCAGCTGCCAACCTGAGTCCTTTCCCACTGGACAGCTCTCTGGTCACTCTTCCCCAAGCCTGTAGTGCTGCATGGAGTTGTTGCAACCCAGGTGCAGGACCCAGCACTTAGCCTTATTGAACCTCTTACAGCTGGCCTCAGCCCTTGATCCAAACTGCCCAGATCCTTCTGCAGAGTCTTCCTACCCTCCAGCAGATCAACACTCTCACTCAGCTTGGTGTTGTCTCCGAACTTGCTGAGGGTCCACTCAGTCCCCTTGAAAGATATTGAACAGGTCTGGCCCCAGTACTGAGCCCCAGGATGCACCACTCATGACTATAGAATAACAGAATGGGTCAGGCTGGAAGGGATCACAGTGGGTTATCTGGTCCAACCTCCCTATTCAACCAGGGTCTTCATATAGCATATGACACAGGATTGTGTCTAGGCAGTTCTTGAATATCTCCAGTGAGAGAGACTCCACAGCCTCTCTGGGCAATCTGTTCCAGTGTATGGTCACCCACACAGTAAAGTTATTCCTCTTACTCAGGTGAAACTTCTTGTGCACCAGTTTTTGCCCATTGCTTTTCGTTCTATTACTTGGCACCACCCAGAAGAGCCTGGATCCATCCTCTTTACACCCTCCCTTCAGATACTTGCATACATTGATGAGGTCCCCTCTCAGTTGTCTCTTCTAGAAGTTGAACAGGCCCAACTATCTCAACTTGTTCTCATAAGAAAGATGCTCCAGTCCCCGCATCATGTCTGTCACCCTCTGCTGGACCTGCTCCAGGAGCTCCATGTCTCTCTAATACTGAGGAGCCCAGAACTGGACACAGTACTCCAGGTAAGGTCTCACCAGGGCTATCACATAATCTTGTGTCTTACCCAGATCCCTGATGCTGCCGTTTGTTAGATGGACCTTCTCTTTACAGACTCCACAGCAGCCAAGGATGGCACACCAACATAAATCTTTTTTTACCCCTGCATTTTTCCCATGTTTTCTATAAGGATTGGTGGGACCACAACTGTCCCTGTAATGACTTCTGCATACCCAGTTGATACAGATACTCTGACCTTCTGTAGCTTCAGTCTACAATCCCTACCTCAGTCTGCATCCCTGCCTCTGCAAGATGCTGAAGTCAGGTCTCAGTTTGGCCAACTTGACACCTTCCCCTGCTGCTCAGGTTTTGTTTTGTGGCATTTAATGAATGCTTGAGGACAGGGCTCTGCAAAGGCATGTCTGAGGCCAGGTCTATGTCCTCCTGCTGTGCAGTTACCTGCTTTAGTTATCAGCATCACTGTGATGGTCGTAATGGAGAGCAAGACTCCAGGCAGGGAGAGACGAAGTAGGTGTTTCCCATAATTGCCCCCAAGGACAGCAAGCATGACTGAACATGCAGTGTGCTCCCTCTGAGGAGAGGCTCCCACCAGGATAATGTTATATAGGTGTTTTACAGGGATTAGGTACTACTATATAGGTATGCAGCCTATTATATATTATAATTATAATTTGATATGTATATGTAAATATGTATTTTTATTAATATATGCCTGTATGCACATAAAGTATAACTTTTAAATAGCTAGTATTATGTAGATATGTAATATTATACATATTATTCTAGAGGTGACAGGAACTGAGACAGGTCTCCCTGAACCTGGACCATATTCTGCTCATAATGCCTCAGTGCAGCAGAGCTGCTCAGGACCTGATCCTGCTGTTGGGAGTTGATCTACAGGGTTCACTCAGAAGAGAAAGCAGAGCCTTTCCAGAAAGAAGCACTCTCCTGGGGCACAGAGCAGTGCCCTTCTGTTCTGTGGGATCGTAGGTTAGTGGAGAGGCATTTTGTTTGTGGCTGCAGGGTAATTTTGCTGTGGGATACTTCAGAAGGTGCTTCATTTGATCAGAGATGAAGATATATAGTTCTTGCCTCCTTGGGCATCATGGAAGCCCCTGCCTTTTTTTTTTTTTTACATCTCATGCCTGAAGATGTGTGGATTCACCATAGGGAAGAAATCAGTGATACAGAATGAGCGGCTATCTGTGTACAGCTTGTTTAATTTATGCTTTAACGTCAAACAGTGGAGGATGATACAGCATGGCGGTGGTCAGCATCTTGGGAGCCAGGGCCAACAAGGCAGTGGTCAGTCTAGGAGGGTTCAGCCCCAAGATCTGCACTGGACCAGGAGGGACCAAGGGAGAGAGAAAACCATGCCAGAGCCCTCACCCTACAGATAAACCCCTCAAAGTCCTTTCAAAGCATGGACAATGGTCACACACACACACAAAAATAGTGTGCACAATAGCACCATCTGGTGACTTTGGCCATCAGATTTCCATGGCACCATATTACCCAGGGGACAATTTCCTCTCTGGTGCCTGCACTGCTGCTCTCCACACTCTTTTCAGCCATAAAATCAATGGCTTCAGTTCTTCTGCAGAATAAATAACAGTAGACATGGTAGAGTCTTTCAAAACCAGTCCTGACAGACTCCCATGTTGTTGCTGTTGAGACCCTGAATTTTAACATTCTTGTGTTTCAGTAAACTTGGGTTACATTCCTTTTTTTATGTATTTGTTAGGTATTTGGCACATAAGGCACCATCTACTAGATACTAGGAGAACTCTCACAGACCAGTTATGAAATGAAGCATTTTTTCTGTCTTGATTGTTGGTTTGTTTCCTATTTCTCGGACGCAGTGTGTCACTGCACTAACACACATTTCTTCAGGTCAGTGATCACACCCTGATCATGCTCCACTGATTCTTCCACTGCCACTAATGTAATATTTCCAAAGAATATCTCCCACTCAAGAGTAAGCTTTGTAGGAAGCCAACCAAGTTGTCACCCTTTTTGGCTGGCACATTTAAAAGTCTTGAAATAAGCACTAAGAAGACAGAAACACAGCCCAGCCTTACCATGAAATATAAGTGCCCAAAGCATTTCCTGTTTCCTCTGCCTTTTCCTTTGTTGTATGAGAAAACAAGCAGTGATAAGAAGCTCTTTTTTTATACTCCAGAGAGGATTCCAAGGCTTTTGGTTGGTTTGAGGCAGCGCTGAAGAAAAATGTAAATACATGAGCTCAGAAAACCTCCCTTGCTCCATTCGTTTCACTGTAATAAAATAAGAATAAATTATATCTATGGATTCCTCTTCTCAAACAACTGAGAGAGATGCCTGATTATGGCTCTCCCCATGACACCTGCCTCTTTTGGCTCCCTGCCTGCGGTGTACATCACACTACAGCCATGTCGGTGACAAAGGCACCCGATGTACTCCTTCCACTGTGCTCTGCAAACACCTCCTGACTTTTTGTCCTGAGACAGCTGGCATGTGGCCACTACTAGATCCCGAGCAAGGTCCACCTTTCCCAGAGCAGTTCAAAGGCAGGTCAGCTCCAGACTTTATGCAACCTTGTGAGCTTTGGTCAGCCCTCTCTGCAGTTGGTCTGTGCCATACCAGCAAATTCATGGACACCTGCATTGTTATGTATTCACTGTACTGTCCTTGCAAACTCATCTTACAAGGATGTCTAATATTACAAAGTCATCATAATTAATTATATTACTGAGTACTTGTTAGGTTGTTATTATTGTTGTTGTTATTATTATTATATATTATGGAGTACTTGTTAGGTTATATCAAAACATTCTGTTTTGATAGAACAAGGGGTAATGGTTTTAAACTGAATGAAAGTAAATTTAGATTAGATATAAGGAAGTTTTTTTACAATGGGTTGGTTAAACACTGTCACAAGTTGCCCAGAGAAGTGGCAGATGACTCATCCCTGGAAATATTCAAGGTCGGATTGGACAGAGCTCTGACCAACCCAATCTAGTTGAAGATGCCCCTGGTCATTGCAGAGGGATTGGACTAGATGACTTTTAAAGGTCCCGTCCAACCCAAACTATTATATTATCAGGCGCAATTGAAATGGCACTCGTGTTTCCTTTGTAGATGAACAAAGCACATTTTTAAATCTGTTTTATCTGCTGTTTTTATCATGCATTTACTTGGAGTCTGATTCCCAGAGCAGAAGGACTAGCAAGGAACCATTCAGCAATTAATACCAAGATGCAGAGTTTCCCATCTAATTACATATGCTGGATGTAGTCAAAGAGCAGGGACATTCTTAATGACCAATTTGTTGTCCATGTGGTTTTGGAATGCCCTGATCCCCTGAAGGACTAACTCTCTGCACATCCACTGCAGATCAGTGCCACTGATTCAGGGCAACTCTGGCCTCTTGCAGAGAGGAATCCTCAGGCGGAAATCTGCGGCTTCTTCCCCCAGCTGTCATTTGGTCCCATGCTGAACCATCCCTGGACAAGCGAGCTACATCTGTTCTAGCAAACCAAACACAGCTGAGGGAGGGCTACAGCACCAGCACACAGTGGTCCCTATCAGTTGTTGTCAGCATAGAACTGACTGGGCCCCTCACCCTGCCCCAGGCCTGGGAGCTTTTCCCTCTGCCTGTGCTGTGAACAAGAATAGAATGTGAAAAGGGTAAAACTGTAATTTTTAAATTACAGTGATTTTCATTTTGTGAACTCTAATTTTGAAGCATTAAGATCTTCACTGGATTTCTTAGAGGTGAGTCCCCAAATGCCTTCTAGTTGTGTATTTTATTTCATAATTTGTCATTGTAAGTGCCTGTATAAAATGAAGTGTGCCTCCTTTCTGGCTAGAGTAGAAGCAAACATCCACTGCAGAAACAACCCCTTGGCTGACTGTTTTTCTCAACTTATTTTTCTTGTATAATATTTTAAAGTTAGATCAGCCACTATTTTTAACCCCATTCTTCTCCCTACATAGGCATCATGTCCAGATGCACCTTACCATCTCCCCCTCCTGTGCCGAGGATTGTTGAAAGGGCCAATAAGCCAACCTGGCTGTGAAAAATTACCTTAAGCATAATTTTCCCTCCATCCCCCCTCATATTCTCTAAGTGTGTGCTTTGTTTCAAAGCTTGAGGAAAAGCCAGATTTTCACTCAGAAAAAAAAAGACCTGAGAAGGTGCTCTTGGTGATGATGGTCAACAGACAAATCAAAGATAAGATCTCTCCCCCAAATGCCTGCTGGCTCAGCTGCTTGCAAGGACTCATACCCCAGCATTTCCAGAGAGAAAAGAGAAGTAACATCATCCCCTCCTGCTGAAACTTCTTCACTTGGCAAGGAGTTGTCAAAGATTATTTGGATGACAAGGAGACATGGAGAAAGAGTGCTTTCAGCCTCAATCACCTGCCCAGAGGGGGAACCTGGGGGGTCTCATTCTTGCTCAAACCTCTATTTGTATAGATCCTGAAATGACTATTTAACATACAATTAACCAGTAATCAGAGCACCACTGCAACCTTCCTCCTTCAGAGCACAGCCTCAGGTGCAGACAGCACTGGCCCAAGCCCCTGGGCCACATGGCTGGAACAACACCCAGCCTAGGAAAAGTGCCGAGCTCTTGTAGGCTGCCAAATGGAAGTGAGGTGCTTCTGAACAGGCGGGTGCAGGGTTTCAGGTGTCTCAGGGTTTGGCAGATACTGAACAGAAGGATCGTGTTTTTGGACTTAGGTGAAGAGGTCCTTATGCAGAATTAACAACTTTCTGAACTCCTCAACACCAAGACCTTGAGTCCCAGGCAGTGATTTAGGGAAGAGGCAGGGCTCTCTGGCATAGCCAGCACTGCACTGGCCACAGGTGTGTGTGCTGCTCTGTGGTGCCACATCAGCACTTTTGTTCTCTCCTAAGCCTCTGCCTCGAGTTTCTCTGCCTCTGCCCTGGTTTCTCAAGCCAATCTCAGTCCCCTCAACCCCAGGTTTCGCATTATTTCCATGTCCTGTTTGCAGAAGGCTGCACAGCAATGACATCTCTGAAGGAAGCTCTACATAAGGCCCTTGGCCTCATCTCTTACCTGTTCCCATGCCTGTGGGACCTCTGTAAGAAGACTGCCCACCCCACTCTTACTGCCTGAATCCACTGTGACAACCAGGGAGGGATCTTCCACCTCTTCCAAGCTGTGCTGAAGCTCAAGTCCAAGGGCCACACTAGAAGAGGTCAGTGACCATGCAGGTGCCTCTGGTAGCAATGGATGGACTCCCTACCCCAGATGGCAATTTTCACTGCATGCTATCATTGCCCTAGTGTGAGTGCTATAGAAATCAAGACACCAAGTGTGCCTTCTAGGGCTACCCCATTGCTAGCGTCAGAGTTGGTAACGCATTGGTCTAAGAAGGCTCACTTACAACATGATTCCAACAAGAGCTAAACACCCTTAATCTTCTCTGTCAATACAACTCTTTAGGCGTGTTGGTTCCTCTGCAGAAAAATGGGTCTGAAAAAGAAATGGAGCTTAAACGCGTATTGTCTGCCATATTTTGCTTTGTCACTTTTGATAGAGCATTTCAGCAGTGACAGGGAATGGCAGAGGGGTGACACCAGTGGGTTCTGGTGCCCTGGCTAGGCTAGAGCCCATCCCTGTGACCACCAGAGTTCACTTTATCCAGTTCCTAGTCCCTAGCACACTAGCACAGCCTCCCTGATGCCTTCTCTCCTTCACAGGCAGTCTCTGACTCTCTGTCCTGCCCTCAGGCAACAAAAAGAGACTCAGCTGATGAATACTATTCAATGAAACCCCTGTCCCAGGTCCTTTTGGACCATCTTGGCACCCTTTGTTTGTTATCTGCTTCACCTCCTGCTGGTCCTTAAACACAGGGCTTGCAGGGCTGCTGTGGTCCTGTCTTGGAAGAAACAGATTTTTGGAGGTTTATTGCTAAAGCATATTTGTTAGCAAGGCTGTTTCAGAGGAAAAGGTGCAGAAGATTTGATGTCTGGCTGTGTGATCTCTAATGTGTTTTGTGAGTCTGCGACAAGGAATATCTAAAACCGACAGCAGAAACCAGGCATAAGAAGTGAAAGAGGATTCCAGCATACAAGCAGAAAAAATTTGAGGAACACTAGAACAAAATGCTAGATGTAGATAACAAGAAGACAATTTTTCGGTGCTAGAAAGACTGACCCTGTTGCAGAATCACTGGTGAACATGTAAAACTGTTTCAATGCAAGACACAACTCTGGAATCATATTCACCTTTATACATTCCTTTGACTCTTTTCAAGGATTTTGAAAGATGAGAATTTTCTCCCTGCTCTCTGTGTGTCCCTAGAGCATGGCTCAGCTATCAAATCCTATCTTGTTTTTACACTTTGCTCTTAAACAAATGGATTAACACAAGCTCCTTTCATGATGGGAAGCAGCTTCCAGCTTATATTTCCTTGCATCGAGGACTGATGTTACTAAAATGCTCCAGCTTAATTGCACATTCTCCTTACCATGCCATACAGGACTGCTGTTCCCAGCACAAGCAGTCTAGACAGAGTCCAAGCAGGACCAAACAGAAAAAGCTGCTCTCAGGACATTTCTGGTGGGGTTCTCAGCTTATTTAAATGTAAATGCCTGCCTCCTCAGGAGCCAAAGCAGGCAAATACATAGTCCTTGAAGATGAGCAACAAGGCCCACTCTTCCTGGGGATTTGGGCAGTGAGGACATGCCATGGGTGCTGGAGTGGTGGCATGCAACAGGTGGGCTTTGAGGGCAGTCTGACATGTGTGTGACCTGGACCAGAAATTGCCTCCTGCTCTTCAGGTTTTATTCTGAGAGGGGAGCCAATGGGTCTGTTCCTGCTTTGGAACCACTTATGGCTACATTTTTTTGCATCTGCCAAGGGCCCTGCATAGCTCTGCTCTCCTTTTGTTGTTATTTTCCTCTTTTTTGTTTTGTTTTGTTTTCTTTGAGCAGGCAGAGTTTGAGGTTATTTTTTCCCTTCCCTTCCCTTCCCTTCCCTTCCCTTCCCTTCCCTTCCCTTCCCTTCCCTTCCCTTCCCTTCCCTTC
>JAWWTY010000077.1:128227566-128245405 GCA_035222235.1 Margarornis squamiger
TTCCCTTCCCTTCCCTTCCCTTCCCTTCCCTTCCCTTCCCTTCCCTTCCCTTCCCTTCCCTTCCCTTCCCTTCCTTTTTTCCTCTTTTTGCATATCTATGTATAGAAGATATGTCTTTCAAAATAAACTGAAAACTGAAGCAGGGAAATGATGGAAAGGAGAAAGCCCCCTCCAAAAAAATCAGGGCAATAATGAAGACCTGTGAGGCAGAAACCATGAGCCAGTAAAGTACTTTATACCTGAGTTACACATGACTTTCATGGCTGAGTTACCTCTGTCTCAGGGATGGGGAAAGTGTGGTTTCCCCAGCAAGAAGGCAGCAGTAGGGTTGAGGGGGGCGATTCCCCAGCAGCTGGGATTGCAGCAGAGGCAGAGCCACCTCAACTACCACGGGGTGTTCCCAGGGCCCAGCCCATCCCCCCAGCAGCACCTTAGGGAGAGCAGTGAGGCTGAGAGGTGCCTTTTTCAGGGGCAAAAATACCAGACACCACCCAACTCAGAATGGGGGCAAAGGGGCAGAAGAAAATGGCTTGTCCATGAGAAGATAGGAACAGGTCAGTCTTCCTCATGTTTCTGCTCTTGCAGGAGTATGAAGTGAAAAATTATGGGCTGCACCAAGCACTCAACTTTTCTGTAACTAATAACAATAGAAAAAGCAAATTCTTGGGATGTGCTTGTAAACTAAAGTGAGTCTTTTACAGTGCACATTTTTGACAAGTTAGGAAAACGTAGCTTTTATCTAATGAACACCCTCTGCCCCCCTCGCCCTGTGCACCATACATACTTTTTGAATCCCAGACAACTCACAGATATCAGTACAAAGATGAAGGTAAAATAGTCATTACTTGCATGGCTAGGGGGCATCTGATGTAAAGTGCATTCCCTGGGTTTTGGGTTATGGTTTGTAAAGGAGTGCAGAACACTTTCATCTCTCCTTTCAGCCCATCTGTGGCTTCAGCTGACAGGACAAAATGTGGCACAACAGAGTCAGACAATAAACTATTGTACAGTGGAACAGGAAGCAACAGGTAATGTTTAGAGGAATTAAATTATTTTTGCATCTGATACTGATAATCAGTTTAGGTGAGGGGTATCCAGTGCAAATTTATACAACATTTTTAAAAGACTGGGAGCACTCAAGAAGCAGATAAGTTAAAGTGCAGTATAAATGAACCATTCATGAACTCTGAGATTTCCTTGCCTGCATACAAAGCACATGAGAACAGACCTTGTAGCCTGTCATCCCGGACTTTTTTTAATTAACTGTTGTGAGCCATTCTTGTGCAGTATGTCTCATACTGGTGAGAGAGCTTTATGCCTTTTGCAGAGGAACAGAGAACATATTAACATGACATTCCTGGAAATACAAAAAAGCACTGGATATCATTTCATCTTCAAAAATCTGTATTTCATCCAAATGATAATGTGAAACCTTCACAAGATATTCATCTATAAAAAACTGAGGCACTGGAAGTCAGGCTGATGTGCAGCTATTTAAAACAGCTGCTAGAGCAATGCTTATTTAATTAATCTAAGCTTTATGACATCCTAGATGTCTGTGGACTGCTTCCCATCCAAAGCCATGCCACTTTTTGAGAGTGGCCACTGGTGATCCAAACAGATGGACCAGAGGTTCCATCACCTGTTCTAGGCAAAAAAATCCTGGACTAACAGCAGTGTCAGTCTGTGCAGCTCTCTGCTTTCCTGGTGTATGTTTATTTAGAAAATGCCTGGGTCTGCAGCCCTCGCTGCAGGTCTGCTTGGCAGAACGCCTCCCCTACAAGGCTGTGCCGGGTACTGTCACCAGCCAGGCAGCCAAAGGGGAAGCAACGTTGACACTTCCTTTACAAGAAGGCAGGGGATAAGAAAGAAAACAGGCTCCCCCAGTTATCTGGTAAAAGCAATAAAGGGCTTTCTACAGCTGTCAGGATGACCCAGGGAAATCTACCAGACAGCATCAACTCGACCCTGCTTTCTGTCCCAAAGCCAAACAGTTGACACGGCAAAAACTTTCTGTCAATGCTTGCATCAGCCCAGGTCCCTGTGGGGGCTGATCCTGCAAGGTGCTGAGCACCTCTGAGCAGAAGTCTAGAAATCCTTTTGTCCTGACAGCAAAATAAATGAGAAAACATTATTTGCAGTCAGTGGGGCACAAATTGGACTGTCATTTCCATTGCCCCTGTTTTCACTGTCATTCTGTTGTGTTTGCATTTCATATAGGTATATTTTCTGTGAGGTGTGTCCATCTGAGACGCTCTGTCATCTGCTCAAGGCAAAGCATTAATCTGGAACTGTGTAACCAGACATTAGCTGAAGGAGGAGCAGACCCAGCATCTATTCCTCACATAGCTGCAAACCAGCCATTGCAAGTAAGGGGAATATTTGTTTGTGTGTGCTGTTCTCAGCTGGCCTGGATCTAAGATATCATCAATACATGTATGTAGAGGAAGTTTGTCAGAACTGAGCTTGTGCTGTTGGGGATCCTGAGAAATGAAGGGAAATCAAGGACAGATGTAAAAAACAGTGTGTCTTTTTTAAAGAATGCAGGAAAAAAAATCAGATTTTTCCTGAGGATCTGTTCTACCATGTCTGGAGACATCCAAGGGTAAAACAAGAAGTTTTCATTCTACTTCAAGTGAAAATCCTGACTCTAATTTTACCATGGCGCTGCTACCAACATCTTCATTTTATAACATGTAGAGCATACATGCCACCACAGAGCTATTAATTTCCATGCACAGAAACTTTTGAAGGCACAGCACCAGCTGCTTAAATATGTCTATAATTATTCACGCATTAACACCTACTGAATTAGCAGCATTAGCACCTACTGAATCATCTTGTATGCGTTTAAATAAATTAAGGCTGGGATTCGATGGCACTGGCTGGGGAGGCTGTAGTTGCTGGAGTTATGGATGCAGTGCAGCTTGACCAGCCAGGTCTGCAAAAAAGGTGAAAGGTGCTGCAAATGCCTTTTTGAAAAAGCCTGCCCTATATTTGGCAGCAGTGGTGCAACCCCACAGGCAACAGTGGTTGGCACTGGAATATATTCCCTCTGATTTTTGTTTTTGTTTCAATTGAGGAAGATTCTTATAACCCTTTTTTATTTTTTTATTCCTGCACTCTACTTACTAGGCCCCATTAGGAAACTCACATTTCTCCATCTGTCTCAGAGCTTATTTTATGTGGAAATATTTCAAAACTCACGCAGCTCTTGTTCAGCCCCATACAATTGAAAGAAGTTCAAAGTTGGGCAGGGCACCAAGTCAGCAGACATTAATAACATTACTTGCAACCATTCAAAACCTGTCATTTGTTAAGTCTGTCCCTCTCATTCCAACAGGCATAAATCATGTGTATAAATGAGCTCCTACCCACAAAGGGGAGCTGATTTTAACATCTAAGCCTGCGCTGTCACCATCAGGATTTTTTCCTTTCACTGTTTTATTTTTGAGTCCAAAACCAGAAGGGAGGTGACTCAACACAAATACACCCCAGGAATGTTTTGGGAAAAGAAGTTAATCAACTTCTGCATGAAAACCTCAGCCCTTCCCACTCAGATCCCGCATACACATCCAGCACAGCAGAAGTATCCTTCACATGCCACTGTCAGCACCTGCATCAATCAGGTGGGGAGAGGAGCTGGCCAAGGGAGGGCAGTGGGTGTCCCTGCTGTCCGAGCAATGACGGTGCTCTGGAGGGAGCATCCTCCCCCACAACCTGTCCTGCCCTTGCCAACTGCTCTTCAAGCACTGAAAAGTCTGTGTCCAGTGGTGCCTTTCTGCAAAAGTCTTATCAAATATGAAGAGAAAATAAATCTTGACATCACCACATCAAATTGTCATGGAGCTAAGTGTTGGTGGTTACAGAAGTTCCCAGTTGTCAGGCAGCCCCTCATTCCTTCCCTTGTGCCTCTCCTGCAGGCACCAACCTGCTGCTTCCTGTGAGATAGCCTCCCAGGCACAGTAGGCTGACCTCACAAATGGAAAAATAAGAAGTTTCATTTAAAATGTAAGAGAAAAACTTGGTTATATTGAAGGTGGTCAAGCACTGGCACAAGCCAGCCACAGAGTTGGCAAAGTCTCCATCACTGGACATACTCAAAACCTGACAGGGCACAGGCCCGATCAACCTGCTGCTGCTGACCATGCTTGAGCAGGGGTTGGACCAGATGATCTCCAGAGGTGCCTGCCACCCTCAGATATTTTGCCATGCTGTGACCCTGTGACTATGCCTCCCAGCTACCCTTAGACACCACATTCCTGCTGTGTGCCTCCCAATTCAAATACAACTCTAGTCCAAACCATCCTGCTGTGGCCAGAAAATGTTCTCTGCCGTACTATGAGGCAACAGTCTTGAGAGCACATTCACCATGGGCAACAGTGCTTGCTACCCTGCAGATCCTGGGAAGAGAGGTGGCATCCTTCCCTTTTTATGCATTTCTCGGTATACCAGCTCCTTGCTCACCTCTGGTGCCCCTAGTTAGAGCCTGGAGACCGGGCTCTGGAAGGACATGGTGCCCAGGGCTGTGCACAGCTACAGCCCTGCAGCACCACCACTGTCCCTCACAGAGTGTCCCAGCAGCACATATGGTTGTAGGTGATCATGGCAAGTGCTGTCCTAACCACAGGCTGCCATGAGAAACCATGGTGATTAGGAAATCATAGTTTTCCAGGAGAAACCATTGCAAAGGATCTCTTTAGAACCTTCTTGAGTTTTTTATACACTAGTGGGTCTGAATCACTCTGGCTGGCCACTTGAAAGCCACTTCAAACTGTGTTTTTTGTTCATACTCTCAGTCATGCACCTGGAGACTTGAATGTTATTAATCTGCAAAAACATCTAAGGATGATTTTTGCTTTAGCAAGCGCTGTGGGGTCTCCCTTCTTAGAGATATTCTTTTTTATCTCTCTGGAGCTAGGAAGCTGGCTCCTCAGGGCTCCAGTTTAAGAGTAAACTCACAAAGTGCTAAATCCAATCCTATTTATCACAGTAAAATCCAGGGCCTGTATGACCACTGTGACCTCCAGAATCTTTCTCAGAGTCATAATGCATCCTCTGGGTCCTCATGTCAGTTTGTTTCTGCTGAAAAGATTCAAGTGACTTTGAAGTTTCATTCAGTTACATGTTGCTTGGGATCCTTCCTTCTAGTGAATAATCTCCTGTGGAGTACAACAATCAGACTATCAAGAACTTAAAATGCCATACCTGGGTATCTTCTCAAGATGGGGAAATGCTTTGTAGATGTTGCCTTCAACAATTCCCAATGTAAGGCTTGTCCCTTTGCCTTTTTGGGAAACTTCCAGACATTGCTCTCATTTTTTTGTAAAGCCTCCAGCTCATATTTTATACCCTCTTTTAATTCCTTCTCTGACATCTCCAGCTGCTTCAAGTATTAATTCCAACTGCAAAGTCTGTGGGTCTTGTTTTAGACCTTGTCTGTGATTTCTTCTTTCCCTATTTCCAGTCAAATAATTTTGATATCTGCACCATTTGGTTCTTCTCAGTTCAATGACACCATCAGCTCACAACCCTTTTGCCAGGATTGCTTTTCTGCCTGGCTCCAGGTTTGTGCTTCCCTATCCAGGCAGCACTGGGAGTTCTCTTGCTCCTCTCTGTTATGAAAAGTAGATGGCAGAATGAGCAGTTTCACTGATGTGATCCCACTCAGTTACAAAAACAAAAAGAGAAAACATGTTCTACAAACACATTTGGACTCAAAATAGTAAGATATTATTTCTTAGCTATTTCTATCCCCCATTTTCAGCCAGTACTCTACTCCAGGATCACATTACAAACACTTCCCTCTGGCTGTCTTCAGCTGAATGCTGCCATTTTTGCCCACTTTTCTGCTGATTTGGCTTCATTTTTCATGTCAAGATTCTACAACAAGTAACAGCCAGTCACTGGTTACCTGACCCCAGTGAAACCTCTCTGCCCACACAGCTTCCCTCCCACTAGCCCTGCCTGTCGTCCACTGTTTCGTTGATGGATTTTTTTGTGTGTGTTTTTGTTTGTCATTTACTTGCAATAAGTTTCCCAATTTCTTGTAAGTAATTTATAGGATGATTTGTGTTGGTTTGTGTTATTAGTGAGCTTAGGAAATGTCCCTGGGTGAGCAGCACCTTTGCCATCAAACAGCTATATCAAACAGATCCTCTCTCCTACCACATCAGTAAAGGGAGAACTGGAGGATACTTTTAACCAAAGCTAGCAGTGGTCTCACCACCTTTTCTCAGCCATCCTGACAGTTTCAACCTTCATGTCCTTTCTGAAGTTCTCGGGTCTCTGAAATACAAATAATCTGTGGCCAGAAGTAACTAAGATGAGGGATGAAGATACAAAGGATGAATTCTGTGTGAGGATGAATTCATCAATCATTGTCTGTGGTGTCCATGCCAGCTTTCAAGGGTATCTTGTGTGCCAGCCTTTGTGGTCACAGGCTGTGTTTGGACAGTCTGGGTCCAGCCAGTCCTGGGGCCTGGCTAGAAGTGGAATAGGGAAGATGTTTGCTTCTCAGAGGGAGGCTGTCAGGTGATGGGATAACATGGGCACCTTCCATGACAAGCCACTTCTACTGGTCTGCCCTGTGCCCACCATCCTCAAGGGTCACCTAATGCTCCGTCTCTTCATGATCTACAGCAGAATTTGGGCTTGCTCAGGTCTACCTTGGGCAGCAGTGACAGCTCCCAGCGCTTGACACAAGCTGTGTGCATGAAATTATGGAGTCAGAAATCAGGCACTGTCCTCCCCATTCTCCTACTGCCTCCCACAAAGGTGAGACCCAAATTTATGTCCTGCACTTGCACCCCTCACTACCCCTAAAATGTAGATGGTTTCTTCTCATGCCATCCTCACTCTTCATCTCCTGCCTACTACGCTCTTTGCTTTAGTTCCACACTCAACCCATCCTTCTCCTTAGCCTGATATATATACCTGCAAAGGTCAAGGCAGCAGCACCAGTTCTGGACCCTGTCAAGGCACCAGATTTACCCAGAGATAAAGGACACCTGCATAACAACATCTGTAAGAGCCTGTATCAGATCTAGCAGCATCCACTGCGCCTAGCTTTAGATACACTGCTAAGAAGTGCTTTGAGGTCAGTTAGGGACCAGACTGGGACACTCTGCTTTCCAGCAACCTATTTTCAAGTCTTTCAGAAAAAAAAAGATATTCCCAGAGGCAAATGTACATAGGTTTTACAATATTTGCATTTTTGCTTTACACTATACCCTGCTCCTACTATCCCAAAATACCAAAATTTGATTGCTATTGTCCTGAAAAACCAGAAGCAGACTGAAGACCAGTCAGAACTTAGTTTTTCTTTTCTTCTGAGCCATCACCAACAAAACATTTAGTTTTGCATGGCTGCAAGAATACCAGAGAAACAGTATCAGATGCATACATATCTTAAACACCGCCCTTCCACGGACACAGGCACACGCAAACACACCCCAAGCAGAGACCAGGAGGAACAACAAAAAGCTCTGTAGAAATATTTATTTTAAAATAGAAGCTATAGCTCAGCTCCACAGTGACTTACATGACAGTTGCCTGTGCTGATTCTTTGCAGGAGCCTGTGAAGTGTTGCCTGTAGCGGCCAAAGGGGCTGATAAAACCCTGGCAGAGCCTGAAGGACTGGAAGGACTCACCACAGGGATTCTCACAGCCAGCCTGCACCACCATTCTGTATTGACATTGGCAGGGCAGCACGGGTCCATCAGAGAGAAACTGGTGACATCATGCAGCCTTCATCCTTCCACGGTGACCCACATCAAAGGCAATTTAATCACTGCCCAGAGGAATGGACATTCTGTAACACACAATGAATCACATTTTGAAGTCCTTGGGGGTCAGACACAGCTCCTGGCAAATCCAGAGGCAGAAGGTGGTATGGATGACAACCTTTTACAGCAGATTCCAGGGAGATTGTAACTGACCATGAACTAGTCCCCTCAAAGGCTTAGCCCTCGCATACTCTAATGGCTGGACATGGGGTTATCAGTACCTCTGCAGGGACATCAATATACACATCATGATTACCCCGAGTGTTCATGCAGCTCAAGAAAGAAAATCTTACTGTAAATGTTCTTGGTCAGAAATTATTAGGACAATTAAATCAGTTGAAGACCCATGTTGTCTGATTTAACTGAGCACAGCTTGGTACCACAGTGATGTTCTGGCTGCCTTTCCAGTCCTACAAATCCAGGTCTGCTGGGCAAAAGCATGGTCCTTTAGCCATGCCTTCCACCAGCAGCCAGCTCCCCTTGATCTCTTTCTTCAGCAGTACTTCTGCACCGGCAGGGAGGGGCATGATGGAGGACTGTTACTTGCTCAGCCCTACCCTATCCCTGCTCTAGAAGAACTGTGTAATGTCTAATTGTATCTCAAGGCTAGCGTGAAGTTATGTACTGACATTTAAATAGTGAACTTTGTTGACCACTGTTACATATATCAATTTTTACTTACATATTTATACACTCATATATACCTATAAAAATAATATGTTCTTTATGGTTGGATATCAAAAAAATATAAACTAAAATGTTGTGAAACTTCTTTGCATACCTAGGTCCACAAAACATTAATTTTAAAATTGCAAAATGTCCAAAATATGCAGGTGAATACAGTATCCCTAAAGTTCAGTCTTATTATTCACTGCTGTCTAGGCCTGTTCAGAAAACCAGGACTATATTTCATGTGAAATGTGAACAACAACATATTTTATTTCTCTGTAGAACAAAATCAAAATACAACATTTTCCATGGATGTCGCCATGAAAAACAGATTCACAAGACATCTGGTGGCCCCACTGGGTGACCTAGACTCTCTAGTTTGGCTGAGGGGATTGAATCTCAGTCTCTGATACCTCATGCTCCCTCCAAGGAAAGGTAAAATTCCTTCTGGATGTGAGAAACTTACTCAGCAGCTTCATTTAGGTACCGCTGAGTTTTAGCAAAATGTTCCACAATTATTTTTTTGGATGAATCTGTGATTCTGTGAAGCATTTCCCACTAAAAGCCTTGTTCAGCTGGACAACAAATGTTTTGTTCTGGTTAGTTCTATAGATGAACTCATTGGAGTCACACCTTTTCTGTCCATGGGTACCACCTCCACCTCCACTTTAGTACATCTCTGGGAGGAAAGATCATAAACACAGAAGAGTCGCAATGGGAGATTCTGGATATATGAAATCAATTGAACATGTGTGGGAAACTCTTAGGATGCAAGTGGATCTGCCTGCTGGTGCAGCTACCCTGCTCAAGTCCAACCTCTGAAAGGCCAAGAAGATGGTTTGTTGGTCATGTACAGCAACTGTGTGCCTTCAGCCCCCACCAGCTGAAGGCACTCTGGATTCTCAGCATCCAACAACGTATTAATGTGCAGGTACTTCAATACACTGAACACAGTAAAGAGCAGGACGTTTGTAAACAGCTGCCTGGGAGACAGAGGTGAGTGGAGACCTTTGGCTTATTTTTATGAGTATATTGCAGCTGCTGGCAGGTCTCTGTTCACAGTTGACAAAGGAGTAGAGGAAAACAAAGGAGAGGAGGAGGCCTGTGTCTACATCTGCAAGGGATTGGGAATGCAGAGATTGTTCACTGCAGCTGCAAGCTCCATCATGGGCAACTTCAGCAGGAAGAGTTTTCTTACTTGCCAAAAAGATCACCTCAGAGTGTTTAGTTGTCCCTAGCTGGACTGAGTGAAGCAGAAATGTCATTATTTCTTTGATCAATAGTTCAAAGGGGTACTCAAAATGCTGAGGTTGTTTGAAGACTCATTTTCAGCTGAACCCAAAAAAGTTACCATGTGGTGATCTACTCTTGTAACCAGATTCCAGAAAGAAAAGTGAGAAGTTTCTCTAAAAATCTGACAAGTCACAGATTCCCTGCACTCAAGAGAGAGAGCTTCCATTTGTGTAAACCTCTTTCAAAGTCCTTGTATGTGTGAAGAGGGTTTTTTCTGGTCTGAATATGACCAAATCAGAGCACTGCAACTGCTCAGCAGACTCACTCAAATTCCTCTGGCCATCACAAAGGCAAAGCTGATGGTTTGAGAGGAGCTAGGGACAGACTTCCCATTGACATCACTTTCCCAGCTATTACAGGAAACCACGATGTCTTTATTGTTCAGGTGTTTAATGCAGTCAGAGCAGTCAGCAATAAAAAATAATGACTGTGTATGTATCACAGACCAAAATCCAGTGAGATGCAATCCTGTGCAGTCCTCAGGCTCCCTCCATGTGCTGCTGTCAGTTGTGTTTCTCTGCTGCGCAATTCTAAAATGTCTTTTTTTAAAATGAAATATAGTTGTCTGTGTCTTTTCCTGAAGATGGTGAGAAGATCTCTCCTCTTTACTGCAGGGTTCACCTCTGTAGGGACCTCCCCAGAAAGTGAACATTGCAAAACAGGTATTTAGGATTATGTTGCTCCAGTGGCTCCAAATCAGACCTACCTGCTGCCTTCACTGAAATACCTTCTCAGAGCTCATGTCATCTACTACCACTGCTAGTGGGAATCCACACATCCTTTCTCCTTTAATGTGTGACTTAGCCAGCTTTTTTAGAAAGACAGGCTTGCAGGAAGTTGTACTTCTGAGGACATGCCTGCACTCCTAGTTAGACCTAGACCTAGACCCAATCCTAAGGCTTACAAACAGTACTACACATACTGCAAGATTTGGTCTACTACACAGCACATCTATCACTAAGCCCCTTGGCCATGCCCTAGGCAATTATGAGCACTGTGCCAGGAAGTCTTCTGCCTTCTAGATCCTAATTCCTTCAAGTCAGGAGGTGTTGGGATCTGAGGTTTTGCAGCAGACACAGCCCTGTAAACCTAAGCTTCACCTGCTCCCTCCTGCTGCCTCCTGCTGTGGAATGGCAGATGAAAGGAGGCAAAGGTGACTGTCAGGTGGGCATAACCATGCATGAGGAGAAAATTCCTCCTAGTCTCTGCAGGGAAATTCATGTCTACACTAGTGCGAAAGGCCTTTACCTCAAACTTTGCTTGTCCAGCTCCAAGTATAAGTAATTGACATAAAATTATCCAGCAATTTTTCAAATCCTGACCCATTGTTTGAATGGGTGACCTCCTGTAGTACCAAATTCCACAGGTTGACTACATACTGTGTGAAGTAATATTTCTACCCATTTACTAGCCATTAATTTCTGACCCTTGGGAACTCGGAAATATGTATGATCATGTGAAGGATCTTGAGCCATTCATAGTTGTGTGTTGTGCAAAACACATTTGCTCGTTTAACTAAGTCCCAAGTTCATTTGGCCCTGACTTGAGAGCCAGGCAAGACAAATTAGCCCAGAAAGCAAGAGAAATAGAAAGAAGCAAGCTGCCAGCTGTTAGATGAGCAAATGGGGAGCTACAGAGATTCCCAGAGCCACATTGTTATCTTATTTATGCTAGCATAAATCTCAAGTAACTACACTGAATTACCCTGGACTTATCCTTCTGTAAAAGAGATCAGAATCTGACACTCGCTTTGGAAATTTCCTTCCTCCAATTTCCATTCTTCCGAGAAACAGAATGAGACACCATTGTGCCACAGCTTTTTCAAATATTTCTTTACGGAAAAGTATTAAGTAGCCAGTGGTTCTGAGGGGGGAAAATCCCTTGCAAAAATTTCAATAATCAGAAGAAATCTCAAAGTTTTACAAATTCAGAGGTTGCAATGTCAAGACAACTAGTCAGAATTAAAATTTCAAGTGTCTTTTGTCTCTTTGGTCCCTACAACAATGTGCTGCTGTAAAGTCCTGTTGTGGGTCTCGCTCAATCCTGGCTGTGGAGCTGAGTTTGATCAGTGGGAAACGCAAACTGAGGGCAGGAATGGAGGTGTTGCAGATGAAAGAGAAAGAGGTGCAGGCAGGTTTGAATGTGCACTATAAATTCAAGTGCACTCTTGTTCTTGGCTTTATTTTCTCTTCTTATTCTCCCTTACAATTTTATCACAAGGTTGCTGCAAGACAGAAGCAAAACACAAATGTTGCAAAAGAAATACAGAGCAGGCTGCAATGCTGAGTTATATAATAACATGTTGTTACAAACCAGACTGTCCTGAAAAGAAAATTACTGCTTTCCTCATTTCTAGTAAAGCCCTCAGCATAATTTTTCTTAAACACACGATTTTATTGCCAGGGCATTTTCTGCAAGACATGCCTGATTTGCAAAACTAGTTCTGAAAAGTTTCTTAAATGATTACTTTGCAAAACATTCTGGGACATTTAATTGAAATGGCATCACCCTGTTTTAAAACAGTGTAGTGTTAAATAAACTTGACCTGTAGCACCAAAGCACTCATTTTTCTCCAGCTACGTCATACCCTTGAAATGCATATGTATGTGTATAACACCCTGACTTCTCCAGCTGAAAGACAAATGCAAGCACCCACTGAAAAATAATGATGTTGCCATCTTTCCTCTTGTCACTGAGACTAATGGAGGAAGAGGCTCTAAGAAAGAAGAGGCCTCATTTTTATTACCAATGGAAAATGAGATTGAATAAGACAGGTATTTTAAGCACACACTCATGCTATCCTGCATCTGTAGTCACACTGCTCTGCCAGCAGCTCCAGCTGGCAGCCAGCTTTGCCTGCTTGTGTGCTGGAGAGCAGGAGAGCTGGAGTGGGGCAGAGGGATCACACCAGGCATGTGGGGTTCAGAGCATCCCTGTGTGACAGGGCCATGAGCAGTAAGGGCAGAAGGCTCCTGGTAAGACACGAGGTGAGCCCAGAGCACTCACCATTAAACAGCCAATGTGTGCGTGGTCTCCAGCTAACCCTGCCCTTCACAGGGGCTGTGAGGGTCTCTGACTGCCTGCCAGGAGCTGTGTTTTCACCCTTGCAAAGCTCAGTAAGGCAGAGCCACTCCTTCCTTCCTTCCCCTTCTCCAGACCCTGATGGCTGTCCATGCTTTGGTGGATATATTTTTTTGGGGTCAGAATTAAAGAGGGAGGAGCAACTCAGTGCAGTTACCCAAACTGCATAACTGTGCTGTATGTGTGAGGACCAATAAAACTATTAGCTGCTGGCATCAAGCCAAGAATCCATTAATGACAGACTGGTATCTTTCCAGGAATGTAAAATGTTTTGCTAAATAAACATTAAAAGCAGGAAGCTTTCAACTTCTGTCACTAGGTAAAACTTCATTGCGATTCTATGGGAAAGAGGGATAGCCAGGAGGTGAGCAAGGAAACTTTGTTACACTGATAAAAAACTATTTAGTGCCAGGAGGAACTGGTGTGATGTGGTTTACAGTGCTTTACAAAGCATGATGAATGAAGATCAATGCTTTCATGATATTAACACACTGACAATATGGAAAGGAAAGAAGGCAGTGGTATGTGTAGGCAGAAGGCTCCATCATGCAGGATGATACTCAAAAATCCGGACACCGAATTTTGTTCATTTTTCTGTGTGCCATCATTCTGCTATTATTAGAGATTTTCCAGTGGAAGAAACCTGAAAACTGGAAAGAGAGACATTTAAGTTCCCACAATTCACAAGGAGGGCAGGGAAGCGGTCACAGCACCAAGCCTGTCTGAGTTCAAGAAGTGTTTGGTACATACCCTCAGGTACATGGTATGATTCTTGGCATGTCCTGTGCAGGGCCACAAGCTGGACTTGATGATCCTCAAGAGTCCCTTTTAACTCAGCATATATTATGGTTCTATGATTCGATGACAGCTGAGACACAGAAGGAATTTGTTTCTTGGAAATAATGAGAAAAAGAGAAAGCATGGTTATATGGCTACTTCCAGGTTATGCCATTGGAAGGATTATGGTGGGAGGCACCATAGATATTAATAAGGCTAAGGGGCAACTTAAATGATGATTAGCTAAAGATAAAAACACTTGGCAAGAAATTTTGAAGGCTTTCAGTAGCAAGACTCTTGTAAGAGATCCTGTGGCTCTTCTAAACTCATGCAGAGCCAAAGCCAGCATAAGAATCTGCCTGAGGAGAGTGCTAAAGATACAAGAAAGTAGAAGGAGCAAATCTGCTAGGGGTAAATGCAGCCTGCCATCCCCAAAGGTAGCCTGCTGCTGCCAGGGCAAAGGCAGGAGCTACTGCTTGAACAGAAGATGAGAGGCAGTGGCTTGTAGGGTTTGGGGGGATATCTGCAAGGGGCAGGAGGGAAAAACTCAGAGAGGAAGTAACACATAATCTAGATCAACTCCTGTGGCTATTGAGATGGGATCATCCAGAGCTAAAATGTGCAGATCTTTTTGATGCACTTTGGGTTAGAGGTGGGGGTTGGCTGAATGCTGACATTCTATGTCTGAAATTTTACTCCCCCATTTGCTCTCTGTTGGTTTTTACACAAGATGCTCATCTGCACAGACACATACCAATTGGCTTGACTACAGCTACCTCTATGAGGGAATAAAATGGTTTAGAGCCAGATCCTCAGGTGCAGTAAATCAAGCATCTATGGACTAAGACCAACAGAGACCATGCCTGACATCTCCCAGTTTCTCCTCTCAAACTGTCATATTAAACTCAACATAAGATTCAGTGGCTCCGTATTTTTGCTTTGTTTTTGCACTCTGACATTTTGTCTGACTTCATGTGCCAGGGTAAATACAAGGAAAGTGATCACACCAAAACTGCATCCAAATTGTCAACCTGCTCAGACAATTGTAAGAAATATGGGATAGTTTTCACAGCTCACTGTTTTAGGAAAGCAGAAGCATAATCCATGAGGTCCTGCATAGATATAAAGACCTGAAAGGTCTTTATAACTCTACACTCCAGTGTATAGGATCTAAGCACCAGCCCTGCATGTACAAGAGGGTCTGGACAGCCCTGCCCATGAACTACATCTCTTAAAGCTCAGCAATGAAGAGGTGCTGCTGCCCCACAGGGCACTGCCCACATGAAACCATCTGACACTTAGATAGGAAAGCAAAGACTCAGCAGTTCCTCCTTTCTGGGGCTTCTACAGGATGCCACCATGTCACTCTCCACATCATGCTGAGCCACCCAAAGGCTGCTGTCACTAGTTTAGTAATATTTGCAGCGCTTGGTGGGTTCTGTGAGGTGTTGGTAGGAGGTGTGTTGCTGCTGCCTTTTCCATGAGCACACCAGTGTGAAAGGGGCCATTATACACTTGTTTCAGAAATACAAAAGGATCCCCCAGCACCATGGACACCCTCCATTGGTCAGACAAGCTGAACAGCAAGGTGCTTTGCATAAGCAGACACAAGCTTCAAGTGGCCTTTGCAGCACTGGAGGTCTTGTACCTGGGAATCCAAGAGGACCCATGAGTGCTCTGACGCATCGTGGAACGGACCATGGATGCCCCATGAGGGCACCCCCATCATCTTCAGTGCCCAGAAGGGCACCCCACACCCTAGCCCATTCCTCTGAGACTGGTTAAACTGGCTTTTATGCCATTTTGAGAACTTGTCAGGTGAGTTGCATGAAAAACAGCAGCTCTATGTAAGTCTTAAAGCCAGTGTCAGGCCCCTTGGCTCAGATTCATTTTGGACCTCTCTTTCAGTAAGGAAAAGGTTGTAGATAAAAATGATCCTGTTTTGTTTCAGTTTTTTTTCCCTCCAACAGCTTGCAAACAGTACAGAAGCATGCATTGGCCTGAACTTCCTAACTCAGCAGAGATATAATTCCTGTGTACAGCCCATCTAACAAACAGATGAGCAATGGCTGTGGCATTCGAAGGTGGCTGAAGGCTTGCTGGTCCACAGCACTCAGGGGAGGCTCTTTGGTTTTCATATCTGGGCCAAACTGTTACATTTGTGTGACCTTTCCAAATCAGGAAAACTTTCTATGAAATACATAGGCAGGCAAATATTTAGGTCTGCAGAGTTACTGTGGGACATTATTATCACAAATGCAAAACTCAGGAGACACAGAAATGTCAAAAGTTTGGCTTGCTTGTCAGCTCTTCACAATAATGCACTTTCTCTATCATTAAATAGAAACATTATTTTTCCCCAAGAGCTTAATCAGAGCCTGGAAGAATAGATTTCCAGCTCCATCATCCTGGTATTGAGCAGGACTTTCCTGCAGCATCTATGTGCCCTAATTCCAAACAGTCCTCTCCCTACAAAAGCAGATCTCCCTGTCATGATACTGCTGAGCACTATTCCTCCAAAAGTGTTATGGAAACCAAAGCTTGTGTTTCTTCACTGGGTCAATAACAACATGTTTTCCCCATGCCCCACACTTACTTTCTCACCCGGGTGGCATGACCCTCCCCTTAGTGCCCACAGTGGGCAAGACCTGCCACCAATTAATTCCTGTGAGATAGCCTTTGAACAGCTTCCAGCAGCCATTTTATTCCTGGGGTCACTTTACTGCCACACAAGGGTAGATGCATACACCACACTTTCCAGCCTGCTTTCCTCACTTTCAAGCAGTTGCTGTTTGCAGAGCTCAGACCTGTTTCATTGTTCTGGCAAACGAACCACGGAGCATCTGCCATCTCAGAGAAGTGACATGCTGACCTCCTTCAGCTTCTCCCCACCCTGAATGGGCAACAGAGATATCCTCTCTAAGGCTGGGGAATTGGGGAGGACCAGAAAACACACATGGCAATGAGCTCTTTGAACTCCCTCAGCAGAAGCAAGAGCCTCTCACGGTGACTAGACCCATTGGAGAGGCATGTCCACCTCCATCAGCTACCTCAGGGTCCCCACAGAGACCCATGGGGGACAGATGAGCCAAAACACAGAGCAGAGTGTTCACTACACTTAACGACAGCTACTGTGCCTTTTCTGCTCACTCAGCATTTACAAGCAGTTCAGTCCTCACATATCTCTGGGCATCATCACTGTTTTGAGATTTGATCACAAATATCCAGAACTGGTGCTGTGCTGCTGAACCGCTGCTGCTCACCTAAGTGACATGACCTTTTCTCTTCTTCCAGCACAAATAACAGGAATAAGAATGCTGAAATTTGTTTTCTACCTGTTCTTTTTTATATTTTTCTTAAATTTTACATTTTTATATTATTAATGAAATTGACATTTTAAAATGCAAAAGGGTTTTTTTTTGCCTGTAGAACCCAAATTTTGCCATACTTGTGCACAATGGGACAGGAATTTAACTGCATTGAATATGTTACAAATTACAACATGGAAAGGCAGGAAACGTTGCAATTTCCACACCCTCTATGCAGGTCAATCTTTGTCTTTTTCTGCTGTTTTCAGTCCTTAGTGTGGCATGAAAAACCTTTTAGAAAGAGTCTGTATAATTATAGTATTTCCTTCATTGAGATACATCCCAGGCCGTCTCCAAGAGTGAAATTCTAAACTTCTCCAGAGGTCTCTGCCATGGGAGATACCTATACCTGCCCTCAGGTCATATACATATTTCTCCCCTTCCCACAGCCTTCTAGGAGGAATCCCTTTGAATTTGTGAAAACAAGGGATGAGTTGCACCATGCAAGTTATGTCAGGTTAGGTGAATCAGGAGCCATCAGTGCGCTCAGGGAAAGCCAATGCGGCCAAGCACAGTGCCTGGTTTTATTGCTCAGCCATGTCAGGAAGGTGTGCTTGGCAGAGGAAGGCACAGACCCTGCTCCTGCGGTCACCGTCACTTCCCAGGGAGTCCCATGGCACACCAGGAACCAGCACATTCACCTGCACCAGGTTCCTGCAGCACTAAAACTGATGCATCTCAGAGCATCCCGGCTCCAGCAGCAGCTCCTGCTGTGAAGGGGAACATTCACTGACTTGGAAAAAAAAAACAAACGAAAAAAAAAAAACCAAAACCAAACCAAACCAAAACAAAAAAAAACCAAACAAACAAACAAAAAAAAAACACCACAGAACCATGGTGGGGTGAGGAGGGTTGCTAAGTGAC
>JAWWTY010000077.1:128245505-128268371 GCA_035222235.1 Margarornis squamiger
GGGAACATTCACTGACTTGGAAAAAAAAAAACAAACAAACAAAAAAAAAAAACCAAAACCAAACCAAACCAAAACAAAAAAAACCAAACAAACAAACAAAAAAAAAAACCACAGAACCATGGTGGGGTGAGGAGGGTTGCTAAGTGACTGAATTTTTAACATGATAAAAGTGTTCACTTTATTTATGAAAACTTCAAGTCTTCAGGATTTTCTTTACATATTTTGCTTGGTATTGAAAAAGTGGAGAACACAGAGACAAAAAGTCATGGAAAGCAGTATTTTACCTCCAACCTTCCAAAAGCTTGATACCAAAAGTGAAATTTTTTCCAGTGCTATTTTTCCCACATATGGATCCCTTTTATTCTTCTTAGGAATATTTCTGTTCCAGTGGAAGGGCAGAGAGAGCTTTGCATCATAGAATTTGTAACCATTTTTATGTAAAAATAAGGAAGCAAAAAGAAAGTCACTGGGAAAAACAGCTTTTTTGCATACCAGACAGCCTCCACTTTTGCTATCAGCACTTTGCCAGGCCCACCTTTGAGGGGTGGTGTGATGTGAATTGAACTAGCAGAATCGCAAGGGTACAGTGCATCTGAAGAAAATGCAATTTTTGTAGCTATGACAGTGATGCTAGACTTTGAATCTGGGAGTAGGAAGGATGACTAACATGGAAAAAGCCACAAGTGGGAGAGGGAGAGCAGGAGGAAAAAGCAGATGCCATCACCTCAAGGGACCTGAGAAATGACAACATCCAGAATGGTAAATGGCTGCACAAGGTTTTGAAAGTAAAATTAAGGGCAAAAGGAACAGGATCTGCAAAAGAAAAAGCAGCGGGAAGGGTGTGAGAGGGGAGCATTGTTAGCCTGATCACAGGAGAGGAATGGTTATTTACTTGCTGTGCTTGGCTGGGATGGAGCAGAGCAATGTCAGAGCCTGGACGGGTGCAAGGGAGCAGATCGGGTGATTAGCAGGCAGGGAACAGCAGCATTGAAAAGGGTGGATCACTCAGGGCAATGGTTTATACTTGCTTCATTATTTAAAAGTAAGTTGAGGCAGGTAATTACTCATGAGTCTGACCACGAGGTATTTAACAGTTGAACCACAGAAGAAGCTGTATGCACAGCCTACCTCTGCCTGGCAGGAGGCATAAGTTGATGATTAATACAACTTAAGTCACTTGCATCTCACCTCTCCATGAGCCCATTTTCCTTGAGGAATAGGTCTGTCATGTACAAGTCAGCTCCGGACTCCTTAGGGATGCTGTGAAATGATGCCTACACCTTGCCAGACCATGAGGAGTCAGGCAGAGCTGCAGCCTCTCTGTCCAAAGACATCTAACAGCTCCCATCCAGCTGCTCATTGCAGCACTCCAGCAAGACTGAGCAAGACATTAGCTGTGGGTGAGCTACACCCAAGGGGATTCCCAGAGTCAGGGGATCCCTGGAGACAGGGAGTCCAGCCCCAGAGTCAGGGACTAGTGCCTGGAAGAAGTGCTGCACCCTGCAGCAGTATGGGCTGTTTTTCCTGGGGACAGGAAAGGACAGAAGGCATGATTATCAAGCCCAAAAGCACTCCAGCCTGTTTGCACATGTTGGCTTGTCCACATGTACTTGTGGATGTAGAGATCGGCAATAGCTTTTTTTCAGTTGCACTATGTTCATTGTGATAACAGGAGGCTTAATTTTGAACAGCACTATGAAACCAGTGAGATAGATGTAACTATTAGCTGATACTCAATACCAGGAATGGCCTGTCTTTTATGTCCTCTCACTGTTCTGGTAGAAGCCTACCAGAATGCAGGACACATGTTTTCCAACTCAATAGCAGGTATCCAGCTGGAGAAATGTGTTTCCCTGAATTATGACCATATGCTATATATCCCACTTCAACATATCATATCATGTTCCCTCTGCACAGAATTTGACACTGCATAAAACAATCTGCTTTGAATTTGAATCCATATACTTCCTCACACAAAACAAAACCCCTCTAGCTAGGCTATGAGTCTAAAAGCCCTGGAGTTTCTGGTGAAGCTTGTGCCACAGGCAGAAAAGACCAGAATTAAAGCTACAGGGAGAAGAGAGCATTAACGGTGGGCTGTTCCACCTGAAACAAATCCTACCTTTGCATTGAAGACTTTGTCCTGGTCGTTGCTGATAGTAAACAAAGCAGAACCCAGAGCAAGAAATATTAGCAAACCCACTGGGACTACCAAGCTGTACAAAGCAGGATATGCAGGAGTACATCATCCAGGCTTTATCTAAGCTGCTCTAAACCTCTCACATCTGTAACAGCGTGGTATTTAAGGGGCAGCTAGAGAGTAAATGCCTCAGCAATTTCTAATACTATAGCACTCAGAAGTATAGAAAAATTCAGAAAAAAATTTCAGGCATGTTGAAGACAGCTTCTTCTTGTGCAGACCAACTGCTATGACAAGTCAGCCAGGCAACATGGAATTGTTTTTGCTGTTTTTCAAGCAAACATTCAAGCTTTCAAATTGTTTGCCAAACTTCTAATGTCCCCAGGTCAACTCCATATGCCTCCTGAGCAAAAATGTGAAGTCAGAAATACTTGAAAAGTCCTTAAATGATGAACACTTCTTTATTTCCTCTTTCTCTCTCAAAACCTTTCAGCCAGACCTACACTAGCTGCTTTATGTTTAATGGCTCTGCTGCCTGTTTCATCAGTCATGAATTTGTTTGCATTTTTTCCCAGCAGAACAGCCTTTGGCAGAGGTATATCCCAGGTTAAATGGTTTTTTAGACTCTAGTCTAAAAGAAAAAAAGAAATAGCAACTGAATGATAGAGAAGGGTCACTAAAACTTCAGCACTGTTAATGAAAATAATCTGCTTGACAAAAAGGGACTGGAGTATGTTTTACAGAATTCCAGTTCTAGATGACAATAGGAATTTACTTCCCTCCAAAACAACATAACAAACTAACAAACATTTGAGAACTTGTGCCATATTGGATGTTCATCTTCACTAATCAAAGATGCACATGAAGGGATTGATTAGCAGGTACACTGTATTCAGTTCACAGCTGCGCCGAGGGCCTGCAGACACATCCAAGAACAAATTTTCCTCATGTCTACAGGGTTTCTGGTTCAAGATGAACCAGAGATTTCCATTCCTTTTATTTGTCTGATCACAATAATATCCAAAATTCTCTCCAGAGATCCTCATCTTAACCAATATGAATAGTAAATGACAAATAGAACAATGCCAGATTAAAACTCTCGAGGACACAAAACCTTGTTTCTGAAAAGTATTTCAGAGTCAGCTGTAGGACACAGCTGGCTGCAGAACATCTGTTGGAAAGTGGAGATAACTGGTTTCAGGCAGATTGAGGCTGGGCACTTTTTTGGCCAGCATTGGCATCAACATCAAATTGTGCCTGGTGAATTCACAGAAGCACATTGTTGTCATGCTATGACCCATCGTACAATTTTTGATGGCAACAAGAAACTCTTCCAGTGCAGGACTTCATCAGAGTGCAAGTGAACAAAAGGACTCTGTCATTCTGAAGCATTCATCTGTCTGTGTTAAACAAAATGCCTTATATAAAGTTATAGGAGACATTTATTCCACTCTGCTCAGTACTAATGACATCCCAGAAGGCACACTGTCCAGTTTAGGTGCCACAATAAGTATCACAATAACTCCCCTTTTTCCCATTTCAATAGCAAAATTCAGACCTGTATGTCTTGAGGAAGTTAATCGCAGATGAATGAATAATCATTTTTAGGAGTACCATGACATCCAATTCTTTTCAGTCTCAGGCAGTTTATGACAAACAGACCTCAGGTGCTGTGGCACTGCAGAGTGCTCTGCACAACAAGCTCCTGGGAGCTCTACTCCTTCTTCTCATGATGGCAAGGGACTGAGCAAGGCCCACCCCAGTAGACGTACTTGAAAATATCTCTCAGAGCACAGAAGGAAAGAGCTGCCCTGTCTTAGATATGTATCTGTTGTACCCAGATATATTTATGTTCCAGACCCTGTTAGTCTGTGGTCAACAGACCACCAGTGGTCCAGAAGATGTCAGAAAATTATCTGCAAGAGTATGATTCTAGACACAGAACTTTACCTGAGCCCTCATCAATCCAGATGCCAGAGTATTTCTGACATCTAGGGTCCCAGTTGTTATATCCTGGAATATCCTGGGCAACAGCATCATTCATTACCTCATATTCAGAATACATTTCACTAAAAAGCCCAGGTTCTTTGTTGTAGAAGCATTATTAGCCAATTTTTTATCTTATACTTGATATTATCCTTTCTTACATGTAATATTTGTACCTGTTGCTATTACATTTCACTGTACTTATGTAAAATTGTCCCTTTAATGTAGCAAGAATATTTGGAAACCTGTTTTCTTATGTGCTTTAGTTACATGTCACTCTTACCAAGAATGTTAGACTAATTGGATATGATTTGTTCTGGATAAATTTGTATTTGATGTTTCTATCACAATTCCATTCTGCAGTTGCTATTCTATGAAGTACTTGAATTTTTTCCAATAATTCTCAAAGTATTGAAGGTATCTGAGAGAGGTTGTCTGGTCTTCAGTTCTGGTACCTCTTAAACCTTCTCTGTGTTCTTAAATACACTTGTTACTATTTCAGAAATTCCTGTGGTTAGTTCTTTAATTATACCAGTGTAAACTTCCCCAGGACTTCCTGCTCTGAATGCATGCCCTTAATTCAAAGGTTCCTTCACTTCTTTTCCATGAGCTGCATTTCAATTCATGTGCTAGCTCTATGTTCAGCCTCTTATACCAGGTGTCCCTTACTTGCAAAGGCAGTGTTTCATCCTCCAGCCTATTCTGTCATTTGCCCTTTGTTCAACAACCCCATGAAGTGTTAATCTTTTGCCTTCTTCTTTCTAATTTCTTTTTCTGCTCCCTTTTGCATTCTTTGTACTTCAGTTCTTCTCTTTTACTTATCCCAGTACAGTGTCTTTGCTCACTTCGTGTTTGATGGGTGTTTGTCACAGAATCAGAAAATATTCTGGTTTGAAAGGGATCCACAAAGATCATCAAGTCCAACTCTTACACAAACAGCCCATATTGGGATTGAACATGCAACGTTGGCATCATCAGCGCCATGCTCTAAACAACTGAACCAATCTCAGGGTTACCATCAGATAACCAACCAGCTCCTGAGTCAGACACCCTGATTTTCTCCAGTGCTGTCCTCCTTGTGAGCAGGATAGCTTCCTGCAGGACCTTTAACTAAGGACTTCTTCCAAACTGCCTGTTTTCTTAAGATTCTTTCTCCTTTTGGCTCCTCCCTTAAGAACTTTCCCTATCAATTTCCCAAAGTGAGGAAATCTGGCATACAGGAGTCATTTGGTCTTGCTCTCCTCCTCTCATGCCTCCTTTTCCGCAGACACATGAGCACAAATCGCCTTCTAGCAAGTTTCTCTTTCGTATCTATCATAGCTTATCTGGCCATGTCTTCTGTAACTGCCTTCACTCTTTGAAACAAAAAGTTGTCCCAACATATTCCAAAAACTTGAGGAACTTCTTGTGCTGTGCTGTTGGGTTTGGTTCAGATAACCTGGCTAGATAAAGTCCTTGATTAACATTACCTCATATCCTCAGGATGCTCCCAGTAGTTGCTCAAAAATATGTGACATCAACCTCCTCCTCATCCAGTAATCTTTAGTAGAGTTTTACAGTTCCTCTCTGTTTTATTTCCAAAGCACTCTGTCTCTCTCCTCTCTCTAGGCTTCTACACACTGCTAATACACCAGATAATATCTTCCCTTTTTACTGCCTGTCCTTTCCCTACAAATTATACTCTCTCTGCTAATATTGAAGTGCCACAATTTATCTCACTGAGCCTGTGTGATGCTAATTAAACTGTAGCCTTTGTTGTGTCCCAAGACTTCTAGTTCTTCCTGTTTATTCTCCATACACTTAGCAATACAGTAAAAGCATCTCAGATGTTTGGCAGTTTGCCTTTACGTTATCCCTTTTGTTCTTCTATGACCTTCCAGCAATATCCCACTTCCACTGTTGCAATGTGTTGACCTCCACTTTTCTTACTCACCTGAGGTCTTTTCTGACCACCCAGTCAAAACCTGCTGTCTTAGGAGCCTTTTCTCTCAATTCTCTCTAGTAATAAAATTCTTATATTCTGGAAAACAATGTTTTTTCATTGATTAAACAATGCTCCATAGGATGGAGATTCTCCTAAAGGTCTTCCTAAAAAATTATGCAGAAAGTTGTTAGTAAGAAAGTGGTCTGACAGAAAAAAAGATCCACAGTCTAATTTCAGACTTTTCAGTTTCAGAGAGAGGGTTGACAGTGTTCATAGTTTAAATGAATGCTAGTTTTGTAAAAATGCTAGCACATGGGCAAATATAGAGTCCTATACTCTGCATCAGGCTGACATGGAAAATTAGCTCTGGTTAAAACCTTGGGAGAACCCTTTCTAATCCCCAGTGGTATAACTAAATAGTAATGTATGTTAACTAAGAGAGTGGTACTTTTCAAGGCTGCAGTCATCAAGGAATAGGCTAATGAGCACAGTGGGGGCAATATGTTGATTCTCCTCCTTCACAGTTATGAACAGCTGGAACATCTTCAGTTTACAATGGGTCTGACACTGCAAAGAAACAAGAACAAATATTTGGAAATCTAATCACATAATATAGCTGAATGCTGACAAGAGGACCCTGCTCCAGGGGAGTATACTCCTTTATAGCACATGGCTGCTATCTGAGAAAACAAGTAACATACTATTGAAATCTGCTGTCCAGCTGCCCAGACTCTGAATGATTGACAATGGTGAAGTTCAGTCACTCGACTTCCTTAAAGCTTCAGATGTGCTTCTGAAGCAAAGACTAAGAGGTCATGAAGGAAGATATTTCATACAATGTGATCAGCTCTGTCCCTCAACTAACATTTGAGGTTAAACATTGAGATGTTAAAAGTAAACATGCTTATTTTATAATTTCAGTAAAGAGAACAACCTCTCATCTACATGGAGGTAATAAGGAGGAAGACTGGGTCAGCTGTTCATGGAGAATTTCCAGCTTTTTTCCCCTATACAAAACTATTTTCAAAAGTACTCCCCCCGAACAAATAAATGTAAGAGGGAGTCTAGGGTCCAAAAAAGAACGGTACTTTCAAAGTAAGGGCTGAAATGTCAAGGTATTTTTTTCATTCATGTACTCAGAATTTGCTTCAATGCATACCTGTACTTCAAAGCTGAGTCAGTGGTTTTCTTGTGCTTGAGCAACACAACGAGCATGATGGATGAATCATGTAAAGTCTGCTGATATGTATCACACCATCAGCCAGACCAACTTCAGCTGTCTTCAGTCCATCGGTGTTTATTCCCACTATTTCATAGATTCTGCTCCCTCTTCTGGCCAGCAACATAATAAAAGAAATAATTTCCCCTTTTTGAATGTGATTTTGAGCATGGGGAGTTGAGAAATGAGAAAGAAACTTCATATTACTTTGGCAGGACAAAGAGATCTGAGCTGTGCATCCACTGCATTTCCATATTTGGATTTCTCTGTAACAAAGGCTAGGAGTATTTGTGGTAAAAGCTGAAAAATAATTACTGGTATTTTTTGTTCAATTTACTGGCTATCTCTTGGGGGGAGGATAGGAGAGAGGAAGGAAGGGGCAAGGAAGGAAAACCATCGATCAGCTTTTTTCTGTATCTTCTCATTTCTCCCCCTCAACACCAGATTGCTCCTTCTCAGATTTGTGCAAAAGAATATTGCAGGCCTAAAAAAGGAAGTGAGGAGAGATCCCATCTCTAGGAAGAGCAGACTTGCCAAAATGGACTCTGATAACATTGTATTACCTATAGCATCCAGACCACATGCTCAAAAAGGCCAGTGTTGTCTCTTTTTCAGGAAATAAAATCCAAAAGGTGTGCCTCCAAAACAGATACTGCAGTTTCTAACTACTTCTGCCTTTTTTCAGGTTCTCTCATTTTCCTTGGAGGTTACCAAGCACAGACATTTGAGACAAAGGTCTTTCAAACATTTTCTAGCCATTACAGGAATCACCAAAAATTCAGCTGTGCAGGAGAAGGTACAAACTGCACTACACTGTACAGTCAAGATGGCAAAATGCTGCCTCTTTGAAGGGAGATTTCTGAGGCCTCCCACAGTTTAACTTTGCCTCATGAAGCTCCATATAGCCACATCTGAGGTGGAGCAGAAAGGACAACTCAGTGACAGCACTGTTTGTCACCAAACAGGTTTGCCACTGAAGCAATATAGGTTTTTACATGGAGAGGAAATTGCACTGAAAATCTCAGTGTATGGTTTGAGCCAAAGCATTGTCTGTACACAGAATAATTCATTTGCTCAATAGACAACAAAATAAAGAGATGATTCATTCAGCCTTCTCTAGCCGAGAATTGTGCAAAATGTCAGATTTTTACATCACATTCATTTCCCATTGACAATGTCTTACATATCTTGATTACCTTTCTTCAGAGAGTACATTGCAGCCTGTTGGGCTTGAGCCACAGCAGAAGGCTGAACTGGTATGGTCAGAACCGCAACCAAAGTTCCTACCAATCAGAACTGCACAGGCATTAAAATTAAACTTCTTTTTAAAGCTGCAATTTCCAAATCTAATATTAGTCACAAGCTCGAAACACTATTAAGTACCAGAAAGTTATATTCCTCTGGCAGTTGTACCAACTCTAAGGCAAGAGTCTTCTACAGGTCTCTTAGCTGCTGCTATTCAAACACTCGGGCCCGATTCTGCACTCCTTTGTTCAAGCTCCAGTCCAAGGGAGTGAAAGCTGGTCAGAGAAAAACGTGTGGGATCAGATCTTGTGATACGGTAAAAAAATTCCGCTTTCCATGAAAGGAACCTTGTTTTCAAACACATTCCACAAGGTGAGCAGCTCTTTCAGTCTTTCTGCATATAAGATGAGGGGTTTATTTTTTTTCCCTGAGAGTGGGGCTCACAGCCCCCACGCTGCCTGCACCACCTTCTCCACACACATCACTGAGAGAGGAGGGAAATCCTTCTCTTACTGAAACAGCTACTCATTGAATAGTTCTTCATTATCTAAGAGATAGCCAGGAAATATTTAATAAATATATTACCCATTGCATCAAAATAAATATCATTTATAAAACATTCATTGTCTTTTGCTCATCATTATCATCATACAGTGTATATTAATGTCCCCCAGTACAGATGAGATTTACAAATGGTTGCCTGAATTTTTCCCCTTAATGCATTCTCCCACTTACAATAATCATTGCATAAAATGCATAAAAACATAATGCAGCTTTATGTCACTGGCATATACAAAAGACAAAACTAAAGATCTTGTGAATACAAAAAGTCTTCAGACAGGAGGAATGGCTTTAGGTACGTCTTCAAGTGGCACTTGCTCCAATTCAACTGTGCAGCATTTTAGAACTAGAGCTGATGTTTACTTGAGAACTCAGAATTACTTAATCAAATAATAGAACATATAAAAGCAAGCTGACTTTTTGGGAAAAAAAAAAGTTTAATAGTACAATAATAGTTGTAGTATCGTCCAGTAAAGGTGTATTGTAAAAATGTTCTGAATATTAATTTACCTCAGATAACTTTAGAGTTGTAAATACTTGCATTATAGTGAGGTAGACAGTAAAAAAAAAATTTTTTTCTCCATTATTAGCACAGAATTTAAATCTTGTAATAATATCTTAAGGAAATGATAATGTTAAGTAAGGATGAAATATTTGATTAATGCTTAATTCTGTACAACTCAAATATAAACTTTTAAAAATATTAGAAATTATAACATTTCGAGTGCATATCATGTTTTGTACATTAAAAAAGAAATGCATGTTGTTCATCTCCGTTTTGCACTTTTCAGTCTGTTTAAATAAACAAATATATACAACTTTTATATGAACAACAGTGCATCCAAAGCAAAATGTGCATTTTAAATTAATGCTCCTGGTCGAGTCTTTTTATTAGCATTTTATATTATTATTTTCTTCTCTTTTTTATTTTTTTTCCACGAGTTTGTAGCTCTGAAAAACCAGATAAGCCAACAATTCTAGAAATCAGTGGGGAAAAGGCTGAAACTATGAACATAAAAGTTACATTAAGAAAGGGCTAGGCATGCTTCGAAGTGCACTTTCCTCAGGTGAAGCCACAATTGAGACCAAAGGTGGGAAAGAAACAGAAATCTTACATAAAACGCCTTTTCCAGCACAACATTTGGGTATAATACTGCTGCAAGTTGTGAAAGCTGCTGAGCCAGAGCTACCCAGAGACCTGGCAATGGCATCCTTGCACTGTTCGTGAGATCCGAAGTTTTCTTTCCAATCCATCTCGGTTGTGCTTTCTGTAACACTTCGCTCTTCACAGTTTTACTTTGCTGTCTTAAAATGAAACCTAGCTGGTAATTACAGTCTTAAGCAATTCTTTTTTTCTTTTTTTTTTTTCCTCTCCTTTTCTTTTTTTCCCCCTTGGGGGTGGTGGGGGCAGTAGGCTATTTCTGGCTGGTAAGCTTGCAGGAATGTGAAAGAGAGAGGGCAGAAATGAAACAGCCCTCTTCAGAGCAACTTCAGAGAGAGGGATCAGTCTGCTCCCTCTCCCTCCCCCGACTCTTTTTGTACTTGGTAAATTGCCTTCACCTTTAGAGGGAGGAGGATAGATCGCCAGATAAACGCAGGGGGAGGAGAGGGGAGCAGGGAAGGGACCGGGCGAGGGCCTCGCCGCCTGCCCGGCCCGCACGCCCTTCCCCGCCGGCATTCGCGGCCCCCGCCGCGGGCAGCGCTGCGGACACGGCCGCGGACACGGCCGCGGACACCAGCGCGGTCCCCTCCGCCGGTCCCCTCCGGCCCCGCTCGCCGCTGCCTCCGCCACACGCAGACTCGGCTGTCGCCGAGGGGCGTCCCGCCCGCTACCTGCAGCCGCAGGACTCCACCACCATGTCCTCGTACTGCTTGTACACCACGTTGTTGCCGGCGTCGATGTAGAGGATGCTGATGGGAGTCAGTTTGGTGGGGACACAGCAGCTGGGCGGCGTGGAGCCGGGGTCCATGGAGTTCATGAGGGTCTGGATGATGGCGTGGTTTGTGGGCTCCAGGTGGGAGCGCAGCGGGAAGTCGCAGACCCCCTCGCAGTGGTGGGCCTCGTACTCCAGCGGGGCGATGATCCAGTCGTCCCAGCCCAGCTCCTTGAAGTTGACGTGCAGCGGCTTCTTGCTGCAGCGCAGACGGGACTTCTTGCCGTGCCGTTTGCCGTGCCGGCTGGCGAAGGCGGTGCGCCGCTGGCGCCGGGGCGGCGGGCGGCGGGCGGCGGGCGGCGGCGGCGGCGGAGCGCCCAGCTCTGCGCGCAGCTCCCCGAGGAGGCTCCGCCGCCGGGCGCGGGTGAACACCACCAGCAGCGCCCGCTCCTGCGGCGGCCGCGGCCGGCGCCCGAAGCCCAGGGCCCGCAGGTCCAGCCAGCGCCGCGGCCCGCGGTCCGCCGAGGCCCGCAGTTCCAGGCACAGCCGCTTCCAGGGCCTCTGCTCCCGCAGGCCCTGCCGCACGTCGAACACCTCCCAGGCGGCGGCCGAGGCGGCCCGCGGGTCCAGGGCGCGGGAGTCGAGGGGCCGCGGCGAGAGGCAGGCGGAGAGCTGGACGTGCAGCGGGGCGGGCGGCGGGCGGCCGCGGGGGGCCCGGCGGAAGAGCCGCAGCTCGGCCCCCACAAGCTCCTCCGTCTCCGAGAGGGTCGACACATCAAACACATACTGCTGCCGCCTCAAGGGAGCGGGCGAGAGATCGTCTGCGAGATAAAAATAATTACAGTCAGTTGCGCTCGGGGGGATCTGCCGAGAGGTCTCTGAGACGGGGAAGGGCGGCCAGCATCGGCGGCTTGCCCGGCCGGGGACGCTCCTGCCCGCCTTACCCCCCCTCCTCCAGCCGGACCGAGACCAGGGGAGGGCAGGGAGAGGAGAAGGAGAAGGAATATAAAAGCGGTCCAGACCGCACCAGACAGGAGACCGCTCTCCAGCACCAGAGGCAGACCCTGCTGCACGCACATCCTCTGCTGATCAGTCCCACCAACAGGGTGAGAGTGGCAGCGTTTGCGTGCTCATGTGCATCATGCACACACGTGTATATACATACACACGTATCTATTCCCCTCTAAGAGAAAAACCTGGACTTCTTTTTTGACACATCGGTGTACAAAGTGCAGCGCAGAAAGCAAACCAGATTCCCCTGAGCTGCTTTCCAATAAAATGTTTACAACCCAGCAAATACAAAAATTCCCAAAGCCCCTGTGTTTCCCCAGAAGCCAGTAAAGCTTGTGTAGATTTCTATAGTAAAAACGTCACTGGAGCCTCTGTTCAGCAGCCCCTCACCGCGTTTCCAAACTCAGCCTGCTCCAAACGCAGAAACAGAGACTAAAGAAATATACACCCGCCTGTTATTTATCGATATCAAAGGTCATTGCGATTCCTAATCAGTGTGTTTCACAACCGCGGCTCTACCTGACAGGTCTGGGGGGAACATCCTGGGGGGCAGGAGGAATAAGGGGACGATTTATGCAAACCAAGATCTTCAGACTAGCCACAGCAATGTAAAAATCAATGCGGATTAACGTGCAGTTAATCAGTGCGGATTACCATACTCGACAGTCGCCCTGTGTCGCCGCGTGTTCTCCTAGACGTCAGCAGGGAGATGAAGCGTGGAGTGCAGCAGGGACAGCGGGAATTGCTGGGAAAAAGACCTGCCCCGCAGCCAGGGTACGGCGAAGCCTGCCGGCCTGCCGTGCACGGCCCCCCCGCCCCCGCGGGGACGCATCGTGGGCGGCCCCGCAGCCCGCCCAGCCCGCGCCGCGCCGCGCACCCACGCGGCATCCCAGGATACATCCAGGAGCTGGAAGCTCGCCGGGACCCGCACACCTGCCCTGCCCCCGAGGCCAGGCGGCCGGAGCACAGCATTGGCCCACGGCCTCGCCCTGCGGGGCACGGGGTGTCAGGGGGAGAGGGAGTCCGAGGGTCGGAGCCTCCCCGCCTCCACGGAGCTGCGCGCCGACGGGAGCGGTGCGGAGATCGCTCAGGCCCTTCAGGCATCCCGAGGAATTTGAAATCAGGCCTTCCGCATCCCTGCCGCCGCCTCCCCCTTCAGGCTTGGCTGTTTCCTCGCGGCTGGGCTGCTCCTACCACAGCGAGGGACAAGAGGATGCCTGGCCGGCCGCGCATCCCGCTCGGGGCGGAGCGGGAGGAGACGGCAAAAAATACGTACAAAGCCCGAAAAATGTCGTCACAGTCCAGGTGACGACAACAACTGCTTTATCGAGCTGCTGAAAATAAAAGTGAAATCCATCGGGAGCTGCCTAGAGGCGCTGGACGGTTTCGTCAGCGCTGCAAGTACGGGGCAGGATTTGGTCCATGAGTCGCTTGTGGATTTGAGTCAGGAAGGGAGAGTAGTTCCCCCCTTCACATGCTTGGGCCATAGGGCCCGAGGGGTTGAGGTGCACCTGGATTGCGGGAGAAGGGTTCGGCAGCTCTGGGACCATTGCTCCCTTCTTCAAGAGAGTCCTTGGCAGGAATGGGAGCTTCAGACAGAAGGGGGTGTGCATCCCTCGGGTAAGAAAGTGCAGGTTCTCTTCCTGCTTCTCCTCCTCCTCGTCGTCGTCTTTGGGTTTTTTCTGCATTCAGCATCTGTCAGACGCCAGGGCATCCGACAGGGCACAAACGGATCTCTTGGCCCTGCCGAGCTGCCCTAGACCTTCCTTCGTGGGCTCCAACGACCGTCGAGGAAACCAGATTAGTGCCTTCCCCTGACACCTGCGCCTGGCTTTGCGGGTTGGGCAGGGTCGGGGCTGGGCATAGATCTGCTTTTAATCGCTCTTTTTGCTTAGGGGATGAAGGGGGCCAGGGGGTGGTCACGCTTAGTTTCAAAAGGAGATGCTCGCTCTCTCTGGTACTCCTTTTTACAACGGGGCGGAGGTGACGAGAGTGCTGCCTGCAGCCCGCTGTCCCTCCGGACACTCCCCTGTACTCCTGTTGGCCGGTGTCATGGTCCTGGGGTCCCCCGCATCCCTGCCGAGGTGCAGGAGCAGAGCAGCACTGCCCGGCAGACCGAGTTTTCAGGGAAAGGGCAGCCCTTCCCGGGGCATGAGGAACACGGAGGTGACAGCGCCCACCCCCCGTCCCTTTCCCCAGGTACCCTCACGCAGGTGGCCGGCCACAGCGCGGGCAATGGTCCCACTGGGGGTGACATTCAGGCATGTGGGTTAGACGGGAGGATGCCTGGGAGAGACTGAATTCCCCGCGTGTCCCCGATGCTGAAAACGGGTTTTAAAGGTTCTGCAGACCCCTGTCATACGGTGCGGGGGGAAGCCAGCTCCGGCACTGCGGGTGTCAAAAGGCTTGTCAGAGTGTGCACTCCCCAACAGCATCCTTTGAAACTCCAGTTTGGCGGGGCTTGAAGGCGTTGTACGGTTCCTCCGGCTGGCTCGGTGGCATGGCACGCTAGGGACAGGGCCGAATAGCAGAGAAATGTGCTCCCAGTCAAGCACCGACTGTGCTGGAAAAGTCCCACTGGCTCATCCAGCTGCTGGTTCCCGCGCCTCTCTCCGAAAGCGGCAGGGCTGCCGGTTATTTCAAATGAGCAGCTTTGAATCCGATCAGATAAACGCTATTTATTCACTCTTGTAACCTAATAATTCCAGATGAATACATAATCCTAAACCAGTACTGGCTCGCTCCCAGCGCAGTCAAGAGGGTGGGAAAAGAAGCGGAGGGCGGGGAGGGAAAACGGGACCTCCGGAGCCTCCACAAAACGGGGAAAGACGGGTCTAGGTTGGGGACCCTTTGTTCCAGCGAAGATGCCGTCTTCCCAGCACACAAAGAGCGGCAGCAGACACGGTGTGGGGACACCCCGGCTGTCCCTTTTTCTCCTTGTGAGGAGTACACACGGATCGGAGCTTGTTTTCTTCAGTTTTCCTTTAAACCCAAGGAGCTGGATAGCGTGTAATCCGGGGGTCCTAATAGCCTACTCGAGATCTCCCTTATTCTCAGGCTAGCTGAGGCTGTCATTAGAGGTATTCCCGTTACCGAAATACTTGGTGAGAGCAGCAAAGTCATCTCACGTCCAGCCGGGCTGGGGAAAGCCACATTGCAGAAAGCGCACCGGAGAAGTGTTTGTATTTGTAACGTTAATGTAGGTGAATGTATTAGTTCTATTGCAACTCTCCGTAGGTTTGGTTTTGTTTTGTTCTTTTCGGGCGAAAATAAAATACTGAGAGCGGGAAGGAAGGACAGAAAGAGGGAGTGGGTCTATCTGGAATTTAAGGATGTGTCGGTGGCGGGGGAAAAGAGCAGCCCGACAGCGCTCTGCCCTTCCCGAAGCGCCCAGGCAGCGGCGTGCCCGGCGCTCCCAGGGACGGGCTGGGATGGGCCAGGGTCGCTGCACCGAGTCCCCGCCCGCCTTCTCCCACGCTTTTCTCCGCGGTGCGGTGGCTGTGGTTTTCGCATCTCTCAGGTTATATGAATGACTGGGCTGGAACGTTTCCCTCAACTCCCTGTGTGAAGCCTCTCCCGCTTCCTGGGTCGCTTTCTCGCCGCAGCCTGGGCTTTGAGGCGAGACGGGGGTTAACGAAGGCTACACAAAGTTTCCCTTTTCATGGCAGATCAGGTACTGGGCTCCCAGCCAATTCATCAGGGCTCAGATCTTAACTTTACATCACTGCAAATTATACCCAAACCACATTCAAGAAGAATTTTCCCATTCCCAAATTCTCTTTCAAGCCATATTTAAACTCGCAAACCAAAAGCACATTTGCAGTTTAAAGACACTTTGCAGGCACTCACACAACAATAATCTGGAAATTAAAACATAAATTGTCCCTAATTGCAAAGGTCTGCCCACACGTTGTCTGCAGAGTCGCAAGGCTGACAGGTATTTCTTTCGGAGCATTACCCAACGTGTCGAAAAAAGAGACTGACTCTCCATGTGTGGTATTTCTCCGGGTTTCAATTCCGCATCTCCCAGCGCCTGTCTCGCCGTGGGTTTTTTATTACCCAGTGATTAGATTTAAAGGTATCGTTCGTTTCGCTATCGAGTAACCGAGAAAGTAACCACACCTTCCTCGGACGAATTCCCAATGCTGCCAAAACCCCAGCTAGCTGATGTAGGGCTGTGTCCTTTCTTTTTGGTTTGTTGTTGTTGTTTCTCCTCGGAGCGGGGAGGCACCTGGCTGTGATGTACCTTTGATCACCGCTCTATCGTACCTGCTCCGGGAAGGCTGCCTGACCTCGCCCCACTCCCGCGCTCGGCGCCGCCTCCCCACTTCCCACGAGGGACGCTCGACCCTCGGGCGTACAGGGACCACCGCAACACCGGCGGGACATCCCGCAGGGCTCCGGGCCCCTCGGCTGTTGGCATCGCCCCACGAGATGCGCCGAGGCGGAGAGGAGCTTCCTTGGGGGGGTTCTACCTGCTGTAACAGACCTTAAGCGAAGACTTTTCCCTTTCCCCGTTTGCGGCGGTTACGCTATCTAAAATACTTCGATGGAGGAGAAATAATTCTTCCGAAATCTTTCTCGTTGAGAAAATCGGCCTGAATATTCCCAGCGCTCAAGCTAATAAATGGAGGGAGGGGACGCTTTGGAGGATATTTCTGAGCGATATATGTGGAAGCGCCGGGATACAGCAACAGAGCATGCAGATCTGGCCACAACTAGCAAGGACTGAAACGTCCCCTTTCGCTTATAAATCAGACTTCAGGCACGGGAGGACTCGCAAACTCCGTTCCAGCCTGCTCCAAAATCGCAAGGAAAGGAGGATTTCTCCGATGGGCTGTTTCGAGTTTTTTTCTACTACGAAGCGAGGAGGTAAATGAGGAGGGCGAGGCGCCCCGCTGCCGTGCCCAGCGCCGGGTGACCCCGCGCTGCGCCGGTTTTTCTCCCCGCGGGCCGCTCGTCCCCGAGTTGGGGCCAGCCCAGCTGCGGCACGGCACCTCCCCGCGGGCGGTGGAAACTACACAGCCCCGAGGCGGAGAGCTCGATCCTTCATCTCCCCACCACACCACCGCCCCCCCGCCCCCAGAAAAAAAAATAAAAAAAATTCATTCAAACGTAGCCTCTTAGCAAGCTCCGCAGGAAGGGTTCTGGATTTAAACAGTATTTTAAAAAATCGGGACCGGGTCCGAAGTAAGCCATCGGAATGGGGTGATAGGCGTTAATTCCTCGTTCCCGTTAGCAGAGCTGCTCCGCGGCCGCGCACCGCCCCGCCGAGCTACCTGAGCCGCGGGGCTCCTGGGGCCGGTGTGCGCTGCTACCCCGGACCGCACTCCCGGTCCCGCGGCGCTGCCTGTGACAACCCCCCGCCTTCGCCAGGGACAACAAACAAACGAAAGATAAATAAAAAAATACCCCCCCCGCCGACAGCCCTGATTTTTACCGGGAAGAGGCGAGCGGTGCAGCCGCGGCTGCCGAGGGGACGCTGCGCTCCGCCTGCACCGCGGCCCCGCGCTCCGTTCCCTCCCGCAGCTCCTGCAGCGCGGGAGGTAAAACACCGACCCCCCGAACACCCCTCCGGGGTGGGCAGCGCGAAGCCGCCGCCCGCTCCTCGCCTGCCCCCTCGCCGAGGCCCCGCACCCGGGCCGGGCCGGGCCGGGCCGCTCGCTCCTTCCCCCGGCGCACGGCGGGGATGAGGAGCGGCTGCCTCACTCCGGCCGTCTGGTCTGCATTAGTGTTTTTATAAGGGGCTCAAACAAATCGAATACAAGGTCACCAAATAATTAACAGTTGTGAATTCCCTCCTTCTCCATTAAAATACTTCCCTGCTTATTTTTCATTTTCCTTCTGCCAACGACAACACTGCCTGGGCAAAGGCGCTGCAACAGATTACACTGCATTGCAGCTTTCGGTCCACCCAGAAACCCGCTGTTTTGCATAAGTATGTTGCACTAGATGAACTTCAAGTGGGATTTACACTCTTTTCTTCTGCCACATGCACAGCCGGGCCATTTCCAGTTACTGCACGGGGGATCCCCCTTTTTTCCTGCCCCTCTACTCAATCCCCTCCCGACCCTCCTGGCAAGAGTAAAATAACGATGGTCGGAACCCTGCCCATCCAAATCAGCTGCCTCCCAACTGGAACGCGAAACTGCACAAAGAAACAGGCAGGGGAAAGGAGACGATCTCGACCTATTTCGATTTGCCTGTCCCTTAGACGCGGAGCACAGCATTTCGTATGCGGGAGCTCGGCTGCGGTCCCATGGCTGAAGGCAGCTCTGCAGACACAAAAGGAAGAGGCGAGGGCCACCCGTGACCGCCGGCCCTTGTGCCACTCCCTTCCCACGAGAGGTCTCTGCGAAAATCGCGCTCCCTTGCACCCCGGCTATTTCTTTTTTGTTTTCGGTTTGTTCCGAGTTGTGCCGCGTTTCTTGCTAGCTGTGGAATTGCTTGTTTGTAGCTCCCTTCTCCAGTTCCCTCCCGCTCTCTCCTTTTTTTTTTTCCTAATTTTTTTTTTTTTTTAGCCTGCCTGGTGGAGTCCTTGCAGCTCCTAATTGTCCTGCCTTACTGTGGAGCTCCAATGCTGGGGGTCCTGAGGCCAGTGAGAGCACCATCTGCGTTTTAATGAGTTACTTCATGTGCCAACAGTAATTTTCCTACATTCAGCTAGGTCCTGTCTGATCTTGCGACCGTAACAAGGGGGAGCGAGTGGGGGGCGGGAGGGGGTGGAGAGGAGAGAATCGCAAACCTTTTCTCCCCCTTTCTGCGCTCTTTTTTCTACCGTTGGGGAAAAAAGTTATATGTATATTATGCAGTAGTGCGGCTTTACTCCCTCCCGAGCTACCCTGAAAACGATCTTATTAGCTTCAAGCGGGAAGGGAAGAAACAAGAGGCGAAGGGAAGCGGTTGTCAGTGTCCTCACCGAAGCCTCGGAGGGCGGTGGGACGGGCGAGCTTGGGACTGCTGGGGCTAGGGGCTGCTGCCGGTCAGAGCCGGCCGCCGAGCTGCCTGCCCCTCCAGACCCTCTCACGGACACGCAGGCACAGCAGCCCACGTCGTACGGGAAGAGTGTTTCTCGGCAGGACTAAAAGTTGCCGCGCTCTCCTCTTCGGGCTTCTGTCCCCCCGAAACGCTGCCATGAAGGATGGCGTGCGGCAGGTGGGACGGCCACCGTCGTCTCCCCCCCGGAGCTGCCGCTTAGGTAAAGAGCAGTCCATCTAATTGGGTCAATTTAGGCGGCTATATTGTCTGCAAATGAATTGACAGAAACTCTGCCCCCCTTCCCCGTTTTCCCTGGGCAAAGACTGTTCACCATCAGCACAACTCCAGTTCGCCAATTAACTGGGCTAGGAGCCCACGGGGAGGTGGGCAGTAAAATAGCTACCACTTCAGAGGAACGGAAGCTCTCTTGAAGTTTTTTGGTGATGTGCCATTGGCTGGTCCGCTTCATTATGGGAGACTAGACAATATTTGATATGTTATGACATGAACACTCAATTAGATCACTGAGTTGAAATACTCCAATCAGTGGCTTGATGCTAAGCAACCCTCAGAAGGTCCAGCAGAAGGTCACAGCCTGTGACACATCAAATCAAAATCAATGGGGAAAAGTGAGGCTTTTCCTTAATCAAACCAGGACTTCTGTTAGCAAATCACTTCCCCCGGAGTAGAATCTCACATGCAGCGAGATGAGCTAAATTTGTTAAATTAACTGTCTTTCTTCTGGTTATCAAGAATAAGATGATCTCGAGCGCGGCTCCATTTCATGCGGCTCACAGACTTAGAACCCCGTTTCCTCTCCGTCAGGGAGAGCGGGCCAGCTCCTTTCTGCCGGCTGAATTTTCAAAACCGTATTTCTAGAGAGCGAGTCCTCTTCCCCCCACCCCCGCTTTTAATAGCGACGAAGAAAACAACCCCCATAAGGCGAAGGCGGAAAGCAAAACACGCGTCTCCTCTCCCCTCGAAAACTTCTGGGCTCTTCCGACCGTGAGGGGCACACATTATGGACACTTCCACGCACCCTCCCTGGCCCAGAGGGGCTCGACGGGCAATGGGGCGGGAGGGGAAGAGTCCCGCCGAGCTCCGTCTCCGGGAAAGAACCCCCTCGAGCAGGGGGTAGCAATGGGGCAAGGGGCTGAGTCTTGGGTGCCGTGGGCGGGGAGAGGCTTCCGGCTCGGGAAGGCGGAGAAGGGGGTTAATTTGGGTTCGGTTTGGGGGGCGATCGGCTCCTGTAGCTGCAGGGAGCCGTGCAGTTTTCCCGGCACTGCGTTTTGCCCTAAACGGGCTGGGACGCGGGGGGAGGGCGGCGAGCTGCCCCGGCTCCGGCAGCGGAGGGACGGCACTGCCAGCCGCCGGCAGGTACACCAGCGGCCCGGGGGGCGCGCACGGAGGGGAGGGTCTGCAGGTCTGGGAGAGGGGGAGGAACGAAAGCTCAACCTCCATTAAGAACCTGTTAATTAGTCTGTTCTTAATGGCTCACAATCAGGGTAAGGAAAAGAAGAAGAAGAAAAAAAGAGGCGTTTTTATGGAAGGGAAATTTTACTCTGGACCGACAAGAAACCTGCACCCGCTGCCCTGGGTAGGAGCGCCCCGGCGGCCAGGGCTGTAGATCACGGAGCGGTCCCGGGAGCCCCGCGGCACCGATGCTGCTTGGGGAGAGCGGGGACAAGGCCTGGGGCCCGGCTGGCCGCGGCTCCACGTCCATCCCCCTCCTCCGGGGAGGCAGCCGAGGGCCCGGGGAAGCGGCCCCCCTGCCAGTCCCGGCCTGGGGATGGGTGAGAAGCAGCCCCGTACACACCAAGCTCAGAGGATGCGGCCCCGGAGCAGACGTCAAGCCCGGCCGCCCCACACTGAGCCCCGGAGCCGCAAACGGAGCCGGCGGGTCCCAGCCCCAGCGCTCTCGGATGCGGCCGGGGCTCTTCCAGGTAACCCCGATAACGCGGCTCGAGGCGAGAGCAGCCTCAGGCAGCAGATGTTTGCCCTCCGTCAGTCTGAACTTTTTGCCGTGCAGCCGCAGTGGCAAGACCAACCCTTTCTCTTTGCGGGTGGAAAGAAGCCAGGAGAGCGATACTATTTTTTTTTGTTTCCAAGACTGAATTTACACACAAAGTGCGCTTGCAAAGCTGGGATTTGTTTCCCACCGCCTCTTGACGATTCAAGGAGGAACACGCGTGTTTCTCGCAAGCAGCGCTTAGGGCTGCCACGGTGCCGTTTGCCTTAAAATAAAACAACGCGACTCCCAATTTACCGAAAGATCTGCACTTTTCTGCAATACAGGGGCGGGGAACAGCATCGCCGAACGCCGCGAGAAGGGGTGCCCGCAGCTCCGGGGGGACGGTGAGGGGCGTGGAGGGGGCCAGAACTTACCTCGTCCCCTGTCTACAAAACTAGTGATGGTGTTGGCGGATTTGGACGACTGAAAAAAGCTGGCGTTGATGCCCAGTTTCTCCGCGATGGAGTAAGTCCTGAACAGAGACAGCATGTACTCGTGGGGTTCCGCCCGTGGGAGCGCCCGGCCCATGGCGTGTCCCCCTTGCCGCGGGCGATTCTCCCGTGGGGATCGCGGCACCCTGCGGCTGCGACCACCTTTGGAGGAGGCGGCGAGCTCCGAGGCGGCGGGGAGGGAAGCCGGGAGGCAGCAAGGTAAATCCCAGAGCAGACTGGCGAGCAAGGCGGCGGAGAGTAGGGCCCGGCGTGCATTCATAGCGAGAGGCGGTGGCGGTGGGGAGGGAGAGGAGGGCGGCCCGACGGGCGGCTCCGGCGGCCCACGGAGCGGCGCGGGGACTGCGCGGCAGCGTGGCGCGGAGCGGGGACTGCACCCGGCCGGGCTCGGCCCGCAGCAGCCCGCCCCGCCCCGTGGGTACCGCCCCGCCGCGGACCGCCCTGTGGGGGCACCCAGCCCGCCCCCGCGGGGCGGTCCGCGGCGGGGCGGGACGCGCCGGGTTCGGGTGCTTGGGGGTCCCTTCGCTCCCTCATCGCTGTGGACTCCACGCGGGAAGTGGACATGAGGGCCGCGGAGAGATGCTGCGCATCTTGCTGCCACGCCTCGGGTACCTCTTCTCATCGACCCACTGCTACTTTAGTCTCTTCAGGTGCCTTGTAGCTGCTTCCGTTTTGGGTGTGGGCAGACACGTGTGATGCCAGTGATTTTACTTGAGGTCTCTGTATTCCCGTGACTGTGTCCCCGGGAACCTGGCAAAAAGCAGTGGTCTTCCGAGAAGGAGAATTTGGTGGAAAGTGAGGGTCTCTCCTTGGGATGTGCCAGGGTCCACTAGTGAGCATCCTTGAGGCAGGTCCTGCCACCCATCAGAGAATGAAGGGAAAGCATAGGAAGAGCCAGGGACCATTCTCCTTGTCTCAAAATCTGCAAATCAGGCATCAAGAGGGGACCAGTCCAAGAAGAGTACTGTGCCAGGCTGGGGGCTGGGAAAAGGCAGTGCTGGGCTCTACTGGACAAGCAGCACTGTCAAGATAATCAGGGCAGCCTGGGGCAAGCAGGAAAGACTCCTCAAATCAGGGCACAGATTTGCCTTGCACTGATCATGCAGAAGACAGCAGTGGAGCACAAGTACCAAGATTCAAGTATTCACCCAGCCCTTTTCATTTGGCTTTTCAGAGGTGCATCCTCCAGCGTAAGACTGGTGTCAGCTCTCCAATGATTTAATTCAAGCACCTGTACAGGGTTCAAAGCCATGGCAACACGCTTGATTACCCTACCTGTCCTGATCACTACTTGCTTCCTCTTCACCTTCTCATCCTCCTGTCTGAGCTAAGGCACTGATGCTGAAGGCAGCCACAAAGCACCCTCTTCCACTTCCCAATGTGACTTTTCTTTGCCCTGTGCTGAGCTCCTCTCCTCTCCTCTCCTCTCCTCTCCTCTCCTCTCCTCTCCTCTCCTCTCCTCTCCTCT
>JAWWTY010000077.1:128268471-128278740 GCA_035222235.1 Margarornis squamiger
CTCTCCCTCGCCTCCCCACTCCCTCTCCCTCTCCCTCGCCCTCTCCCTCTCCCTCTCCCTCTCCCTCTCCCGTTCTTCCTACCTCTCCTGTCTGTGCCATCTCTGCCATGAGTGGATGTTCCTCTCAGACCAGCAAGAGGTCACATGTGTTTAGCTGTGAAAGCTTGGTGTATAATAAATAAAGGGAATCTGGATTTCACCCCATATTGAATCTGAGATCTCTGACCATGCTCCTTCATCAGCTGCTGTCATACATTGGACTTTCTTGTCTTTTTCTCTCCTGTTCTCATTTTCCAGTGAGAGAGAGAGAAAGTCATGCCTGGACTTCTGGCACCACTCCCAGTGCAACACAGCATCAGAGAGATGAGACAGACCCTGACAGGGGAGATGGAGCAGACATCTAGCTTGGCAGGTTCCAGCTTGCCTGTAGGGTCCTTGACGCCACTGTTCTCCCCAGCATCTAGGGAGAAATGCTAGGGGAGATGAAGAGTATGAGGGGAACATCCAAAGCAAGTGAAGGACTTGGGTTCCAAGTGACCCAGGCTGCATTTCTGCTAGGCAAAAAGATAATTCCAAGACAGGAGCTCACACTCTGTCCTTCAACCCTCCATATATGGCTTGGAGAGCTCCCAGTTGTGGTTTTGGCCCATGCCAACTAGCACTTTCCCAGTTGGTACCCAGGCCTGTTACAAGTTATGCCTTGTGCCAGGGGCAGTCCCTAGATGGCCATTTGCACGTGACCATGTGTATGTAGGACACATCATATAGCTAGGATTAGAGAATGGGGCCGGTCACTGCCTTGGCTTCTTTTTAGTAGGATAGATGTACTGCAAGGTACTGGCAGATGAACTGTGAAGAGACAGGGCTACAAAAGAGTATCAGTGACAGTGCAGAAATGAGGCAAGTGTTCTGCAAAACCAATTTCCACATCATTCCATCCTGTTTTTTCACCCCCTTTTATTTATTGTGCTTTCACTCCTCCTGCCTATCCTCTGGCTTCACAGACACCCTCTTGACCATTTCCCTCCCATTTCATCACCTGCTTTCTGCACTGGGACCTTCCCCCTTCCTCCTGTCCCTTTGGCTTCATTTTTCTAATGCCTCACTTTTGTTACTTCTTCTCCCCTTTGCCACTCCCATCCTTTCTGCTCTGTACTTAGCATTTTCACTATTTTTTTCTAGTCATGACCTAGTTACTCCCAGAGCCTTATCATCACTTTTTTGTTTCCTTCTGCCCCTTTTGTGCCCTATTCACTTATTCCACACTCCTGCCAGCTATCTCCAATCAGCTGCCCAGCTCCAGTTTCTCCTCCGTCAACTTCTACCCAACCCTAGACCCCCAGGCTCTTTCCTTTCTCTCCTGCTGCATTTCATTGTCCTATTTTCCTTTTCTGATATTGTTCCCACTTCCCACATCCCCTCCTTGTGGTCCCCAGTGCTGCTGCTGCACGGCTGTCCTTTCCCATTCCCACCCTGCTGGTTTCCAGGGTCCCTTCACTGCTCCCAGAGTGTCTGTTCCCTTCCTGCCTTTGTCTCTCAGTCTGTCTCTCCTCTTCCCTCTTTGTTCTCGGCTTTTTCCTCCCTTGGCCTCCTCCTCTCCCAAGGGAAGGTGGTTTTGTACTAATGCAAAGCTGCAACGATTGGGTGGTCTCAAAAGCAACTTTCATTAGCCTGATTTAATTTCTACCTGCTGCTTTTGCATGTTTTAGTGCATTTCTCTAAAATTGACTTTGATGGCTACTTTGCACTCTCATTTTTTATCAGGGGCCTGACCTGAAGCCCTCTGCAGCCAATGGGTGGCTTTCTCCTGGCTCTGGTGACCTTTTAGGCAGTGTGGAGGCTGAGGGACACCCCACTGGTAGCACCCCAGACAACATTGCTTACCAGATGATAGCGCACACAGGTAGTAGAAACAGTCAGTGTTGTTTTCCTGCCAGTTTCTTGCAGTGTTAGATTGCTCAGGGTGTCCTCTTGCCATTTCAGAAGACAATGCCATTGTTCAATACAGCTAATTACAAAGACAGTCACTTAAGGGAATGACAGAGCGCAGGGAACTGCGGAGATACAGCAGTTGTGGCACCTTATGCAGCTACACAGTCAGGTCATTGCAAGGGACTTGAATTTATAGAACCATCTTAGGAAGTTCTAGTTTTGATTGTCACTGAGAAAACTGTGGAATTGGACCTGGTAACTGCAGGCAGGAATGGGCACTTTGCGGGGCAGCAGGAGAATGAATCAGTGCCTGTGAAACACTTGGGATCCTGCCTTCAGCGCTCGGCAAAGGGCGTAATAATGGCAGCAACAATGAAAAGAGTAAAATAATAGCAGCCACCAGAAAAGAAGAATAACATCTTTTAAAATTATTTCCTTTCCGGTTTTCTCAACAATAAAAGTTGGCCAGATTTCAGTTTATAATTGCATCATAAATATTTTGTAACAACTTTTTTATTTCAAGTATGTTTCTCCAAACTAAAGCAATTTGGAGACTGCAAAAATGAAGTTTTAAAACCAGTTTCATTAATTTCCTTGCACTAGCACACATAGTTTTCACATTTTTCACATATTTTTCTTTCTGTGAATTTGCTAATCTGGGAAAAACAAATATCAATGGAGGCAAATTTGAAAGTCAAGAAGCAGTCCAAATCAAAGGTGATTTTTTTTCACCTGTAAGGTTAATTAAATTTCTCCTGCTATAACCATAACATGAGCAGCAATGTTGAGGAATAGTGTCAGAGATTAAAATTCATCCCTGCACAAGTGGTCAAGCTGAGGCCTAAGCATCACTCATTTCACCTCTGGTTTGTGGCCTTTTGAAAGGATTACTGTGGTGCATAAGGGGCATTAGTACAGACCTGATCAGTTTGTAGCTTTTTATTTTTTGCATCTAGGTTGTGACTTGTTTTAACATGAAAGATCCATTGTAGGATTTGTATTTCTGTGAACCAAAATAATTCTTTATTAGGATATACCCACTCAAACTATGGGCTTTTTTTCCCCTTTACCACAAAATACTTCAAAAAGGTTGTGGTCACACCACATAATCAGGGGGTAGTGATTCTTACCAGCACAGCAGTTAGCATAACATTTTCTGAAATGCCCATGTAGTCCATAAGTGTTGGTGTTCAGCAAAACACCAGCTTCCACAAGCCTTGGCTTTGAAAGTGGGATTTGTCCTTCAAAGGCCCTGGTTTTGAAGCATTAAATTCCCATCGCTTTTAGCCTCAACATTTTTAGTACTTCTGCTTCCTTGCTGCAGTGCTCCTGAAAAGGTTGGTTTTCAGTGCTCCATACTGCAGGAATATTTATTTTCAGTAGGTATATTTTAACCCAGGTGCTGTTTCCCTTTTCCCAGATGGACCTTCCCTCATGGGTAACATGCAGGCTCCTCTCCCTGCCTCCCTCCTAGCCAAGCTGCCCTGGGCCATCACATTAGTAAAATATTTTTTTTTTCTTAGCACAGAAAAACCATATTTTTTTTTCTGAACCTATTTATTTCAGCCTGTCCCATCTCCAGACTGTCAACATAAACCTCAAAAGTCTAGGCAGACCAACATTTTTAACCAGAAAAACTATGGCACACGGACTAATGGGAGATGAAGGAGCATACCCAAATAAATTGGGCTGCTTCTGGAGAGTCTGAACTGGCTCCCACACTGTGGTCCTCCAAAGAAAGTTGTTTCACTTTCCAAGCATCCTGCAAGGGATCTGCACTTCTCCCAGAGTCCCACAGCCCACAGGGCTCTTCCAGGAAAGTCCCCCACGTTCCGGCTCGGCACAGGTTTCTGCAGCCCCACAGTGTGGGTCAGGCTTTCCTGTTTCTCTTCATTTTGCTCCTGTTTTTGGCAGTTTTTTCACAAGAAAAGTCGTGAAAAGGAGCAGGGCTAACCCTGCGCCACACTGTTGCTTTTTACAGTGTTTTATTTTGCCACAAACCAGTGGCAACTTTGCTTCTCTGCAAGCTCTCTGCATTTTTGTCACTGTCTTAGATTAGAACCATATTGTCTCTCACTCACAGTTAAAAACTTAATATATAGGCATGAAGAGTGAAGCCACTCCTGCATTCTTGGTGCGTCAAAGCACATCCTGACATCAGGGAAACAAACTGCTGCGCATAGATCAGGAGAAAGGGAAGAGGTTTGCAAGATTCTGCTTTCATTTGCTCTGGTGTAGAAAATTAAAATGGTGTAGGAAATTGTTTTTCCTGTTTAGGATAGATTTGGGTCTGAAAAATTACTGCTAACTTTGTAAACATTAAAATAGATGCAATAAAGATGTGAAATTTCACACAGGGGATCTACAATGTTTGTATAATTATAAGCATATGGTTACTTTACATGAGGTCTCTGTTATACTTTTATTTACTAGTGCTTGGGGAAAACAGAGGTTCTCAAATTCAGTGTTTATTTACATGTGTAGGGAATGTCAGAGTTCCCATTAACCTGTCATAATCTGTATTTCTGTCTTGGAGCTCCAGCTATATGAACTGAACGCCCACTCATACTATCATTTCTAATTTGTTCAGCTACACTGCTAAATCAGACAATTTCTATCGTTTCTAAGGAGTGTATATCCTGCTACCGGTGGCAGGATGAGAACTGCTTACCACCTCAGTGCCTGCTCATTTCAGCTTCTATGGGTGTAAAAGTGAAAGGCTGTTGCTTCGATGCAGTTTTCTTTGTTCTGAGGAATTTGGTGGCATTTTAATTTGTTGTTTTCTTTTTAGTCTGACTTTCCATAAGGCTATGAACCAATCCCGGAGGATACTCAACATTTCTTCTTTGATATCCACAATTCCTAATTTTGTAGGACACAAAAGAAACTCAGATCCAGCAGGATTCAGCCCTCCATTTGTGGGCTGAATTACGTTATTTGTTGTCTTTAATACTGGGTGGCTGTATGTCTAGGGCTGTTCTTTGCTTCAGTGAGTGCGGGAACTCATATATGCATGGTAACTTCTGATCTTAGAAAAAATGTGAAATAATTTGCAGACATTTCTTGCACTTTTTCACTCTACGTAAGGATACTTACAGTTTTGATAAACTAGATTTAACTATGCATTTGGGTTTTTTTGGGGGGTGACTACCTCAGCTCGGGCTTCCAGCTTTGGCTTCACTCAGTCTGGTGCTATTAAGTGATGCTCCCTGTCATGAATGATCACAGCCTCATGTTCTGACTGGAGAGGGACAGGGACATACAGCAAGTTCCTTTCCAAAGGAGATGAAAGAGTCTGTACAAAGGGTTGTGTCATTGCAGTCTGTCCTAACAGCAAAAAGAAATTTATTTGCATCCTTTTATTTAACAGTTCCTTTCTTGCTCCTCTCTTTTCCCTCACTTCCCTCTTGTTACCTCAGCACTGCATGGCCACTTGGAGCATGACAGCTGGGTTTTCTGAAAAACCCTGAGGTGACTTCAAGATGTCTCAGTTACTGTTCTGTTACCAGTTCCAGAATGCAGACAAGCAGCTTACCTAAGACCTTGAAGATGTGGGTACCAATCTCATCCATACTCACACTACCTCTTTCACAGGACTTTCACTGCATCTCTCCTTACTGTTTTTTCTGCCTTTTTCCTTGTTTCAACTGCAAACCCTTCAGGACAGGATCTGCTTCCTACCATACCACTGCTGTTTAATTTTTTTCTTTGTAGGGAAAATTTAATTTTTCCTTGCACTTACTCAGTTCAAAAGAGTCCATTAGGGCCAGCTCTGCTGAGTCCACTGGGTATTGCTTACTGCCTTCCCAGCCATTTCCCTGAAAGAAGCTCTTTAGGAGAAACACAGGAGAGTCATTGCATACAGACCCAAAACGGGGGGGTGCCAGTGGAGCAGCCTCTGGCAAATAAAGCAAACTCCTGGGAATTACAAAATTCATGTTGGCCCTTGGCAACCCTTTGGGGCTGGAAGGAGATGGGCTGCAACAGTCCTTAGGCTGGGGATGTTCCCTGATCCATGGAGGTTATGTCTGAGGATGGTGGCAGGGGAAGGAGAAGCACAGACTGAACTGTGTGATGGTGACAGCTGTCATGACAATTCCACTTTTTTCCTCCCCCCTTCTCTTTTTTGTTATGTTTACTGAAGAGGGAGTGAAATGCATAGAGAAGAGGAGGGAATCAAGGAAAGAGAGGAAAAGTCAGGCTGGTAATGTTTTTGTATCAAAAGGTTAGCTGTCCCTACTAAATAAAGGGGCACACTTAATGTGAATTCACCTCTGTCTCAGAAAGCATCCCCACATGTCACAACTGTTCCTTTCCCTTTACTTTTTTTTTCGTTTTAAAATCTCTGTAATTTAAAAAGCTGCTTTTCCTATTTCTGGTACCACATGAGAGACAGGCACAGCAAAGGGAAGCTGCTGATTTGCCCTGGAGAAACACTTCAAGGATTTCTCCAAGGGGCAGTGTTACAGCACACAGCCCCATCCCTGCCAGCTGCCACTAGGAGCTTCCATGCTCCTATCGCAGCCAGTTGTGGTGTCCACACCCTTTCCTAGTCCCAAATTAACTTGGCTATTTTGCTGAGTAAAAGATGATTAAACAAGCAGTAAGATGTTATCATTATAGGCTTCCTATTAAACTATGACTATAAATACTGGCATAGGGAAGATAAAGCTTCCTCAAGCTAAGCATGTTGGAAGCTAGTGTTTCCTTAAACATTGTCCACAAAATACATTGGTTGACCAAAGTGTTTATCAGTGCTACCTCTTAGGAAACCAAACCAGTTTATTTTTGAGTTCCTCTGACTGCTATATATTTAGTGCAGTAAATGTGGTTACCTTTTACATAATACTGCATCATTAAATAGATTCCCCAAACCATTTTCAACACCACAAAGGCAGTAAACTCTTACAAAAGAGTGCTGAGGCTCAAAAAGAAGCATCCATCAGCCAGAGCACAGCAAAAACCTCTCACCCATAACATATTTCATTTCCTTTGCAGCTTAATCATAATTCTGGATTCCCTTATTTGAAATGCCTTTTCTGGGATTAATTAAATCAGCTGGTCTGATCCTTGAGCTACCGATTTTTTGTTAATGTACAGTGGTTTTTTTGCTATATACAAGAGCAGTGGTAGCAAGCCAGAGCAACACCAGTGTGCCACAGCAAACAAAGAGCTCTAAATCTTTTCTCCCCACTGGTGCCAGTGCCGATGCTGCCCTGGCACAGAGAATCACAGTCCTACCACATGCCTGGCTGCTGGTGTGGGCAAACACCAGTGAGGCAGGACTGAACTGGGAGTGACAGCAGAATAAGAATATTAGTGTGTTTACAAGAAGAAAATGTGGGCATAGCCTTCATCTTGGATATTTTATCTATGCCAATCAAGCAGCAAAAAAGTCCTTTAGAAAAGCCAAGCCAAAACTGAGGACCCAGTGTAGATAACAACCCCCATGCTTGCTGCGGGTGAACAGAGAATAAATGTGCAATAGTACGGGAGGTGTTGGTTTGCCTCTGAATTTCCGGAGTTCACAGAGATTTATTCATTTTGGGCCAGAGCCCAAAGCCATCCACAGGCTAGGGGAGTCTTGGCTGGGGCAGAGGGCTGACCTTTTTATTGCAGGGCTCGTCTACTGTGATCAGAACAGAACTGCTGCCGTTCAGCCTGCATCTCCTTCGCACAAGGAAACACATCAGTGTTGCTCTCACTGACGTTAATGGGAATTATGGTTGCAGTTTAACTTTCTCATGTGCCAAGGTATCCCACAGGTAATGACCCGGGTGTGTGTATATGAATTAGTTCTTAAAGCCGCACACATTTCTCCTCTTTATAAAAGAAGACCAGGCACTCTATAACTGCTAAGAACAGGCTATCTGAAAGGTGTTTTATTAACTAAAGTTGGGGAAGAAAATGAAACTGAAAAGAATACGACTGCATATTAAACTACATGAAGTGGTCATGACAACTGGGGATCTCGGTATCATAAAATTTTAACAGCTGGATGCAATCAGTGAGGATTTTCCATTTTTCTTTTTTGTTAAGCTTAAGAAAGAAAGAGAGGGGGAAAAAAAAAAAGCTTCATTTTACTCAAGCAAGCTCTTTATCCAGCTCAGCTTTCTTTGCTTAATATCAGAAGTTGTCTTTACTTCTCTATAAATCTCAGCACTGCCTGTGCTTGGTTGACATCGTCCTTTTCCCGGGGCAAGGATTCCACAACAGGAGGTGTTCAATATCCCCAACAGCAGCACGACAAGGAATGGAAACCAGAGAAATGCATGTTACAAGGAGACTTCCCCAGTGTGTATGCAATTTTCAGAACTTACCAAATAATTAATCAAAATCAAATTTTGCCTCACAATTCACCGTGACTCATTTGTGCCTGAAATCCCACAGTAGTTCTTCAGCAAAAGGACTAAGTTCCAGGGTAAGTCAACAGAAACACTTTAATGTTTGCCTGTGCATCTTCCATTTCACTGCATGTAATTACAGCCCAGGCTTTCCCTCATATATATTTCTGCTGCTCTAGCAGTGCTTGTTTCTTGGTAATGTCAACACTTGCTTTGAGATAGCTGAAGAAACATTTCACAGCCTGAGCTTTATCAGAACTATAGAAAATGAAAGCATTGCCAAAAATAATGTCATGGACTTTCTACCCTCTAAAAAACATATGTTTAGAAAACAAGTTCCGAATTTTATATAACTCACTAGCATTGTATTCCTTTATAGCTCCAGTGAGGACTGGCTTATTCATCCAGGGAGTAATGGGATATTATTCAACATAACTAAGTTTGATGGCTCTCTTTCTGACTTGTATGGCTTTGCTCAGGCAGCCTTACAAACAAGCAAGTTTCCTCAGTTTGTTGTTATTTCTGTGTCTATTAAAATGCAAGTCAACTCCAAACTTCTGACTCCACCTTCCGTGGTTACATGTGCGTGTTTATTAAAATAACTTCATTTTTCATTTACCACTGGCTCATGAAGCCTACAACAAAATCCACACATCTAAAGAAAATCTGCTGCTCTTACTGCATTTTTAGCCTGCCCAAATCCCACTTGTCTCTGAAGTCACAGGTTTTCCAGAGCAGAGGTTGCATTTTGGATAAACTCCTAAGCCCCTGTTTGGAGGACAGGGACATTGCCTCTCTTGAGAGACTCAGCACTACACACTTGTACCAAGGCTCAGAGCAAAGCAGGATGGAGCATTGGAACTTCAAAAAGAGCACGTCAGCCTGGGGAGGTTCCTTCAATGGGTCACCCTAAATCACTTTTTCCATGTTTTTCCCACAGAAGTAATTTGGAAACACCTCTAGAAGGGTCAAAATAAACATTAGCCAATGGTGGTTGGAAAGGTCATGGGCTGCCCTTTGCTGAGGTGCCTGGGAAGGGAGTGGAGCACATCACCTGGCAGTGCCTGTAGCAGTGAGCTCTGGAGAAAACTGGTGGGCAATGAAATGCTGTCTGGGCTTGGTGACTGCTGAGACCTGGAACAGGGATCTTGTCTCTGATTCTGGGGGAATGTGTCTGGACCACGAAGGATTTCTGAATGGTGTGCTTGCTTCAATGCCAAAGGTCTCTGAACTGGAGTAAGCCCTTTCCAAATGATGTTGTGAAGCTGCTGTATGTGCTTTGAGCAGAGATGTGAGCTCAGAGCCATCAGCACAGGTTAAATGGTCAGAGGGAAGAGCTGAGAAACATGCTTTTCTATGGAGGACTGGTTACTAGTAGGACCAAACTACTGTTATTGAACTACATGGTGTATTTCAGAGGCTAGTATAAGGCACTGGGCAGGGATAAGGCTTTTATTTCTATTCCAAAAGAAATTGTTATCTCAGGGGGTCCTCGGGACTATCACTGAGTCATTCCATGCATCGCTCAAAATGAACTATCAGAACCCAAGTGAAAACCCGGGCAGCCTGCGAATGAAGATCCTCAGAGGGAGGTATTCGAGGGAAAACAGGGATCGTACCCTGATGGGTGTCACCAGTGGGTGACACGGAATGCGCTCTGTGGGACTGCCACTTAGGCTCCGAGCAAACATTTTCTCCTGAATCCTGAGGGTGAGTCGAGGGATCGTCCCTGCTGCCCTCCTTCCCTCCCTCTCTCCCTCCTTGACTTCCCCTCCCTCCCCCTCCCTCTCCCCTTCCCTCCCTCTCCCCGCACTGCCGGGGCCGGCGGGGCCGTGCCCGGGCCGACAGCGCCACCTGGCGGCGGGAGCGCGCCGCGCCGCCGGCCCCGGGGGAGCCCCCCATCCCATCCCATCCCATCCCATCCCATCCCATCCCATCCCATCCCATCCCATCCCATCCCCTCCCATCCCATCCCATCCCATCCCATCCCATC
>JAWWTY010000077.1:128278788-128300076 GCA_035222235.1 Margarornis squamiger
CCCTCCCCGCCCCTCCGCTCCCATCCCCTCCCATCCCATCCCATCCCATCCCATCCCATCCCATCCCGCCCCTCCGAGGGGGTTTCCCAGCTGTGACTCCATTTCTGACAGGCAGGCGCACACACGGGCACGCACACCGTTCTGAGTGTCCCCGGGCGCCGCTGTGGCAGTCACACGACGACGGTTCCCTTAGTTATGATTCCATTCCCTGGCTCTACTGCTGAGGTGCCTCACTTCCCAAAAATGTCTGAGCTCTTTTCTGCGTTCATTTGTTCCGCATGCTCATTCCTGTCTCTAAGGCAGCAGCCCGCAGACAGATTTTCCCCTATGGAACTTGCCGTGCATGCTGCAAGGATCCAGCAGGTATGACAGCTACAGAGAGCATCTGAGGTGAGGAAACTAGAAGGTAGAGGTTGAAAGAGTGGCCATCCAAACTTGAAATCACACAGCACAGGGGGATGACGGGATAAGGGCTCTTCTCACAATAATGAAAAGGAGAAATACAAGAATATGAAATACTGAAAGTTATTTTCCTACATTTAGTGTAAGTCCTGAGAAAGTGAAAAGTTTGGAGAAAAGCAGCTCGGGGTGTCCTGGTCTGTGGGCATTGGCAACCTGATGGGTACAGCAGCTGCCCAAGGGACTTGTGGGCTTTTGCTGCAGGTGTTCCTACAGAGGATGCAAACTTTCCGATGATTCATACCTTTTTCCATGTCCTCACAGGACAGTTTATAAACCCTCTGAGAGTTCTCCCTGAGATTGCAGCTCACAAAGGTACGCTGCAAAATGATAAAGCCAGCATGAGCTTCAGGGGCAGTTCTGTAACTCAAACGGATCTGAAACACATGAGCATGTATTCTCCATGCCAGAGCCAAAACCCTGCCCTGTGTGTCACTGACCAGTGTCAGAAATACCACTTGGGTTTCCAGATTACTCTTTGTTGATGGAGTAAAGTAACAGACCACAATTGTGCCAGATACTGACATGTTATATTCAGCTTTGTTACCCCTGCTAGGTAGCAATGACTTCCAGCAAACCACCTCTGACACCTCAAACAGGCACAGTGATGTCTAACAGCCTGTCAAGCCTCTGTCTTGAGGAATGATAGATATACAGGCTTAGCATCCAAATGGTCTGTGAGATTACACATATGGTTCTGCACTTCTGCTTGCATGACCAGGACTCAGGTGCAGAAGTGAGGTTCTTCCATGATGCCCAAGCCCTGCAGGTCACTGTTTTCCACTCCTTGGAAAGATTTAATTCTTGATGTAAAATGAGCTTGTAATGATTTTTCTTTTCTAACATTCACATACATTTTGTTCTTTCAACGTACTGATGAATGTAGCAGCCTGCTTTTCATTTTCACAACGTGTTTTGCCCATGAACTTAATCTTCTCATCAGATGTTGAGAGCTGCAGAGGCACTTGGAAAGTTCTTGGCTCACATGCACTGCCTCAGACCACACCTTCTCCTTGAGGAATTCACAGGCTTTCAACTCCAGACTGTGATCTCTGTAAACCCTTGTCTGTGATGTCTGAATATTTGTAATGCTTCTCATTGTTCAGGATTTAGCTCCATCCAAGTGCATGGGGTGACTTGCCATTCACCAGCAGAAATGTTTCAGGCTTCCTCCAGAAAACTTTTTCTCACCTCTCCAAGCTCTCCTTTGTACACCAGCAGGCTGTCAAGGAGAGCTGGAAGCAGAAAATCATGGTCCCCTCACCAGTCAACAGAAAACTTTCCTCTGACTTTTGCTGACTCCATGCTCTCTCTTCCATGCCCTGCTGACTCCCCAGCACTCAGGCAGTGTCCCAGCTCAGCCCCCAGTGAGGACTTTGACTTCTCCCTGTTGTAAGCTGTGTCCCCATGAGGTGGAAGCTGCCGAGGCCAGGCAGCAAGTGTGAACCTCGCTCAGTGCCATTGTCCTGCTGGGTCAGCCACTGGCTATCCTTATTGGATCCACAGAGCCACACGGGAAGGGATTTGTGGGTGAGAGCAGAAAGACTGCTCTTAAACACACTCTCTCTGGGAATGAGAAAGATCAAGTCTTCAAATTGTGCCCAGACTACTTGGTGCTTAGTAAGCTTTGGCACAAGAAAAGGGAGAGCCTGGGAGTTCCAGTGAAAGAAAAAAGCCCACAGTACATAAATAAGATTGAAGACTAATGGAGCTGCAAGAACAATAATTGCAGAACTACGTGCTGGTACATTTTTATCACGCAATAATACATATGGCACCAGCAAAGAGAGTCCCTTATTTCTTTGCTTAAGCACACGAAGTACCACACATTTATAAAAGCAGCCATTCCTATTCTCTTATGCTGTTTGGAATATGTTTGAAAAGCACATTAAAGTGTGGGGAAATGTCCAGAAAAGTTGCATCTGTCTGGTTTATGACTGACAGGAAAAGCCAAGCAATTATCTGAACTCCTGATGGGACAATTTTGTTCAGATGTATTTTGGGGTCAGGAGGCAAGGATTTCATCAGAGAGAGTTCTTCAGCTTATGAAACATACAATGTGTCCAAAACAAGGTCTGAAGTTGATTAGACATAAGTATTCAAAAGGAAATGATTTACATGACAGCGCTGGATGTATCGTCCTCTCAGTAAGATCTGACCCATCAAGGCTGAGATAACTCACTTATGAAATAGGGCTTGTAGACCCAGCTGAGCAATTCTTCTTTTTTTCTTTTCTTTTTTCTTTTTTTCTTTTCTTTTTTTTTTTTTTTTAAATTTCATTTCATTTCATGATAATGCTTTGAAGGGAATTAGTATATAAATATTCAGGAACCAGGTGAAAATATAGGAACAGTTCCTCAGATGGTGTAAATCAACATAACTCCACCAGCTGTGCTGAAAAACTGGGTCCATGGTTTTTAGATGAGCTGAAAATTTTGCTGTTTGGATGCTGTTTGGCAATTTCTTTCAAAGTGGCATTTTGGGGCATTTTTGCTACATTTCTAAGTACCTATCATGGACAAATGATATCTATCATGGATTTTAGTGGAGCTCTTGTAAAACAATGCCAGTGTGACTGTGTTCAGCACTCAGGTTGCCCAGGGAGTTACGAAACTGAGCATATGTGTGGCATGTGCTTTATCTTTCCCTTTGTCACAGCACATGCCACACATATGCACAGCTTTGTCAGAGCCACTGTGTCCATGGAGTCTGCTCAGGGACAGATGTCAAAGACCAAAGAAACAGCTCCCTTGTCACACAGGGCTTCGCCACCATGAGGACATCAGGGACACCTGTGGTTGGCACTATGAGGGAGCAGAGGACAGAGATTTTGTCTGGTGCACCATTTCCCTCTTCTTTATCACCCACAAAACATATAGGCTGAGTGTCTTCATAGGAAAAGATCACATAGAAAGTATTAAAAAAAAATAAAAAAAATTCCCTTCATATTCTCCACTTCCTTCTTTTTCCTGTTATTTTTTTTTTTTTGGGGGGGGGGCGGGGTGGTATTGCAGCTGACAAAGCAGCCTATTTGCAAGTGTTTTTTCCCCAGCTGTATTTAAACATTGTTATTTATTTCTAGGAATTTTGCATTTTTGTCTTCAATTCTGGCATGCACACAGAGTTTACTGTGGAAGATGAAGAATTTTTAAATTCAAACAGGTTCACTTTTGAAAGCTTTCTTCTTACAGGTGAGACCCCTTTCTCACACCTTCTTAGAGGGCTTTGCAAAGGTCCCTCATGCTTTTAGCAAGACAGGCTTGATGTCTCCAGCAGATTTATTATGAGTCACAGCTTAATCAAGTAACCAAGAAAGGTTCATTTTTCATGCAACTTGTACAGCCTCATCACTTGAGAGGCTCAGCACTAGTAAATCTTGCTGCCACACCATGAAGGGTGATCCCAAATTTTCGGAGACTCCCCAAATGCAAACTGAAGGGATACACTGCTTTATGTCTCCTTCCAGGCTGAAAAGAAATATGTTTGAGAAATAAGCCCTTTAGATGGTAATTTAATTTGGGGCAGATGTGCCCAACAGCTATGATATCATCCTAAAGCAGGTCTTTTCTCCTTCTCCACTCACCTCCTCTCCAGCTTTACAGGAAAGATATATAAAGGGATTTATCAGGTGTCTTATCATAAATGTGCTTTACATCCTGAAGTGCATCTGTGAGCTGGTTCTCATAGGTAAAACCAGCTGTTAGCTTTGAATCAGGACAAATAAATAGAAAAAAAGTAAATGAAAGAAAGAATTTCCAGCAATCAAGTACATTGTGGGAAAGAAGAATGAAATCAAATATACATCTCATTTGTCTCTAAGCATGTGATTTCTTTCACTGTTAGGACTGTAGGTGAATTTGCTTTCATCTGAGAGTGAATTCAGCTCTGCATTTAGCAGCAAGCAGTGTTGCTTACTGGGTACCTGGAGAGACCATCTTTGGTTGACAAATCAGGCTCCATCCATTAAACCCTTGGCACTTCTACAGCACAGATGTACAGTAATGCTGCCTGTCCTAGTGGTTTCTGCTCTCTGAACTCCCCTCCTCAAAACCTCCAGCTAGCACCAAATTAATTTAACATTAATTAACAATTACCATTATGAGGAACACATGGATGTCAGAAGTTAGGTGTGAGGGACCTGGGAAGTACCCAATGAATCTAAGTACTTCTTGGGAGGACATGAGCCTGGACAGTAAATCACAGCCTAGGATCTAGGTGGATTTTTGAGTCTGAAGTACCAGTTTAGCTGGGTTTTAGGTGGCCTAGATCTTGCCCCTATTTCATATCAGAAGAATTATACTAGAAAGAAGAATCATGGAGCTTCGAGCTGTAGCAGGTATAAAGGGACCTCGTAGCATGCCTTTGTAGGCATAGCATGGAAGGGATTTTTCCTCCATTTTCCATAGGTGTACTGGGAAGCATAAAAATCCCTTAGTCTTTTCTCAGAGATTTTTTAATGTTATGGTTTGGGTTTTGTTGTTGGGTTTTTTTTGTTTGTTTTGGTTTTGGGTGTTTTTTTTATTTTTTTTTTTTTATGTGAAGGTCTTTAGGTTTTTAGAGAGCATCAATGTCCTATTTTTTGACAAAAATGCAGAGATCTCTTGGCATAGCACAGTTTGTAAAGGAGAACATATAGGATACTCCATTACTTCACCCAGTGCTTATGCCTCACCACGCTGAATGTGCACCCACTGCATGACAGAAAAAGCCTGTTCTTTCACCATCCAAACCCCACATTTTCTTGGGTAAGGGGGAAAAGTTTATTGCTCCTCACTGCATGATGCTTGCTGGGATAACAGGATGTTCTGTGCGGGTACTAATGAAGCCAGGGGAAGCTCTTCATGTCCATAAAAGCACAAATATCTGCCTAAGTGAAAAAAAATAAGAAGGAAAAATGTTAAATGAAAAAAAAAAGCTAACTTCAGTACTTGCTCTTTTTGTTCTTTAAATACTTGCCGCCAGCAATGCTCACAGGGAGTGCCAGGAATACAAAAAGGTTGATGAAGGCTGAGCACTAGCAGTCTCAGCCTTTTCACACTTGTTGCTGCTGAATCATACATAACTCCGCAGAGCCCCGTTTGGGGCTGTGTGAGCCATTGCCAAGATAGTGACATCTTTAGGCCAGCATAGCTCTCCAATGTGGAGAGCTGCACTGACCATTCTGAGGGAACCAGGGGGGGCAGGATTTATCCAAACATAATAGAAATTGTGTATCTTGGGGAAAAAAAAAAAAAAGAAAAAGAAAAGAGGGATCAGAATGAAATTAATTTTTACTGCAACCATTTAGGTCTTGGCTTTGTGAAAACTGTTTCAAGTCACTGCCTTTCCTTAGGAGGGTCAGCAGGCCAAGTCCAATGATAAATACAAAACTCTGAGATCATTATTCCCTTCTTGGATTTTAACTGATGAAAAGCTCCATTCTGTTTGGCTGGGCTGCAGTCCAAAGCCCAGTGACCACCCTGCTGCAGCAAAAAGCTGAATTAGGGTATTTTTGGAAATCTAAACCATCACTTATGCTTTTCCTGATATGACACAGTTAAAAGTCCACCATGTTTCTACCTTTAATTGTCCACACCCTTGCAGTTCTCTTCCTCTAGGCTTGGTAGACTCCTCTTGCAGTTGAAGGGTGTAGCAGTTGGGACATTTTGTGCCAGCAGAGGTTTTAGCACCAGGATTTCACTCCTTGAAGACAGGGGAAGGCTGGCTGCCAGCCAGGCAGTGCATAGGCAAGGCTGCCTTAAGCCCCACAGAGGCTGAGCTTGTGCTGCTGGCTGAGCAGTGACTAGGACACCTACCTTGGTGCTTTTTAAAGGTGTCCACCAACATCTGGGTTGAGAGTATCTTCTTCACTGGTGTTAGAAACATTAATGGGATCATGGTTAAAGAAACATTTGCTTAGTTTTAATCTGGGGCATGGGCTCAGTGATTTTCTGCAGTTTTAAACACTGATTTCCAGTTGCTCTCTATGTATAAGCTGGAATATTTTAAACTCCACCTGACTTCTGATTTTAACTGAGGATGAACATTTCAGGATAAAGAGAAACTCAAACCCCTTAAACCTATCCACCTCTACTGCAGTAGGTGAAACTTGCTTTCCACAAAAATTCCCAAGCAAATTATGGCAAACTTCCCCAACTTCTCTGCAGCTGTGCTGGCAGGAGTCCAGCAGGCTAAAGGCAGTATCAAATTGAATGTAAAGGTGTAATATACATAGCCCAGAGCTACCAGCAGAAAAGACTCTGTCCGGAATCCTGCGGCTGCAGAAGCCACCGTGGCACCTGATATACACCCAGCCCTGGGCAACCAAAATGTGTATTAAAAGCTATTTGTCTCTTCCCTTGTAATAAAGTTCTGTCACTCCTGGAGCATCCTGTTCAAGCTTGAGCCTGAAGAGAACAGACAGCCTCCTTCTGTGCTCTCCCAGGAGGACATTTGTCCTTCCTCTGAGGGATCTTCCACTGAAGCAGGTTTCCCCAAGACACATGTGAGTGCTATGTGGAAATGCTAGTCCTCTCTTGAATCAATGAGAACGATTTTAAATTGAAATGACAGCAATATGGCATGCCTTGGCCTTCTCAGGGCTGTGAGCACTGCTGCTCTCACTGTGGGCTACCAGAGCTGGCGTGGCCTGTGGACAGACCCAGGTGCAGATCAGGATGAGGGAAGGAGTCTCGGTGTAGGCTGCTTCTTCCCACGCAGGATGCTGCCTTGCTCTCCTCCTTCCCTTCCTAGCTGTTTCCTTGGGTGCTTGGTGGTAGCATTACAGACTCATGATCATTGCAGACCCAGCACTGATCAGCAGAAAGAAACAATGTATTTAGCAATGCGGGTTTTTTTATAGTTTTAAAATAGCAATTGCCCCTATTGAGTGGGGCATTTGCATGCATCCCCCATGACATTCTCCCTGACAGCTAAGGAAATACACACTAGATGAAATCATTAGTCAGTGGGTGCACAAGTGGCTGAAAAACATGTTGAACTTATCATGGTTTGTCATCAAACTGAAAATTCATTTTTAATAGGGTCACCCAGGGTCTCTTTGGGGCCTATTTCAGTTTGATATTTTCATTAGTAACTCGGATAATGGAATGAAGTATGCTTATAAAATTGGCCCATCACACTAAGCCAGGAGGATTGTGAGCATATTGGGGCCCAGGATTAAAATTCAAAATCGCTATGAAAACTCGGAGAGGTTTTCCAGAATCAACAAATGAAACAAAGGAGAGATACATGCGAAGTGCTAGGAGGTCAAAAGGACTTGTATTGGAACGGGGGGTGACCAACCAGGCAGCAGAAGAGACCTAGAGGTAAGCACAGCCTAGGTGACCAAAGTGACACCCACAAAGGTACCCACGGGGGTGTGAAAGCAAAGGGCTCCTTGTTAACTTCATGGCACTAAGAACATTGCAGCTCAAGTGTTGCATCCAGAAACTGGGCATCACCTTTTAGAAAAGACTTAAATGAAATAGAAATCCCTGAGAGACCAACACGGGTGTTAACACGTTTATAAAATCTGACCTGTGAAGGGAGATTGAAAGAGCTTGGGGTTGTATAGTCTAATGAGAAGAACATAGATAGGTCTGAAGGGAGCAGCCTTCAAAACCTACTGCAAAGAAGATGAAAATCTGTTCCCTTGTTGCCCACTGAGAGTGGACATCAGGAGTCAGATTTAACAGGATGTAAGGAAGATTTAGATTTGATATTAGGACAAACTGCCCAGTTACAATCAAATTAAAAGCTCAGGAGCACGCTACCTTTGTGGGCTGAGGCAGTGCAGTCATTAGAGGGTTTTAAGAACAGATTAGATGAATGGCTGTTAGAGACAGTTTGTTACAGCTCTTCTCACCTCAGCACCACAGTATAAGCTACATGGCCCTACCTTGCTGGGATTACTTTATCTTTCCCTTCAGTAATTTGCAGGAGTTCTGCAGGAGCTGAGGAAGCTGTGCCAATGGCTCTTGGTCTGCTGGTCAGGAAGCAGAACAGCTCTGTCAAGAGGAAAACCCAACCATCTACCTGGGATGATAGTAATATGAGCATGTGTTGGCTGGTACTCAGGCATTAGCCACAGCTGCATGCCTTCATTTGCTCATAGAGCAAGTAATTGCAGAACTCCAATTCAAGCTGTCCTTGGGCTTCCTCACTCAGTTGGGTCCTCCCTTAACACATTTCCTAAGGCACCCAAAGGCAGTGATGAAGTGCTTCTCTCAAGTCTTATTTCTGATGCTTATAAGCAGATTTGGTCCTCGGAGGCAGCTCTCACAGGCACCATTCTAACACCACAGTACTGAGGTTATAAATTGGGTCAATCTCCATGGCACAGTTCCTAATTAAAGGGATAAAAAGTAAAACATCCAAGCTGTAAATGTCAAAGGCAACCAAAATGCTTTGTACATTAAAACAACTGTACATTAATAATTCATTGTCTTCCGATTTCCCTACCTTTTTTTTCAGTGTGATAGTCTGTGATAAAATACAATTTGAAAAGCAGATGGTTAAACAAGATGTGCAATCTGCTTACTATGACAGCTTATACCCCAAGCTGTGAATTAGTGCCTCTTCACTGTGGCAGTCCAAGATTATTCGAGCATATAGGTTTGTGTTCTAGGAAACAGTAAAATTGTCTACTCAATGATAAATAATTGCTTCTCCTTTAGAAGCACTTGTTATCACCTCCTCATACTGAATATTTTTAGTACGAGCAAAGTATCTTCTTTTCAGCTCCCTTGAGACATCTGCTCTCCATATGGTGGACTTGCCTCTGCTTACACAGCCGGTTTCTCGGAAGGAGACTCCTGGTATGACAAATTGGAATTATTTCCAGGTCTTCAAACACTTCACTAGTTCCTGACTTGTGTAATTGAGCCTAACAAATTCTGCAATATTGTACATGTTTTAATCCCTCTTGCCTACCTAATTTTTGTCATATTGCTTCCACTGACAGCAAGCTGCCCTTAAGACATCAACACCAGGCCGTCGGCAGGAGAGAGCCACTTAGAGGCCAGTGCTGGTGTTGAGCCCAGCTGGGGTGCATCACCCCACCAAGCTGTCCTGCTCCTCTGCTCCTTGAAGTAAATCTGTTGCAGGCAGCATGGTCACCCCATCCTGGCCATGACAATGAGGCCACTAGCATGGGAACACACCCTCTTTGAGCACCTGTGCCAGCTCCCTAGCACTGTGACTCTGCCAGAAAAATGGGGCCATTCCAGCCCTATGGGCCACACTGTTTGCTTCCTGTGGTTTCTGAACTGCATTCTGTGGAGCAAAGACACCTGCAATCACACTGAAAGCGGACAGCACTTTTTTACCTTTGGTTTGACAGTGAATGACAGAGAATGGATTAAGAGCTAAAAAATAATCACTCATGCTTGTGTGTTATGCATATATCTATAGTTACCCTCTTATTCCCCATTGTAGCCTGTGATGTATGTGTACTCTTTGACCTCTCACTATAAAACACACACACTATTCAAATACATTTCCTCATGCTTTACTACAGAAACTGCCAATTTGAGTTTTTCTAGGAGCTGTTACAGTACAAAGAGACACAAAGCTCTGTCAAGTAATTCATTCCACACAACAACGTGAGATTGCAAGTAACAGTGGCGGAAAACCACACAGATGACATTTGAAGAGCAGGATCTTTGTAGAGAACCAGTGCACAGCACTGAATATTGATACCTCTGATTTGCAATGCTTGTGTATTTTAGTAACCCATTCTCCTTCCTTGCTTACAGAAATTGTGGAAGTGCCAGACAAGCTGATGGGAAGAAAGCTGTGTGCGTGGGGGAGCAGCACCAATGCCCTGCTAAGCTACAGAGAAAGGGGGAGCACTCAGCATCAGCAACCTCTCATCGTGCTGAGCCCCCAGCATGCCACTGGCTGTAGGTTATACTGAATGAGCTGTGATTTTGTCTTGAAAATCACTATTTTTTTCCAAGGTCTATAGCTAAAACTACAAGGATACAATATGTGGCCATGAGAAATGCATATAGTCGTACTGTCTTTTCTATGGTACATATTAAATCCTTCTTAATTACAAATAAGAGGAGTCAATTGTTTTGGCAGCTGAGTGTCACACAAAAGATACCTGGAGAATAAAAAAGTACTCCAGATCCTACTGAAAATACTGGGGCATAGTAGAAGCAGAGCAACCCAGATGAAAACTAAAACCTGAGAAAAAAACCACAGTGTTTTTCTTAAAGTTTTAGTTAATGAGAACCTAACCTACCTGTCTTTTTATCCTTTAAATAAGATATATGGAACAAAGATTTTATTTCTTGTAAATTAAAATAATATGTGGACTTTCTCTTTTTGAGATAGCTCAGAAATCTCTGTTTTATGGAGTTGCAAATAAACTTTGCTTATGAAGCGGGAGATAGGGCACATTCAGCAAGCATGTTATTACTTAGCTTCTGCATAAGAGACAGTTTCTCCAGCTAAACAACACTAAATGTTTCAGTAAATCATTGCATCATTAAGGACCTAAAGGGCAAAGATGTGTCAAATTGAGTATGCTGCTTTGTCTCAACTTTTCCTACATCCAAGGTTACAGCAGGACAGTTCAGTGGCATGTTCCCAAACATTGAGCCACTGCCAACATTTTCTTAATGGGATTAAATTGTGCCTTGTTACTGTACAAAGACACATTTTAAGTACACTTGGCCATTTATTTGATGTATGATTCTCTTAGGCTGAATTATTAGCCTGGAACCGTGAATAGTAAAGTCTTTATTTCATTACTTGTTGTACTTCTCCTCAAATTTATCTAATTAGTGATGGAGATATTAATAGAATGGAGAAGTAAGATGGGTCATCTAGAAATTTTTCCCTTCTGTTAGTATCTCCATCAGTAATGCAGTAAATACTAGTAGAAGTACAGCACCTTAATGTATGTACAATTAAAAGAAATATTCAACAGGTAAACAGCTGTCCTGAGTTGACACCCTGCCTTGCAGAACCAGAAGGGGAATACATATGGCAGCAATACTAACCACAGCTAAAACAAGGCATGGGCTAGCTAGGGATAGGGTTTGGAAGCTGGGGTGATGGGCATGGGACTTCGGTCAGACTGGGCCTCTAGTATCTTTCTGCTGCAGACAACAGAGCAGCAGGGATCATCCCTTCAAAGTCAGCCATCCTTGGGCCCTGACACAGGTGGCAGCCACAGTCACAACAGATCAAACATGGTGAAAATACTTCTGGTTGCTGCAAATTATTCTAAATTAAGTGGTAACTAAAAGACAGTTTCCCCTCCGTGGGGGCTGGGCAAACAAACCTCTGCAGTATGCCCAGGTATACCAGGTTTCTTTCCTCCCAGATCAGCTCTCTCCCGGGAAAGCAGCACAGCACAGCCTGTCTTCCCCTGCACTGGACCCCCACAGCAGGCACTTCCATCAGGCTCAGCAAATCATGTGAGTTCTGCATGTTGCAGAGGTGGGGAGGAAATTAGAAAACTGTAATTAGATGCATTATATGTAGATGTCATCTCCAGACAGGTGACACTCCTGCAGGACTCCAGCCAGTAGCACTAGAGACCTCTACATTCCCACAAGGGGGTGGCTTGCAAGGTAGCAGCAGCATGCTAGACCACTACAATAGCCACAGTTGGTATCAATCTAGACACAAGCTCTTACTGCAGAGTTGTTAACCATCATAAAGCATGTTCTACAATAATTTTCGAGAACTCCGCACTCACTATGACCATATCACACCCAGGACTATGCACTGCTTGGTTCCTGCAGTTGTCCAGCAGCTGAAGTCTTTTGCTCACTAAAACACTGATTTATTAAAGGCTTGATTATGATCTTATTTCACAGCTATATAATTCCACTGCTATGATGTTATCCCAAGTGACTTTAAAATACAATGTATAAATGTGAAAAAATTAGGAAGATTGCAAAGTGGCACATGGGCAGAACATCCATGTATTTGATTTTGATGCTGGAGACCATAAGTCTGACTCTCCGCTCTTGAAGACTGGTAGAAACCAGGGCACACATTTATAGCGGTTAGGAGGATAATTACAAGAGTTTAATTAAGACATTTATATTGCAGATCAATGCTGACTGTCTTTTGTTTTATTCTAAAAACCTTTCAACTTCTGTGTATAATCACCAAGGGTGAGCATTGGTGACTAACTGCTTTATAATGAAGTAGGGTCACCTAGCTCCTTCCCACAAAGGATCCAAGATCAGCACTACCAAGGTCTGCACTACTAACAAGAACTGCACCACTTCCAGTGCAAAAGCCACCACTGGTAGAATTAAAACAAATTTATGGCAAAAATTAAAACATTTATATTTTAACATCTCCAGACTTTATTAGGTGTTCTTTATACAGTCATCTGGTATGTTTAAAGAGTGAGCAATCATATAAAAGGAAATATGGTCATAACTGATTGAAGTAATAAACCCCTGGAACTAAATAACATCTCATAACTCATTACACAGCATATATTAGATTTCATTACATCAGCATATGACTTAGTAGTAAATTCTCCTGTTGGTCATAAACCTCTAAAGTGTTGTCATCCTGAAAAATGAAATTAAAAAAGGGAAGAAGACAATGCCAGGATGCTCTGGTGGTGCTCATACTGTTACAGCACAGCCCCACCTTGTGTCAGGGTGACACTGGAGGTAGGTGACATGCTTCTCCCCTTTGTCGCCATCATGTCCAGGACAAAAGCATCCCTCCACATGGGGCATTGGCATTGCCAGGGGTTCACTTTTGTGTAGCCGACCTGATGCTGAGCTTGTCACCCTTGTGTGCTGCTGAAGCCACATCCATCTCCATCACTGGTCAGCTCTTTCAAGAGTGATGGGTGAGCACACCCTTCCTGTGTGCACCCCGTTCTGTGCTGGGCATCAGCAACCCCCTGAGCAGGTGCTGGTAAGGCAGCAATGTGCCAGTAACAGATGCCAGAGCCATGGGCTGTGGGTTCCCACTGCTGTGGCACCGGTCAGTGTTGGTTGATGGGGTTGTTTGTCTCTCGCTGCCCCAGGTAGGGCACATGGGGGGGTTGCTGCCCACCCATCCTCCTCACCCTCTGCCAGAAGCCATGTTTTCACTTGCCATTGTTCACAGCCTGACCTACTGCTGTGAGCTGGCAAACGCAAGCTGGTAGCTCTGTCACGTGCCCTTGGCTGTGGGAAGCTGGATGACACCCCACTGCTCATCACTCAGGGGTAGGACAAACAGCCCAGAGGGATGGCATGGCTGGAGCCCAGTAGGACTGTGAGCTGGGGCTGTCAGAGGGGACCTCGGAAAGGCAGCTCACCAACTCATGGAAACAACAGCATGGGAGATTTCCGATTCTGAGGCTGAAGCATCTCCCAACACTTGGGTTGCTGAGTCCCAAAAGCTATTCAGGATGCTGATGCCTTCTAGTATCCTTCAAAGGGCTGAGCATCAGAGGTTTACTGATGACATGAGCATGCCCCTTGAGGACAGTGCCTTGCTTCTGGGTGTAAGAAGGGTAGCAGCCATCCTAGGGGAGGAGAGGAATCAGGGCTCATTCCTGACATAAGCTCACCATGCCCACAGCTCCTCTGTGCTACAAACAGCAAATGCTTCACAGAAACTGCATGAAAATGAACCTTTGAGGCAGGAACAGGCTCTGGCAAGTGTTTGAGCCACTCAGCTACAGCATCAGGAACCTGCTCCCCATCTTCTTGCAGCTCCCAAAGTCTTGAACTCCCATTGTGCTGCAACACAGCACAACACCTCATCTGGGGTTCCCTTCTTCCTCCTGGGGAAGTTGTTTTACACCAGGGCCAGCCAGGTGGAAATTTTTTCCTAGTGTCATCTGCTGCCTCAGGATCAGATGGGCTTCTGCTAGTGAGGTGAGTGGCAGGTCCCCTCATTCCAGGCTGGGAGATGCTGCCAAAATGATTTCTGAGCAAATTTGCTAGGATCATCCTACAGCAAACTCCTTGCTGAAAGGTTCATCTGCTCTATGCAGCATGACTTAGCTCAGGCATAAGTGAGGCTCTGAGATGTGTCCATGACACTGGTCTGGCAAAGCCCAGCATAAGCAGAGGCTGTTGTGGCTCTGGGTGTCAGCTCTGAACAGTGAATCTTCTCTTCAATTCCCCAAAAATCTTTGAGGTTTTCCCCTCTGGGACCAACGTCTCCCTCTCCATTTGACAGTTTATAATTACCCAGAGCAACTGATCGGCAACTGCTCCATTTGCAACATCTGGGAGATCTTAAGGCAGATCCCAGTCCAAGCTGCACTGATGTAATTGTTTTGCTGGGTGAAGGACGATAACTCTCCCCGCGTGTGTTTATACTCCTTCAAAATAATCCAGTGGTTTTTTTGAGGCTCACTTATGTCAACACGTGCTTTATTGTGTCTTATGTGTTTTTAAAGTGCTGGGTGGAAGCAGCTGGAGAAGTCCCCTTTCAAAGCACACCTCCTCACATTCTTTTTGAAGTAGCTTGCTGAATAAGGCTTTAATGTCTGTTTTGGAGGTGTCCAGACACAAAACTAGGTTCAATATACTTATGAAAAGCTAAGGATAGAAATTAATGAAAGAGATCCCCCAGAGCTTCAGAGGTGAAGGTGGCTACACCCCTTCTCTCTGTGAGAAAGAGCAAAAGCCTGTGACCAGATGAGAACAAAGCTGTGCAAAGTCAGGCACTCTGCTAGCCAAGCTCTGTACCAAGAACCAGCTCTGGGGAACAGCTGCAAACCTAAAAGTTGCCCAGCAGAAGATGCTCCTTCCAGCAGAAGCTGTCTGGAAGATCTGGGCAACAGAAGGGGTGATAACAATTCTCTGAGGTAAGCCAGGTGAACATGAGCTACCTCATGCAAACATTAAACTACAGATCTAAACGTCTAATCTGACATAATTACATCACCAGTCTTATAATGGGAATAACAGCCTCTCTGTAAGACACATGTATTTTGAAAGGAAATACTCTCTGCTACTTTTTTCCTGGAATTTTTTTTATTCTGATTTTTTGGTTTTTCTGGGTTGGGGGTTTTTTTGGGTTTTTTCTTTACTTGTTTCGGGAGGTTTGAGGGTGGGTTTTTTGGGGGGTTTTGGGTTTTTTTTGTTGTTGTTTGGTTGGTTTTGGGGGTTTTGTTGTTTGGTTGTGGGTTTTTAAATTCATTTGGGTTTGTTTATTTTAGTTTTGGGTGGTTTTTAACAGAAAATAAAGCATGTCTTGTTGCTGCCAGTGAAGACCTAGGCCCTGACTTTGCCCTGATACAGCCTAAGTGCTCCTAGGCAGGGATGACTACCTCCATAAAGCTCTGAAATGCTGATCTCACCCCTTCTCTGATACCTCGGCTTTTGCAATGCACGGAGCAGAGCTGGGCCATACCTCACCTGGCAGTGGAATGCATTTTGCTTTTTATCAGAGCCACCTCCACGCTGCCGTGACAGTCTGATGAGCTCCAGCAGGCAGCCTGGGTGCAGAGCGTTGCTGGGGGCCTGCTTGCACACTGATCGAGTTTTCTTCCATCTTCTTTAGGATGAGAGACTGCAGCCGAGAAACACAGAGGATTTGGAGAATTTTTAGTTAATTGAAGTAAACCAAACATACCAAGCTGCTTTTATGACTATTTCATAACAGAATCTTTTTAAACTAATACTCCACCGGGGAACACAACTTGCAGACAGAAAACCCTCTGAAGTGCCTTGAAGAGATCTGAGCTTTGGACTCTGAACTTTGCTGCTTATAAACAATCATTTCAATCTGCTAGGCCGCAGTGGGAGTATGAGGCTTCATAAAAGGGCTTAGGTGTTGTAATACTAAGTGCAGCAGCGCTTAACTCCATGTCTCGCTATGCAGGCTCCCCATGCAATCCAGAAGATTTAGACACAAAGAACCAGAGCTGTGCAGGCCAGTGGGGAACCGCTTTCGGAACGGCTGAGGAGAGCACAGCCCAGCTGTGCTGAGGTACTTCTTTCTGATCGGGTTTCAAACTCCAGATCCTTTCCCAGCACAGGAACCAAAGCAGAACACTCTCATAAAAAAACAACAGCAATTCCAGCACTTGCTTAGGGTTTGAAAGAGAAAGATCCAGTGCTCCTCTTTTGCTGCAGAGATGCAAGCATTCAAAAGTCAGACTTGCCCTATAGCGGTTAGGGCATCCTCTTGAAGCTGTTCTGGATTTCACAAAAGGAAATGGACAAGGTTGGGCCGCAGGAGATGGACACTGAGGCCATGTCCAGACACTTTGGAGGCAGCTTGGGTTTCATTCATGATAATGTTCAATGGATGATCCTTAAATATTCATTAGAGAAAACTTAAGCCTCAATGCCTGCCGTGAACTTGGCATTCCCAAAGTTAGGACACATAGGTGTCCCCCTCTGCAGTGGCCTGCAAAGCACCCTGGCCTTTGCCAAACCAACACACACCTCTATCCTCAGAGTCATAGTTAGTGGTGCCATTTCCCAAAATGTATTCATAAATGTATCAACTTCACCTCACCCTCACCATGGACCCCCAAGGCAGGCAAAGGGGATTGAAGTCAACTTATTTTCCCTATACTTCTTTCAGATCTCTGCACATGATTTCCTAATTGTGGGTCTACCTCAACCCTTCATTCACTTTGCATTCCTTGCTCAAGCCCTTGGCATATCTCATTGATCTGGGTTCCAGGTCTCAGGTACTACAAGACGAGAGCAGGGCAGAAGCTCATGGGCAGCAATTGCCCAAGCAGGCAAGTGCCTCTAGGCAGGTGGAGTCAGGCATTGCCCTTATTTTGAAGCAGCCTGTAAACCAGCCTAGAAAGCAGCTCTAGTGAACCAACCAGTCATAGTCTCTCCTAGTACAGTTTACCAGACTTTTCATGCAGAACAGTCAGTCAAAGGGACTAACAGCCCCACTTGCACCCCAGAAAATATGTAAATTAGAGAACTCAAGCACTCGCAGAGAAGGGGACTGTGAATCCACACCTTTTGTGAAGAAAAAAAAAAGAGTTGAGCCCACAAGCTGCCATTTAAAATAGCATTAAATCACCAGTGAGCTGAGGAGCAGAAAGTGTTGAGAGCTCCTTCTCCAGACATGCCATGAGAAGACTCACCTTTCCAGGAAGACAAAGGTGCACATACTTTCTGGCACTCTGGGTCATCAGCCCAGCCTGTCACCTAGTCCCAGCACCACCAGCACTGAGGTCCTGGGTGAGCCTGGAACTATTTGACACTTAAGGAAGCTTACAGCTCCACATGGCCTGCATTTCAGGGGAGTTTGAGGAAATGGAGTTTTGGGATCAAGCCCAGTTCAAGGATACTTTGATGCTAACACAAATTGTTTACAACGGAGTTGGTTGCCTACAGATTTTCAAGGTGCTAGCCCTTTGGGCCTTGGACCAGCTCAAAAAGGCTATGAGAAGTGAAGTCACCCTGGTCTCACCCTGGAGCAGCAGTGGCTCAGGTTGCCTCTGCCTGCTCTGCAACGCCAGCCCTTACCCCGGCCAGTTTCAGTCCATGAAAACCGACCCTAAGAGTGGAGCACCACTGTGGGGAAACCCAGAAGATCATCTTTGACCTTTGCTATCTAGAGAGAAAACCCTTCAAGTCGGAATGTGTTTACCATATTAATGCTAAAACAGTCCCATTTTAATGACAAGCATGATGTTTCATGAAAATCCTCATGAGATTTGTATCTGCTGCAGCTCTCCTTTGGATGGAAGTTGGATGTAAAACAAGCATATGTTTCTTGTTACAGTGCTGAAAAAAATCTATTGTTTCTGGATTGACTGATTTAAAATTTAAAGAAATCAGTCTGACATAACAAACATGATCTTCAGCAGTCAAAATGTATTTATATCTCACTATGTATTTAATAAAAAACTTCAAGTGAAGTTCAGGTTTGCTTAAAAGTGATGAAAAATAATTCAAGCTAAAACTGTCATCAAACTGCAGGATTAGCAATGTCAGCTCAGGCTCTTAATTTTACACATGTAATTTAGACATAGTGAACTCAAACTACAAAAGGACCTCAGTAATGCATGGAATCTCTATAATATTTTATCCAAAAAAATGACATTAACCAAGATGAAGGTCTCAAAATCAGGCACTAGGAAATGCAGTGTTCACTACTGCCTTGTGCATTATGAGACCTTAAATTGCAGGTTCACATTTTTCCCAGTAGGCACTCCTCTCCTTCCTCTTCAGTGCACAGCTCAACCTTGCTTTCTGAAAGCACTTGGTACAGAGGCCACAAATGTGTCAGCTTCTTTGTAAGTATTTCTGCACTTAATATCAGAGGAATAAGGATTGTGAGCATCCCTGTGGAATTTAGTCCTTGTACCACCACCTGTAGTAACCATTGTGCATATAGATGAATACCAACAGCTTCACCTAATATTTTCAGAAAGGATCTATTGAACATAGAGATGTGATGCACTTCTGCAGATGTATCCCCAAGCACCCACATATTAAGCACTCAGCAAAATTCTCAGTGGGCTTCTGTGAACCAAGTGTCTAGCTCAGTGCTACAGAAGAACCTTGTGACAGCAGCAGAAATAAAACCCACTTTTCCAAACCAGAACGCTCTTTGCTTCCACATCAGACTTTTCTTCTCTTCACCTCTGGCAATTTGACCACGTTTACTGTTATCAAGCTTTTCCTTAAAATGAGGCAACTGCAGATAGTGAGCTAATGGCTGCACAGTCCATGGTCATTCACAGAGGGGCATACAGCCTGCACAAGGAATATGGCAGGATCCCACAGAGAGATGTACAGGTGGGAAGGAATCACTACAATTAACTGCAGACCTGAAAACCTGTTTTTACAAGTCCATTCCTTCTCATCCCATATATTTGTAAGGATAAATGCAAGGATTCAAAAATGGGAATCATGCTGACCCTCCAATTTGTCACCAGCAGGATTCAGATCTTACATACAAGAAAACTCCTATTTCTTCTAGCTACAGATTAATGCTTAGCTCAGTGTGCACAGAGGGGAACACCAGAGGGTGAAATATGAAATGTCTTTCAAGTTACTCATGCATTAGCCAGTAGCACAAGCATATAAATCTCCCATCGTGTATCTTAGAAAAGAGTTTACAGTCTCTAACATAAAACTGCTACAGCTCCTGGTTCCCAGGCAACAGACATCGCTCTTGCAGCCACCTCCTTCCTCCCCGTTCCTCACCATTTTTAGATACTCCTAAACATTTCAAAGAATATGCATCCATCTCTGTTAAAAAACTGACAAATAACATTTCCTTGAAAATATCCTTCAAAGATACAAGTGTTCAGTGATATTTTCAAAAATATTTTAACAGGAGACTACTGCACATTATAGAAATTTGGAGTTAAAAATTATCACTCCAAGTCAGAAGCATCTGAAAACAAGTCTAAATGAAAGCTGTTAAACAGCCTCAGCAAACAGGCAAGCTCTTAACCTGGCTTCCTTTCTCCTCTTCCCCTTGAGCTGCCATAAAAATTGGGAAGACTTTTATTAACTTCTACTACTCAACTCTGTCTATTAAGAGGTTACATTTGAGTGTAAGGGCATGAGTGATTTCGGATGCTTTAGGTCAGTTGGAGCATGGCTGCTCTGCACTTCACTCAAAGCCTATTTTTAAGTGCCTGATGCCAACAAAGCCCTTTTCTTTGAACCAAGTAATTTGAGAGACTTTTTTTCTCAATTCAAACCTGTGGTCAAATAAGCAGTGATTGTCTTTCTACAAAATTCTACCTTCTGTAGAAATTTGACTAGCTATGCCTTTCAATTATCTAATGGAAGTAGCACTTCAGACTTCTAATACTATTCTAACAGATACTGAAACTGTTCTAATTCTGTTGGAAAAGTATATTCTAAAAATTCCATAAAGAGAAGTGTGAAACTTCAGGCCCTCTTTGCCTACTGAAAGAAAATTAGAAAGTTCTCAAAAATACATCAAATTATATGATTCAGTCATGAAATTTTACTACAGGAGATGAAAGAAACCTCACATTCTTAATATAATCTCCCCACAGACTTTTAAGCAATATTGGCAATGCAGGTATTTTTCAGAACTTTGTTCTGCTACATCAGACTGTGAATTTTTGAGGTATTTCACACAGGGATACATCCTACAGGTGTAAGGGACTTTAACAAGCCTATGAAGGTTAATAACAGAGCAATGAGAAAAGCCAAGACAGCTTCCATTCTAACTTCTAATTCAGTATCATATTTCACTCATCATACAAATGTGTTTTGCTCTTTTTTTTTTTTCCCTGAAAATACTCTAGCTTTTGCTAAATGGAGTACTGCATTTGGCAGCCAAGCATGCACAACAAACTGAAAAAAACAAACCTTGAGACTATCACACAAGTTGAGTACTTCATACAGAGGGTCATATGACAGGCTTTGATTTTCACATTGAATACCATTATCTGTCTCAAATTAACACTACACTGAATTATGGAAGACTAAACTCAAGGTCTTGAGCCAGTAAGAGCCAGTACTTTCTGGATACCAATCACTGTAAACTACAGCATGGTTTAGGTGATGAAAAAAAATACATGGCAAGTTAAATATTTTGTTGAAAGCCTATCAGAACAGCACTTTTGCCCTTTAAAGAATAAAGTATCAAGAAGCTGAAGCGAGACGGTCATGATTTATATGAAAATGGTCTTTTAAAGATTAACAATGTATATGGTATAAAAAGCTAGTGAAATAATCCCTATTTTATGATTAAGGAATATCTGTATTTTCCATTTTTTATTCATATGTGCTCAGATGCACATGATATTACATGCTGCTGTCTCACAATGCCATTGTAAAATCAAGCACTGGTCCAGTATTGTTATCTACAGGGAGAAGTGACAAATGAAATACGAACTCCATTTTTAATTTAACAAAGCAACCAGCACCTTGA
>JAWWTY010000077.1:128300176-128321770 GCA_035222235.1 Margarornis squamiger
CATCGTGTATCTTAGAAAAGAGTTTACAGTCTCTAACATAAAACTGCTACAGCTCCTGGTTCCCAGGCAACAGACATTGTTATTGTTATCTACAGGGAGAAGTGACAAATGAAATACGAACTCCATTTTTAATTTAACAAAGCAACCAGCACCTTGAATGTTTCTTACCCAACCCTACAACTGCAGAAAACAGCTGTACTATGAAAAGAGTAAGAATGAAAAAGCTGGAATGAAGACTGCATGCCACTACACTAAAATGTAATATATATGCTCATAGGAAAGATCTGAACATTAGCTTGTTAACATTCAGAAAAAAACTCAACCAAGATTTTTATACTTTGACATGTTTATTTTAGTTGGATGAACAGATTCAACGAACAAGCTGAAACAGTATTCCTCAGCCACATAACTGCCTCCCTGTGGACTTTCAGAACTAAATGTTTAAAAATATCAGAAATATGTGGATATTTGCATGAAGTAGTTCAATAGTTACTTCTTGTTCCATGCTTCTTTTTCAAGTCTTTCACGGATTACTTCTTTTAGGTATGGTTCAAGATAATGCTGATCCTAAAAAAGAAGAGAATATATTTAAACTTATAGAGAGGTCCAGAAACATCTGAAATCATTCCTACAGAGTACTTCTCATTCCTCCTGAGATTCGACTAACACCAACCTAACAAGAAGGGGAAAAAAAATAAAAAAAAAAATTCAAGCATTACTTACTCTGAAAAGGTAAACTTAGTACCTAGCCAAGTCTGCATTGACAAGTTTTCTACTGCAGCAACCACTACTGCCTAATTTCTCACCAACATTATCAAGCAATGGGATGCTTCCAGCTACAGCTTTAGAAGCCATGTTCTTTTGGCAGACACCCAAATGTCAAGATCCACTTTAATCGGTTCAAAGTCCAACTATAATACTCAGGAGAATCTTTTTTTGAGCCTCACTTCTATAACTTGGATTTGGTGGAAACTTGGCAAACCTGAATTTGGTGGAACACCTTAACCATGTTTAATGCTTACAAACCAAACTGCTGCTTTAGGAAATACACAACCAGCTATTCAATGCAGCAGTTTCGTAGATATAGATATGATTATTTACACAAGAAAGAGCCTCTGTTTATACAGAGACACGTTAATATCCTTGTACTATCCTGTAGTCAGAAGTTTAGCGATAAGATTCCTTCCTCTCTGCCTGGTAACCTAGAGAAAGCTGAGGTGGACAGTAATGCAAAGTCTGTGAATCAATTCACTACCAAAAAATAAAATTTAGTTAGATCTGAAAAGGAAGGTGCAGTTTGTTTTCCAAATTACAAGATGACACTTATTTTAATGCAAGATTTCCCTTTAACCTATTCTTCCTTGGCACCTTCATGAATAAAACTTTTGGCTCAAGATTTTCTGTAAGATTAAGAAATTAACCAGAGGAGCAAGAAACCTCTTGTAAGAATATCCAAGCTATTTACAGAGTATTTCTTAATCTGACAGCTTAGAACAAATATTTTGTCTGAACACAATGTGATACAATTCTGAGCTGCAGCTTAAGCTTTTGTCATTGTGAGATTCTACTGAAAACCAGCGATTTCTAAACAGCAATCAAAAGCTGTGTTTTCCAGAGGTATTCTATGAGATACTGACTCATGTACTCATCATAAAGAACATGTAACCGTGGGTCTCTTCAGAGAACGACAATCCCAAAGACCAGATGTAGCAGTGTCATTTAAGATCTCCACCTTGGAAACACTCCATACACGTACCTCTTCGTACTTCACCCACTGGTCTTTTGGAAGGATCTGGTGTTTCAGGCTTAAGTCCAGTGCTCGCTTTATGCGAAATATTCTCTCATTGTAAAGATGTTCCGGAAGTCTCTTCAGTGCTTCTTGTACATCCTCGTCTTCGTACAATGTATCATCTCGCATTAACCCTGTACCAAGAAGAATTTACTGTATCACTGAATAAACATACTTAAGTAAGATCGACACAAGCGTTTCCAAGTACCATGGGCAAAACACCTCCAAAGCAAAATTAAGAAGAAAAACCAAACCAACCCAGGAGAACCACTAATTGCTCACAAAGAACATGCAATTATAAATGCTGGCTTTGGCATACTCTATTTACTTTTTTTTATTTCTTTTCTTAAAGAGAAATAGGGAAAATGGGTATTTAATTCAATGCAGTTTGTAGAGTATATGTATATATATACAGAACAGTAACTTTTCTGGATCTGATGGGTGGACTTATGCTCATCTATATTTATATATATATATTTAAGATGACTGTCTAGGTAAAGGGTTTAAGAGTTCTGAATCCACTACAGTTGGTCAGCCACTGATGTGACTGCTGCAGTACTGAAGAATTACACCCTAAACCCCCCTATCCATAAAGACCAGATCTCCACTCACTCTATGAAGCCATGGAAACCCGAAGATCTATGCTTGTGCTTGAATTCCAAATCAGAAGTTAAATCAGGAAGCACCTTGTCTTATCAAAGCCAAGAACACTTTCACATCATTTGTGGAACAATGAATTCTTGAAACTCAACCAACCCTGCTTTAAGGTTCAGTATTAGCAAAATAGGACAAAATATTACTTCTGTAGCCTTCCAAGACTGATGCAGACTACAACAGTAAACCTACTTGTGGTTAGAGGTTTTGGTCTCACAATAAAACAAATTTCTTTTGCGTCATATGTTCTTGAATTCAGTTTTATAATCTCTTTCAAAGGCACAGGGAGCACTGCTGTTAGTTTAATCACTATATTAAATTTGATGTTTCTCAGTTTTCAGTCGCATTTCCAGAAAAGCAGACAAAGTAAGAATTTCAGCAGACAGACATATAAAGAGGTGCTAAGAACTTCATCTCTGGAGGAAAGATCTAAGCTTACTCCTGTACAGTTGTCTTGCAATTTTTTTTCTAACTTCCCCAGGGCAAGTATGTTAAATTACTTTAAAAAATTAGCTGGTATTGCGGTCAGCAGTAAATTACAGCCTCTGAATATTCAGATTCTCATTCAGGCACAGTTCTGCCATCTAAATGGTTGAAACAAACTTGGCAATGACTGAACAAACTGAAGGCAATTCCATCAAGGCAACCTCCTCTACTTAAGCAAACACTGTTTAACACCTATTTCACCACTGCCCAGGCCAGAGGGACACTAGCTGAAGTTATAGTGACACTGAAGGCAGAACTAACTAAAACATTTTTCACACTTTCGATACTTTGTGTAAGTATTGTGGACAGACTGACTGCTATCAGTGGGGAACCTCTCCAGCTTCAAGGCTAGTCTTTGGGTTAGAAGACATTGGCTGGCAGAAGTGCCTTGGTGAGAAAAGGTAAATAATCAGGCTTTCAAAACTGCTTTGTGAAAGCTTTTTCAACTGCTCCAGTGTGACATTAGCTGTTATTAGTTAATTCACTGAAAACATGAGCAAACACAGAAGTAACAGAAGAGTCACTGATTCACTGAGACAGAAATCACAACTGAAGCTATCGCCAACACTTTTTCCCCACAACAGTAGTAGATAATTTTGTTCAAAAAGACTTAAGCCAAACGGCATGCACACATGCCAGTTATAAACCATAACTAGTTCAAGAACTATTACATTTGCAGAGTTTTTAGAAATCAACCCAACACTTACCAAGTTTGTTGAAACCAGCTGCATTATAGTACCACTTGCGAATCTTGTCTATCAGGCGACCACCTCCTGCGACTGAACATGACCATCATCAGTTGCAGAGCAAGAAAAAATTAACATTACATATTCCTATGACAGTACACAAATATTTGCTGGCCTCCTTCACATGTAGTAATGTAACACTGCGTTGTTTGAATTCGAGCATACATGACTTGGCCTCTCTGCTTCTCAGCATCCCTTCACTGACATTGACCAGGCAGAAAGACTGTTCATTATCTACTAGCATTTGACCAGTTTCACAAAATTCCAATATTAGACTATTTTAAGACTTGGAACAACAGAACAATTCCTTGCCAAAGACAGCACCAAAGCTTTTATGCTCTATAACTCTTATATGAGCCAAAACCATAGTGTTTTACATAAAGCAAAACCATCATGCTTTTCAAATAATTTATCGAAGTTCCACAATCTTTGCTGTGGGTTAATGTGATTTTAAGGCCAGCATATTATTGTGTTGTCAACCTTTTGCTCTCCAGTTCCGTGAGTGCTATCCCAGAGCTTCCTTTATCAAGGAACTGCCAAAGTTAACCGTAAAATCAAAACTGAAAAGTCCACCACCAAACAAACAAACAAAAAAACCCAACCAAAAAAAACAAAACAAAACAATCAAACAAACAACAAAAACAAACAAAACCCACCAAAAATAAAACAAAAACCCAAGGCCTCAAACAGAAAATACAGAAACATCGCATACAGCATGTTCATATATCATTAAATGTGATTTTGGATGGCAAGGGTGCATGAAAATTATTAATAAGTAATCAAGTACAAGGCTGTACCAAATACTCAACAAGGGGTCTAGAGACCCAGGAGCAGCACAGTAAGGGCAATGCAGCCCGGGCAAGCTGCCTTATGCGACTTTTGAGCCGTCTGCCTTGCCAAGTCACCCCAAAAATACAGTGCTGCGTGTGATACCAGTGGGTGATTAGCACACTATCCCATCGCGTCATTTCCCTACTCCCTGGTGCTTCAGGCCCTGCGAAGGAATAACCTCCGACCGGCACAGCGATCCCCGAGGCCTCTCGGGAGCAGCCCCGGGGCTCCTCCAGTGCTGCCGAGCCCGCTCTGCGCCCAGAGATTCCCGCTGCCAGAGCCGGCCCCCCTGCACCTCCACGGCAGGGACGCCAAGGAGAGCCCCGCGACAAGGCTGTCCCTGCAGTCCTCGCTGCCCTCCTCAAGGGCACACAGCGCACACCGCCTCCGCGGCTCTCCCTGCCCCGGCATGGGCCTGCCCGGCTCCGCGGCGCGGCCCGGGGCGAGCACAGCGGTGCGGGCAGGGCGGGGATGGCCGGGGCTGCCGCGGGGACGGCCGGACACGGACACGGACACGGAGACGGCCCCACCGCCTCACCTGTCGCCCTCGCCGCCATCTTGCCCCGGGCCCGCTGGGTAACCCGCAGGGGCGGGCGCGGGCCCGCCAATCCCGCCGCGCCGCCGGCGCATGCGCGGCGCGGGATGCGCGCGTGTGAGCGGGCGCGGCATTGTTCGGTAAAGGAGAGGTAAAGGCAGCAAAGGTCGGCTTTGTAAAGCGCGGTGAGCAAAGCGCCGGTCCGTCACAGAAAGAAGCGGGGACCTCTCGCTGCTCAGGCAGTGCAGCCGCCCGGAGAGCTGCTCCGCGTTCTGAGGCGCGGGTCGCTGCCTCGCTTCCCAGCGGCTCCTTCACTGCGCTTTAAAAGGAGTAAAAAGGGGATGTGGGATTAGTCCAGAAACGCGGCTGCAGCCCTTCTCTTTTAGCACTCCCATAAAATCCTTTGCTTCCTTTCTTCGCGGTGTTTCTGGGAAGCTATTTTTTGGCAGAAGCAGATGAATTTAACATTTCAAAGAAACTGGCTTAGCTCTGGCACCAATCATTTTTACATTTAACAATATTAGAGGGATTTAAAGCTCAAAGTAACATATGCATTCTGTAATATAAATTCTATTACAATGGTTTGTCACATGGTAATATGTAGCAATAAGGACAATGGAGTAAATCTGCAAGACCTACATTATAAACCCATATAACTTGCCATTAATATTTTTACTATAAGCATTTTTACAAGACTGTTTGAAGATTACAGTTTGGTATTAGCACTTAATACAGTCACAAATCCAAGTATGCATATCGAATTAGATTTGGATACTTTTATTTAAGATGAGGGAATGGAGTAAAGTGTTTAGCCATCACATTTCAGCCACCATGTGAGATGAAATTTGTTACGCACCTCCACCAAGAACAGTCTATTGAACAGAGGATTTCAAGTGACCGTCCCAGGCCAACAGAGTAGAAACATGAGAAAAAAGACAAAAGAGAACATTTCAGATATATATTGCAGACAATGAATGTGGCTTTTTAATGCATTTCAAGCAGTCCTTTTTCAAATTCTTAATTTAGATAAGTAAGAATTTATTCAGTTCATAATCCAGAGATCACTACTATTCTCATTCTTCAAGTGTCTCTTTAACCTTACTTTATTTCCCACCTATTAGTGGAATTTAAACTTTTGAATTTTACTTTGCACACAAATTGATATTTTAAGCTCCAACACTGAGCTTTTAAAACATTGAGGCTTTTTATTAAATAAGCTTAAATCCAAATTAAAACATCTGGATTTCAGTTTCCTGAACTGTTTTTAATGAAAGAATGGAAACTTCTAATAATAAACTATCAGAGTTTGCATGTGGGTTTAGGCAGTTTCTTCCTTTTTCCCCCAACTACACTGCAAAGCATTTGGTAATTCCTTATTAAAGCAATTTGTTTAGTGATAAGATTAATTATTTTTAATACTCTCAGGATTCCCAATTGTTAGCATTTACTTCAGCTTTCACAACCAAGCAACTCTTGTCAGTCTTTTTTCCTATAAAACCACACAAATGTCATTGGTGTGGGAGGAAAAAAATCAACAAGGGGAAGAAAAAAGTAGCCTAAAATAAGCTCCTTCTAGACTTCAGGGACACTAGCAGTTTTATTTTCTTTCCGTAAATTGCCTAGATTCGGTTTGCTGATTTTGTTTGACATGTCAAACCAGGTTTCAATGCACACCTTTTGGGATACTAATTTCAGCATCCAGCTTCACAAGGAAACACCTTTGTAACCTCTTGAAAAAATGCCCTTTTGTATGAGGAGCTTCACATATGTAGTGGTGTACTTCTTTCTACTGTACAAGGAAAATAATATTAGCTCAAGGAGGTAAACATCACACTTCTGCACTACTGCATTAGGTTGCAATTCTAACTTTTGGGAAAGAGGATGAAGGGAGATGAAGACAGAAGGCAAGACAGGGAATAGGTCACAAGCCAGTTTCTCCATCTCCCAGAACTCTGATATTATCTAAAGAAAAAAAAAAGAATCCACTTTAATTAACTTTTCTGTTAGTGTGCTGCATCATCCATAATTAGCAATTAATTACAAGCAGTAATTAGTACCAATCAACATATTCACTCCATATTTTTAAGTTACTATAAATACTACTGTGAGCCTTTAAATCCTACATATGTTTCATAGCCAATGGTGTCTAAAAAGAGTAATAAAAAAGTTTAGACATTAAAGGGGAGTGGTTTTATAAAGTATGTTTATTTCATAACTTTATTCTGTTATTTTTTACATGTGTTACTAATTAAAGTGTTTTTAAGAAATTTTCAAAGTCCTGTATAGAAGCTTTGGCAATCTCTGTACAAAACACCTCATCAGGCAAGGATACCAGCTGGTCCAGAGAGATGTAGCTCGGCTGTGCTGGATCATACTGGGCTCTTCCCAAGAACGCAAGGAACATGTGCCTCTCTCTGATTCGTAATAGCTTTGAGTTGAAAACCTAAGAAAGAAAGAAAGGGAAGAATTTTTTAGGTTGTGTAAATTTCAGACTCTGAGGCATCTGAAATAAGAGCTTTTTTTAGACAAACTGAAGATCTAGGAACAAATAATTTGCATATTTCCTTCTAATTTATGTCAAACACCAGGTAGGTTACATTTACATATAAATTATCCTAACTCGAAATGCTTCAATACAATATGCTGACATATACACACATGGAAAATCAGAGAGTGATACAACTCTCAAGCACATTAGGTTTGTAGTTTATATATAACAACTATATTACTTTTGTGTAATCACAGCCAAGGAAGTGGAGAGAAGATACTCAGAAACAGGGAGCGTCTTCCCTATTCTTTGAGAAGAGAATTAGATGAGCACTGTTACAAGGAAGAAACGAACAGGTGACCACGTGGCACAAATGAACATATGGCACAGTAGTGAGGGAAAAGGTGAGTGGCTGCGACTCCTGTAGTAACGCAGCCAAAAGGCACAGTGTGGTAGTTCAAAACAACCACTTGTCTTCCCCTGCATAGCAGTGCCTACCTTTGAAGATGCCCACCACAACAAAAATCTAGACAGTCAAAGGCAAGGGAAATGTGAAAAAAAATCAGTGGAACATCTAAAAAGAGAGGGAAGTGGGGAAGATGAGATGCACAGTTAAGTCTTAAAAGCAGTACAACTGAAGAGAGAGAGCTGCTGTAGAAAAGATAATGGTGAAAATGTGAATATTACAGCAAGCAGAGATTTTACTAAAAAAGAGACACTACCCTGATGAAAGGATTTCATGAGGATGCAAACTCATTTGAACTAGGAGAGAAACAAAACTACTGTTCCTCCTCTGCATTCCTTGAATTTTAAGAGGGGGTCAGAAGACAGGAGAAAAGAAAACTTCACCACCATCTGTGGAGCTAGCTGACAGAAAGAATGGTTACCAGAGCAGCTGTAACATCAGCGAGGATTTGACAAAAAAAAATCCTGTATACTCTTATTTTCAGCATTACTGTAATTTGGGATAGCAGCAAGTACAGATGGAGACAAATATGCATTTGTGAATGCACAAGTTAAAGGCCAGACCATATACAGACTGACTTGCACTAACCATATCCTGGAACTTGCAGTTTTTGAGGGTGAACAGGAAGAAGAAGGGAGAGAGGGAGTGACTGTGCCAAGAACAAGGAATGGAGGAAACTCTCTACTTACCCTTCCAAAGAAAGGGAAGAAAATAATGAGGTGAACCACCACAAAGCCAACAATAAGACAACTGAGAAGGAAGTGAGAAAGACCTTACAGATCAAGGAGGGCAAAAGTGACACAGATTGGAATTGTAGCAAGCATCCATGTTAAGTAAAGATATATTAAATAGCAAGATAAGCAATCAAAATCCCGAGGAGTAGTTTTATTTCTCCATATAATTCTGGATTTTAGCCAGTTAGATTCTCTACTAGATTTACTTTAGTAAGAAAATTATTTGATTTCAGAAGCTGCAATTTGTGCTTTCATTTTTACCTTGTAAGAAGCTACGGCGACTGCATGTCAGCATTGAATGAAGTAACTAAAGCTTTCAACTTTTAATTTGAGAGGAAATAACAGTAATGAGGAGATAGAAAAAAAACCAAAACAAAACCCGTAATGGTAAACAGGCAATCTGTTTTCAATCGTCTGATATTTTAGTAATTGCCACAGCAATAGGAAGACCAATGGGAATCTGACTGCCTAATGGACAGAACTTCTCTTACCTTTACGCTCTATTTTCATATCCTAAAATCTCTAAAATTTATTTTTAAGTAGACGAATCTAAGAGAAACATTTATATATATATACACACACGTTATCTAATGAACAGATCTTCTGCAAAATCAGTCCTTCTTTGTGTCTCTTAGGTCTAAGACAAGCAAACCCCTAAGCAGGCAGTAATCTCTCTTGCATGAATCCAGAAGAGATGAGCATGACTACCTCAGCTGAAAACCTAAAAATTCACAAGACTGGGGGTAGTGATGTGACATGTGCCAGGGGAAAAAAAGCAACACGTCCACATTGGAATCAAAGGTTTCTGAATTACCAATAAAAGTTATCCCATTATCCCAGTCAAAGTAAAAGCCATGAGCAAGATGAAGAATTCACACGTGACTTCACGGTGTAAAGTGAAGCTCCACCTTCAGCACCATATTAGCGAAGTGGCTGTGACAAGAGCACGCACAATTTATTCCCAGATTAACAGCTCACCTGAGGAAAGCGAGTAAGCATGTGGTGGGGAATGCCCATTATGTTGTGCAAGTAGTCAAATGTCTGTCTGAGTCTCTTTTTACTTGCAGTTAAAATCTTGGGGGTTTTATACACTATCTGTTGAATTTCATTACGTTGAAAACCAAGTTCAATCTGACAAACCTGAAAAAGAACACAGTTTTACTTTCACAAGTTAGCTACAGCAAACTTGGCTTATGTTAATGTGCCAATGAAATAAACGTATGCAAAATTCTTCTACCCTTTGTCACACAGGAACAAGAATGCAACCCACAATAATATTCACCACTCCAGTTGTTCTCAATTCAAATAATGCAAGTTATTGTTCTGGATTAAAGTGTAATTTGTTTATAAGAGTATCCCCAAAGTAAAGATGACTTCTGTGAATGCTATGTATTTTTCAGCTTGTCTGAAATATGAACAAAAACCTGTGTCTGCATATCCATGGCAGTCACAAGCATAAAAATGCTCCCCTAAGAGTCCTTTATCAGTTTCAATATCAAGCTGTCAAAAGACTGACTTTCTTGTTGTGAGGCTGCTGAGCTCTGTAAAACACAGCAATCAAACATTACTTCTTTTGCTAATGTATCCAGGTTACATTTTTATAATAGAGGGATTATAATTTCGTTCCTGTAGTCTTCAACAGAAGACTGCTGAACCTGGAAGAGATGCACAGAATACGCAGTGTTATCAATTTATTTTACAGTTCATTAATGTCTAAAGTAAGATGTCTTTTTCAGAGACTGTCTTGATTTCAGTTATTATTTCCCAAAAGGAAAACAAAACACATTTTTTCAATAAAATCATGAGCACTCCTCCTAAAATACAGAATGGCAAGCAGTTCATTGAGTTGTTAAGAAAGGAATTCAGCATACAGGAGTGTCTGGTAACTCAGTCATTTCTTCTATCCTCCAGTGACATTTACAAGCAGCTTGTTTTCAGTCATGAAGCGGATGTGCTTGTCAGTCAATCAGACTTTTAAATACAACTCAGGTACTTCTTCAGTGAGCGAAAACATGGTGCTTTTTTTTTGTCCAGTTTGATGTGCCAAGACTGCAGTTCTGCTCCAGAACTGCTTGGCAAATACAAAGGGAAGGGCTTAGAATCTGGGTTTTGAATACCTTAGGACTTACAGATCCTTACAGGGAATTTTTTCTAGAGGCGACTATAATCACGTATTTCAAATCCCAGTTTTTCTTTATCTGCTTTATAAATATTTGTGCATCACACAAAATACCAGTCAACTAAGTCAGCATTCAAGCATGAAAAAAAGTGTTTGCACTTTAGTGGTATCTTCCATGGATCTGAATTGGCAATAGTAACTTCCTGCATTAAGACACACAACCAGAGTAAGACCCAATGTTAAATCACTGCAGGTGTAAAGCTGGGTGCACTGTAGGCCTAATTGTGACAAAAATCTTGAGCTTTTATCTTTGACTCTTTGAAATGGAACAGCCCCCTCTTGATATGACCGGCGAGCTCAAGTGCAAGTTGCTCTGACTGCACTCAGTTTGACAGCAAACATATTTAATATTCAGTAACCCTCTAGGCCACATATGCTAATATCCTTTACTGTGTAAGCCTCAGCAATATTCAACATTTTCTGTATTATTCCCATGCAGTGGTAATGCAAGCTTTCAGGTTTTACCCTCTCAGTCTCTAATTGTGCTTGATGAAACCTTCAGAGGATGAAATAAATAATAATCTTTCAGCTCATTTAGTCCATGGCTGGTAACTTTTGACAACCAGTATCAGCTACAGTAGTTGTTTCTAAATAGCACTCCATTCAGAATGAGAGAAATGACCTGAGCACTTCTAACTGCTGGTACATGGTTTCACTTTCCAAGTACTGCCTTCCCACCACCACTTTAGGATACACAGGTCTGAACTCAGATTCTGATTCTGAAACATCCAACCTCCTGACAGGCTGGAGATTCTAATTACTAGCAGATTTCAATAGTGAGGACCTAAAAATCCTTCCTCTCCCTCTCTCTCACACAGATGTTAAAAATAAAGATGCTACACTGTATATTTTTGGTAGATAGACAAGGTAGTCCCATAGAACTGAGGATCTTAAAAACACAATGATTATAATATACTGAATCCTAGCCTGTGGAAACCATGTTCATTAAAAAGAAAGCACTATTAATTAGAACAGTCTGATACTTTCCACTCTCCTCCCTTACCACACACACATTTTAAATTGCAAGATTTCTAGTGTTTAATAGTTTCAGAGCTGTGAGTCTGTCTGAAAATTATACATTTTAATTTGTAGTTATGCATTATAGGATAATGGAACTTCACAAATTGTTACACTACCTCATGCTGTTTGGCCTCCATGGCTTTACAGCACACTAATTAAACCAATACATAGTTACATTTTCAAAAGGGAAAGGAGTCCCCGTGGGTTTGAAGTTATTTACCCAACAGTTGTTAATAACGACCATCTGCTATCAGACAATAGGTGTCAAATGCACATTTTGGCAGACTAGCTACCTGCCAAGAGGAAAATAATCAACTACACATTTCTTGCTCCTAAATACTCACGGAGAGCCCAAGTTAGCAAAACCCCATAATAATTAAGGGGAAAAAAAAAAGAGGGAGTATTTTTCTACTCATAAAAACACCGGTAACAATTTGTGACATCAGATAGCAACTTCTGTCAGGAAGACACTGCATCAGAGTAGAAGACAATAAGACACCGCCCCATGTATTCTGTAAACTTCCAGGCTATAGAAGAAAATTAATTTTTTAACAAAATCTCTGTTATTTTATATCTCCACTAAAATTATTTCATTAAATTCTTTCTGTGCATGATTCTCCTCCAGGAATTTTATTTTCTGACAAAAATTAGATGGATAAACAGTTCACTTTTAATATCTATTCATAAACTCACCTGAAGATTTTCTTTTACAGGCTCTAATCTGCCAGTCAGTAGCCTTGGAAGACGAATTACCAGATCCTTTGTCTACAATCAGGGAAAACAAAAAAAATAAAGAGTATTACTGAAAGCTTGTTTATGATTCATCTGTGCAAGAAAGTTCTCATGTAAACTTTTTTTCTTACAGCTAGAAGAGGGATGCAATTTGATTTTACCTCTACACCAAAGATGAGTTTGCATGAAGCCGCAGTATATTAAGATGCAAAAAGTTACTCAAGTATGTTCTTTTGGAAAACAAAAAATAATATAGGTATTATAAAGCAGACAGGAAGTGGGAGTAAAAGCATGCATCAAAAATAGAAAGCATGCTCAAATGCCAAATCTCTCTCAGTGCTCGAGTTGTTTCTTCCCATCTTTTTAAAAACATAAACAACATACTACCTGAGAGAGGCTATAAAAAGAGTTTGTGTACTTCAGGATCTGGTTAGACCATAGTATGATGGCAATACAAGAAATTACTCCATGTCCCCTAAGCCTAAACCATGTGATTACTTGTAATCCACCCTGAGTACAAGGAAGTGACTAAACCCTTTTCCAGGGAGGTTTCTCACCTCAAGCACAGAAAGGCCAGCAACAGACACTGTGACAGCTATGACTGTTCAGCTGACAGAAGCCAGTAGAACAACCCTGATTCCACTTGGACTTTGACATTCATTGCAATCCTCACCTACTGTAGGAAACACCTAACACTGCCCACGTATTCAGGCCGGTCCAGCTACTACCTCCCCTGAGGATCCCAAAGGAGGGTGTTGAATACCTGCTAAGCATGAAGCGTGGTACGCACTCACGAGCAAATCCAGAGGTTACTCGTGGTGAGCTGAGCGTATGATTTGGTTAGTTTGATATGATATTCACAGATTAGACTATTTTTCAATGATGAGTTAAGTATGTTACAGTATCCTGAAGAGATGAAGAGAAGCATTTAATTTTCCAGAACTTATAAAAGCTGCTTGCTGTTTCAGTAATGAATTCAATCCTCTAACCCACTTCGAATAATTAAATTGGATTACACCTGCTTGTTTGACAATAATCTGTAGCAGGTCATCTTCAAAAACTGTACTTCAGGACCTCTGAAAGTTAGGTGTCTGTATCTGTTCTATGGACAGTTAAAACCACCTTATCCTCCTGTAACCCTCTGTGTTATCATGGTAATGTCACTAATGTTTGAGGATAACCTCCAAACACTTGAGGTATTCATATTGCAAGGCCTTACAGTTGTTACTATGAAAATACTGAAAGACTTCAGTCTTTACCTTCTTTACACTGAGACCAAGTTCATTTTTGAAGAAACCCAGTCTGTTATCCAGTCTTTCCACTGAAAACAATAGCAAATATGGAGCTCTTGAGACCATCTGAGCAATTTCTGACTTACCAAATTTTTTTGATTTTAGGTAAGCCACTCTAGAAAGAGAACAAAAACAAAATAAAATCCAGTGATGAAAATTTTATTGCCTCCATTTATTCAGTACTTTCTTAAATTCCTCAGTGATATCTTATAAATGGACAGATGTTCTAGCATTAACATGCAACCCTGCCAAAAATAATTAGAGTGAAATCTGCAGTTATCGTAAAAGCAAAATACCCTCCCTTCCAATTAATTAGAAGTAAAATAAACCTTAGAGCAGAATGTCAATACTGAAGACAGATTTTAATTCCTTCCAGCTGTACTTAAGCAGATAACTATGTTAACCTACATTTAACTACCAGGCTGTCTCCTAGATTGCAAACACATTAATAGAGCATCATAGGGTATGGACAAGAAGATATATACAGCCTTTTGCTATTTTAATGAATTCCATTTCTACTGCTGAAAGAACATTGTACTACACCTCATACGTCCCTGTTTTGCCAATAGCACTGGAGTAGAAATACCATACAACAATGTAGATATATTGTCCAAAAAGACATCTCTAAATCAGCTGAAGTTACATTTGTTGCAATGGGTTCCTACTTTCAGTCAGTGGTCCAACAATTTAGTAAAAAATATCTGGTCATCAGAAAGGAAAAGGAGCTGACTAAAGCTTTTATGTTTAACAGAGCTTTCTTTCTTTACAAGTCAGTACTTTTTCCAAACATTGTTAAATTCAGTGAAAGTGAAATCCTATTTAAAGTACTACTTGCAGTAGATGATTACCAGAAAATGAAATGAAGGAGGGCAATCCAGCACACAAAGTAAAGAGAGACACAACTAACCCATCTACCAAACAATTAAACTACAGTTTGGAGAGGTTTACTTTGGTTATAGATGTGAGTATACAGAAGTATTTGCTGTCAGATGAAGTTACAGCACAAAAGAATTGTTTTTATCTGGCAGTAATTAAGATACTAAATGGATTTCAAAATATTCTGCAGAAGGAGATATTCAGCAAAAGGCGGGCTCTGGGTTAAACCATGTTTTGTGGAGAGAAAAAAAAAAAATTACCTTCCAGTCACTACAAACTCCCTCTTTTGATAAACCCTCAAAAACGAAGTCATCACAAGCCAAAAGTATCCAGATACAAGAAAAAGCTCTAGAGGACCAATTCCTGACTAAGCAGGCACCCCAACAGAGAAGGCAGCAGCCTAGGCTCCAGACAATGCCAATGGAACTGGCTGCAGGAGCCTCAAAGACAAGGAAAGCTAGGAGGGGGAGAAAATCAGAACACAACAATAAGCCCATGGTCCTTCAAAAATTATCCCACTATGTTTTGAATGCTGCAGTGTGGCTATGCTATACTTCTTCCATTCGTTTGTTCAAGGACACAGCTGCCAACCATCCCAGAAACATAGCTAAATGAGCAGATTAAAAATAAAATCTTTTGGCCGTCCTGACTCTACTTGTTTTCTGTTAACAAGTCATTAAGATTCACACCTGAAGCATTTCTTCCCATTCTGAAAAGGCAAGAAACTTAAAACAGTGATGGCAAGATTGTAATAACCTGACTCTAGAAACTGGTATATTAAAGAAACACAATCATCCAACTTGGCCAAAGTCTGAGATACATCTGTGAGTGTTGGCACCAAGGTTAGTCATCGTTCTACTACCGGGGTCAGCAGTTCTGTGTAGGATGTTAACAGTTTTAAGTCATCATTAACAATAGCATAAAGCAAAGCATCTGGTGCAGCTGCAGTACAGACACTGATTTGCAACTGTCAAAATTGTTATGAATTATGGAATGTTTTGACTTTTACGGTGTTTATCTGAAGTCAAATGCCAAATCTATTGAAATTTGTGTTTTGTTTCCTGGCAACGTGGAATCCATAGCAATAAAACATTCCAGAGTGATGTAACCAATACCATGTCCATCTGCACCGAACTGTTTATGCAAAGGTGATACTCAGCTTTCAAAAGACAGCTATCTGAGACATATTTAACAGCCTTCACAGCACACTTGCTTTAAAGCTTGCAGGAAAGCACTCACCAGTGTCAACCTCACTGAAGAATCGCACTACAGAAAATTAAGGAGCAATTGGATTGCTCTGTTCAGCCCCTGCTTCACTAACCAGGCAATGCCACAGGACTGTCACTGAGAAGTAAATTTGATTTCACAGAAGGGTTAGGATGTTTATCATAGCAAAAAAACCCCCACCAACTCTTTTCAGAAGAGTATAAGCAATTCTGATATCTAGACTCAAAACTACTGCTGAAAAAGTGACACAGGTTCTTTTTTGATATTGTTTCTGAAAGGCCACTTACTGAACAGGAGGTTGGAAGAACAGTAAAGAAGTCTATTCACGTGCCTGTTTCCAAATATCTGTACCTTCAGATTTCTGTCTTGGAAGCTCCTATGTGCAAGAGCCAAGCAGGCAAACTTTCTTTTCTGGAATTCTTAAATACTGAGAAGTTTTGAGTTCATTAAAAAATGCAGGTACGTTCATGCACATGAGTTCTTCTGAAATTAACTGTTGAATTTGCAGTAACGTTAAGAATAAAAGTCCATTTTGGGGACTGAGGAACACTGTAGGGCCATACAAGTGTGAAGGAAAACACACACACACAAGTTAGTTCATTGTAGTCTTTTGTTCAGTCTGAACTGAACAACAGGAAAAAAAGGTGTCACCAAAACCTTCTGCTGCTATTAGATGTCAACACAGAAGAGATCTAGTCTGCCTCTTTTACTGCAGAATTCACATGATAAATGTAGCATCTGGAAGAGCAGTTTCAAACCACAACTGAAGAGGTTAATATTGTTCTACAAAAGCCTCAGGGACTAACATTTTTGAATCTAAGCTGACATAGGTAAAGCAAGTGGCCTAGGATTGCAAGCTGCTTCCTCTGTGGTAGAGAGACAGGGATGGGCAGTAAAATTTGTTAATGGTCAGTTTTCAGGCGGATCAAGGTGTTGACTTATAGTTATCACCACATGTTAGTCCCAGCAGATGGGAAGGCACAAGAAAATGAAGGCAGGGATCGATTAAGAACGGAAAGAGCAGGCAACACAGGATCATTCAGACAAGTTTAAGCCAACTGGGAAAACAGATTTTCAAGCCAAGGGGCTTAACACACTGCTGCTATGTGAAAGCATTACCTGGTTTCTAAAGCTTCCAAATCTTCACCAAGGATGTATGGATTTTTTGTCAGGAATGGCCCCAGCTGATTGTCTTCTACACCAACATCCTTAAGAAACAGAAGTATTTTTCTTATATCTTTTTCAAAGTCCAAGGTCAGTAAGAGCTGACCTGCCTTTTGACGTTTTTCCACTTGGGATAGGTCAACGCCTACAACAAACAAAATTAGAAATTGTTTTGAATAAAGCCTGACCCTACTTCCTATAAATGTTTCACAAAGGCATGTTGGAATTTATAGGACTACTCCTTTTTTTGCACGGATTTGGCATACTTTAATTGCTCAATACAGCAAGGTCACAACACCTTGTATATTGTGGAAAGATTCCAGATAAAACAAGCTGACATTTTAGACGCTTTTGCCAAGTTTATTTTTTGAAGGAAGACATTTGCAGTGAATCCTGCACATGCCACATGCTCTTGTTGCACAGAAGTATGTGTGCAAGGAATTCCCAACTCCATTATACAATGGAAGAGGACAACTTTGCAGTGAAGTGCCTTTGTATACTGACTCACACATAGCAATTTGTTACTACGTGGGACCAGATTCTCCCCCTCTCATTTATTTATCCAATCTCCTTCTAGTGTTCCTTGCATGTTTGGGTAACAAGGAGGTGGCCAGCAACCTTGAACTCAACTATACCTGCAGTCTTAAGTGCTTTTTGATGAGAAGTAAGGTTCTTTTTGATCTCTTCACTCATGCCTCTAGTTTACTGCACCCCATTTCTAAGGTTCTGCACAGCAATTGCTCTCCTTCCTTTCACAGATGGAGAGCTGCAATTTCTTTTGCAGGAAATTAAAGCATCCTTAACCAGCCCAAAAGAAGATCAATTAAGTCACACAAAGTGTTCCCCACCTCCAGAAGCTGTGGGAGATTCATCCTTTTGGCACCCACAGCACTAAGGGACTAAAAGTAGCCAGCTTTGTTTTTAAAAAATATGGCATTGCTAGTGAGTGGCACAGTCCCCTTCTTTTTCCATTTACCCTGGATAACATTCTGCTGCTTTTTGCCATTGGTCACCATTCCTGCTTTAAAGTTTAAAAGGAAACCAGTAAGAGGAAAACACAAATTGCAGAATCTCTGAAGCTCCAGATATAGGCAAACCACACAAACAAAATCACATGTACCTAGGTGGACAAGCTTTGCAAGGGTTTCCGAATGATCAACATAATCTCGGAGCGTGGTAGACAGAAGTGGAAGAAGTGGTTCTCCAATGATCTGTACAGCTTCTTCCTCAGAAATCTCTTCCAAGGCAGATGAAGGTGGGATGTCATCCCAATCTAAGAAACAAATGTAGACAACCCAAAAGCATTTAGTGAAAGACAAAGCTACTCCCACCAAATGCTATACAGATCTCCTAAAATCCATTTCAAAATGCAGGAACACTGTGCATGAGATGAATAGTCAATCTATTATTTGAAAACATACTCTCTACTTGCAGTTTTTGACTCTCTTCCATCTCCTTGTCACTCCCTATCAACGCATGCTCCTGTGTCCACAATGTAGTACCTGGCCAGCCTGCCTCCGGTCTGCTGCCTTGATCACTGCAGATCTCATCATCATCTTGAAAAAGAATCTTCTTTCATGTCTTCACAAATGCATTCTTGCCTGATCATATCCAGATAAAAGGCTACTGCAAAGATTATTTTTCATAACCTGACAAGCCCACTACTTAATGCCTCTTTTGAATCTGATGCCTAAAATACACTGAAAGTTAAAACAACTGCCATTCACAGCCAACCCAACAAAGCTATCATGTCTTATCCAATACAGAATGCCTGCTGACTGCCACCACTTCCAACAGCAAAAGAATCAAGCTCTACTTCCTTCTCACTAAGGTTTCAAAGAGACCATCATTATGCTTGTTTCCCCTTAAGTGTTCCAAGTCACAGAGCTTGGTGTGTTTTAAAAAATACTTCTCTAAATGGATCTATTCTTCCACTGACAGGAGCTCACAGGAGCTAGATTTACTGTTTTCAGGCTGGCTACAAGCATCTTCCTCAATTATCAGATTGATTATTGATCAACAGCCCTGATTATAAACTCTTCAGGAAGGGAATATTCTGTCCCCTGTACCTTTGCACACTGGCATCCTAGAGACTAGGGTAACACTCTTCCATGTCAAGAAAAGAAAGACAAACCAGAACTACCAAGACAGATTCCAAAGTAAGTAGGATGATCTTAAAGTTCCAGGAAGAGTTGCACAGACTAGCCTGATAGCTGTTGAAGGTCTTGCCACTTCTTCTTCTCACACTCAGAAATGAAAGCACGGTAAAACATCTTCAGCAACATTTACACCTTAAACAGTAATATGAATTCTCTAGAAATCTACAGGAATATCAAGTATTTTCTTTCAGCTTGTTCAGGACTGAACCAGTATACACAAAGGTCCATTGCAGAAGAATCCATGTCCTTTTTTTTGCCACTTTAAGGTCTTTATACCTCCTATCAGGAAACATACCTCAAGCTACTACGACCCCAAGAAGTTAGTTAGCAATTATATTTATTCCATTATGTAGATTGCCAACTGGACAAAACGCTAACACATACACACTCCCCAGTTAGTCTGCTGGCAGATAAAAATCCGGCATGTAGATAAACTGCACTGCAGGTGCAGACACATAGGAGCTGGCTGGCCTGTCATTCTGATGCAGCACTGTTTCAGAACGAGCTACACACACAGGTCTCAGCTACAGTTCTGAGCCACCCCAAAAATAAGCTCTGTAGGGTCCAAGTTGACTAGGCTCAAAGCAGAATATGTACATACAGGTCTGCTTAGTAATTCAGAGCAAGTTTCCTCAGCACAACAGAATTATTTTCAGAGAATGATATGTTTTTATCCTTGCTTAGATATAAAAGTAGAAAAAAAATAAAGGGACTATTTCTTCAGGGCAACATTGTATTTATCTTAAGTTCCTCTCCTCAGGAGGCAGTTGAACGAGCATTTCTCATCAGAGCATTGCTTAAGCAGGCTTCACACTGCTGCCTCCTGTTGTTCATCCTCGATCATTGAAAGGGCTGTATTGCTTGAGCTGCTTCAGGTGTGGACTCCCCTGCCTTGCTTAAAAAAAACCCAAAACACCCAAACCAAAACTCTTTAGTTTGTATCAGCACATCTGTGAGGGAAAGGCAAATGCCCAACTGCTGAAAATAGATTTATGAAAAGAAAAACCCTTCAAACGGCATCTCCAGACCTACATTTCTACCTAAAACATTTTATCTTTATCTCAAAGGTATTCTTTGGATGGTACAGTGACCATAAGCGTTAACTACGGGGCTAAAAACAAGTGGAAGTCAGAAACTCCAGATAAGTGAGAACATTTATATAGATAAACGGGCCAAAAAAAGAGAACCCAGCTGGGGTTAAACCACAACATAATAAAAGCTTGATTTGAAGATTCGGGAGAAACGGTATCCCCGAAAACCTCTTACCTTCACTCAGTATTTTTGCATTCAGATCAACTAATATTTCTGCTTTTGCTTGTTCCTGTTTTACTGGTGAAGGCAGATTACTTTCCGGAGAGGAGCAGGATCCCTCCTTGGCACTGTCGGGCGGGGAACACCTTCCCCCAGACACAGTCCTGCATGCCTGGTGTCTCCAGAGAGCAGCGTCCCTCCCGGCGGGCAGCGCAGCCACAGGGCCGGACCGAGGGCAGGTCCGTGCGGCGCTCCCGCAGCTCCTCAGATAAAAGGAAGGAAACTCGGCGGCACGGGCCGCGCTCAGCAGGCACCACCAGCGGGAGGCCCGCCGAGCCCACTGAGCCATCCTCCGCCTCAGCACGGCATCCTGCTGGGAGAAACAGGCCTGAGGGGCGGCACAGGCGCCGCCGGCCTCGCCGCAGAGCCGGGGGCGCGGATCCCCGGGCGCTGCAGCAGCAGGAGGTGCTCTAAGGCTTTGAACGCGACGCAAAACGGAGGAGAGGAGCCGGGCCTGAAGGCCGCTGCCCGCCGCCCCGTGCGGCAGCTGTTCCCGTGGGAGCCCGGGGGAAGCCCAGCCGGGACCGGATCCCCCCTCCCGAGGGACGGGGCCCTCCGCGCTCGCTGCCCCTCGCAGGCCTCGCCATGCCGGCAGCCTCTGCGTGTGCAGGAGAACGGGGGGCCCGGCCGGGACCCGCCGCCCCCTCACCTGCCCCGCTCGGCGCGGCGCGGCGCGGCCCACGTGTGCGCCCGGCCCCGCCCGGGCCGGGTGAGACCATGGGGAGGGAGCGCGGAGGGGGAGCGGGCCGCCCAGTCCTGCCCACCGAGAGGCGCCAGAGGGGCGGCGCGGCCCCACCTCCCCCCTCCGGCGCCGCGTTCCTCCGTCCCTCGCCGGCCGCGTGGGCGCGGCGGGGGCAGCTCCGCCCCGGCCCGGCCCGGCCCGGCCCGGCCCGGCCCTGCCCTCG
>JAWWTY010000077.1:128321779-128404701 GCA_035222235.1 Margarornis squamiger
GCCTAGCCTAGCCTAGCCTAGCCTAGCCCAGCCCAGCCCAGCTTAGCCTAGCCCGGCCCCGGGGGAACCAGAGCTGCGCTGAAACGAGGAGAGAGAGGGGGCGAGATGGCGTCCTGCGTGGGGAGCCGGACCCTGAGCAAGGACGACGTGAACTACCGCCTGCACTTCCGCATGATCAACGAGCAGCAGGTGGAGGACATCACGCTGGAGTTCTTCTACCGGCCGCACACCATCACCCTCCTCAGCTTCACCATCCTCAGCCTCATGGCCTTCGCCTTCACCAGGTGCGGGGCTGCCCCGCCGCGCCCCGGGTGGGGCAGGGACTGGCACAGGGGCAGGGACGGGGGCAGGGACGGGGACTGGCGCAGGGGCAGGGGCAGGGCGGGCCCTGCCGGGGCCGGGCCGGGCCGGGCCGTGCGCTCCCGGTGCGGAGAGCCGGCATCCTCCCCGCCCTGCCGGAGCCGCTGCCCTCCTCAGTGCGGTCCCCGGGAGCCTGCTGGTCCCTTTGAGGCTGTCTGTGGAAGTCCTTACTAAAATGTGTTTCAAGTAGTTTCCAAAAATGGCTCTTACTGGGCTATCAGGCAGCCCAGCAGTGACATCACCCGAGCAGATAATTAACCGAGCGTGCAGTGGACGGCAGTGGCAGCTTTGTGGCATCATTTCTGCACAGCACCCTGTCTGTGGGCAGTCACAGATTGGCTTAGGCCCTGGCACTGATAGGCTTTAGCCGCATCCTCTGCGCACCACAGGGAAAGAAGGCTCTGTGGGCATTGCCCCTGCAGTCATTCACGGCAATACTGCTATGAATGGACACAGGTTTTTTTTCAGGAGCCTTGGTTGAAAGCAAAAGGTATAGCAGTGTAGGCTGATAAGTATCTTGCATGTTTTTCTAAGTTGTACATGCTTTTTTATTGCCTTCTAGTGAATGGAGTTGTGAAGAGGATTGCATAATCCTTCTCTAGCCTAAATTGTGCAGTCTGTAGGCAGTGATTCCTGAGGGGTTTTGTCTAAACAGTGCATCATGTTTTGGGGTCATTTAAACTTTTGTGGCACTGTGTGTACACAATGCAGATATCAAGGGCCTTGTTGCTTAAACTCACCATTAGACGTAAGAAAATCATTATTTGTCTCTAGACCTGATATACAGTTTAATATGTAATCTTTTATCTTGTTCTAAGAATCCAAATGTATAGTTTTTATCAGCTGTGAAAATAATGGTCAAGCCTGGCTTGAGCTAAGACAGGAACATAAGGAAACGCAGAATAGTGTACCTGCAAATGGTCTGAGGTGCGCCTTTTCTTGTTTCAACTTGTGCATGGCCCCAAGGAAGGCATTTTTGAATACATCCCTTGTTCTCCTTGGATCCCTTCTTAACTGCTAAATCAGAGACATGTTTCTGTGCTTTGCTACAATCAGACTTTTGCTACAAGTGCTCCTCTTGTCCTGTCTCCCCTCACCAGATCCCTTTTCTTTCCAAAGGGCCAATTTAGGTCAAACTTGTGAATTACTAAGAGGTTCTCATCAAGACATCATTCTGAAGGATTAGTGGAACTGATGGCTCACCTTTGGGGAAGGAATTTTGCCAATTCTTTCAAGCCGAGAATGAGCCAAAAAAGCAATTTCAGAACTATGGTGTCTTCTAGTCCCAAATAATATGGTTTGCTTCTGGGATGTTTGTTTGCATTTTTCCAAGAGCATTGCTAGCCTTTCTTTCTGTTTGTTTTGCTAGCTTTCTAACTCCAACTTCTTCAGTTTCATTTACTTCTCTCTGCCTCACTTCCTGTGTTTAAATGCCAGTTGACTTCTCTTTGTCTTCTCTGTTTCTCTTCTTCTCAGGTTGTGGAAGCTACTCGGATTTTGTTTTCTCTCCTCTCCCCCTTTTGCTCATTTCAGCTATACAAGGAACTTCCTAAATCTTCTGGGTGATATCAGAGTGCTGCTGCCTCCGTGCCATATTTGGGACACTACCCAAATTGTATGCAGTCTTTGAGAAACTGGGGGAGAGGAGATACTTCCCCACGTGCTCACAGTGTAGGCTCTCAGGTCTGGTCTTTGTGTTTCCATCAGATTATTGCATTGAGTCTCCAGTGACTATGTTCCTTTTTCCACCTCCTCGATGCAAGGCACTCTAGACTTCCCACTAAGTTGTCTCAAGTGACTCTTTACTTCCTCTGTGCTGTCAGTTGTTCCGTAGCTCTCCTGGTTGATTTATTAAACAGGGGATTTTCTATGGTACATTCATACTGATGTTGCTAAGTAAAATTTATTTTTTCAGGAACTTTGTCAGAGAAAATTCTGCTTCCCTTAAAGTCTTTCTTGTCACTTCTATACTTGTTTCATAGCAGAAATACCTGGGGGTTCAGAGAAACCTAGAAAATGCTTTTCCTTTGTATGTAACAAACAAGCCATAACATGAAGTTTCAGGATCACAGGATCACTGAGAGCAGCTGATATTATCTTTGAGTTGACAGACAACGGTGAAGCTAAACTTCAGATAGCAGTAGTCTTCAGGTAGCAATAATGATAATAATCCACAAAAAGAGATGTGTGTTTAATTTTTCTGTGCTAAAGTGAGGAATAGAGGGTATTCTGTTCTTTAAAGCACATCCTTCTAGTGCTTCTGACAATGGCTGCAGCTGCCTTGGTTGTTTCCTGCTGAATGAGTCAGACACAGGCTCCTCTGCTTCAATCCTGCACCTTGGAGCAGAGTCATGGAGTGGCTCTAGCCCTGTCCTCCTTCAACCTAGAGAGGGGGGTGTGGCCTTCTCTCAGCCCAGAGACAACCAGCAGGAGGGCAGGTGAGTGCTGCAGGGGATATTTTTTGAGACACAATAGCACTGAGAAAGGTGACAGTTTAGTAGCTTCTCCCGTGAAGTTGCAGGGGTTTATGGAAGCAGGAGTAACACTTAAGAGGATGTAGGGCTGTTGCCTTTCATGTCCATTGATTAATGAAGTTGATTAAACTGGATTATTGTGCATTTAGGTTTACTTGAGTTTATTGCAGATTTCTTCCCTATCCACTCCCCTTCTCCCCCATTCCAAATGTAGTGTCCTAGCTATTTTTTCCTCCGTTGAGTGTCTTCTTTCTTTTTTTCTTTATTATCTTTATGGTGTAATAACTTACTAGTTGGTGCTTCTGTAATGTGCAACTGTAATGTAGTGCTCTGGAGAAGAGCAGGAGAGAGATAAAGATTGTGTAGTTGTTTTGTGCTTTGTTTTTTATTATTTCTTCTCTAAAAAGTCACAGAATTGAAATGTGCCATGGTAAAGTTGGTTAAAATTGAGGGAATGTTCATCTGTCCTCCCACACAAGCATTTGAAACCTTGTTTTTGCTGCATGAATGCTTATATTTCAAAATCAGCATCAACTTGTATGGGGCTAAATGAGCAGATATTTAGCACATTTTCCCAACTGCAGCTCGTTGTGATTGTGTCTTTCCCCAAAATAGTTTTTCCAGGCAAACACTGTAATTCTTATACTAACTAGTGCACACCAGTGAGTTTCTTGTGCCCGGCTGTTCTTACCTGCTTTTGGCAAGGAGGTTTGATGTCTGTCCTTTTTGAAATGTATCTACTAGCCAAAATGATGTCTCTGACATGAACTTGGAATGAAATGCAGCTTAACATTGCATACAACATCTTTGCTGATTTTGGGGGTAGTGCCAATATGACTAGGACAGCTTTCCTGAAGCTAAGTAGTACTCAGAATTCTGATACGCAAGATGAGAACCCTTCATCCCCGTTGGTGCAACAATAAAGTGATGCGATCTCAGTGTCTTTCACGTCTTTTTTGGCCATGATGAATTGGTGTTGTGTTATTCTAGTTGTTTGTTCTCTCTTAAAAAAAACAAAAATTCATCCTCTTGGTGGTAGCCATGACAGAATATTTGTGTGTTATTTGCTGACGTTAAAACAGGAATATGGCTTTGCTGTCTGAGCCATCAGAGCCTGAGGCTCTGGCTTGGAAGTGTACTGGATGGCATGAGGCTCTTGGGATTGCCAGGGGAGCCAGAGTTAAGCTCTGTAACCTGGGGTTTATAGCGGGTGTAAAGTGTCATCCTGTGCAGCATGGCTGCTGGAAAATGACTGGTAAATCCAGGTTCAGCTGGTTTTAAAAAAAAAAATTTCTGTAGGGAGTCCCAAAGGCCTGCAGAGAAACCATTCATGTTTAATGTACTTTTGCCTGCCATATAGTTAAACCAACGCAGCCTCGCAGTGATGAAAGCCTGCCCTGGAGCTGTTGAGGCTCAGTTTTGAGGGAAAGAGAAATAATTCAGCTAAGTGAGAAATATTTTCTAACTACAGCAAATATCTAATGTGGAGAGCATTTGTACTGTCATGGATTCTTTACCGAACCACCCAGAAATTTGACAGATGTTCTGCTAGGAAGAGCTTTATCCCTCTGAAGTTTGCTGGAAATCTTTTGTTATCATGTTGGGAAAAAATAAAGGGATATACTTAAATAGATAAACTGATCTTAAGTACATGAAAATTACCCAGATAGTAAAACTTTATCTTCAGTTATCATGGGTAATGCGTTATGAACTATACTATGATAGACTGAAGTTTGTTTCTGTTTGTTTTACTGAAGTATCCCAGAAGCTGTCTGCTGGTTAGAAGACTTGGGTGAGGGTTATGTTGTTAAATGTACACCATATTCTACCTGCCTGAAAAAGAAGAGCTCAGTCGAGCTTGCCTTGGCATTCCAAACTGAATTTTTAAGTCTCTCTCTTCTGGCCATAATATGAAAGTAGCATAAATAATACCTGCTATGTTATTCAGAGCTTTGGCTTAGTAGATCTAAAAGCAAATTGATGTTTTTCCTTGGGTCTTTTAAGCTGTGCTATGTCTCAGTTACAGTTTCTAAGCTGTATATTCATTATTTCCAAAGGCTGGTTATAATTATTATTTCTGCCCTCTCTGCACTCACCTCAGGCATTTGGCATTGGGAATAGCAAAGGGAAGTGAAGAGTATTGAGAGTAGCACCAAAACAGCAGAAAGAAACCTAGGAATTGCATCTAGGCCTTCCAGAGGTTTTGATTTAGTTCTGTTTCCTGTGTAAAAGTACTTTTGGTGATGTTTCTGTGAACATTAAAGCAGGAAGATTTTTCCACCTTGATTAAATTTGGTCATTGCTTCTACATTGACTTCTAACAACTCTTATGGCTTGCATGTATTGATTAAATATTTAACTCTTATATGAGAAAGGAACGCTCAAGTGAAGTGTGAAAATCATTCAGTGCACTTACTATCTTAACTTGTTATATAATCAGCATGCGTATTTTTTATATTTAAATTCCATGTTGTCTTTATTTACATTGTATGTCTTCAGAGCCTTTGGCTTCGTCTTTATAATGTAGTTTAACCCTTTTGTCTGTCTCTTTAGGGATGATTCTGTACCAGAGGATAATATTTGGAGGGGTATCCTCTCTGTGATTTTCTTCTTTCTAATCATCAGTGTTTTAGCTTTTCCTAATGGTGAGTAAGGTTTACACAGTTTATACTTCACTTTTTTTGATATGTGAATTTCTCTTTATTGTCTCTGTTTTTTGATTTTTATTTTAATACCAAGTTTCAGTGTATTTTTTCTGTACTCTTTTAAATTCCTTTTTGTTAAGGAACAGTCTAAAAATGGTTTGCAGTCATACTGAGCAAAGATAACAGTAAAATGTGTTATTTATAGCTTGTCTGTATTTAACAGGGAAGTCAGGTTCTCAGAACTGGTGTCCTATTTGCAGATGTGCAGTTGCCACTCAGATTGCTAAGTAATGATGCTCACAGACCCTTAAATAATGTTTAAAAGGACTCTGCCTCAGTGTGTTTTAACAGAAGTGTCATTCTAAAAATTCTCAGAGACATCTCCTTACACAAAGGACCTTATCAGAAGGTAGTGATAGAAATAGTCTGTCACATTACAATGTAAAACCACAGTTGCTCAGTAGAAGGTTAAATTGGACAAGTTTTGGTAGCTGTGTGAGGAGTAGAAAGTGCAAAAAGGTAAACAAGTTTGTGTGACCCTTTTGTGGGAGAAATGTTTCTACCTGGCTTGCATGTTTTGGGGAGTTGGTTGGTTGTACTTATTGCTATTAACAGAATCATGATTCTTGGGTCAAGTCTAAATTGTCTTATGATTGGCAGTGTTCAGGAAAAAGTTGATTGTGGTCACGACAGTTTTGTACTTCAGAGGTGGGATATGTTTTTCCCATATGCTAAAAATCCTTAATCCACACTTTATGAGAAGTGCTCCATGGAAAACTGAATGCCAGAGAAAAACAAGTTTTATGCGCACAGTGGTGAAAGAGATGTCTACAGTGTGTGCTGAAAGTATTTGTTCAGCCTCTTCTTGCTACCTAAATGTATGATTCATGTTCAGAGGTTTTCCAGTTTTACCAGACCTACCTTCTCTGCTCCTCACATTAACTGAGAGGCTTTTAATCTAATAAATCAGTTTGTTCACTGGTTCTTAAGTAAATACTATTGACACTAATAAAGAGCATGGGTATTTTACTTCTTGTCAGATACATGTGATGCTCAGTTTGGAAGTTTTGAGAGGCCTGTTTGGTAACATTTCATGATCATCTGAAGGCCAAGCACCACGTTTCTTTGTTAACACACAGAAATTTGTATTTGATTACTTAATTGTAATTGCAAGCTATGTGTGACCTGTAGTCTGGAAACCAGGTCAGGAGATCCCCAGGTGACACCTGAGATGTGGTGTCTGCTGAACAAACAGCATCCTACTGTTCTGAAAATGACTTCATAAAAATAGTGGAAAATTTTGTCTACATGCTACTAATTGGCAGTCTCTTTTTTGCACTCTGAAATCTGCTGTTACCTCTTTTTTTAAACATAGAGCCCCAACTTTCAGGTGTATTGCATAGTTTGATGGTGAACTGATCCATGCTCATGCCAAATCCTCAGATGAGATATACTCAAAAATAAATTTTGTGGTTCTTACTGAGTATCTTCTAACAAGCTCTTTTTTTTACTGTCCACAGGACCCTTTACACGTCCCCATCCTGCAATATGGAGGATGGTTTTTGGTAAGTTTAAGATGTGTTTCTGACTTTTTCATGGCTTCTGCAGGACCTGCCATTTTAACTTCCTGATAAATGGAATTGTCATGAAACATAATTGTGCATCAAACTTCTGTGAATGTCACTTCCCTCCTACTTCTGAGCAGTTGCTTATAATCTATTCTTAGTTGTGTTTGGGAATGTCATTGTAGTTACTCTGTGTCAGGATGGTATAAATTAAATCACGAAAAAGAGATCATTCTTTCTGATACTCTGTTTTAATCTTGTTTTGTGTTTGTGCTTTCTAATCTCCTTCCTCCACACCTTTCCTACTGCCATCTCTTCCAACCCCAGAAAGGTTTGGCATTTTTATAGCTACTGCATATACTGTCTGACTTCTAAATCCAATTGAATAGGGTGCTCCTTTTCATTATTGGCAAAGTATGCTATTACTTTATATGTTTATTAAATCGTATCATTGTATAGCTTAACATACCATTATTAATATTTGTAACATATGTGTTCATATTCTTAACTTATAATTGCATTAAAAGTACCTGTAAATATCAGTTGCATTCATAGTTTGTAAAATAATACTATTAACTACAGAATTAACAAAGTGAAATCCTGCTCCTTACACATCTGAATTACACAGCAAAAACATAAGGAGTTTTATTTTAAAATAATTCCAGGCTCACAGAGCCTATGCTAGACTGCATATTTGCAGAGAATTAGTCACATTTGATTTAAAAGTTAATCTGCTTATTTTTAAGGGGACTGAATGTTTCTCTCTCCTGCCATCTCACATAGCTAAAAATAAGTAGCTTCCCAAAGTAGCTGATTACTCATCTGTTGACATTGAGAGGATACTGCTGACTAGATAGTACTCGTTAAAGAATCTCATGTCTTGTGAAGTTTGGGAAACACAGGTCTTACTGCTCATTTCAGGTTTCAGCAAATGTAAAATAAAAGGTCCTTCTCAATGCCAATACTGTCAGAGCTTGATCCCCCCTTACTTTTGGGAAAAGGCTGCACACAAAAAATCAAGAGCAAAATTTTCCCCTATGTAATTCTGCCGATTCTGGCATGGTTCATTTAGCCTTGCTTCAGTTCTCAGACTTGTTCAGTAGATAAAAGGAAAGAGTAGAGTGTGCTCAACATTTCAGGATGCACCCTCACCTGCTTCTTGTAGTAGTGTGACACCTGTTTACCTGATGTGTTTTTAGGGGGGACTGCAGAGGACCATATATATACTTGCTGTTCACATGTACTTGAACAAAAATTGCTTTCTGGCGTAAACTGGGGATTATTAACACATGAGTTCTGATTATAGTTTAAAATACGGTTTTTTCAGGATTGTTATAGTTTATTTTGAACAGCAGAGACTAAGTTTATTCTCATTAATCTTTCTGTCTTTCATGACATAGCTGCAGGATACAAGTAAGTTTGAGACTATGGAAGTAGTGTTTATAATCCTCTTCCAAATGTGGTCTTGGATATCTCTGAACCTGTGAATATTGTAAAGATATGCTCCCAAAAATAGCTTCATCTACCCATAGATCTGTAACCAGGACTCAAGTTACAACAAACTTCTCTTTTAAAAAAAAATAAAAATCCATATTCAGATATTGGGAGGAGAGAACTGGTACTCCCAAATGCAAGTGCTTCGTAATTTATAATAGTGTGAAAGTAAGTATTCATATTTACCTTAAGAAGCTTCAAACAGTGAATCTTCCAGCTCACAAAAGTAACTCAAACATGCATTAGTTTATAATTACTCTTTATTGCCAGCACAGCTCAGAATTGCCAGGTGGCATGATTAAATTGATCTTTGTATTGAAATCTGCATATGGGCATTAGAGCTGCATTAGTTGAGAGCAAGAATGCTTACAGCAAAGAGGCAGAGCTAATCCAATCATGAAGCCTAATGTATCTCTTACTAAAGAGCTTCCTGATTACAGATTTGTACTATGTGCCTAAACTGATTAGATTGATTTTGTTTTGATTAGGTTCATGCAGTGGAGCATATATTGTATCACTGGTTACAGGAGGTGATATGAAGGGCTGGGTGCTCAGAGATCTGACTTGTCTCTGCAGCTTTTTTGCATGTAGCAGCTTTATGTAGAAACTCATCTGTACAAACTGGGCACATGTAGAGCAACAGTTTGAAAGCAGCTTTTTGGACTCTCTGTGTTCCAAGGAGTTTTGTGAGTAAACATAATTTTAAAGCTGAGTCTTTTTGCAGGTCTCAGTGTGCTCTATTTTCTGTTCCTGGTGTTCGTGCTCTTCCTTAACTTTGAGCAGGTAAAAGCAGTGATGTACTGGCTGGATCCTAATCTTCGCTATGCCACAAGGGAAGCAGATATTATGGTATGTATCTATGGCATTTTATTGTACATTTTGGCTACTTCAAGAATGTTTTACATGAATGGAATGGGATAAATCTGAATTTGTTGGCATAAGCAGTGCAAGTTTGTGCCTATGCTTGACAGAGTCAACAGGCCCTTCGTGTCAACTACTATTTATTTGCACTGAAATTAACTGTTGTGAAAAAAATATTTTTTTCTAATGCAGGTGTTCAGATGAGTGTGCAGTTGGAAATGTGATATATGTTTGCAGTGAGGTGGCATTGAATTCCTTTAAGTAGTAGATATGAGCCTGGATACTGAAAACAGACTTAGCAAGGTAGTATCTAAATGAAGCCTATACAGTGTGTTTATCCCAGATCAGTTTTTTTGATGCTACAATGCTGCACTCGAAGAACTTTTGTCTTGTTTTAATTGTTCTGAGCTTAGTACGTTACTGGCATGCTCCAGTGTATGTGGGAATGCAGGTACATCAGCTGCAGGACTCTGCTGCCTTCCATGCACTCAGCTGAGCACTGATGCTGTTACCATTGGGAAATTACTTCCATAGACCATAACCTGGAGTGGCATGGAAAGCCAGACTTGTTCTTCTGTCTATTGAGCAGCTTGCAAAGAGTTTTCCATAAAGAGAACATTCCCCTTCAGGTGGGAACACTAGCACAGGGAGCTGAGGTTGTAAAAGGAGGCCTGGAAGAAGTATGTGAGTTATGTTGGGAGGCAGGCAGAAGGCAGTGTGAGTGGTTGGGCACTAAGAAGAAGGTGATTACTGCATGGGGAGGCAAAAGCTGTCAATCTTGCCTTCCTCACTATTGCATCAAATTACTGCTCACCAGCTGACCGGAATGCTCCCTTGCCCTTGGGTTTGTGCATCTGCTTGTTCATCTGCCCACCATGATCACCTGTTTTGTAGTCTTATAGGGCTCATATGTAGGGAAATACACTGGTTATCTTTTCCACAGAGAAATTTACTGCATGTGCAAACTGCTGCACAGCACCTCCTCAGCAGTGGCTGCAACCTGTAGCACATAATAAGGAATGGAAATCTTTGCAGTGCAGTAAGCTTATGTTAGTTGATTGATAGTGAGGGCTGTGTGCAGGCTCCTTACCTGGAAAATGGAATGCTTCAGGTATTGCACCTTAGCCGATCAGCAGTACACACTGGGCAACTCCAGCATGTGGAGTAGGGCCATGACTTTCCGTTCTGCAGGAGACCTGTGGTGACGGTGGGGTGTGGGCAGCCTGCTCTCAGGGTGGTGGGAGGACACATGGCTAAATGGAGCCTGAGCAGGGGCGTTAGTGATGTTGCTGAGCAACGAAATGGGAGCTGAGATGGAGAGTCTGTTGGTAAGTCAGATTCACCTGGCTCTCCTCTCATGTAGGCTAGAAATAGATTCAAGTCATGGGAGGACTGCTATTACTACTGGCACAGAACCACAGTACAGCAGATTCCCTGACTAACAATCAGTGGAAACTTACTTTGTGCTACTTTGCAATCCTGGTATTGTCACTTAAACATGGAGTAAATTTTTAAAGTGCAGCTACAGTGCAGGGTGCAGCTTGGTTGCTTGCACAGGACTGACAAAGTTACTTGGGTATAAAACAAAGTTCAACACATTTCACTGTATGGCTGATAGAGCTACAGCTGGAAGGATGAGACAGAGGAGAAAAGTGCCATTAAAAATAAGAGCAAAAAAGCAAGAGCCCTGACAGAAAACTTACTTTTGGAGCAACCTCATTGCGTTCACTCATCATAGATACCATGGTGTACCTAGGAGTCTGCACCTTCTCTGGTGCCTTCCCATGTTTCTCATGCTGGAGATGAGCCAGTTTCAGTTCTGCAGCACTAAAGCTGCAGGTTTGCCATCCTTAGAACAGGTGGTGCACCTTTCTCTGAATGACCAGCAACATGGGCATGCACAAGAAGCAATGCCATGCGTTCATTTCAGGGAGCACCAGCTGTAAGGGCTACATATAGTTTCATAGTGGGATTAAACTGCCTGCTGATAGAAGGATTTGTGTGAAATTGTGCATTCTGCTCTTGTTGGTAGCCTGGATTCAAATCTTTCTCCGGTATGTCCTTTTTTACTTGATCAGGGTTCATTTGTGCAGGATTAGCAATAGTTCTGTCCTGAAAGAGGATTCTTAGCTTAACGTCCCTGAGTGGTGCTGTGTTGTCACCTGCAGGTGGCAATGTATATTTTAGGAGGACTGGAGAGCAGAGGTTTTTTTAAAATTGCTTTCATGAGGAAACTAAGACACAAAAGATACTCTAGTAAACATTAAGATGAGTAACATTACATCACAAACTGGTGAGGATTAGCCGCTGATGATCCACATCTGAACACCAGACAGCATGAAAATAGGGAAAGGTGGTGATTTCAAATCAAGGCTCGAAAAAAGAGCAAGTTACTATTTTCTAGAGTACTGTGTGCCGGTTTTACTGCTATTGATTTTACTGTTTTTGCTGTTTCTCTATCACATAAGAAACAAATGCTTCTTCAGGCATCAAGGTCTATTCTATCTGTGTTTAATTTAGAGCTGTACTGTGATGGTACTGAGTCTTTGTTTTCTGGAAGAGTTTAGGACAAGAAAACAAATAATGGTTATTTTAATACCCTTATAATTTCAGGCTTGTTGCACTGAGTAGAAAGATGCTTCTTCATCTTAGTTTTTCTGAAGTTGTCTGTTGATTGAGTATTTTTGTTTGGTTCGGTTTTTTTTCATAACAGGAGTATGCTGTGAACTGTCATGTTATCACCTGGGAAAGAATCCTCAGCCACTTTGATATATTTGCTTTTGGGCATTTCTGGGGCTGGGCTATGAAGGCTTTGCTGATCCGCAGCTATGGGCTGTGCTGGACTATCAGCATCACCTGGGAGCTCACTGAGGTAGGCCGCCCTTGTACCTTAATTATAAGCAAATGTATGAGATGTGAAGTGTTCTTGTGGGAAGTGTGACTGTTACTAGAAGGATGACACTAGTCCTTGGCATAGATTTACATTTTAAGCCTTACAAACCAGATGCTGAGTAATTGATGGATTTGAATTAGTAGACAACAGCAAGCTGGTTTTTAGATAAGTGATTTATTACTGCTTGAATAGGAGGGAAGTCTAGACCAGCCCATTGGTACCATTCATAATTTATTTTTCTGCTGTTACAGGGATCATTCTACTTTTGCCACTTCAGATATTTCCTGATTTAGAGCAACTGTTCTCCTTTTTACTTTGCAATATCTGTGATCTACTGTCATGATCCCCTTACCTCCCATACAACAGTATTACATGTTGTTATAGTGTATATATAGTCATGCATAATGAAAAAGTGAAATGGAGTTGAGGGATCCCCTCAATGTTAACACCTGAACTTAACTCTTTAAAATCAGTTTCCTGTAAATCTTGCTGTCTTGAGAATGCTAGGCTCATCTGACAAGCATTTATAAATCAGAAACATAGATAAGGATTTATTTCTCTAAAATTAAACTTTGGGGTTTCAAAATATTGCTGCCCTGAGTTCCTCTTCAAAACATGTTTTTGTTCTGTGACGTTGAAGCATATGCTGTTTTCTAAATTATTTTGACATTCCTTAAGATTGGAATTTCACAAGTAACCATCCACAAAAAAAATAATTTTGCTGGTTATTGTACTCATTTTTTTCCCTCTGGAAAGGAATGTATTTGGATTTATTTCACTCTTACTCTTATTGTTCAGTTGATCATCGTGCAATTGTCATCTTCAATTTAACACCACATGAGGTATCTTCCTCTTGTTGAAAGGCAGATTATTGGAACAGACAATGTGTTGGATAAGTTTCAACACATGGATATGTTATCACCAATTAAATGGATTTTTGATTAATTAGATAATTCAAGAGAGTAATTTAAAACCTACAGAAGTTGTCAGGGCAGTTACACAGGGATTTAGCTATGTATCTTGTATTAGTGTTAATGGATTACAGCTGACTCCCCATTCTGAAATGGGAAACTTGGTTCATGCTCCATATTACTGTATTAAAGTCGGGATGCAGGCAAACCTTGATCTCTCCTTCTGAGAAAGCAGCCAGCACCTTAGAGATGGTTTCGCTAACATCCATGCTCTTGGTTTTGCTGCCTTATTTTCTGTAATTTCTCGTGTCTTTGGCTGCATCATTGTAGATTTAGGTTTGTAGTCTATTGCCCCTTTTAGGTTAAATTAATTAAAAACATGAAAAGGAAACTTTAACAGGATAATGAACAACAATGTATTGCTTGGGTCCTGAAGAGAAATTCAACTTTTTTGCAGGTTGAAATTTGTATAGCCTTGTCAAAGTAAAAAAGATGTTTTGATACACTTTTGTAAGAGTTTTCTAAGGAACTGTCATTGCCAATATTAGTCACTGTAACATACTATAAATGGGCCAGTATTCATTCTTGCTGTATACAGAAAACATTCTTCTTGTTCCTTTTCCCATGTCTGAACTTTTCAATATTTTATTTATATATCTGTTAATGAAGATACTTTATTACAAAATTATATCAATAATCTTTCACAGAAACATTCTGTGTGCATTAACTGACAAAAGTTGTACTGTTTCTGTGGAGTTAAGAATATTTAGTTTGCTATGTATTTTGTTAAGTATCTCCTTCAGTTTCCCAAAGGGACTGCTTAACACATGGCTGTCTTGATTTCCAGTCTATAGCTAAACTTTTCTAATATATTTTTTGGGTTGCAGTGATTTTTTTCATAAAACAGAGTGTACAATTATTTTCTTTTAAAGGAGAGGCACTGCATCCATTTCTAGCTCTTGGTAAATTATATCTTGCCTTCACTCTGGCCAGTTGTTCCCCTCAGTCCATCAGTAATGTAAAGTCACCAAATGCATCTGTAAGTAGATTTAATTGCCTTGCTAATGCCTCACAGTGATCTTCAGTTGAGTATTCTGAAAGGAACAAATTGCTTCAGAGGTAAATGATTTGTGCACTTTCCAAGGGAAATCTTGAAGACATGGGATATGTTTTGATATATCCAGGTGATGTCAGTTCTTCAGTTTAATGGGGTTTTTTTTGGTGCCTGTTTTTCAGTATCTTCATCATAAAAGTACCATCATCATTAGTGCTTAGCAGAGATCAAGCAGGAAGGCAGAGTGGAATGTCCTCTTAACTTCTAGAGCCATTCTGGATCAAGCATAGCAGCAAAGCTTGTAGTGTCTGAAATGTTGGTGAACTCTTAATCTTTTAGAGTTACTAAATTTAGATGAAAATAATAAAGGAAAGGTAGAATTTTGAAAAAGAAAAAATATTTAGTCCTGAAAACCAACATGCTTTAGTGCTCACAGGTGTCAGAAATGTATCCATTCTGCTTACTGCATCTTGTTGCTTAGTTTAGAAAACATACTTCTTGAAACTATTTAGCAAAAATAAAACAAAGATTCTCTTCAATTTATTTTTAAAGCACAAACCACCTTATTTCCTCCAAACAATGCAGTAGTTATGCTTGTTTCATGCATTTCTATGAATGTTCTATGTATCATCTTTGAAAGGCCAAAAGCTGCATGATATCTTTGTATACAGCATAACCCCAACAGGAAAAAGTGAGAAGGAATCCTCTGATGTCTTGTATGGCTTTGTCCAAGGCCTTCTGAAGTTAATGGAAGGATATCCGTCAAATTTCAGTGGTTGTGGCTTATGCCATTGAAGTATGCTGTCTACTGAAAAGCTGATTTTTGAATGTGTACTTAAAAAGTGAATTTATATTAATTCTGTGCTGTTCCTCATGTATAATCTCTTTCCTGTGTTCTGTAGCTCTTCTTCATGCACCTTCTGCCTAATTTTGCTGAATGCTGGTGGGATCAAGTCATTTTGGACATCCTACTTTGTAACGGGGGTGGCATCTGGTTGGGCATGGTAGTTTGTCGTTTCTTGGAGATGAGGACCTATCACTGGGCAAGCTTCAAGTAAGTCTAAATTAAAGCTTGATAAACATTATGTTTGATATTATAATATTAAATTAATTTCCTTGGGAAATAGACCACCTTCTTTGCATACGTAAAATACATGTGGTATAGAAATAGCATGCAGTGTCTCTGTGCTAAAAATGCTGTAATTTTATTTTAAATGTTAAATATCAATCTTATAGTAATGGTACTGTACAGCATATATTTGTAAATATGACTGTATATATATAATTTTCTTTTGCAATCTTAACTTGCAAGCATTGATGCCAATGGAAAATATAAAGTAGTAAAGCTGTTTGGATTTTCAGTTTATTTTGTATGTGTAAAACTTTGAGGAAGGCAGGGAGCAAAACAAATTGTAATGGTTTTCTCATTATACATTTTTTAAACTAGATTTGGGCTCACCTTGATGATGTATTAGTGTGGCAATCTGTCAGCACTAGTTGTAATTGCAGAAGAGGCATCAGACTGATTGTACCTGTGTTGTGAATTGCCTTACGCCATTGCTGATCCTCTAAAATGAACAGAGTAATTGCAAAATAAAGAGGCATTTGTTGTGTAAAAGAGCAACAGCTTGTGACCTAGTAAGTGTCAGTTCCTAGCTGTTCAGGTATGGTTTTTTCCATAGTTTTTTACCCCTCTCCTGCCTTCTTCCCAGCCAGTTGGTAGCAAGCATGGTTATCTGCATGTTACCAATGGTATAGATTACATAGGATCAAGTACAATGAATTGCCTTGAGATATGGAAAAGGAGCTCAAATCTTGGCTTACAAATTTGTACCCTATGTGAATTTCTGTACTGATTTCTTTTCTTACAAATTTGTTAATTGCTCTAAGAACAGGTCTTAATTCAGTTTTCCTTCATTTCCATCAGAGTTGATGGCCCTTCTGTTTTTAGAGAGTTCACTGATAGTTGTGGGGTTTTTTTTTTTTTGCATTTAATATAAAGGTGCTGCATAAAATGAGAAGCTTTTGCTTGGGCCCTTTTAATTTCTTTTTCTCTTTTTTTTTTTTTTCATTGAATAAACATAGATCTTAAAGTTTAGAAGATCTTCCCTAACATAAAGTCTCTCTAGCTTAAAGAAATATCAAATCTGAGTCTCTTTTTTTGTTCAGAAGGGACAGAAGTAACATGGTGAAAACTGTCTTCTAGACCTGGTAGTAAGAAGCTCTGAGTTTTTCTTAGATCCCCTGTCCTTTGGATGCTGTTGCTCATCTGAATCAATGTTATCAAAAGCAAGAACCAGTAACATATATGCCAGATGAGCCTCCATTAAAGTCCCCTTTCAAAATGGAATTTAAAAGCTTGCTAGCTTTTAACAGTGCTATCACACCTCTCCAGGAGATCCACATGCATCTAATATCAGAACAGCAGGGGTTATATGTGCAGGAAGTGTAGCATTTTTACACCTGTGGAGCCAGATCCTTATACAAAGAATGAATAGTTAATTTGACAGATTCTTGAAGGATTGATGTCAGTGAGCTCTAGCGCATGAAGTCTTTGGGATAAGACAGTGGGAGCATAGACTAGTAAGAAATAGCCTCTGGATTTTCCAAGGGGGTTGCAGAATTGCAACTCTTATTTCTTTCCTTTGAGAAGAGAATGATAAATATGTTTGATAGTTAGTGACTGAGAATAGAGAAGGGTGAACTTTTATAGCAGAATACGCACCTGAGTGAACTGCTTAGTAGATTTTATTTCTTAATTCACCCTTGTACGTAGTTGTGTGTGTGAAGATCTCTGCTGTTCATTGTAAAAGTGTGATTGTTCTGAAACATCAGTAAAAAGGCTGTTGCTTTCTTTTTTCCTTGCATATTCCTTGTACTTACTGCTGCCATTCTTTTTTTCTAGGGACATTCACACAACCACAGGGAAAATCAAAAGAGCTGTATTACAGTTCACTCCAGCCAGCTGGACCTATGTCCGCTGGTTTGACCCAAAGTCTTCATTTCAGAGGGTGGCTGGAATCTACCTTTTCATGATCATTTGGCAGGTAAGAAATAAATTCTGTGAAATCAAAGCTGCCATCAGCTCAGTTATTTGTTGACTGTGTTAGACTAGAAGATACTCTAATGCAATGTATGTCTGTCATTGAAATGCACAGTTAAAGGAATTGATAATACAGAATTGGTCAGGATATTGTTCATGGGAGTTATGTGATAGTTCACAAGAGTAATTACAGAATCTGTGGAAGAACCCAAATGTTACGGATTGCTGTACAAGCCATCACATCGCTCTTTGCAATTGATACAGATTTTAAAACTGCTGGACAGTGGGGGCTTAGGATTCTTAATTTATTTTGATTTTGTTGTGTGGATGCGTGGGGGATTTTTTGGTTGTTTGTTTTGTTTCAGTTTTTTTCGTTTTGGTTGGGTTTTTTCCTTTACCCATTGACTGATGAATGGATCAGTGGTACTCAGAATACTGGCCTTGATCCAGCAAGACTCTATAATATGTCCCAACTGCTTTGGTACTTCATCATGAAAATAAAACTAAAATGTTTTGGGTGGGGTTTTTTTTGTTTTGTTTTTGGTTTTATTTTTATTTTCTTAATTTAGTTTTTAAAAGGAGAACCAGAAATGTTTGATATACTTTTTTTTCTACTTCTCTCCCAGAATTGCCTTGGTCATTAATACCTGATTGAGGATATGAAAGTTATCAGAAGACCTCTGCAGTCTGAATGAGTGTCTGGTCCCTTAATGTGTTTCTGGAAAGACAGCAAATACTTTCATAGAGATATCTAAAGGAGAATTCATTGTTTTACTAGTGTATTCCTTGCTTGTTCTAGAGCAAGAATCTTAGACTCTAAGTGTTCAATCTAACGAGCAGGGCTATAGCAGAGGATAAATAGATTTCCTTCCATGTTTTAGTTTCCATGTTAATCTTCGCACATTTTCTGTACTAATTCATTAGGAGTTGTAGAAGTTGAACACTATTAACTAGCTTTTTATTTTTCCTAGCTGACTGAGTTGAACACATTCTTTTTGAAACATATCTTTGTGTTCCAAGCAAGCCACCCTTTAAGCTGGGGGAGAATTCTCTTCGTAGGAATCATTACAGCACCCACTGTAAGGTAATTTTTTTGCTGCAGTGTTTTTACTTTGGTTTAAAGTAGCTTAACTTCTAGCAGCCAAGAAGTGCGTATAATTTGTGAGTAAGTATGGCACATTTCAAGAAATGTATGCTTTTGTCACCATGAAAAGCAAAACAATCATCATTTTTCAATAAAATGTATTTTCTGACAAGTAAACTAATGAGGTTGTTTATGTATATAAACAACTCTGTTGCCATAGGGATACAGAAACAATCTGTTACATCTTCTGTTTTATAGCATCTCCCTATTTTGTATGTATCCTTGGGGACTGCATGTGAAATTATCCAAGTTAATGAGTCAGGTGCTCACAAAAGTGTAGATGAGGAAAAATAGAGCTGTTGTTTTTTCTAACAGCTCCTTATTGTGTCTGCCTACAGGAAATATTAGCACGTTATAAGAAAAGAGAGGAGCAGCATATTGTAAGAACAGAACAGTATATATACAGCATTAACAGCTGTATAAAGACATTAATCTGCTTTTTGTCATGCATGTGATTTCACATTGTTAGCAGAGTACCTTAATTTTCTTTTTTTTTCCCCGTGATATAGTTGGAGCTAGACAGAATGCACACAGATCTGAATTAGAGACAGAGAATCAAGTTAAACATTCTATAAGCTCTTACACAGGTGCACTTTTAAGGGTTTTTTAATGGCATTTGCACACCTATGGACGTCTTTATTCTTTAGCACTTCTTTTGTTGTTGGAATAATAACACCTGTCTTCCCAATCTGTCAGGGGAAATTAGAGACTGAGAAAAAGAACTTTCGTTCAATTTCTTTGGAATTCCCCTCTCTGAATTCTTGAGCATAAAGAACAGAGCAGAATGGTCTCCAGACTGTTTTCAAAATAGTGAGAAATTCTACTTTCTTGAGAGGAAAATATGCTGGTGGTTAGACTACTCAAACAGTATGTGGAATAGTCATATTCAGTTTATTTCAAGACTCAAACGCACATATTTCAAGAAAATGCTATTGTTAATAAATTAAAGACAAACTGTGGAGAAGGTGAGGGATTCTCTAATTTTTTGGAAGCTGTTGCACTTAGTCTGTAAGAATTGGAGATTCAGTGGGAAGGCAGGAGACATATTTGTTGCTTTGTTATCCTACTAGTTTGGGGATTTTCCCAGTCCTTGGTCTCAGGGCTGTTTTCTGTGTTCTTTCAAGCTATTTGATCTATGTGATAATCTGTCCTACTAGAATTGCAGCCATCTGGTAGACATCCAGAATGATTGCATGTGAATTAACCATCAGCACTTAATTTTCAGTATGGATACATCCATAACATAAAGTTAGTTTCTAAATATAATAACTCTGTGGACTTTCAGCTTCAGTGAAGTGTTTTCTTGCTTCCCTTCTCAGGCAATACTATGCATACCTCACAGATACACAGTGCAAGAGGGTGGGAACTCAGTGCTGGGTGTTCGGGTAAGTGTTCTTGCTGCATTCTTGGGCAAGTGCTAAGTATGGGTCCAGCACAGAAATAGGCTTTCCATGAAGCTAGTCCTTGTCTTATGTTGGTTTTGAAAGTTCAGAGGAAAGGAAAACTCTGAATTTGAAAGTAGACATGGGAAGTGATGGAAGAGTAAGGAGAACAGAAGGAAGAACTAGAAACTGCTGAATAAAGCTAGGGGCTCCTTCAAAGTAGTGTTGGCCTACCCATATTTACAGTCAGATGAGGATAAAGCTTTTACCTCTACAGCATGTTGTAAGAGTAATGTGCCCCGGGCTGTCAAGGTGAGCATTACTGCTGTTAGCAGAATCACAACAGAAGACAGTGAAACAAACCAGAGTCATCACTGTTTCTATGGAATGGTGCTATGAGCAATGGTTACCTCTGCTACAATCTCTTTGTCTCTTGAAGGAGACCTTTAAACGAACAGTTTGCATGTTTACTTCTGGTGATAACTTCCTTCTCTAGAAGGTTTGACTAAACATACTGTTCTGGAAACCTGAAGCATATTTTTAACAATGCTACTGTAGCATTGTAGAAGCTTCTTGTAAACAAGCAGCATAGTAGTGTCCCTTTTGATTTAGGACTTGGAAAAATCCTAAATCATGTTTTAAAGAAAAAAGAGACTATTCAGGAAGGTAATTTCTGATGAGAATGATTTTAATTTAAAAGAGCCGTTTCATCTCTCTGTCAATAAAAGTGTATATCTTATTTTGAGAATAGTCTGAACGATTTTTGTGTTTTATAGAAGAGTCTATTACTGTTTTAAATTGGAATAGCATTTCAATGAGTCATAAAATACTGAGATGTAATTTAGAGACAGTGCTATGGTAAACTTACTTCCCCTTTACTATTAGTCTTAGGGATGTTAGAATTTTAGGAACGTTGCTGGGCTGGATGGCATGTTTCCACGTGCACTACAGTACTCTAAAAAGTTCCCCTTGCTCAACATTTAATTGAGTTTGTAGCACAACTTGCTGCATGTCTCCTTGGGTTTGGCTGGCCTTAAATATTCGCCTCTCTCACTGACTTTGCACCTTCCTTCTTCGTTGATGGTTGGACTGGATGATCTTAAAGGTCTCTTCCAACTTTGATGATTCTATGATTCGTGGATGGATGTATTACTGTTTTCAACTCATGATCATAACATCCAATGGACATAGAAAAGGTAGTAATTCTGTTCTTGTTTAGCTTTAGGACTTTAACTGATTAATCACACAGTAATATGACTACTTAATTTACCATTAGAATCCAAAAACTTTCTCTGTTTGTGTATGAATATCTTAGCAGTTACTGATCAACTGTGTTAATACTTTGCAGATATGCATTTGACTACAGATGGTACTGAAATAAATATTCTAATTATTTAGGAATTGAGATGTTTTTATGGGAAAGGACATTTTCTCAACTATATATGGTAATTTTAGAGTCTTACAGAAGACACATTTTAAACAGTTTTATAATCTCAGGGGAAGAATTTTGAAGTTCTGCATTAAAAAGAAAGATGAACTTCTATGTCATCCAAAGGAAAGAATGTAAACATGGTCTCTTGTAAACTGAAGGGAGGTACGATGCTAAATATTTGCTGTCTGGGTCTGAAAAATTGTTAAGGATTCGAGAAACTATCATACTCAGTTCACAGCTCTCACTGAATGTATTAATGTCATATGGGTCAATAAACAGATGCCCAAATATGTCTGTATGATTACATTAGAACACAATAGAATATTCATCCTCAGTCTGATCTAATAGTGGGAAATGTGTGTGGAATAAGTATTCTCCTTGATACTGCTTACTTGTGTAATCTGTTAGAAAAAACATTGAGTTCCTCTTGTTTGCTGAAAAAAATTTCCAGTAATATAACTATCTAGAAAACAATATCTGAAGAAATTAAATCAAGGATATAGAATATTCATATCTGTGGTGACCAAAACACACTTCTAAAGGCACAAATTGAATTTTTAACAGCCTAACCATGGCAATAATTAAAAGTAGTGCCTTTTGTTAGTACAAAACTGTTTCTTTTCAACTTGAAATATACTAAATCATCACTCTCAATAAATGATATAAGGCTTGAAGAAGGCCAGTGCAACAGCCCTGCTGGAATTTCATCATTTTCACTGAGATTAAACCTTTCAAAAAGGAATATCTGTTAAAATGTTAAAAGACCATTTTGATTGAATAAAAACTTACTGTCTTTAGTTCTAATGAATATTCTCATCACCCTTCAGTAGGACACAACACCTTTCACTGTTAGCATTCTTCTGTCTTTTGATTTACCAGTTTATAAACTGTAATAGCTGTCCTATTGCACAATGTGCTTAAGCCAAGTATTCTTGACAGGAATATCAGAAAGAATGCATAAATGCAGGGCAAACAACTGTATCCTTTTTTGAGTTATTATTGAAAACATATACAATATATATATAAATTAATATATATAAATATATATAAATAAACATATACAACATATATAAACAGTTTGTTTATACCTTTGAGTATATCGCAGCCCCATTTTTGTTTCCCTCGTTCCACACCATTTTTCTGATGGTGGTTTTTCTGTTCCCTCTGCTGTAGTATGGTTTAATGATTTTTTTACTCTGCAGCTGAATCAGTAAGAATAATATAAAACCAAGAAAGAAAAATAGTTGTTGACCCAGCAGAGTGACACTGCTCTCAATTTTTTACTAATATGCACCTCATTAATGTTTAGTATTAGTCATTTGGGTGTTACTTCCACACTGGTAAGTTTTGTTCCCCCTCATCATGCTGCAAGTCACCTTAGATAGTACAGAGAAAGCTGTCATTCTTCACCAGGACTATCTCTGGAATACCAGTGGTTTACTCAAGCACTCGTCTTTCCTCCTTGTTTCAAGGGGGCAAACCTTCTCTGACCCATAGTGCCATTTTTGGGAACTCCCTGGTTTTGGAGAGTACTGGTAGGGAATGTGTCCTGGAGTGTCAAGCTTGGGAGACTGGAATACTTGACCTGATGTTAAGTGTGCCTGCACATATGTGAGGAGGAGTTTTCATGTGTTGCTTGACTGTAAAGTCTCTATTGAACAAGTTAAGTATTAAACTTCTATAAATTTAGTAATGTTTTTCATGATTTGCTTCAGAATGAGGCAAATCAGTTTTTCAAAACACTTGTGCTGCACCAGTCTATGTTTCTACACTCGTATTAGTTAAACATATGTAATTTTGTATTCAGAGCCTGTACAAACTGAATATATTTCCGTGGCAGGTAATGGAAGCTTTGGATTCATAACCCCTTGTTCCACACCAAGTGGTGGACAAGCCTTCATAGCTTTGAACCTGAAAAGATCTAAACGTCTGGTGGCAGGGAGGGAGATGGAGATACTTTTTTGATTCTTTTAATGTCTGAGAGGAAAGTAAAAACTGAATTTCTTTTTCTCTTCCATTTCTCCTCAAATTCTCTGAGTTTACAGATAGCATAGCAAATGCATGAATTCTTAAAGAATTTGAAATGCGGTTTCATGTGAATTTTCTCATCAAAATCCATGTGAAGCAAGCAAAGTATGCAATTTAGAATTGTAGTAAATTTGCTTCCAGTAGAGAAATACACAAACCACAGTTCTAGTTCATCCAACAGGGAAGTCTGTTGGATGTTCAGCATGGAAAAGAAATTTATATCTGGTGAGAGCTGAAGCACAGTGGTAGGTACAAACAAAAATTCTCTGCTATTGGCACACACTCCTGCTTGTTCCCTGGAGCCCCGTGGAACAGTGAACTACTACTTTTTGTGTGCTGTTTATGCTGAAAATAGTATAGAAAGAAAAATAAATTTCTCAAAGAATTTCAGTTAATGGTGGTGTCAGGGAGATATGTGCTCACTAGAGGGTGGTGCTTGTTTAGAGCTGACAGTCTGGGGTCTGGGTTGTGATCATGTGAGTTAAATCCTTAGCATTTGTAACCATTCTCCTCCCCCCCCCGCCCCGCTTTCATTTACCCACAGGGCTATTGCTTTCCTCGAAGCTATTGTGTGCATAAAGTTTGGACAAGATCTTTTTTCCAAAACACAAATACTGTATGTTGTGTTTTGGCTTCTCTGTGTGGTAAGTGAGATTTCTCATGTGAAACATAAAGCATGACAAAAGCATTGAAAGCATCTAAACAGCCTCCTCTGGCACACTGGCAGCAGGGGATCATTGTGGGGAAGTGCTGGTAAAGAGCTTTGTACACTTCCTAGGAAAAGCAAAAGCTTAGAGCTCACTTTGAAGGGACTAGAATAACTTATTTTCTTATTTCTTGACATAGCAGAGTATAGCAACTTTACCAGTGCTTAACAATGAAACAAACACTAGTTATAGGGTACTTTATCCTAACGAGAAAAGGTGTAGTGTAGGTTCAGTTGAGTCTGACTTTGGTGGTACTTGCTGTAGTGCTTCCTGGAAGTGAACAGGAGTTAATGGATAGTGTTAATAAGTAGTGTATGGTGTGTCACACTGAAGTCTTACAACTACATAAACAACCCTGCTCTATCAGGCAAATCATTCTCACTCAGCCTGTAACTTTTCTGCTTCAGTGTGATTACTGCAAATGCAGCATGAAATGCCCATTTTATAACAGTAAATGGATGTCTTGCCAGACTTGTAACTCTGATGCCAAACACATTTTTCATGGTCAGTGGAAAATAATGGGCTGACAGATAAATACTTCTCCCTTCTAGTTGGGAACACAGTTTGAACAGGTAATGGGGAATCAGGATTTATTGTTCTCTTATTTAGCATGATGATTTTATTCCTGAAACTGCAGAAGAGAGAAGTATTGAATTGCTCTCTGGATCAGAGCACCACAAAAACAAACATGTAGCCTAGCTTGAAGCATGGGGCAGGGAGAAGAAGAATTTTCTCCCAGACTGGTTGTTCTTGATAATATAAGTACAAGTGCCTACTGACTGCCTTTGTATGATGACTGTACAGGGTGTGGACAGAAATCATGCTGGCAGTGTTTTCTGTGGGTGATATGTATGTATTTTCATGCTCCCATTGAGAATTGGTCATCATACCCCATGCTGGCAGAATCTATGTGTACCTTGAAGTTGAAGCATGCGAGCTCATCCTGACAAAAGATGCAAGGAGAAACAGACCATGAAAGTCTGAATGTGGAATCTCCAGGGACTCTGAGACCTTGAACCAGCAAGGAATTTTGAAAAGGTTTTACAGATTATTTTTTCTTTTTCTCCCTTGTTTAGGCCTTTACGACTTTCCTTTGTTTATACGGTATGGTTTGGTACGCAGAGTACTACGGCCACCGAGAAAAGGTACTTAAATAAAAGAAAACTGGTTTTGTTTAATAACAGAATTAAAACTGCAAAGCACTTAGATACTAGAATTCTTTACCAGAGCTAGCATAAATGGGGATGAGGGGGGAATGGTCCAGAGCCTAACTGAAGTCAATAGAAAGAACTCCGAATTCAGTAGGGCCTTGGACAGATCCCAAATTACACTGTAGTTTCTAAAGAATGCTGTCCTCTTAGTTACTCAAAATGAGGCTGTAATTTTAGCAAAGCGTTCAAGGATGAATGGTTAGCTAATGTTCCCATTGTACAGGTGGAATGCTAGGGGAATATTAAGAATACTTGGTTACACAACAGATCACATGGCAAGTGGTGAGTTCTTGTATTGTCTATGTTGTACCTTCTAACTAGGAAGGGAAAAGTCTTAAATACTGTCTGAATCCTTTATGAGGACTTCTGCCACTGTTTAAGTTTTCAGGTCCAATACTGATCACAAGAACCAGCAACATCCCAATTACACGTGTCCTTGTTTTTGCAGACCTTGTCAGAAAGTGAAGACAGTCCATACGGTCCAGATGGCTCCTGGCTTCACTCTAAATTCATCGGAGGTATTGGCACTTTCATAGCTATATTCTTGAAATGGTAATATCAAGGCTTGGCACTAGAAAATGAGATTTGAGAAACTTACCTAGCAAACAACTGGATTTATTTTAATATCCAAGCAGGAGCTATGTGACTAAATCGTCTGCAAAACTATTTTGCTTTACTGCCTTTTTTAATTCTACCTCTTGGAAAAGTAGTTATTTTTTAATGAATCAACTGAATTTTTCTGCTGTTACTTCAGGCCATTCTTGGAGATTTTGGGCATTCTGCATTTTGTAACTGTTGTGGACAGTTTTTCTCTCTGACCATTTTATGTTTGATTTGAAACATATGAATGTGAATTGTACTTTTATTTCTGCTTCTTAAGAAACAGTCAAGAATGTGCCCCAGAGCTTGTGTTCTTACTGACACTTGCCTGGTCAGTGCAATGCTGATGGTCATAAACAGCTTTCTCTGTACTAAGCAAAGGCAGCCTCCTTCTGACTTCCTTTCCCTATGCTAGAGGTCAGTTAAGTTATCTGCTCCTCCATTGGGTCTTTAGTGTGGTCTTGCTTATAGAACAAATACCAGGATTCATACCTGGAAGTTATCTCTGTCAGAGTTTATGCTCCAAGTATTTGTATCATTAAAAATATTTTTTATTTATCATATGCTTGAAAAGCACATGCAGCAGAGCTTCTTTATGTTTCATACATGATTTTTCTGGATGTTTTCTCAGTTTAGTAAATGCATTGACTTTTATGTTTTGGAGAAAAATCACTTGCACTCAAAGTGTTTTTCCAGTTTATGTATGCTGGAGAAATCTGGCCAAGCAAGTCTTTCTCTGATGCCTTGTTACTTCATTAATTACACACTTCAGCCGCTTTCACATTTTGTCCTTGAATTCTTCTTTTGATCCCCACTGTCTCCTTCTGTTTTCTCAGTGTCAATCATGGCCTGTCATGTGAAAAACTGAAATCTAGAAATGCACACTTGCAAGGATCTGTGACCTTGCTTACACAATTCTTAATTTCTAATAGTAGTACCTGCCACTAAGAAAAATGTGGAGGTTTAATTATTGATGTGATTTAAAATGGAATATGTTTCACCACTACATTCTGCTATAGCAAACTTCTGTTTTTTGGTTTTTTTTTGGAGGAGGAGGACGAATTTTACAGGAGTCTTAAGAAGTGCTTTTTTAAAAAGAAATGTAGGCCACTAGATGGAGCACGAGTATCAACCAGTTTGTATTAGCCTGAAATAATCCATACTGTAAGCACTGTAGCTCTCGAAAGCCTTACTGTCTTTCAGACAAGAGCTTGACAATGTCAACTACATATATATAATAAAAAAAAATATTTATTTCTCAGCAGATGCTGACAATAGTCCACCAAAACACTCAGTCAACAGTGAAAGCCATTCATCTAGAAGGAGGAATCGGCACTCCAAGTCCAAAGTATCAAACGGAATTGGCAAGAAGTAAGAATGGTCTCTAAAGACATCCTACAGTGTGACCAGAGGTGATGAAGATGATACCTGGCTCTGAAGTGCCAAATGGAAGATTGATTTCTAAATTCAAAAGTTTAAAAAAGGGGGTGTTGAAGAAAACGATGATAAAGATGGAACTACCAGTGTAATGCAGATAATTGCCTGCTGACACTTGCCATTCACTGATGTAAATCTAGTTTCTTCAGCATGTGGCACCAAAAGCTCATGAAGGGTATGCTGGAAAAAAAAAGTGCTTTTTTCATAGTAGGTACACCCTGCTTTGTGTTCAGGTGTTGCAAGTGCATTTTTGATATCTTGGTTGAGGACTTAAACACAAAGGTTAGTAGACTGATGATAGACAGTTGGCATAGTTGGTTGGATTTCTGTTTGTTTGTTTTGGTTTACTGTATTTTTCTTGTTTTCTACAAGAGTATGCAAACCTTTGACTAAAACCAACTCTGCCCTTGTTTCTCAGTCTCACAAAAAATTTTCCCATACAACAGTTAGTAAAAGCAGTTACTTGTTCCATATAACAATCAGTAAAAATTTCATACCACTTGCTTTTGCTTAAAGGCTCTTTAGACCTGGTGTCAGCGTTTTATCAGCAAGGAAATGGGTCCAGGTTTCTTGTAAAGCATGTCAAATTGATCTTCAAACGCAGGTTTTTTTGTTCTGTACTGTCCTTCTGGTTGATGGATGCACATTCAATTTCTTTGGAGTTTTTAAAATACATATATAAAAACCTGATCCATGGTAGAGAGCCATGCCTCCTGTCCTCAGAGATAGATGTCATTTCATTGTTTTTCCTCCTTTATTGCAGTGTGTTTTGCATTTTCAAGTGTAAATGTGTCATTTTTTTCAGCTGTGCCACATTGTGTACAATGTTCCTTTCCACTCCCTCCTAATTTGCCTCCATCTCAGCTGGAACCAGAAATGCCATTGTTTTCAGACTGATATCAGAAACTGCTCTGAAGGCTCAGATGTCCTGCTGAGCTTGGTGATAAGGCAGTTTTTCGCCAAAGCTGAGTTGCTTACTATCTCCATGATTATTTGTGAAGACCTGCTGTAGTCTTTGGTGTCTGAGAGGCAGCATGATGTTACTGTGATATACCCCATTGCTTTGGTATTTCCTATCATGCATCAGATATCCAGCAGCAGAGTTGTTCTTTCTTGCAGGTTTGTTTTTTTTATTTCTGGGTGGTGATGTGAGGTTTACTTTTTGTCTGGGTGTTGTTTTGTTCCTTTTTTTTTTTTAAATGTATGAATTCTGACATCTAGCAGTGTATAAATCTCCAGCAGTGAATGTAATTATTAAGTCAAGAGGTAAACGATCATGAGCAATCTGTTCCTGTATTAAATTATCCAAATGTTTTTGTGCCAATTAAATTTTGGGATTCAGGGGGTTCGGAGGGGTAGATAGCTTAAGCCAGGATACGTAATACCCATTAGTTAATTAGTCTTTATGAGAAAATGGGATTTCCCTTTTCTTTGAATAATATTACTGTGATTTGCCACAGGCTAAGTACTATAAAAAAAGATGCAGCAGAGACTTTATACAAAGTGTATGATACTGTAAATAGAAAAAAGTATCCTGTGTAATCCATCAAATCCTGTGCCATAGATTATCAATGTTTTCAATGCACTTAAGTGTTGCTGCTGAGCTCCTCAGAGGCCTTTCACTTCCCACCCTGCTCTGCAATCAAACTCAAGTGTACAACTTGAAAAGTAACATAGTAGAAGCTGCTATATCATCATTGCTACAGTGACATTAAATGTTACATGAGAAAAATGTAAGGAAGATTTTCAGGCTCTCTTACAACTACTTGGTTTTCATTCATGCTATGGCAATTCCATATATTGCCTTTCTATTTGTAATGTACTACATATCTATGAATGTATTTGTAGATTTCTTTGGATACTGAGACTTGTTATCTTTTTATTTCCTTGGCTAATAACTCAGTCTGTGTAAGACTGAAGAATGACATTGTAAATTTTTATTGATTCAATACCAAAGCAAAAGATTTGAAGTCTAGTGGTTTAGATATTTTAAGTACTGTGGTTTTCAAAGGTGAGAGCCTGTTTTGTACATGCATGGTGTGTACACACCAACTATGTATACAAAGCTTACATGTGTAAGCAGATGCTGAAGTACAATATCTACTTGCCTGTGGGGACAAACCTATTTTGTAAATGCAGACCTGGTGCTCACACTGCTGAACTGCACCCTAAAAATATTGGAAAGGCCAATATGTAGTGTCATCTTGTTGGAGGCTGACTTCTGTATACTATTATAACAGCTTGACCTTGGAGAAATGTTGTTTGACAACATCTTTAAAGATATTGCCAATGAAGTCTTTTTACTTCATGTTTTTTATGTTTAGTTGGGTTTTTTGTTGTTGTGTCGTTGTTGGGGGGTTTTTTTGGTTGGTTGGTTGTTTTTTGGTTTTTTTTCCTGTTGTTTTGTTGTTACTTTAATAGAAGGATGGCTTGGGAGAGGTGAAACTTAAACTGTACAAGTGCTGCTTGGAAAATGGCACTTTGTCTCCTCTATCAGCAGTTCTGGCTAGAATTCACGTGTTCTCACAAGTCCTCCACTGACTACCAACTGTATTTTCAGCCCATCATTTTGGATGTGAGCTTTGCACTGGAAGGCATTAGAAAGGTGCTTTTGATCACTGCTGTAAAATTAGTGATCTCAGTTTTATCAATTACTGTGCTATTGCTGAATTCTCTGTGTGTAACACCTATAATGACAAATCACTGAGCTGTGCATCCATGTATGAGTTCTGCTGCTTGAGCAGTATTTTGTAACAGTCATGGATGTGCTGTCCTGTTTTCAACTACTTGCTCTGTCTCAGCCTCTCATTCCTACTTTCCTGCTTCTGATGTTCTTTCCTTTCTCTGTCCTCTAGTGATCTCCCCTGCTGCTGTGGAGAGATCTGAATTGGCCCTCCAGAGGCTGACCATCAATTGTATCAGTCATTGAAGGGAGGCTAATTCGAGGCAGGGTGCTATAAGCAGATGGTAGTGGCAAGAAATTTAAGCAGTGGATTAAATAAAAATGGAAAGTTCTAAAATGCAGGTATACAATGAACCAGAGCTAGCCTTGAGTACTGAATTTCAGTTTTAAAGTTGGTGCATAGCTCATACACTGCATCTAATTAAATATTTGGAGTGTGATTTCAACCAGTTCTTTTGTTACTCTTCTGTGAAGATCATAATTTCATGTTCCAGCTGTTAAAACTTTAATGTTTTTTACTTTGTTATCACAAGAGGACACAGATGTTGCAACACATTTAATAGTTTTTGAATAGGGTTGCTCTGTATTGATTGCAAAGTATTGTATTTTGCAATGATTGAGTAAATCAACCCATGTCACCAATATGTGTGTTCGTCTGTACCTGAAAGGCATAGGAAATGGTTACATACTGCCTTTAGAAACTATTATGTTTTATTCTAAGTGATTGCATTCTCACAAATGCAGTGGTTCCTGAACAGCCTACAGTGCACTCTTAAGGTTTTGCTGTAATTTATTATTTCAGAGCAGCAGATTTGATAATATGAACTGTTACATTACCCATTCTGCAGTTCTTCTAGTATGCAGTATAAGTTCTTAATTATTCTTTCTGAATTTGTTTTACTATTGGATGGGAGAGCTGATTTGCAAGATGGTTTCATGGCAGACCTTCAAAGAAGAAATGAGATCTCCTGTAGAAGACCTGGAAGACAGACTAGTGCAAGTAAACTTTTGCCAGTATAACGGTGTTATTGAGTCTCAGAAACACTTTGCTTTGGTTTTTACTGATAACACAGTTTCCACAAGAGCAGCTTCCAGGTTTTTTAATACCTAAAACCTATTGTCAATTGCTTCCCTGCTATTGGCACTAGCCTGATGTCTAGTATGTAAATCAGCATAGCTTTTCCTTTCTTCCTCAGTTCCTTCTCTATACCAGCGTTGAATACTGGGACTTTCTGCCTTGCTAGGAAAGGCTTTTCTTCAACATGTTTTACCTTTTTGAATACTGATTTATAGAGAGCCCTTAAATTTTGAGGTTGTAAAATTAGGAATAACCAGGACTTAAGCTTGTTCATTCTCTAGGAAAAACAGCTAAGAGGCAAGTGTTCACCTTGTAAATCTCTTCTGAAGGGTGGGAAAATACTGATTAAACAATTTGTAAGAGCCACCCCTCTCACAAAACACTGCTTACTACATTGAATCATAGAATATACTGAGTTGGAGGGGACCCATCAGGATCATTGAGTCCAACTCCTGCCTTGCTCAGGACACCCTAAGAGTCACACCATGTGCCTGAGAGTATTGTCCAAACACTTCTTGAACTCTGACAGGCTTAATGCAGTGACCACTTCCCTGGGGAGCCTGTTCCAGTGCCCGACCACCTTCTGGGTGAAGAACCTTTTCCTGATAGCCAACCTAAACCTCCTCTGACTCAGCTTCATGCCATTTCCTCCAGTCCTCTCACTAGTCACGAGAGTGAAGAGATCAGTACCTGCCCCTCTCCTTCCACTTGAAAAATGTGCTCGTTTGTAAGCACTGCGCTCTTCAATGTTTGAAGGATCAATATTTTGTGTCTTGGTAGTTGCTGTTGTGGGTGGAGCTGTAGTCAGAGGTGTCAGGATAGGGTCAAATGGGCCAGATGGCTTCATTTCTGCTCAGTTGCCCTGTAACACAACTTGCATGCCATTTAGATCATGTGATTTGGCACAGGCTGGAAGCTAGAGCCAAAAGCTGGTGTCACAGTGATTGAAATAGGTATTGATATCTATGCCTGCTTTGGTAGCTGAGTGCTAACACTCAGCTACATCCTATTAACATATACATGGGCCTAAGAACTCTCCTGTGCCACTGTGTTCCCACTGGTATATGCTGGAGCTCTATAAGGACTACACATGTACGTTTAACCAGAGGTTTCTGAGCTGATACTATGCCTTGTATGCTCAAAATACCTGTTGCAGTACTCTAGCTCCCTCTCCCTGCAGGTCTGATCTGCCTTCTTATCTGCACCACAGAGTTGTGTTCTCCGGAGTCCTGTCAGGGCCTGGTCCTGATTCAGCGAATTAAGGTAGTTGCCTTAAGGTGCAGTTTCCCAGTTGGGTGGAAATGTGTTTTGAACAAACACCCTACCTGATTACTCACTTTGCATTTGCTTTTGAATGGCTGGTGAAGAGTTGGGGATGTACATTGTTTCTTAAAGAAAGTGGGACTTAAAAACCACAAGCTCTTCATAAACTGGGCTGAAAAGCACAAGAACAAGCAGACTCCTGGCTTATGCCCAACAAGGTACATGGTCTGTTACATTTATGCTTCTCACACATCTATCAGTGCTGTGTGTCTGTGGCTGCAGATGCACCTCAGGGGCCTTCCCCTGTGCTGGTTTCACGTGTACGAGCCCCTTCTGAAGCTGATAGTCAAGCTCTGCTGCTCCCAGCTTTTTTTTTGGTGTGATACACCTTTCAGACTTAGCACATCTGGAACAAGAGGGCTTAGCACTGACAGTGTGAGCTTGCTCATATTTTATATGGTACCAATCAAGCCAGTAACCTGCCTGTATGTGAGAGTTCTATGCATAAATCATGAGGCTGGCTCTAGAAATCCATCTTGGGTCTAGAGAAAGTACTTTTAATTTTAGGGGGTTTTTGTTGCTTCTGGGTGATTCTAGATGTGCTCTTGCTCTTGGAAATATACAGTTTACTTTATATGTGCAGAACATCATGAAGAGCAAATCCTGCACAGGTCTTCTGTAGTGTATTTTTCACCTCTCTGTTCACTTTGGACTGCTGCTCAGCAAAATTGATCAAGTTCTCTCATACTCAGCTATGACTTGGACTCATTTTTAATCTCAAGAAAATTTGGAAACTTTGGGTACTAATTTTTATTTTCAGCTCCTTCCTATGTCTTTAACCTGGACTGTATCTTCTTGTGTTTGCATCATCTCTCAATGAAAGACCAGAATTGGTTTCTCATCCTTGGACTTTGTTTCTCTCACAAAGGAGCAGTCCTGCCCTCAACAGTCTAAATTATGTTATGGTAGGACCAAGTGAGTTTTTACTTACATGCAGAAAAAAAGGAAAGTGTGGGAAAGAATGCAAATTGTAAACATTGAATTCCCATAATCAGCAACAATATAAGTGCCAGACTATACTAAAGATACACATGGGTTTAATTTTCGTCTTTTTAGAGGATCTCAGTTTGCTGATGATCACAAAATAACTGGATGGCTTATTTAATATTTTTAGAGTAGGGGAATTTACAACAGCAGCATTCCTATGGCTGTGGTCCAAAGTATGTTCTACAACTGCTGTGCCCTCCAGTATTTCAGTGATTCTTTCTTAAAAAAAATACATAAAGTACTCATGTGTGTTTATATATATATAAAAATCTACTAGATGAACTTTCTCATCGAAATGCTCAGCACCTGATGAGCGCTGTGACAATGACTACTGTTTGTGTGGACATTTGGAAGCATCCAGGTCTGCCTGTACCCCTGTAAGGTCCAGAATGAGTAGGCATTAATCTCAGTTGCAGCCCCTAGGTGATGCTGTAACACAAACCCAACAGAGAACGTGACCTGGATTTTCAAATATTGCTTCTAATTTTGGGCTACTGGCTTTAGCCATCCTGGCTCAGTTTTACAGATTTCATAACTCCTGTTGACTTTAATTACATGTACTGTATGCACAGGCCTGTAAAGTGCCCTTGTTGTCAAGCTTGCTACAGAACAACCAAAGCAAAATAAAATCAGATTAGTAGCTTTGAGATTTAATTAGTTAAATGATAGCTCTAGTCTTTGGAGAGCAAGGGCAAGAAACTTCTATTTTGGTTTCCACCACACATGGATTACCAATTTGTTGTCTGAGGACCTTCCCCATTTGAAGGGAGCACTACTGTCTCCAGAGGACATTCACAATGAAGCTCTGGGCAGGGTGGTTCTGGCTTTCCTCCTATTCCCACTGCCATTTGTATAGGACATTGGGGTGGGACAAGCTGACTGCTGTTTGAAAGGGTGGTTTGGTTGTTGATCCCAGGAACTCAGCTGGACCAGGGCACAATCTCCAGCACTGCCCATTTGCTTGAGTTTCTAGCTGTAGCCATGAGGTTGTGAGTTTTATTTGTTTGCTCAGATGAGTCAGTCTCTTATCACCACCGATGTCTTTGGGACTGTATGTAGATTGTTACTGCTTCATATCTTTGTGTGGCTGAGAGTTTTGAATGGCTCAGAGTATTTATGAGCAAGCATTCAGAACTTCATACCACCTGCAAAGAATTCCCATTTTTCCATTAAGTGCCGCTAAGCATTTTTTCTAAAGATTTGGAAAATTCTGCTAGTCACAAACCTCAACAGGGAACCCAACCTGTGCCAATTACTGTGACTTCTGTCTATTAACACTAGCATGTAACTATTGGCTCAGGGGAAAAAAAATCATTTAACTTTTATGTGATCAGCTGAAAGAAGAAATTGCAGCCTTTATTCCTTGCAGGAGGAAACAGTGCCCTTGCTCTTCTCAATCCGGTTCTCTATAGGGTAGCAACTAATAATATAAATAAGCCTGTATCGGGGTTTTTTGTAGCCTAACTTCATTACTTAATGGAGAGGAAAAAGAATACAGTGAAAAATATCACTAAAATACACATATCTCCATTAATCAAATAAATAACCTGGAAGAAAACCAAGACCTTTTATTAAATTATATGAGACATTTAAGGTTGGGTCTTATTTATGTGCTGTAAGGGTTGTAGGTGATGCAAAAATGATGCTTATAACTTTTGAAATATTCTTATTTCTGCCCATTTGCTGACTTTTCCATATTTGGATCCCAAATCCAAATCTGGGATCCAAATCATTACATTTGCCCACATTTAAAATGCATCTGGAATAGCAGGACAGAGCCTGGGGTGCAGAAACCAGATAGAGCTGAATTGCAACTTCCTGGTGACATATTCTCTAAACATCCCAAAATATCTCTCAGGATGAAATGTTCCACTTGTTGACTTCAGGTTTCGGCAGCACATGCTGTTCATTCAGTCCTGCTGCTTCTCACAGGGATGGTAACATGATTACCAGTAATGATCTTTCATGCTGTAGAGTTTTCATCTCGTACCACTTCCACGGTGAAGAAATTTCTTTGAAACAATGCATAGGACATTGAAACTTGATTGGGGGAGTGGCCACTAAGTTCATGTTAAAGAACAGAAATGGGGACAAAGGGCAAGTCACTTGTCTACATTTCCTCAGGAAGCTGAAGACAAAGAGAAGAGTAAAATCCCAGACCTTTGTTTCCCATGCTGTTACCAGAAAATTACCATGGGACTTGTTAATAGAGGTATTCTGTAGTAAATCCAAGAATGTTATCCACATTTCTTAGTCCTTAAAAATGAAAACATAACGCAAGAGGGAACAGGAGAAAGGTGATACTCCCCTCCATTCATATACTGTTTCGCTGGCTTCAATTTACCTACCTTTTCATGACAAACACCTGGGCTGTTGATTTAAAAGTAAGGTTTGCTAAAGGTGGGGCAACACAGGTAGGGCAAAGTAGAAGATTTTGCATACAGACAGGAGAAGAACTCATTGAGAGCAGCCCTGTGGAGGAGGACTTGGGGGTTCTGGTGGGCAAAAAGATGGGCATGAGCCAGCAATGCACACTCACAGCCCAGAAGGCCAACTACATCCTGGGCTGCATCAAAACGAGCATAGCCAGCAGGCCAAGGGAGGTGATTCTGCCCCTTCTACTCTGCCCTTTGAGACCCCACCTGGAGTCCTGCATCCAGCTCTGTGTTCTCAGCACAAGAAAGGTGGACATGTTGGAGTGAGTCCAGAGGAGGGTCACAAAGATGACCAGAGGGATGAGCACCTTTTCTATGAAAACAGGCTGAGAGACCTGGGGTTGTTCAGCCTGGAGAAGAGAAGGCTCCAGGGAGACTTTATAGCAGCCTTCCAGTACCTGAAGGAGGCCTATAAAAAAAGAGGGAGAACAACTTTTTACATGAGCAGATAGTGATAGGACAAGGGAGAATAGTTTTAAACTAAAAGAGTTCAGATTTAGATTAGATGTTAGGAAGAAATTCTTTACTCTGAGGGTAGTGAGACTCTGGCACAGGTTGGCCAGAGCTGTGGATGCCCCATCCCTGGAAGTGTTCAAAGCCAGGCTAGATGGGGCCCTGAACAACCTCATTTAGTGCAAGGTGTCCGTGCCTGTGGCAAGGGGATTGGAATTGAGTGTTCTTTAAGGTCCCTTCCAACCCAAGCTCTTCTGTGATGCTGTGATCTTTGGATCTCCAAGGCATGCTGAGGCACCGTGGTTCTGAATCAAACAATTGACTCCCAGCTTTTCTTGTTAGCACTTCTAGTCCAATACATTTGAGTTGCCAAGGGATGAAACAGGCAGGCTATGTCACCTGATTCACAGTTCACAAAGTCCAGGGCTGCCGAAGGGACAGCAGCCAGAGGTTGTGAGTGGGGTTCTTGTTCAGTGTTTGAGTTGGAACTGATTTCAAAGGGAAAACTTAGTCCTTTGGAAGACTGTTCCCCCATGTACGTGAAAAAAAAAATTAGCAACTGGAACTTCTATTGGCCCTGCTCTTCTGGCTTGACACATCAGAGATCTTTCATCAAGGAACAATTACTTTTTGAAATTGATAAGAGGATACCAGCCATTTTAAAATGGCTTTTGTTTCTGAGCTGGATTCCTGGCTCATTTCTATCCTTCCACCTAATGTGATCCCACAGACAGAAGTGACAGAAGTGTCCTGGTGATAGTCTGGGTCACTCTCTCTTCTGCTCCCCTAACAATTACTTTTCACTCCTCTCTCTGAGCAGCCATATCACTTTCTCTCACACAGCATCCAGCTTCTCCCCTTCCAGCAGCAGGATGCGTTGCCTAGATTCATCTCTGCTTGAGACAATTGACAGAGGAGCCTTAATTAGGTGCAGAGGCTCTGTAGGCTTCCTTGACAGTCCATTGTATTCAAAAGCAACCTTCAAAGAGCAAGGGAGATTGAACATGGTTTAATCCTCCTCTGGAGTTGCAGGTGACCTCCCAAGGAGCCTCCACTGCTGGCAGCAGGCGTGTAGCTACACCAGCCTTCTCAGTGCATCACCACCTGGAAGCACCTAAATTACAAGGGATGAGTCCAGGCCCTTGCTTCTGTTGCTCCATTGATTTGAGCCATCCGTCCTTATTCCCTATTGGTCCTCACAGCATGATGCTGTTTTCCAAATGCAGAAATAATGTACTTCAGCAATAGATAATTCCTTCTAATGTGACGGGAATTACTTGTCACCCCTCTTCCTGATGGTGTGGTTTTGGGATGCTGCTGATACTCTGAGCGCATTTACAGCGTTAAAAAGGAAACTAAGGGTTCCATGCTGGAATGAATATGACATTCACCTGCTTTCTTACAGAACCTGCTAAATTTGAGGCTGTATTCCTACTAGTGTGATAAGCAATATTCAGCATGAGAAAAGAGACAAACTTTTCTTTCTTTCTTCTCTCAACTCTCCCAAGCTGTAATTCATCTTCCCCAGCTTCCTTCTTTAGGAACTGCAGCTGTTAGAAGAGGGTTAAACAATCTCACTAGGAAGCAGAGAACTTTATCATAGCTAAAGAGGATTAACGCACGCATAATCCCCTTACAAAGCCACTTGCCTTCCAACCCAAGTGCGTAAAAACAAAAAAAGGATTGGATCAATGTTATTTTTCTTATATCTAATTCAAGAACAATAGAGCACATTAAGTAATTAAAATGTTCACCTGTAAGGTGCTTAAAGCAAGGCTGCTGGCAGATATATAATTAGCTCCAGTCAGCTACTTGCTCATTTACTTCCATTAATTTACCTAATGTTGGGTCTTTGAGCTTGAAGCTTTATTTAGAAAACATTTTATTATTGCATAAAGTAATACAGTGGATAGGGAGGGACCAAATACAGAAAAACAGAAATTAGATAATTTACTGACTCAACTTACACACTAATCTAGGGTATTTCAGGTCCTTGTTATGCAGTCTTCAATACTAGCAATTTATCATTTGTCAAAACTACAGTTCTTAATAAGTTGGATAAAACCACCCCAGACATTACTGTTTTTCTTGTGTTGTTTTCCTTCCACAGAGGACCCAACCTGCTCTGCCTGTCTCTGCACATGACATACAAAGCAGTGGGCTTTCAACTTTCTTTAATGGAAGGATGACTTAGAAAGATGCAGAGCAGTGCATTCCCAGACCACGTGAGCATTCTAAAAACAAGGAACATATCAGGACTACTACCTGTAATAAACACCATGTAGTAAAAAACAGCCTTAAATAGTGAAAATTCACTTACTATTTGTCCTGTTTTCTTTGTGTGCGTGCATGGGGATGCATGTGAAGTGGTGAAGAGCAGGATTTTTGCTTTGTTTCCTATGCCGCTTCTGCCAGACCCCTGTCTGCCAGGAAGCCAGGGCATTCAGGTTGATGGACGATGGCAGGACAGACAGACAGTGACTGGAGTGGATGGAAAGGGAGAGGAGAGAATGGCAGGCTGTAATTAGTAGCTCCCTTGCCATGAGCTATAGTCATCACTGCCTGTTGGTCAGGACCATTCATTTCACGTGGTTTTTGTAAAGTGTCTTAAAAAATATGGCAGCATTGGGAAAACAAACCTTGGGAATGATTTGCAGTTATTTATTGGTTGTCTGTGTGAATGGGTGACTCTGTAGAAGAGTCCACAAACAGTTAGTATTTGTGATCTAATAAGACATATGGGAGGCTGGAAGATAATGACTGACACTGGGGAGGAGGGGAAAATATTATTATACTAATGTTGAGTGAGCACTGTAGAGGAAATTAGCCTTTAAAGTGTGAAACCTCCAGCACTGGAAAAGATAAACAGTGCCTACAGAAACCAGCTTGTAGGATCTGTTTCTCTTGCTAAGCTGCCTTTGAAGGTTGGGGAGTTGTTTTGCTTTCAGTACCCCCAGGGAACCTTTCCCGCCTTTCTAGTCTTGCCCACTGATCTCAGCTACATCCCCAGATCCGTAGGTGTCTGTACTCCTGTGGCAGGCTATGATAAAGCCCAGTGGTTTTTTGAACAGTATAGATGATTGTACCTCCCTGTAGGTCTTGAGTTCAACAGCCACAGGAGACTGAGCCTGTCAGCAAATGAGCCCTTCATGGCTTCTGCTTTCGTAGTGAAGTGTTGGTTTCATGGATCCTGGCAAGTGCATCTCAATATAAAAATCATGTGTGCAAGTTGACTTTTCTCCCCTCCTCCCTTCTTTTTTTTTTTTTATCTGTGGAAAACTTTTTTTTGCCTTCCTGTGTTTACTCTCTTGCTTAGGGATCAAGGACTAAACATGTGCCCATCAGCTCCCCTGCTGAGTCCAGGGCTCCACCTTCCCTCCGGGGACTGCATGTCCTTTAAGAACCCGGTTGATGTTCAAGTGGCCTTGGACAGACTAAAAATATGAGGCTTCTCTGTCACTGAAACAGAATCACAGCATCATAGAATATTCTGACTTGGAGGGGATCCACAAGAATCATCAACTCCAACTCCTAAGTGAATCACAGCCTGTTTCAACCTTTCCAGCTGTCAGCAAGCTGGAACCAGATGTGGACAGCCGCTGATCTAGGATAACGCTACCAAACCTGGGGGAGTTTTACCAAAGGTACATCCACCCATCCATCCATCCATCCATTTAAGTGAATTCTAAGGCCAAGTTACTCAGTTTACCTATTTACACCCACAATTCACTAGGTTTAGTTCAAAGAATGAACTGGAAAATTTACTATCCTGAAGACAATCTCTTTAAAACCTGTTTTTCACTGTGGGAGGAGTTGCTTAATGCAAGGTTATCCCCTTGTTCATGTGGCACTTGACTGATACCACAGCTCAATACCTCCAGCAACATCAAACCTACCAGCTCAACAAGGATCACTACACCAGCTCCCCCAGCCTACAGCCACAAAACACCTTCTCCTTGTAGAGCAGCTGCTGCCTTCCTGAGCTGGCCCAGCCAAAGCACAGGAGACAGCCATGCCTGGAAAGCTTGGGACCTGCTCTTCCTGCACTGCTGTAGACTTTGCACACCACCAGCACTGCAGGATGTCACAGCCCAGCTGCCGCTCCTGCTCTCAGCTGGCAACCAGGCACACATAGGGAGCCTTGAAACTCAACTCAGACAACATGCACGGGGGTGGAAAGAGGACAAATCCCAGACCCATGGTATTCCCTTTTTTTTCTATCCCTGAATCCTTCCTCTGGCAGCCTGTGTTTGACCGATAGTGAGTCCACATCAGCTAATCAGTCTTCACAGTGTGTCCTGAGTATCTCCAGCTGTTCCTCAGCAAATGGTGAAGAAAGTTGTGGAGCTTGTACCTCATCAAAGAGACCCCTGGGCTCCCCTGGGCTTCCCCACAAGGGGATGAAGGCAGTGACTGGCATGTGCATCCACTGTAACATGCAGACATGCTCTCTCCAGCCTGACACGTGCATTACCTCATGAGCAATGGGAATTTCTACCAGGGAGCCCCAAACCAGGCTTAGGTTATTCCAAAGGCCTGGCAGGGTCTTGTGTTGACCAAGCACAGAACCAGCCACCTCAGGGATGGGCAGAGGTGCTGCAAGTGCTGGGTGAGTACAGCTAAGAGCAGCCCAAGAGAACAACAGCTCCATCAGAAATACCTATGTGAACAGTTGGGTTCAAGCAGAAACTTATAAAGCCACATCTCCAGATGAGAAACTACAGACCTTGAGTGACTGACTCGGAAATGGGACAAAAGGTAGCAACTGTGTTTGTTTGCCTCGCCCTCTGACTTCACCCTTCCTGTTTCAGATGGGTCACTCTGATTTTCAGATGATATTTTCAGATTTCATAGAGCCATGATGAAGTCTGGATAAGTAAGAGCACAGAGGGCTTTCCAGGTAGGTTTGCCTGTGCAGTTGGGCTTGGATTCAATGTGGTGAAAAAAATCTTCAACTGTATTTCTTTCCCTTGGTTCTGGAGTACGGTGTTTCCTTTATAAATCTTTCAGGTGACTGATCACAGGTTGCAGTGGTGTGACCGAAAGGGCCAGTACAGGAGTTCATGGGGCTACGGCTGAAGAAATCTGATGTGGGGTTTTCCATTTAAACTAAATCTCTTCCTCCCCAGCAGGGTTAAAGTTAACTCAGCTGTGCAAACTAATTTATATTCAGCCACACGTGGCTATAAATGGTACTTTTTGTTCCTGACAAATATGAATATGGTATTTGCTCTGAAAATTCACCATTTCTCATGCAAAATCTTTCCCCTTGCCGTTTGTCTCGAAGATGTTGAATTTTATTTGGCAGATGTACAGTGCAGGAGGGTGGCCAGGCAGCGTGGGAAAGAGTGATTGCCTGGGATATGGGGCATCTTCTTTTTCTCTGAACTCTTGTGCAAGTTTTACTCATTTCATATGGTGAAATGCAAATGGGAAAAAAAACCCTGTTCTTCCAAAGTGTTGAGCACAAAGGAAAGACATTTCCAGTGAGAGGATGGACAGAATAGTGGGCGATATAGTTGCTGAGAGAAAACTTTTTTCAAGTCATTTTCCAGCTTGGAGATTGGATTTAAACAAGGGAGCTCTCAGGACTCAGAGCTGTTTTTCAAAGGCATAGTGTATTTTTTCAGCTGCCCTTCCTCTACTGCTGGGTCTTTGCATGTAATGGCCTGGCATACAGACTTTCCTAACTAACTGGTAGGAAGCACCCACCTTCACTCAACTGATGGTTGTTACCAAAGAGCATCCATTGTGACCAGTGTGTCATCAACATATAATTTTTGATAGCATTAAGAGCAGCATCACTGACACATCTCTCAGTTACTCAGGCAGTTTCGCCACTGCATAACAGAGCTAGTTAAAATGGGTCTTTCTCCGTCTGGAAGTTACTCAATGAAGAATTTTTCAAAGATTTGAAAATTTAATTTTTAAAAGCTTCCCACCCACCTTCCCTTTCCTTTGCTCTACAAACTGGGAAAATAGTGAAGGAAAATTATTAGATGATAGTATGCTGTTGCCCACAGAGCTGTTGCTCTCAGCACAGAAGAGCTGACTTTACGTTCTCCCTGTCCCCAAACCCATCACATTAAATGCAGGAACTAAACCACAGGCACAGAACTGAGGAGCACGGGAGAAATGGAAAAGCTATTCAAGAAGCTGGCAATTGACAATGGGATCTTGAAAAATTATTTCCTTGGGTTCAACTGAATTTCTTCTTCCTCCTTTCCAGACAGGGCTCTGCTAGGAGACAGCTTGGTTCACTGTGGTTGAACCAGCTGTTAAAATCCCAGCCAGCTCCTGAGTGAGCAAAAAACTAATCAGAAGCTGCCTTCAGCAAGCTTTGCTTTCCCGAGCACTGCCATCTCCTCACTCAGGCAACATGCTGCCAATACCAAATCAACAGACATCTTGTTCCTGCTTGGCCCTTGAGCAGGAGCCTCTGCCTCCTGGCCCCATGCTATGCCCTGATTGCAAGACCCCCTGCCCCTTCTTGGCGCTCCATTCAGCCCCCTGAAGTAATCTACAGCAGTGAAATATTTCTGATGCTCTGATGGCTTACCCACTAGATTTCTGCCAGCACAACAGTGTTGATCTAGGACCAGGGGTACTTGCAGACCTGACAAACAGTGTATCTTTGACCAAGAGACAAAGATGCCAGCAGGCAGAGCCACTTGCTCCATGCTTTGGTTTGACAATGGGCAGTGTATTGCCTGGGCAAGGAGGTGGTGGCACTCAGGAAAGCAGAGCTTACTGAAGGCAGTTTCTGATTAGTTCTCATTCAGGAGCAGGCTTGGATTTCCACAGTGGGCTACTAATGCTATTCAGCAGACCTCAATTCTGCCTGTTCCTTCACCTTAGTGTTAAGTAGAGCTGTACACCTCAAAGACCAGTGCCAGATCTGGATTCAAAGGCTGAGGCAGAATTCAGGCTCTGGAAGTACAGGCTTTCTTTCCCATTTGCATTTTCTGGCAATCCCATCCCCATTTCCTCACCTTTAACCAAAAGAGGATACTTCAAGGCAGCAGTATGACAATGCATGTCCCCTCTCTACGCCATTGCTTGCATAACCAATATAGGTTAAAAGGGGCTAGTGTTTCCCTGGTTGGCTGCCTGCCTTGGCTCACTATGTGAGTGTCCCCACCGTGGTTGAACAGGGCACTGCAAAGCCACCCCATCTCTTCCAGATGCACAGAGCCAAGCTCAAGCTTGCCCTGCCATATGGTTCTGTTGCTAGTCCTGTGGAAACAGCAGAGAGGCTAAGGCTGGATGCATGGTTTTAGCAGTTTAAACACAAGCCTAGCTAGGCCCTGCACTGAAGTCCTGGCCCTGATGTAGTACTGGCCATGAGGACACCTCATGTCCCTGGGGTCCTCCTGCCACAGGGGTGGCCCCAGCCGCAGTCCTTCTCACTTACACGTGCTGCAAACTCTTCTCCGATGATTAGATAAGAGGAATTGCCCATTTACTTTCATTTTAGTTGTGCGTGACTGAATCAAAGGATGTATGCTCTCTTTGCTTCAATTACGCATTTTGGTCTAATGTAGTCCAGATGGTTATTTCATCTCAGCTTTTATATTTATTCACGGCCTTTCTATTTAACTTTCCTTAAACAAATACTCACTCCTAGGCGTATATTAATTCAGGGAAAAGAACTGCCTTGATCAATATGTTGAGGCTAAGTTTCTATACCACAATAGGTCCTATGTACATAATTTCTATTTTTATTACTCCACCGCTAGCCCCAAATCTATGAGCAATGTCTTCAAAGTGTTTACTTTGTCTTTTTCCTAAATTTACACAAATTACGTCTTCCTTGATTAATAGATTTACAATATGCAGATATTCTTTCCTTGGCCTTTCAGTTAAACCTTTCTGCAAGCTTTGGCTGAATACTCGTAAACTTACAAAAATACCGAGGTGCCCAAATGTTTGCCAGCATGATATTGCATCACCTCTGACCACAGTGTGCCTGTCCAGCAGAGGATAAAATTTGTTGTTGAATTTATGTGCAATCTTGCAACCAATGTGTGAACACAAAAGTGGAAAAGTTCATGAGACCAATGAGAGAAAAAGCCCAGATTTTTCAGCTTGCATTTAAATCGTCTTTTAAACTGGAGCTGCAGGTTGGGTGCTGAAAGCTGGCTCAGAGGCTGCTGGTGGAGAGCCAAAGGCAGTGCCCAGCAGGAGGTGTCCATGCCTGACTCTGGGCTCAGCATGAGGGAGGGGACATGGGAAACCACTGTTTAATCTGTCTGGTATTTGATTTGGGCTTTTGGTCCTTGTCTGGATAATGGGATTGCAATTCCTCTTGGTACACTTACAACAAGAACATCTGAAACTCAGCTGCAGCCAGGCAGCAGACTTTCATTTTGGGTAATCTGATTTTAGCTTTGGTGATTAGCTGCTCCATTGTCAATGGCCAAATCTAATTGTCATTGTAGTTCTCTTCTGGAGCCAATACGTGTTAAAGTCTTACAAGCCGGGTTTTGCTTCACGCCTTCTCTCAAGTACTGTCTCCCAAGGTGTTTACAAACAGAGAGGAAGTGATTTCAGACCTAAGCATGAGGAAGCTGGTAGCAATCCCTAGTCAGTTTTTCTGTTGCATAAAATGGACACATTGGGCCACCTTTTAATATTCTGTGTTTTATTATTGGCCTGAATATCTCATATGAACTTATATATTTAGCATTACTAATATAAACATACTTTTCATGACATAGGTTAGATGAAGTTTTCCAGAACCAGATTCTCTTCAGCATTTTACACTCATATTTTTATGTGAGTGACTGCTACAGAACCCAGTGTGAAACTGGGACAAGACAGGTCTCCAAGTTTCATTGAAGATTATTTTTTGTTTGTGAAACAGTCTCCTCCAGAGATTGTTTGATTTAAAATTTTTAAAAAAAATAAAAAAGGATGGTGAAACAACTTATGACAGCTTTTCCCTCCCCTGCCAACTCTGTTAAATCAAAAAGACAGTTAGAAATTTAGAGTTAACCTAAGTACAAATCATTAGCCTGGGAGGAAAAGAAGACAGCAAATATAGTATCAGGACAAGTTTTTTGTAATCCCACTTTCCTATTCACTGGACTTCTGCACCTAATGAAGCTTTAGGTTTAGATCCATAGCCCAGCTGCTCTCAGGAGACACCATTCCAATCTTTTCTTAGGCTAAAAGTAGAAACTTGGAAACTTGACTTGGAAGGGCAGATGAAAGATAGTCTGTTCTGTTGCGTGTGGTGGGATAATACCACATGTGTATAAAACAGAATCTGCACAGCACTGCTCCACAGCCTTTGGACTCTCTGTCCATGGAGCTCCCTTTGGGAAACCCTAAAAAGCCAGTTAAAAGTACCCCACTCCATGAATCAGAGAGAACCCGAAAAACCCACACATGAGAAAACAAGTGCTTTCCAGTGAAATTACCTCAGACTAATTGGAAAAGTAGGAACAGTATGCAATTGCCCTCAATGCAGTGATATTAGAGTTTGCCTGCACGAATTAAAGTCCACCCATCTGTCAATATTTCTCCAATTTCTAGGCCACCAGTGTGTTTGCCTATCCCCAGCTCTGAGTGGCGCCAGCCGCCATGGCAAGCACACACTATCTGTGCCTGATGGGATGGATGAAGGCAGGACCTGCTCAGCTGGGTGCCATCCACACCAGCCCGTGGAACTTTCCTGGTACCTAAACCACTCCTGCCCCACTGCTGGTGAACCTGAATGAAGTACCTTTTGTTTCGAACAGCATGGGTAAGACTGGGTCTGGCCTCAGGTGCTTGACACCGGACAATATTTTCCACTTCACTTGGAGTCTGCTCCACTCACTCCAATCAGTTCCCTGTCAGCAGTAGCTGCCACAGGCAAGGAACCACCAGTCTTGGTGGAAGCACATGCAGAGATGGTGTGGGAAAAATAGAGAAAAGAGGAGAGGATATGGGATTGTCAGGGCTTAAGAGATAGTCTTTCCAAGGAAAGATGGGAAGAGTGTTTCGCTCCAAAACCTCCACTGGCAAAGGTCTCAGTGAAGAGCCTTGGCTAGAAATTCAAACTGCAGCTTGGCTTTGGAGTCACTGTGCATACCCCGGGCAATGTAAATACTTTCAGTTGCTGTGGCTACAAGAAGAATTGTTAATTAGTCAATTTTCTGGGTAGGCAATAAATACATATGTTATGATAAAATCTGGCCACAAATCTGCTGGTTTGAATTTCTGTCCCTTAAATAACGTCCTTGTGAGCATGTTTTCCAGATCCTTTCCCAGACTTACCCACGTAAAACTACCCAGTACTTTAGAGGGTGTAGGCTCGTGCAGGGCCAGCAGCATGGGAAGTCAACACAGTATTTCGGGTTATTCTCACCAGCTCCTGCATTAACAGCTGAAAGCTTCTGCAAGAATTTGGATTGTAACTATCTGATGCATCCTGCACACACACACACACACACCCACACCCCTGTAATGATCACACAGAAATTTAATAACTGTTAATGGTGTTGAAAAAAGGAGCCAGCTTTCTTCCTGTTTACTGCTATGCATATTATCTTGGATTCACTTTATTGCTGTGATTTTCTTTCCTCTCTTTTAACTCAGCCCCACAGGCTGTCTTTAACCAGATTACTGACAACTGATTTGATTGGTGTTATGGGGATGAACTCTGAGAAAACCTGATGGCATAGCATGAGCAGACTGGAGCTGGCAACCAGTCGTAACATATTCCAAGTAATTTTCCTTTTCTGTTTATTTTTGTAGTCTTGAGTGATGATGCTCTTCTTCATAAATGCATTGGTTTTGCACAACAACAGGATGCTACACTGTTTTGAGAGTTTGTTGTTGTTTTTGATAAACATCATTGTAGTGCCAATTGTAGTGGAAATCAAGAGGCCATCAGTCCTACATCCAGCTTGGGCAGGTTATGTCAAATCTTCTTTTGGGTACCTCTGTGTGGAATATGACAGTGAGTGCAGTGCTAAGGAGCTGGAGGCAGAGCAGGTCATTAGGAATCTTGTGTAGGGTGCTGGACTCTGTGTGGGCCACCTTGCACATGAGGGCAGGTTGACTTCTGGCAAGGTGTTGGCTGGGTAGGGTGATGTATGCGGGTGGCTCTGAGTCACTGACATTACCAGCTCTTCTGGTATGAGATCAGTATCCAGGAAGTATTCATTTTAGCAGCAGAACGTGACTTTTGTTGAGGGGAAGTACACAGAGAGCTTTGAGCAAAAGGCACATGACTACAAAGGAGGGTGATTACTTCCGAATTGTGAAATAAATGAAAGTGGCTTGTATGTTGTCTTTCTGTGGTGGTGCTTATAGACAGCAGTTGTACAGCAGCTCTAGAGTTTCCTTTTTGGAAATATGTTGTAGACCACAGGAAATTGCAAAGTCTAAATAAACGGGTTTATTAACTAAATAGGAAAGCTACCAATTCCGGACCCTGTGTGATCACATTTCCCATTACATTCTGGTAACTGTTTGAAATTCAGACAAAAATCCTGAAACTCGAAGTACCAGAAGCCACACGGACTGTCCCTGACTTCAGCACAGCTGTACGAGAATGTGAAGAGGGACTGAAGCACTGAGTTATGCAGCTTTAGATATCTCGCCCAATCTTGACAGCATGGATCTCAGATGGCTCTGACTACCCAAAATTTTGGTTTGCAGCTCTCCTATTTCCTTGCCATTTTCTCACTTCACTCACCTTGAATGGAAATTAACTTTGTGCTGCAGGGCTAATTTGTTCTGGCAAGCTGGAATGTGGTACTTGTCATATGCCAGAAATTGCTGCAGCAGAGCATGCCTGCTTCCAAGATCCCACCAAAATTACTTGACTCACCTTGGAAACATTGGAGGTAATAGTAGGATTGTATTAACTTGATACTGTCATGATGGGAAGAACAAATCACACAGAGACAGGCAAAAGAAGCTTCTGACCACAAGACGTAATGGAAAAATGTCGTGCTGAAAAAAAGTTGGTTTAAGGCCATTTGATTCATTGGTTTCCTCTTTGGAAATGTAAAAGAAGTGAAGAAAACTGCCCTAGAAACAGAACTGAACTAGGCAATACCCATATTCAGGAATAAGGAGGAACCTTTTGCTGCCATGGTGTGGGCAATGATTGACTAAATGCCATCATCAAAGGTTAATATCTGGAGACAGTACTGACCAGCATTTCTGTGACTCTGTTCAGTGCTCCATTAGTCAACTGTTTGATGCTGCCAGCCGTCCTCTGGAAACACAGCTGGTACCACGTGGACGGAAAAACACAGAGCTAAAACTTTCTAGGAACTTGGGTCTCTCAGGTCACTAAGAAGTGGTCCAACAATTCTTTGAAGTCCTTTACTAAATGGATCAATCTCCATCTTAAAATTCATCAGTTTATTTTGTCCCCACTGCCCTGACTAGGAAACTGACCCACAGGCTCCATGTGTTTGGATGGCCTGGAAAGGACTTAGAGAGAGCAGTTTCCCAGGCCTTGCTTTGGTAGGCTGGGAAAGCCAGCCCCACGCATTTCTGTCTAGTCAGAGTAGACAGCCAGAAAGCCAGAGGTGTGGGAATGCCCTTAAGAAGCTTTAGAGGTGTTATTCTTTTCATTACCCAGGTCAAAGGAGCTGCCTGTCTGTGCTGCATTCATCCTAACCATGCTTCCAGGTTTCACTCCTACTGTTCCACAGCGGGAACAGAAGGGGTCTGTGCTGCCAGCTCCCATCTTGTTGCAGGTCAGGATGAACCTGGCACGTGTGCTAATGCCCAGGAACTGCAGTCCTCCTGGTTTGGACAAGTTAGATGTGGCCTGTTGCTCCTTCCTTCCACTTTTTCCAGGTTTAGTTCATCCTTTCTGACTGTTGGTAGCCAGAATTGAACACAGACCTCTGGGTTACGTCTTACCAGTGTCTTGAAAAATACTATCAACAATTCCCATTTCTACTGGAAATGTCCCACTACTGATGCACTGTCTATCACACTGTGCTGGAGGCTGATGCACATGGCTCTGTGCCATGCCATGCAGCACATGGCCATGGAAGGCAGAGCTGAGCCCTGTGACACCGAACAAGAGCAAGTATCTAACTCTGCCAGGCAGGAAACGAGTTCAGGCCTTAAAGACGACAGTGGCAGGGCACTATTCCTTTGTGGGAAGGAGCTTTGATGTGCAGGTATGATGTGCGGTTGTCTCTGTCCAATTAAGAAGCAAGACTAATGAGGCCAGTCCTGCAGAAGGCTGCTGGTCATCACCTGAGCTACTCCACCTCCCAGAAGCACAGCTCCAGGGATGAACCCAAGGGGACTTGGCTGATGTTCACCCAAACACCCTGCAAATCCCTTTGGAATCAACATCTTCAGCAACTTTTTAAAGAGCTGGATCTCAATATAAATTTCAAAGGAGGTTTGAATTACTTGCAATTTTGTATTACAGCCATGTTATGCTCGAAGGCTGAAGTGTCCACGAGAGTTGTTCAAATGCTATTTTTGCCTCTGCAAACAAAGGAGCCCTTGATACCAAATGAGTGACTATATCTCCCAAGTATGCTGTCCTGTCTAAATATGGAGATATTAGTAAGCATTTGTTTTCATTGTCCGAAAAAGGAGGAATTGCTGTTTCCATTTTTGTTCTTAAATTTTAATAGGGAGAAGAAAAAACTTTTGGACAGGGACACTTTTTTATTTTCCCAAGAAATATTACTTCTCTGTGTGTAATACTGGCCTTGCTTCTGCAAGAGAAATATTCTTTCAGGATATTTTGATGATGTCCCTTGGGGGAACATCATCATCAGCTGTTTTCCAGATGTTTTAGTCCTTCTTAATCATACTCTTTCACTAGCCATGAGATCTGACTCAAAGCTGAAGAACATCATTCCATCCGGCACAGCTCTTCTGAGTCTCCAGGAAGTGTTTGGGTTTTGCAGCTTACAGACATGAATTTAATTAAAAGATAAATTGAAATAAATCTATTTACAGTGTAGTTATGCATATGGCACCCCATTGGTAGTCTAGAGCTACCAGCATTGCTGGTAGGAGATACATGTTCAGGAGTTTATATCTCATGTGTTTTATGCATCAGGATGAACTTCATAGTTCTGTCCCAGGGAATGCAGGGTGCCTTGGTATTCTGAATACTTACTATCATCAGAAAATGGTCTCATCTTGCTGCCCACCTCTTTGTCTAGGTCATTTATGAGTCTGTTGAACAGCAAGTCCCACCACAAATTGCTAAAGTCTCTTGATGACCTTCCTCTATTGCAAAAAGTTGTGTTTTGTTTCCTTTCTTCTGACAAAACCTGCAGTTTCCTGAGGGTTCTGGTGAAGAGTATTGTCAGAAGCCTTTGGTCAAGCAGCAAGGTAGTCTGAATCACTGCATCTACCAAGAATCAGCACACATCAGTTCCTCCATCAGCTCCACAATGCAGGGGTCTGCCTTTACCCTGAACACCAAACTCTGGCTTTTAGACTGAAGACCTCCATCAAAAAGACTGTTTTTCCCATTGCTCCATTCTCTGTGTAGTCATTTATTCCTGCATGTAATAGAGGTAAACTGCTCCTTAATCAAAACCATACACTCCACATCCATTTCCTATTGTATAATAAAAACAACTTGTTGTATACTTTTGCTCTTAAAAGTAAATTGGCTGTGCATGTCTCAGGGAGTTTATGCAGGGCCTTGTTTGGTCCAAGCTGTGAATGAGGCCCCTGGGTTTCCCCGGGAAGCCTAACATGCAGATGACAGCCCTCTGTGCAACTGGGATCATGTCTGCTACACACATGGCCATCCTGACATTTTCCTTGCTCCATCAAGGGATGTAGTTCCCAATTAATATAACAAAATGTAGGAGAATTTTTGAAAAATTAAGATCTTATTATTCCTCCTCAAAAAGCAGCTTGGGGATTTTTTTGGTAAGTAGTTTTTTTCATTAGTTTTTTGTAAAAATTGAAATATTTTCTTTTCATTGTTCTTACATTATTCCTCCAGGTATCTTTGTTTTGAGGCATGTTGAAATAAATTAATTTGCCTTGTTTTCATTCATAAATAACTGAGTCCTACAAATACCTGCATGCCGCACAACTTTATGGGAAGCAGGCATATTTAGCTTTGTATGCACTCTTGCTCTTTGTTAGCTTCCTAGAAACATATCAGTCAATTTTTTTTTTCTTTTAGAAGGGAGGGGAAAAAAAGAGATCCTGTTTACTTGAATGATGAAAATAAACATTTTTTAAATGGATGCCAAATGTTAGGCTAACAACCTTAGGAGCTTGGTCACACCTCCTAAAAATGTAGAGGAAGGAAAAACTCTCTAAGAAGTCTTTTCATGTTTTGCTCTGAATTTTCCCAGTTATCAGACTCCTGGGATTTGCAGTTTTGGGAAGAATGATGTGGTGTGGCCCCTTCACTTTGCAGACCCTGAGAGTGCATGAGATGTTCTTCTGCCAGACAAGATCTACCACCTACTTCCCACTCCTCTGCTCCCTCCACTAGTCAGAGCACACGGAGCGATCGCAAGGGAGGCTGAGGTCATGATGCCACCAGCATCCCAGGATGAGCTTAGAAATCCTGACATTGACTGTAAGTACCCGCGTGCCTGGGCTGGGCAACTGGCTGGAAAACCTGGTCCTGCTGGGCTGGTCTCAGCAGATCTGGTTGCTCATGCTTTTCTTCTTCCCCTGTATATAGACACACGTGAATACCCTCCCACGGCTCATTACGGGCCTGTTTTGAGCACACGCATTGTCAGGGTTTCATCCTCTGAGGCCACCTCTTTGTTTCCCTCTCCAAATGCATGTTGCCAGCCAACTTGGGCAGCAGATCTTATTTACGTGTCCATGCCTCAGTATTTTGTTGCTGCACTGGTGGTGTGAACCCGTCTGTCCTTGACTTCTCCACGACAGATTCAGACAGGAGGAAAGAGCCCAAACATCAAATTTCTCAAAATGTAAGGTAGAATAATTATTTTTCAGTCATTTATTTTTATCTGAAATCTACCACTGCTGTGGGAGGAGAAATCGACAGAAGTGAACAGCAGAGTAGGTGGATTATGTGAGCCCATGGGCAGTTCCTGTTACCACCAACCCGTCTCCAGGGGCTGCAAAGTCTGCAGAGTCGGAAAGGGAAGTTCTCCTGATGTGGGAATGCTTGAAATTGTTTGGGCACCTGCTCAAATACTTCCACAAGTCTAGATTAGGTGAGGAAGAGCCACAAAACATAGGAAGAAAACACACACATTGGAAAGTGAGAATTGCTGGGGGCTTTTATTTTTTTTTTGCTTTTGTAAAGGCAGCGGATGCAGCTAAGCAAAGAAAGGAATGCAGATCCTAGTTTCTTGGCATTTGATAATTTAAGTGCATAAGAGATACAGCAAAAATCTAACCCACAGTTTGGCACAGTACAATGTCATTATGCCATAGGAAGTAGAGACCATTTATTTCAGTGCTATCTCTTCCTGATTTATAATTCCCATGTAAACTTTATGCAGACTTCACAGAGCAAGACTGCGGCAGGTTCAAGGAGTAAGGTCTTTTCTGTACAGTTACATTAAAACAAACCTCATATTTGCCAGAAGCAGCCTCCAGCTTGTTTTCATAAAGAGGAAGTGCAGTGAATTTCTTCATGGAGCCTTCACTTATGATCTTCCTCATTCTATTTCCCCTTCATCTTAAAATAGATCTTTTAGGCTGAAAGTTGATGGTTCCACTTTGTACATGGAAAGCATAACAGAATGGTGTGAGGTGAAATGTAGGAGCTAGTCCAGAATGACGCAAGGAAGAAAACAGCTTCAGCTGCAAAAGCTGAACCACTCAGGATGTGAAAATCCTTCCTCTCCTTCAAGTTGAAACAAAAATATAGCAGAATATAATTTCTGGGAGGTATGAGCAGTAGTCCTGGAATCAATTGTTAAACAGAGGAAATTGTTTAAATATAAGAAGTTTGTGTTAGAAGCTGTTGGGGGGCAGAGAAGGAATTATTTTCTAATTGTGCCATACATTTTAGAGGTTCTCCTCATTTATTCTAGTCACATACATACATACTCCTTTATTGCAGAGAGCTATTTAGCCCACAGAGAAACACATTTCAATGTGCATGCATTGTAAAACCACTATAGGAGGAGTGTTTAGTGAGCAGCTAATGACTTCCTTAAAAGGATAATACAGTTAACAGTTGAGAGGATGTACAGCTAAATATGGCCCTTATAAAACTTAGAAGATTCCATTAAAAAACAGACATGCAGGAAGTGTCTAGTTCCTATTAGAACGAATTGTACACAGTTGCATGGGAAGAAATAAATTTACTGTACAGAATTTTACATCACATCCTTTGAAAGCATTGAAATTCTCTGGGGTCTGCAAATCTGTGCATCTGGTCCACATACACATACACACACACACAAACAATTGACTGGCGTGCGATTACTTTAAAGGAAAATGCGCATGTAGAAGTCTGAGACTATACATCCTGAAGTGAAGGGTAATGTTCTACTGACTGCAGCAGGCTTTTGTTTGGTTGTTAACTTACAGCCTAATCTGTAAGCTGGGCTCTCCTCTTCCTGATACCACACTCACACAGAGGGACTCCAGGTCTGTGCAAAGGAGGGGGAAATCCATTCCTGTAATTTCTGTGCTAGAAAAGTAATTCCATTCTCTTCTTTGATGCAATTTCCTATGTAGAAAATTAAAACTAATTTTACCGCTAAAACCCCTTTCATTGATCATTTATTAATTTCATTTATTATGAACAGCAATCATGCATCCAGTCTTACTCAAGTTAAAAGATTTTATGGGACTCTGTGTGTTTATTTTCAAAGCATTTTCAAGAAAAAGATCTGGAGCCAGAATCATTTAGCATTGAAAGGTCGCTATTCACAGGAACCTGAAAAACCTTTCTCAACTATATTTGAAATGATTTTTTTAATTCATTTGCAAGGACAGCAGAGAATCAATCTGCCTCTAGCCACAGTCCTGACGCCAGCAAGTAAAGAAAGAAAATCACCCAGAGAGCATCAAGACAAATCCCTGATGAAATTCAAGGCAAAATTGCCTACTGGAAACCTAAAGAACTGGACTCAGAGGATGTTCATGGACTCAAATCCAAACTTTTTCTTCTCTACAAAAGACTCGATTTTCATTGACACATGGAAGCTTCAAGCTTGTACTGTGACGATGCCTCAGCTGGGTTCAGGACCTTAGAAAGGAGTGAAGTTTCAGTCATGTGGGCTGCCTGCAGACATTGAGGGCTCTCACTAGTTCCTTGGGCTGCTCTGCAGTCTACAGTGCTGACAAAACCCATAGGGGTTCTCCTTAGTCCATGCTGCCTTTTGATCTAGGAGCTGAGGAGAGATCAAGAAAAGAGATATTGAAAACAAACAGAATTATAGAATCATTAATGTTGGAAAATACCTCTAAGATCATCAAGGCCAACCACTAACCTGGCACTGCCAAATGAATGACTGAATAATGTCCCTGAACACCACATCTACATGTCTTTTAAATACCTCTAGGGAAGGTGACTCCACCACTACCATGAGCAGCCTATTCCAATGCCTGACAACCCTTTTGGTGAAGAAGTGTTGCTTAACATCAATCTAAACCTCCCCTGATGCAACTTGAAGCCATTTCTTCTTGTCCTATCACTTGCTGCTTGGGAGAGGAGACTGATGCCCACCTCTCTAGAGCCTTCTTTCGGGTAATTGTAGAGAGAGATAAGGTCACGCCTGAACCTTCTTTTCTCCACACGAAACAACTTCAGCTCCCTCAGCTGCTCCTCATAAAACTTGTGCTCCAGACCCTTCACCAGCTCTGTTGCCTTTCTCTGGACTCTCTCCAGCATCTCAATGTCTCTTTGAATTGAGGGATCCAGAACTGGACACAGCACTCAAGGTGCAGCCTCGCCAGTGCTGAGTGAGGTCACTGCCTTGGTCCTTCTGGCCACACTCTTGGTGACAGAGGCCAGGATGCCACTGGCCTTCTTGGCCACCTGGGCACACTGCTGGCTCATGTTCAGTGGGCTGTGAATCAGCACCCACAGGTCCTTTTCCTCTGGGCAGGTTTCCAGCCATGCTGTTCCCAGCCTTAAGTGCTGTATGGGGTTGTTGTCACCCAGGTGCAGGACTCGTCACTTCATCTTGTGGAGCCTCATAAAATTGGCCTTGGCCCATCAATCCAGCCTGTCCAGATCCCTCTGCAGAGCCTTCCTACCCTCCAGCAGATCAACACTCCTACAGCCAAATATCCTTGAAACCTCTTACCCTGCAGCACCCCAAAATAATTCCCAGCCTTTGGTGCCCAGTCCGTCTTAAAGAGAGGAATTAAAAATTCAGATTGACAGAAGAAAGCAGCAGCAGCAGCAGCATCTATCATACCATGGAAAAGTCCTTCTTTGGCAGGTTGATAACAACGTATCTCTGGTAGTCAATTTTATTCATATTCCAAGGAGAAAATTAAACCATTGTGGCAGACACATATGGACTCACAGTACCAGTAAGCAAGAGGGATGTGAAGAGTATCACTATTGCAATGAAGAAAGTTTTAAAATATCAAACTAAGAGGACTTTTCACTGTGAGGCCTGGGTTTAATGTTGTATTTTTATTACTACAGATGGTTTTGTGGGGAATATGATGGCTATCCTGCTGTGATGGAAGAATTATGTTCAATTTAAAAGCCTGAATTTCCAGTCTACAGGTTTTGTAGGATATAAATAAACAGTTTCACACAGGAAATGAGCAGAAGTCTCTCTGCAGCACACAGCATTTACAAATCATTGATTTGTCATCTGATATTTAATGGACTACCTTGCATCAAGGATATGGCACTAACATAAACTTCACAAACAACACCAACACCCATCTTCCAAGGAACCCATGAAAAATGAGTGTAGTCCCCAACATCTCTTGTCACATCCCTTTTCCAACTCTGCTGAAGTGCTCAGGCTAACAGATGATCTACCTGTGGCTTTTGCATAGTTTGTCCTGAGCCAGAGTGATTTTTATGTATTTACATATATAAAAATATAAGCAGGTTATAGAGGTGCTGCTTAGAAACCTCTTTTAGCAATAGAATCAATACAGAAGTGCTTCTGCTGAGTCTGAGTCATAATAACTTAACAAGGGCAACCAAACATGAGTGGCTGCAAAAGACAGCAACCCACTCTGGTGGGATTCTTTGTGGGGCTGTCACCAGCCTCTTCCTTGCCCTTCTCAGCCAAACCAAAAGGTTACTAATACTAATATTAGCAAAACAATAGTCCTAGCACATATGAAAAACCTTATCATTTGCCATATTTGCCCAAGATATCAGTGAAGGCTTAGGAGTTTCTTGCTTTTTCCTCGCCAGCATTGGTATTTCTGGTAGGCTTCAGGCTCCTGGCCCAAGAACGGGCAGCAGCTTCCCAGTCTCATGACCTGTGAGGTTTGCCTCATGTCTTTGGGGAGGGAGTTCATTAGCTCAGTTCTGTAGTTAATCACATCATGTTCCGAGGCACTAGGACACCAGCAGCCACTGCTGTCTCCAAAGCCTTCTCAGGCAGAATGGCTGTCTCAGGAGAATTTCTTCCCCCTCTCAGGGTTTGGAGAAGTTGGAACTTTGCCCACCCAAGGTGATATCCCCACACAGTCTGAGCAAGCACCACCAAGCACTTTCTCCACCTTCAACGCAGGAGAAGTCCATCTTCTTTCCAGCTGATGATTTGTTCATCCTGTTGCATCACCATCACTCTTTGTTGCTCCAAACTAGCAGCCTTCTGAGCAGGGATATGACAGACACCCGCCGGGCTCATGATATCTTCTTCACAATGCCCTTGATGAGTGGAGAACTTGTAGCTTCCCTTCTGTTCCCTATGTCTCCATGCAGGGCAATGTGGCTTTTCCCAGCTTGTAACATTTGGTGCAGTTTCTGTGTGTAATCCCATTTCATGTTCCCCAGACTTTCAGCCCGACGCCTCTTTTCTGACAGAGCCATTGGGATGCCTGCTCTGTTTGCAGAACCAGGTCAACGCCTGTCCTCTGTATACTCAATTCTGCATTGAATGATTTCCTTTGCCTGTCACAGATTAAATAAAGACTTCCAGCTCCCTATTACAAATGTCTTCAAGACACAGGTCCTCTCAGTAAAGATGATCAGGAAAAGGTGGGAGAGGAAGGCTTTATCTTTATAGCAAGGACAGAAGAAAGAGATTACAACTGTCAGAGCTGAAGGGGCTTTTTCTCACAGACGTCTTATACACAAACACAGTGACGTGTTGAGACCCACGAAGTTACACCACCACCAAAGAGCCATTAGACCACTGTCCTCTCTGTAGTAGTGATGGATTAGGGGGAGAGTCAGTGGGTCAGTCCTTCAAGAAGTGTCCATGTTACCTCACAGCAGCAAGAGCTGAGGGAGGCAGCCACACGATCACATCATCTCTTAAGGGTACACACTTGGGCTGACTGCCTGAAAGACCTTTAGACACAGTTCAGCATGACCTAAGTGATGTAATTCTAGGGAAATCTCACGTATATCTTCAGAGGAAGGGTATACTCCAGCAGCCCTGGCAGACAGATTGAGTGCCCATCCTTCTCCTAGGCTAATCCACCAAGATTGTCCTAAATTCCCCCAATTCACATGGATGCTGAGGCCACTACCCCTCTATCTTTAGCATGTTATCAGGCCTCTTTCACATATGGAGATGAGTTATACCATCTCTGTTATTGATTTGCACAAGCTGTGAGACTGAAAAACACCTTCTAGAGGATTGTTTTACTAAGAAAGATTCTAACAAAGGAAGTATAAGTCAGTTCTCAGCCAGGTTGAGGACACCTATGCCTGTCTGGAAGGCACAGGCGGTAGACAGGCCTGGGAGGTTACACAGAGGGCTTGTAATCTTGCCTGTGACCTCCTTGGAACCAGCCATGGTGGATGAAGGTGTTGACTAAACCAGTTATTGCAAAGCCAACATAAAGCAAGCAGCCCATCTGAGAACACCTGTAAGAGGGGATGAGGAGTGGAATGTGCTGGCTGCTGGTGGTGGTCCCAGCAGCCCAGGCTCCGGGGCTTGGGCAAAGAGAGTCTGGCACTGAACCAGAGCCTTGCTTTGTTCCCTGAACTGCTCCAGCAGGAAGATGAGAGGAGCAATGCCTGAGGTCTCCCACCCAGAGATGATGTCCAAGAGCCAGACGAACATGCCACCATGAGTCTCCATTTGTGGCTTAATTGAAAAGGAGGTTGGAAACATAGTGCAGCAACAGACCCTGACTGATGGCTGACTGTGCATTAAGTGCTGTCATCTCTTCTGTCTTCATCTTACTTTTATATTCACTCTCTCTAGCTTACCACTCCTGAGTAGGGCTAACCTTTGCTAGATTGGGAATATAAACACATAATAAACACATGGTTTGATGTGCCAAAGCATGTGGCCATAAAACTGGATACAAACAGGACATGCCATCACAAGCAAAGAGATGTGACTACTACTCAGCTCCTCAGAGGCCACTGGCTACTGGGAGGACTAGCCAAGAGGGAGGTGACACACCCCACCAGCCACCCTCCAGATATGCCCCAGCACAAAGGAGCAGCAGCAGCAGCCCTCACCCCAGGGTGGCTGGGACTCCTCTCTTTGCAGCAGCCACCCAGCCTGCACACACCCCTGTGTTTCAGCTCCTGGCACCTGAGTGTGAGCAGCAGGAGCAGCACCTCGCCTTCATAGTTCAGAACCCAAGCACACAGAGGGGGGTCAAGGGTCTTTTTCAGGTAACCACTAACAGACTCCTCCAAGTGGAAAATAGCCACAGCAATGCAAATCTGAGACAGATCAGCCTCTCAGCAGCACCTCCATAGCCTGTCAACCACACTGAGTTCCCAGGGAACACATCAGGGGCAGCCCTGGTTAATTGCCAGTGACATCCATGCTTAGCACAGGTCAAGCCCTGGCCCTGCCTTTCTCAAAACAGGCTTAGTAATTATTAACTTCAGGCTGGATGAGAAAAAACCAAATTTTAACTAATAACCTTGATTTCCAAGTATACATAAACCAGAGGTTTCTTTAACATTGGCTCCGCTTGGCTTTCTATTTACCTGGGAAACATTGATCTAACACTTTACCCCTTTCCTGCAGCTTTATAACAAAGGAAGGACAGAAAATCTGGAGAGATGAATCAACAGTGCAAAGTGAAGTCAGAGATGTGCCTGAGTCAGTGGCTATGTGGCCGCACTGACAGAACCAGAGCTTCCTTTCTTCCCCCTTCCTTATGAATTAATTCGCCATCATGTCAGCTCACTTGTAACTAAGCTGCCTTTTTTTCTTACCTTTTTGTTCTTAATGATGCACTCTGTAGCCATCGTGTAGCCTGAGGGGCTCGAATGGCATATAAATGGATATTGCACTGCAAGCTGCATTCTGCCATACAATTGCCATCGCCTCCTAAGTCTTAAAAGCCAGGGCATGATGTGAATTACAGGCTTTTCTTCTCCATGTGGGGCTCACAGCTTATAGTCCTAAATTACATTTTGTCAGTGTGTTGTCAAAGCAAGATAGAAGACCATTAAAAATAAGCTGCAGTTATGTAAGTGTTCATGAGTATCTAAATATTAATGTCAGGACTCTGCATAATGGCTTTGCTCTAAATAATCCTTTTTAGCCTTTGTAGTTTAATCTTTGTTCATATTTTATCCATTAGTTACCTCTAAAAAGCATGGCTCTTTTGATAAGTATGAGGCTGTGAAAAACAGCCACTGAAATTTCAACATTCTTGTCTTTCACTGCTGCTATTAAAAATGACTGTATTCCTTGGGCCGCTTGGTCTTTGGTATTTTAATTGCAAATGAACTACACAACCTGCAGCAGTTTAAACAACAGTAACAAAAAATAAGAAGCAAGCATCCCAGTGGCCATCTCCTGCCTCAATCTACCATCTGCAGAGGTATTGAAATCTCAGCCCACTCACAATTATCAGCACTTAACTTGCACCACTTTTCTACACAGTGTTATTTACCGGCTTTGGAAGCTAACCAATAAAATGCTGCCTTCATGACAAGGTGATGAGATAAAATGATAAAAGTCAAGAAGCTTTCACACTGTGCCTAACTAGCTGCCAGTGTCCACAACTGATCTGTTATGTCAGTGAATTGCCAGGCTTGGCTGGAGGCCCCGGCAGTGAGCACCACAGAATCTGTAGCATCCAGCTGTGGAAAAGGAGGGTTTCATTTATTTTCTATGCTCTTGATAAGGTACAATTACTACCCTACCAGGGCTTTCATCTAGAAAAAAAAGTATTATCAATACTTGAATTCAAGGGGTGTAATGTGCTGTGATCATGGTTTTGGTAAAGGAAAAATAAATTCCACAAATGCCCTAGCCCTCCATTTCTCAGCAAATGCAAAGAGAATCTCTTTGCTTCAGTATTTTGTAAATAACTGACTACATCAGCTGGTTATAAAGTTTTGAAATCTGTTTCAAAAATGCTCAGTAAATTTTTTATTTAAAAATTCAAATAAAAATAACCAAGCAAGAGGGATCTAAAAACTGCAAGAGGACTTCCAGCAGGAGAACTGTTACCATTTACATCACTCCATTACCATTGTTTAGGGCCTTAACCTTTCTCACATCCCCCCAGTGTTGAAGCAATGTCACACAGATAGCTGAGTAGAAAGTTGTTATTAATGAATTCCTCACCATTAGATTTGTGGACAAGGATATTTCCTAGGCTGAGACGCAATCTCATGTCTGCAGATCCTATTGTGCAAGACTTGCCATTGCAGTTGGGTTCTACGGAAGTTCTGACAAGGATACACGCTGATGAGAAAACGCTACACGCTGGTGCCAAATGATTCATGGTGTCACGCTGGAGCCTGATACAGAAATAACTACTGGTAGCAGAGAGCATCCCAATCTCTGGCCTACAAAGCAGAGCCTACAGTGTGAATCACGTGGGAGTGATTCTCTCTCCTTGCTTCCAGATGCTAAATTGCCTAAAAGATTGCTAAAAATATGACTATTGCTTAACATTACCCTTATATATAGGCTTTGTGCAATACCATCTTGCAAGCTGTATGGGGAAATCCTCCCACACATGTGATAAATATATTTGATAACTCTTCAGAATCTAAATTTTCCAGTGGAGGCATTCACTCTCCCTATTTTAAGCACATCCTTCCTAATTTGGTCAAATGAATGTGAGCATTAGATCTCCAATGAGGTGAAAAGGAACCCGCAAAAGAAAACATACCCAAGCCTTCACTTTTTTTTCATCCCTGGAACCTGCTGATGGAGGGGAGGACTCACTATCAAGCTTTGCTTTTCCACAGCCTCGAAATCCTGCTGCTCAGTCCTCAGCAGGAAGAGCTGTGGAGCAGCAAGGGGGTCACAGTGCATTGCTGCCCTGGCTCAAAATGCCTGGGATCACTATAATCATTTTTTGGAAATATCCATGTGGAATAGCTGGGTTTATGTCATATCAGGGCTTCTGTTGATGGTAGTAACTCATACATTTCCACCTGTGTTACCCAGGCTCTCTAGAGCACTCCAGTGTCCTGAGCAAAAGCAGAAATAATTAGGTACCACTGTAGTGTCTAAATGCTATTTAATTTTGAAGACCAACTTTAAAGAAATCAATGGCAAATAAAAATTCAGCTCTTTAATCTTTTTTGACAAGGATTTTGGGATGCTAACAGAGCACTAAATCAAGGTAGCATTTAGAGATTCTGTAACATAGTGGGTGACACTAAATATTTCTTCAAACTTTGCAGAGGGGTTGGAAAATTATGTATTTTTACCGTAAATGGCTGGAAACTGTTTGTGCATATGGTATTTGCACAAGGTTAATATTTTCTTTTTCTGTTTGTGCATTCACACATGTCCCTGTACAAATGTGTACAAGTGTATGCTTAGAAGGCTAGTTGGTAAAAGAAATCTACACTTTTAATATATTTTTTTAATATCCTGGGTACAGTGGCATTGTCCTACTGACATTCTGACAATATTTTCACCACTGTCAATGCCTAAAAAAAAATCCCATGGAAGCTGATGATGAGTTGCAGAAGAAATGCGTCTTTGCAGCAGAACAGCATTGTTTTCTGTCTGCTGTTCTCGCCTCTTCTCTTTAAAATACTTCAGCCACCTAATCCGGGATCAGAAATGACACTGTGTCACTTAAATTGCCAATTGCACAAAGCAAGTCCTGAATAGTGAGTGGCTGAAATAAAAAAAAAAAGTTTGTGCATAACCCATACTCTACAAATTATCTGTCCAAGCAATTCAGCGGCTGCTTACAAATAAAAGGTATTTGAGGAAATGGGTGGGGGCTCACAAAATGACCTGTTGACCACCATCCAGGACAGGATTCACATACTCCCACAACATCTACTGCCATGGAAAATATTTCTAGGGGAGTCTGCAATGATCTCTCTGTGTTGCCTAATATTTTGAGTTGGGCAAGGTGTTTGCAGTCATTTCCTATAAAGCTCTGATACCACCCTGATGTGCCACTGACTTAGAGAGCAGGGCTGGGGGAGAGAGGATGGCCAGACACCATGTGGTTGAACATAGCTGAAAGCAGGGGAAGGATGATGCTCACCTCATGCTTTTGGGTTTTCCAGCACTGGGCAGGATGTTTTCCTAGGAACTGCTGGCAAAAAGGTACTGGAGACTTTTGCAGGAGGCACAGGGAGGGACAGTGAGGGAGGAGAGATGCAGAGGTACAGTGGTGTGGGCATGTGAGCCAGAGCTATTGCCCAAGCAAGGGCTGAGGTACCGTGACTTCCACATGGCTCTAACCCACACCCCAGGCCAAGGAAACTGCTCCCTTTCTTATCATCATGTCTTACACATGGTCTGCAAAAAGCATCCATGAAGACACATGGAGTAGTTTCTATTTTCAGCAACTGCTGTATGCATGCCAGAAATACGCTTTAGTTCTTTGCTGGCTTCCAGTTCATGTTAATGAAATACAGTGAAAGCAATTGCTGAGCAAAGACAGAACTGGACAGAGCTACAGAGGGCTGGGACACTGTGAAAAATGAATGGCATCCCTGCCTGGCTACCCAGTACGAACCACTGCACAGAACCACTGGGATCCTCCCAAGTGCAATCACTGACCAGGCATCGCATATTTTCCACCTCCTTAAGCAACAAAAAAATAAAAAAATAAAAAAAATAAAAAAATAAAAAAAATTGCTATTTTCTGTTTGAAATCCTTGGAAACTCTGCTAGAATAAACTCTCTAATCCTGTTTGAACAAGTGTGATTTTATATTCTCAGTGTTTGCTTTTCGTTGCATTACAAACCCCCATAGCCACTCACTTGAAAAAATGCTTGTGGCTCAAATACATCGAATAGCCAGAAACAAACACTGTTTACTCATCTGATTGAATTAAAAGCATTTTATTTAAAGTGTTTACAAAATCTTCTACATGTAATAGGAATTCACTGCAAAGCCAGAAGAGTGCTTTTAGGACTTTTTGAAATCACGGACGAATAATCATGGTAATTTGATTATGTTAGGAAGACTGTTTAAAAATTCAGGAAATTGGGTCTCTGTTCAGTAAAATGAAAATAGGTTGTAGGAAAGAGATACTTGGGCATTAAATGCTACAAGACATTCTGCTGTAAATTGCCAGATGTTCCCATTCGGTGAACTGAACACAGTGAACCATTTTGATTGAGGATTGTAACATGCAGTACAGAGTAATCAAACCACCCTTAGGCAATGGGATGAAACTCCTTGTACCCTGCTGGAATTATCCAGTGCAGCAAGTTCCCATAATCTCTCAGCTCAGTGCATGGAAGTGGCTCACACAACCAACTCAGGTCCCACATTTAGAGTTACTCACTTTGGGTCTCATCATCCCATGCATGTGCTTGGCAATAGGTATTGATTCTGGATGCACATTTCTCATTTAAGTCTTGTTTATATGATTGGATGCCCTGTGCCTGGAGTTCCCCTTCCATTCCTGCCCTGCCTGTGTGCAGGAGCTGTTTAAGATCAAAATTGCTGTGAAATAAGTCCTGAGGTATTTGGTTTTGTATTGCATTTTTCACACTTGAGTTATATAAGACTGCAGTGGAAATCCATCAGATGCAAGCAACCATACAACAATGTTGCATAGGTAATTCTCAGGCACAGCAGCTCTGGTGACTCTGGATGGCTCTTTCATCTTGTTTAATGGTCAAAAGGAATTTTGGTGACATTGCTGGCATTACACATTCACTCTTCTGTTTTTTAAGGAATGCCATGGGATTGATCTCTGACCTGGAGGGCAACACAGAGGCGACCTCCACCTCTGACCTCCCCTCCTGCAAAGAACCCAGCTGGGTGATGGTCAGAGCAGCAGTCAACCCTGGGCTGCTCTGTGAGTGCCACCTCAAGAAGAAGATATTCTGTGATTTTAAAGCAAATTTTCCCACTTGCCCATGTTTCAGTTTCAGTAGCAGGTATACTGAGACCCCTGGCTGTTTGGCGAGGACGTATCACCAGAGGAATGACAGGAAGATTTTTATGCAATAGGTCCAGCTGGAGAAGATACCACTGCACTGTACCCACTGTGGCTTTGGCCCAATTTCCTGCTGAGATAATTAACAGAGCTTCTGCAATTGCTCTGCACCTGTGTAGTGCCTGGATGGGCAGCACCAAGAGCAGAGGAGTGTCCAATAGGAGAGGTGCAGTGGTTTGGCCACTCTCTTGAATCTGACTTCAGGGTCTGGTGCTGGCACCAGAGGGCAAGTAAGGACTATCTGAGCTAGATTAACACTGAAATCCAGAAACCACTAAGAAAATGTCATTCTTCACTGTGACCATGCCTGGGTCTTCCTTGAATCCTTCTTGCTGGTGTTAGCTTCTGTGGGTTGTTGAACCTTTCCCTTCCTCAGATGTAGAGATTTTGAGAATATCTGCTGGAAAACCCCCAGCTTCCCTTAAGGCAGCATGCCATCACTTATGCCTTCCTCATGTCCACCACAGTGCGAGCAGGCGTTTCTGGCTCCAAATGATGCTCACCCACTCTTTATAATCTCAGTTTCTACCTGTTTATCCCTCACTTTTGGGAAACTTATTGTGAAGCTAATACAGATGTGGACCTCCATCCACTAGGTTGTAACTCTGATGAAAATCTCTACACCATTTATATCTCTTAAGGTATACCTCTTTAAGCGCTTTTGTCAGCAGCATTTGGGATCCGTTTCAGATTTACATGAAAAAAGCACACTCCTTATCCCTTACATTATTGCTACTTGGTACAGCTTCCTAATACTCTTCAAATAGCAGGTGCAGATTAGAAATATGCGGCTTTTGTAGTACATAGAATACCCTTTAACAGTGAGATTATTTTTCTTTATTCCTTTATGTTGCTGCCATGACCATAAACTCCAGCACACTCCTAGGAGAGGTGCTTAGGCAGGGCAGGCACTCCAGCAGAGCAGGCTGCAGAGAAGAGCAGGAGGCCAAGTTTCCATGGCTGTGGTCAATTGTGCTGCACCATGGACCATAAAACACCTGGGATTTAAAGGTGCAGTTACAGAGGCATCAAAATGTAGCATGAATTTGGAAACACCAGAGTAGCTGCATGTTGCCGTCACAGAGAGCTGGGGGTGCAGGGAGCTGCTCTTGGGTGTTGTTGTGAGGCAAAGCATCATTGTGTGGCATTTGTGGAGTTCAGCCAGCCTTACTCCTGCCATTGGCACCAACCAGGTATAAATTCAGGGTCTGAGTGACTCTTTAAAGAAAGAATCAATAGTAGCCTGTTGTGCAGAAGAACTCCCTACAGGGTCTTGCCTGGCCACATCAAGTCAGATCCTCAGCCAGCTACAGGTGGAGGGACTTGGTTCATCTTGTTATTCCTCCTTTCCAACCAACAATGATATAGCAGTAGCTCTTTCTGTGTAAAGTTCTTCAGCTGCAAGTACCTGATGGGTTTCAAATCAAGTTAAATTTGTTCATTCATCTTTATCTTCTCAAGGCAGGACGGACTGCAGAGGTTGGAGCTGCCTAACACCATGACACTGAGGATACAGCACTTCACAAAGCCCCTTGAAGGCATTGGTTATATGGTGTTCCTTGGGCACAGAGTGATGTGCACACAGCTTATCATTGATGTGATACCGGAACACCAAGAGACAGCAAAGTGAATTTAGCCTCTTAATAGCATTTATTTAGATGTGCTTTAGTAACAGGCAAGAATAAGGGCCTAAGAGCCCAGGAGACTATAATCCTTTTAGACGCTCAAGCTCATGAGCAGAGTGGGGTGAATCTCCAAATGTCATATACAAGACATGAGAGACTCAGGACCATGGGAAATGCAGGGAATGCTGTTGCCTCTGAACAAGACAGCAGATGATTGATGGCTCCAGAGGTGTTTTCCTCTCCTGGTTTTTGAGAACTACTGGGCTGAAGAACAGAGGTCATAAAGACAGACTGAACTGGAATAAAAATTAACTTTCTAGTATCTATAATGAGCTGTCTCCCCCAGAATTTTTGTGAGAAACAAGAGGGATTTTGCTAAATCCATACCTCGACTATTAAGGCTTGAAGATGTAGTGTTCTAATCCGCTGAAAAAGTATCAAATCCTTCAGCAAAGGATTTATCAAAATGCTTAAGTGAACTCTTCATAATGTAAAGTGACCTGGTATTCTTGACAATATATTTTTTTATCAAGCTAAATAATAACATAGGATTTTTGAAGCAAATCAATTTTTGGAGTCTACTACTGTCACTGTGCTTTTTCATCTCAGGAAATTCTGGGGACTGTAACTGGTAATGATTTATTTCATTGTGTACTTCTGAAGAAAAATCCATGTTAGAAAACAAGGGCTCGAGCTGTGGCAGATGGTGCTTTTATGGAGAAGAAATTAGTGTTTAATAAGGATTGTAATAGTGCGAACCAGATGTTCATCTCACATTTTATCTTTGAAAGGATTTGGGAGGATGCCATATAGATACATATGTGCATCACAGATCTTGAAAAAATACACAACTGGATCCCCAGGGACTCATTAAGGGAGGAGTAACTTTCAGTGAGCCATCACACTCCACTGAAAAAGCAAGGTCTGTTTAAACTGTGACTAAATATCTCTTAGGAAAGATATCTCCTAAATATCTCCTAGGAAAATACCTCCCTTTCCCCTCTCACATGGACAGAGCAGCACTCCAGAAGAATAAGGGTAGCAGTAATCTGGTTTTCCAAGCAAAATGGCCACTCTAGTTTCAGCAGGTATTTTGAAAAATAATACTTAGCTCATCAAGGAATGCTATCTTACTGAGCTTTGTCTAGCTCTCCCCTGGGATGCAGAGTTGAATCCCTAGCTATACATATCGGGACATCCAGCAAAACATGAAGCTGTGTCTGCATTGCTCCTGTTACATGATATTCTCTCAGCCCTCAGGGAGCTATCCCCCATTTCTTCCCATGCAGTGGAGAAGTGCTCCCCTCCCTGCTCTCTCCACCTGCAGCTGAGCTACCTGAAGGCTCAGTCTCATATAGGTGCTCCTGGCAGAGCAGAGGCGAGAGGTCAGAACTCCTAGTCTGGTGCTGAGGTCTTGTAACAAGACTATTTTAACGCCGGTGTGGCTGCCACTCCCCGCCTGTACCATGAACACCCTCCCACAGCAGCACACAGCCCCGGCTGCCTGTAAGCAGCACAGCTGTGCCTGCACTTCTGCTCACCTACGAGGCCTTCCCTTCATGCACCCCCCAGGGCTGGCTGGTGTGAGAGTGACTTCACCGGCTGTGGCTGTAGAAGATCTAATATCTTGACCTTGTTACCCTTTGGCACTTGCAGTAAACCAATCCTTGATTTCAGCCAAGATCCTCTGCCTTACTATCTTCACTTAGCAAAACCACGCTTTGCTGTGGAAAATGAGCTGTGGATGGATAAATGCCTACAACTGCCTTTCCATGTAGTGACTGAACCACCTGCTGTATCAAGCCAGTGAAGCTGCCATAGGCATCTCTAGGAGTCAAATGCAATACCTTTAAGTGGAGGGTCATTTCCAAAAGAGCACATACAGTAAGTACCAGTTATGACATCTGTTACTGCTGTGAGAGCAGGTGCCCATAACAGGATGCAGCATTTATTATCAGCTCCTGTTGTTACTATAAAAGCTGTGAGTTCTACATGTATCTGTGAAACACAAGGTTAATCAATGGCCTGTAGGGTGGTTATTCAGTGGTTATTATCTCTCTGTGCATACATGTGTCTATCCACCTGGGAAAAATCCAATTAAAAATGTAGGTGGCCAATACTTCAGGTGCAGTGCAACCCTGCAGCACCAGCAGCTCCTTGCAGTGCTGGGAGCAGTGTCCTGGGACCAGGCAGTGCTGGGACAGAGGCACCCATGTGCCCTCTGAAACAGACTTACTCTTTTGTTTGGGCTTCAGGGCTGGCTTCCGGCTCCTTGTGGGGTGGGCAGAATTCAGGGGCATTATTCTGTGTCAGGGGCCTGGCTGCTGACCCAGGAGTCGGGGAAGCTGGGAGCCCTGTGGGAAGAGGTTGGTTCTCCAGCAGTGGCTGCTGACCTGCTTCAGTATTTCCTACTGAAGCAGCTAGAGCTGCTTTTTGTTCACAGCTTTTTAAACAAGGGTTTTGTCATAGCACTGAAATAATGAGCAAGAGGCTGTGCTTTTTAGTTAGTCCTGCTGTGATTTCAAGTCCCTTTCCTGCAAGCCAACAGTAAGACCAAGTGGGGACATTCAGGGGGTTCTCTATTATGTTGAGGGAGAGATCCTGCTGCCCTCCTTTCTCATATCTCTCCAAGCCTGCCTTAGCATACAACCAAATTCAGAAAGAAAGGATGCTCAGATTATGTGAGGCAAATTGGAGGAGCACATGGGAAATTATCTTACCTTAGAGTCCATGGTGGATGTACTTGCCAGGATCTTTTTTCTGGGCATGAAATTTGTACTTCTGCATATTGCTGGGGCATTCAATGCCATGGGCATTTTTGCTCTCAGAGCTTAGTTATACTATATGAAGAACTTTGCAATATGTTTTGCATAAAAGCAAAAAAACCCATTAATTAATAGGTTTTTAATTAAGAGGATGAGATATCTCTTGCACACTTAAATTGTTTTATAACTGGTTGACATCAATTTCTTTGCTATTAGTAAGTTGTAAATCAATTAAATATGTCCACACAGAGGACCTGGTTGGAATAAAATGCAAGAATGATTTGCAGATTGCTTGCACTTACATTCCAGTTCAAGGTCTCCTTGCAGTGGGGCCAAATGCTGTCCTGTAAGCAACACGGTTATCTTTTTCAGCTTATTGTTTTCTTGTGATTCAGATACAAAACTGAACTACTGTCATTCAGTTCTGGAGGAAATGCTTTAGCTTAAAATGCTCACACCAGGGTTCGCAGTGAGTCGCCTCACCTTGCAATTAGAGCAGGTGAGGAATGCACATAAATGATTATTGACACCTCTAGGAGCTCAGCTGATGCAAGGTTAGTTACTTAAATCAGTTATCTGCTGGAGCCCTTGAACCAAAATAAAGGTTATTCTCACAGCCAGCATCATTTGTGTGTGCAAAAGCACAGGAGAACTCATTAAGGACTTTATTCTTTGAAATTCTTAGGAGTCACACCAAAACCCAGCGGCTGCTAAATGTGTCCTTCCAGAGTTGAATGTTAATGAATTTAAAATGTTGTTCATTACAGAAAACAAGAAAGAAGGAAAAATCATAGGTGATTTTCACCATCATTAGTGAAGAATTTGGAAGGCAAATAGATATTTTTTTCAATGTGAAGATATTTGCAAGTTTTTCTAGCATTCCTGTGCTGCTACAGAAGCATTGCATCTTGTACTGTCAAGCAAATCCTACTTCTATAAAGGGTTTCCTAAGAACAACAGAGTAAAACCATCTGTGATCTCTGAAACGAGGCTTACTTGAGGGAGAGCATGCCAATATGCAGAGCCCTCCAGCACAGCTTGGGAGCACAGGCTCACTGCTGACCATGGCACAGCTGGCATCACACCTGGAAATCAGCAACATCATCTACCTAAATGATATGCATGTCTCTAAGGCTTAGGAAGGACAATGTTGATTCTCCCGCTTTGTGCCTATTTTTGTTAACATGGGAAAGTCATACCAAATTTAAACTAACTTGTCAGAACTGTAGAAATATCCCTCTCTCTTCATTCCTGCCAGATATGCCTGATCCTTATTCATGAAGCAGCTGAACAGTGAACCTTGCGAGATAGAAGCAATGGTCTCCCTTGTGCCTAAAGAGCTGTTACATTTCAGACGATTTCTAAGCAGATGATGTGAATAGCATGTGTGTTTATGGGGGTGTTTTTGGCTGCAGAAGACCTCTTCTTCACAATTGTCCTGGATTCTGCCCTGAAGGACTCCAACACTGTACAGTGTCCACTGTAACTCAGTGTGCTGTCAGGGCCAGCCACTGCAACCCAGGACGCAGAGAAAGACAGTGACAGAGCAATCTCAATGACATACACGTGGGAATATTCAAGGGACTTCTGTTGTTCATATGGGTTGCCATTAACAAACATGAGCCTTTATGATAAAGTTTATGACTGTGCCTATTACCCCACATAAAGAAAAAGGGGAAGGAAGAAAGCACCCACTGCCTTTGTCAAGGTGATAATTCCCACTCCAGTACATATTAGTCTTTTTTCTCCCCAGTGCTTGCATCCTTCTCCCTCCCTCCTATCCTCCCATTTCCTTCCGCCACTACAAAGCCCTTCAAAGATCAAAGTCATCATTGACCATGAGTTTGCACAATGTTTCTGCTTCGACACTGGCTGGGAGCCAGCTGGCATGTGTTAAAAACCATCATCAGAATCTGTTTAATTACCGTTCCCAATGCAGTATTTTAACAAAACACTGGAACGTACAGAGTTCCAGCAAGCTGATGCCCAGTGATGGGACACTGCAGCAGCACAGCCATAACTTTGACGCTGGCTGGTTTAATTCTTTTTTATTTTGTACTATTCATCCATTTTTCAGCCTGCTTTGAAAAGACACCTTTGCAAATATTGTAAAAGGGTATCTCTAAGATCTTCCCCAAATTAGTGTATACTTACTATTAAAATAGGACCCAGGTAGATTTGAATTCAAAATATATCACTCACAAAAAAACAGACGCTCTTCTGCTCTGGCTCCCCCATCTGAGACCTGCTGCTGGATAAGGACACTCTCCTGGCTAGCCTTGGATCTGGGAGGTAGCGTGATGATTGACTGCTCCAGGCAGTGCTTGCAATTCATCCACTTGTTAAATTGAGCCCATTGTGGCTGCGTCTAAGCCTTTTGCTGACCTTTGATATATGTCTTGACTTCTGTCCTGCCCAGAATCACTAGGTGGTTCCTCTGGCTAACACCTTCTCTGGGATCTACCCCAATCCATGACCACGCATTCTTGCTGCCCCCAGGGAACCACATGCAACACAGGCCAGGCCAGCCATGCCCCTGGTAGCCAGTGGCTATCTGCATTGAAGGACCTCATGCTATACATCTCCCTGGGAAAAGGCACACACTCCTCTTCCCCCCATGGTCTCAAGCACCTGTGGTCAGCCAGTGTGGACACAGGCTGCCTCAGTGAGCAACACAGTCTGACACCAGGGTGCTCATACCTACTGCTACCACTGCGACAGGACAACCAAACCCTCTACCCTCTTCTAACTGTGCAGCTGGACACCCTCCAGTCAATCTCCATATTGGGTCTAAGACTTTGCACGTCCAGATACTTTGCCCATGTGTCTCTGTGGTTACATTCACTTGGTCAGGCTTGACCTCTTTGACTCTCTGTAGGTGTATCCTCTGCACTATTGTCCAGAATTATACCACAGGATTGACAGCCACAGTGCTCAAACCAAGTGCAACCTAACCACAGAAACTCAAAGACTACATGGGGCAGGAGAAGTCTGAACTATCTGGTAGCAGGAGAACATTCATCCCAAAGTTCAAGGGAAAGGCAGCAGCTTCACTGTGCTACTCAAACTGGAAATTACATCTGTGAGGCTGCACCTCCATTCCCTGAGAGACATAATAGGAGCAGTCTCTGGCCAATGCACAAGTTATCCCTGTTTTAAGGAGGGAGACTGTGTTCTGATGACCACTTTGACCATGGCTATGTACCTGTTATGCTTCTTGTCACCCAGAAATTTGAACTGCAGGTGCCCAGATCTGAATGGGGATGACAAGGCAAGTCCTGTAGCTGAGGCCATTGCTGTTCTGGCAGACACATCCTCCTGGAAGCCAGGGAACCACTCCTGCTGTTCTGCAGTGGATGGCCTCTGGCAGCCCAAGGGACTGTGAATAATCCTTTTGAGCTACTGCCACCAGTCCCAAAGTATGATCAGTACACAATGATGCCAATGGCGTAGCATGAATCTTCTCCTGCTTCGAGTGGCTGGGTTTGAATAATGGTGACAAGAAAGAGCTGGGATTTAGGGGACATTCAAAAGGACTCTCCTTCACACAGATCCCATGACAGGAACGCAGTCACCCCATCAGATCACAGCACAGTGTTGCACACAGGTCCTGTATTAGGGATATATTGCTCTGGCATCCTCACCTTGCCCTTGGGTCATGTGACAACTACATCTTCTTGTCCTGCTTTCCTTATCCCATCACACAGCCAGATGTGGACCTCAGTCCCAAGAAGCCTGACTCCCAGCACCTTGCCACAGGCCTTTGCCCATATCTAAAGGAAATAGCCTGGTGCAAAAATGTGCCTTCAAGTCATCAATGATGCTGGATTGTGAGCCTCAGTATCCAGGGTCCCCCAGCAGGACACAGCACATGTGGATGCTGGGGCACGCAGCACTGTGACATGGTAATTTTAATAACTCCTCTGCTGTTCCTTCTTGTATGCTAACAAGCTTTATTTCCTCCATGGTGAGTTTAACAGAGGGTTAACCACTCAGGGCTTTTGTTAAAAAAGACATCAGAATCTTCAAAACTTTGGTCCCCCTATCTCAGCAACCAGAGTCTGAAAAATGATCTGAAGATTATCCTGAGGATGAGGGTAAAATTTTGCCCTTGGAAAGATCAAATGAGAATTTTACCATAGATTTGATCATATCCCTGGAGTTGGGATTTTCCCCACTGAGATTTCTTGCACTTTAGCTGGGTGTTCAGTTAGACAGACCGCACATGGTGCTGTCTGACTGATGTTTAGTTTTTCTGCTTCCAAGACTGGCTTGACCTAAGACAAGAGCTATGAGTGGAGGGGAGGAAGGGGAGGCAGGCTGGGCAGGAAACAGAGTCCAGTGAACTTTTACAAACCTTAAACAACCGCAGTTGGCTGGGATTCAGTATGTGAGATGGACCAAGGTTCAGGGTGATTTATTTTATCTGGAATTGTTTCACATCTCTGGATGTAATGTGTGGGGTTGGCTCCCCCTCCGAAAGAAAGTGGCTTTCTGAAGAAGGCTTTCAAGATGATCATTCATTTATCTGTAGAGCAGCATTTGCCTTCTCCACATTCACAAATTTGGAACTAATTCCCTGTATGACATAGCATTTAATGAGTTTGTCTCCTAAATTCTGCAAAGCATTTAAAATACTTTGATGGCACTTTCTCTTTAGTAATTAATGTCTTATCAGTAAGTTTTGCAGAGAACAATGGCCTGATTCTCCTCTAATGCTGTTTTACACCTCTGTAGTGTCACTGACTACAAATGAGTTACTCCTACTTTGCATAGTGGGAGAGGAGAATTAAGACCTTAAGCCTACCACTGTTCAATCACATGCTTTGAACTCATTTTCTCTCGTTCAGAATCTGTCCTTTGCTTGCAGCCCCGCATAATTTGCATTTTACTATCATTAGAAAGTTGGCCATTATCAAGAATGCATGTACTACACTTTGATTTAAGAAACCCAAAATGAGGGATACTCCAGCCAGCAGAAGTCTCACATTGCATCATCTCATGGTGGTAGGTGGTGGCTTTTCTCACCTGGGTGCCAGACTTCCCCTGGAGACTGTTCTGCAAGCTCTGAGGGGCTTGGTTATTATTTCATGTCCCCCCTAATAAGCAGCCTTTTCTACATACACGAGGAGTTTTCAATTAGACCCAAAAAATAAAAGCTTGTTGCATGAAAATTAAGCTTTTTCTCTAGTATGAAAAGTGCAGCTGCATTTTGTCTTGGAAACAGACCGTAGGCTCTCCTTTTACTGTAGACTAATTTGTTTTGATGCTCACAGGATGTATATCCTGAAATTGGAATAAATATGCTGAAACATGCACAACCTGGACACATCTTTATTTTATTCTTTTGGCTCCAGATTCAGTTCCATTCTGAGAATGTAAAAGCAACACCAATAGAGAGAAACAGAAATGCAAAAAACCCAGAATGCTGTGATAAGACTTGACATAGAGAGATGCTCACTTGCTCTTGGAATATATGTTTGTTTAAAATATATTTATATCGGAACAATAAAGCATGAGCAGTCGAGAGGTAGAAATACTGTTTTAAAATACCTTCATTGATTACAAAAAAAATCTGGAATAACTTTAGCATGTTCAGTGAATTATATGGCCAAGTACCTCAGGACATGTTTACTCTCATAAGTTAGAAGGTGATAAGTGGTGTCAATTAATTGCAGTGATTTTTTCATGTCTGCAAGCATTACTCATAGGAGTACAGATTTCCAGGGCCAGACAACGGAAATTAGTTAAGTGGGACATGTTGGGCATTGCATTTTAAGAACAACATTAAGAAAACCTTTGCTATGAAAACTTTTAAGCTACAAAACAAAGCGCTTAGAGTAGAGAAACATCAGAATTAAGGTTGTCCTTGCAGCTAAAGCCTTACGATACCATCTTTAATTACAGCCCTCTGTGTCATTGTTTCCGTAGCTTTAAATCTCTGCAACAAAACGCTGCATGGATCTTCCTGACATTATCTCTCACTACAAAGCCTATTATTTATACTGATCAGCCAATGCAGAGCATTGGGGGTGACAGACATCTTCCCTTCACTGTTTGCTGACAGCAAAGGAACACGGTGCCTTATATCTGGTGGTGTAATTTCGAGGTCTGGAGAAGGCAGTTGTTCAACGATGAAAGTTATCATCTTGATTTTGGCAGGACCGTATCCTTCCCCTTCTTGTCCCGACCACCCCAGACACTGTGTGGCCCAGCTTTTCCTCCCCTGATGCCCCCATGGGTCTCATGCCCTGGCATTCACCCCTCTGTGCCAATGCCTTCCTCCACCCTCGCACTTGTCCTTCTTCTGCGATGCTGTTCCTTCTCCATAACTTCCCATCTTCTTCTTCAGTCTCCTGCTCTTACAACTGCCAACCCTCTCTTTATTCTTCCATGAGAAAATCAAATTCCCCTCTCTTCTCCCTTGCTGCACAGACATATATAGCAGACTTTGTCTCACAAGTGCCAAGAGGAACCCTACAGCCAGCCCTTTTATTTGGAGACCGAGCACAGAGAGATTTCTGTGGCTCTGAGTTGGAACATGCCTGGCCTAAATGGGATTTTTAGATGGCAGAATTTAACAAGTCCCTACTGAGCATGTAAAAACGGCAAAGACAGTAATGCTTAGGCATGGTCCAAAGTTGAGGATAATTTCCTCATAATGTGTTGAAAACCAAATTTCTGGTGCTTGATTGACTTCTTCAGACAAATTTTTGTGCTTTCCTTCCATGGAGGAAAAACATCTTCTCAGAGAAATAATTGAGGGAATTTGACTTACCATAGACAAAATAACATACTTTCTCCTAACCTTGCTCTTGGAAACAGATGCACCATTTTTGATAAAACTTGGAAAACAAAAATAAAATGAAACAAATAAAGTCACTTGGAGGTTGATGGCCAGCACAGAAAATTTCAGCTTGATGCATTAAACTTTGGCAAATGTATAAGCAACTGACAACAAGATATAATAATGAAAAAGTGTTGGGCAATCACTGCACCTATAATTCATAACTCCCACACATTTTAAGATAATGGAAATTACTCATGTTCATCAGGAATTGAATAGATGCCTCTGTTATTACTTGTATTATGCAGTTAGCAACAGCAGCCAAATGTATGTCTAAGTGACTTTCATTAACTCCAGCGGTATACCTGGCAGAATTAAAATCTATTTCAATTCAACCCTTCCGTATTTTTCTCCTGATGCACTGCATACAAAACTTAACCACAATATCATCTTTTGGGATAATAAACTAAATCAACAATGCATTTCATTTGCGGAGATCATCACATATGAGACAGTTTCAGGTATGCAAATATCGCAGGCAAATGTTGAGCCATGGCTATAAATAAAACTTTCAGAGATAAAGAATTATCTTTCCTATTTTAAAGGTACATTTTGTCCTAATTAAAAAAATAAAAAGCATAATAGCCTTGACTAGAATGTCAGGGTGGTAAATTTTACCATGTTCAGGAGGCCAGCATGAAGTGACACTGAATTTCTTACAGCAGTTAACATCCAGAGGCAAATAGTCCCTGGGAAATAGTCTTTCTCTAGCCAAGTTTCATATTTTTTTGGTGGTCCTAGCTGTCAGAACTGTGTCATTCACTTTGCTTATGGTTCTTGGTAGGCATCCCCCCTGGAAAAGAGATCCTTAAAGCAGCAAGGCACTTGGGACAGATATTTTACATTTAAAAGATTCAGTGAGTTGCTGAATAGCAGGGGATGAGCACTACTCTAGGAGTGCTGTCAAAACCAGACTTCATTGTCAGATGTAAAGGCCATCTTTGAAACTGGATGAATGACTTGTTCAGATGCTCCTCTCTAGGCAGGGGTTGGGACTTTCTGAAAGTAACTCTTCTGGAAAGCTGGCTGACACCATTCTCAATGAGTATGAGATGAGTCCACAACTCTGCACTACTCACCACACCTGCACATCCCCTTCTGCACCCCCTCACTGGAGCGAAGCCCCCAGCCTAGGTGCATATCTCTCTTTTCATCAATACTCCTTTTTTTCTTACACAGGGAGAAACACAAGCCAACTCCATTTGCAGGGTCCTCCGGGGCTGCTTCACCCAACCCACCATGTCATAGGACGCCACTGCTTGTGCTCTGCCAGTAATGCCACACTTTTATTTTCTTCTTTATTAGGTTTCCCTATCACTGTACTTTTCCATGAAAAAGGAACAAAACAAAGTTTTGTCAGCTGCACCTTTCTGTTGTCAGTTGCTGCAGGCCAAGCTCAAACCTTGTGCTGCATTCATGTAAAGCGCAGTATTATAAACCACCTCATAATCCCCACACAGTGCAGCTGTGCAGTCCCAGCAGACACAACAAGCACTGGTTGCTCAGTGATGCCCTTAGCGCCTGCTGCTCTGTTGTTTCAGCTATCAGAGATACCCAGTTTTGTGCAGACGTATTTTGTATTTCATATCTAACCAAAATAAAAATATAGATGGAATAAAAAATAAATAACTGGCATAAGTCTGTGATTTAGAAGCTGCAAAGCAAAAGAGAAGCAAAGATGTCCTAGGGTATTTTGGAGACGCCTAGAAGAGCTACCCTTGGAAAAAGAGACTGTTGATGAAGGATGCATATTCATGTAATTATACAGTTAAGAACTGATGCAAAAAAGAACCATTCAGTGACATGTTACCAAAAATTTCTGCCACCTCTCCTGTGGTTCAGTGGTCCCACAAATACCAGTACCATCCTACCACATCCCTGAATTCAGACTACAATACAGAAATGAACACAAGTGCACTTACAAATATTTAGTGAGACATTTTTATAGAAGAGATGAACAGGTTTATTGTTCTTAAATTAGAAGCATAAAATTTGGGAGTTTGGGGATGTGGTAATAAATCTTTCTGAACTGTCTCACCAACCTATATGGACAAATTTTTCAGATCATTGCCAGTGTGGGTTCAAACAGATTTCATGTTAGCTGCTTTTTCCCTTTTCACAGGTTCTGTCCCTCTTTGAATAAGTGATTTGGGAAAACTTGCCGCCTCTTATGACCTTTAAATGTGATGCCAAGGCTATCCCATCCTGGACACAAATACAGACACTGATCACTTACATAACAAACATCAGGTCTAGCCAACACCACCTTGTCACCCACTTGACTGCAGTGTGAAGCTCAGGGTTGTGCTTTGGGACAAGTGTTCTCAATCACAACTTGTATTACTGAACAAATCTTCACGGAGAAATAGCATGATTAGGAATTCTCCTTCCTATGTAGATGTCTTTCCTAGCCTTGCTGGTTGTGTAAGTCACCTGAAGGAGTTGGCCATGCAGAAATGAATACTTGGGAAGCACTCTGAAACTTGTGATGCACACTTATCCTTAACAGTATTTTGGGAGCCACAGGCTGGAAAACTTTCCCCCAAGATTTCCAAACTTGTTTTTTGCACAGCTCCCGTCTCTTTCTAACATTGACTCTTCTCTAAAATTCCAGTAACTCCACTGCACATCCCACTAAAAGGATCCTGCAAAGCCCTCTCTGTGCCCTGCAGTACTCCTAGCTTTAGAAATGCTTGCATTTGTGTGAAGTCATTCAGTACTTTGACTGTACAGTGCAAAGGACCCAGAGCTGGGAGCATAGGCTACAAATATAGAAGGCTTATTTCCCCTTAAGAGAGATCCAACACTGAATTTTAAAATTTAGTGGACATTGGGTCTTTTCTCTAGTTGATAACCCCACTGCAATTCTACACGAGGTCCTCTTGCATCCCTCCAGCACGTTTTGCAAAAAAATGGCCTTTGGTGAAGTTTGTCCCTTAATCCCACCTCAATCCCACTCAAGCCTCATTTGACTCAATGTCCATGTTGTGATGGGTGGGCCCCATCACAGGGCTGGGGGCACTCAGAGTGGCAAGGCAGTGTGGTGATAGCTACTTGACAGTCTGCTTAAGAAACGCCCAGGCCTGCAGCTTTCTCCTGGCACCTCTGTCTTATCATCTGGCTCTGGTTGCCTTCTCATTGCAGTTCTTATTATATAATTCCTTTGGATTAAAACCCTTTGTTTTCAGCTTTGTGTTGGGCTTTCCATTTGCCTCTATACCTATAAAATAAAGGTGACAAGAGGAAGAGGTGACGGAACACTTGGCTGTGATAAGGTAGTACAGCTGTTCTCCATGGGACCACATGTGGAAATGCTCTTACTGCTGTACAGCAGTCTCAGACAGAGGACTCAAAGGTGTGGGGAGGGAGGAAGTGGGTTCCAAGACAATATTTTGTTATTTCTGCAATCTACAAGGATTCTTTCTTTTCTATTCTTTACTCCTTGTGCTCATCTCTGTCTTTCCAAATCATCCATCTGGCTTCTGGCCTTTAGTTCTGCTCCTTCTAGCATTAATGTGTGTGTTTAACGTCATGTTTGGCATCAGAAATTGTCCCCACAGATGTTTAAGGATGTGTGCAGGCATTTGGAGGTTTTGCAGGTCTTAGCCCCTAATCCTTCAAGGGCACTGCCCATACAGACACTGGAGGTCCATGAGGAGCCCATTAGTTGCTGTTGTCTTTGCCTGAGGAAGACCTTCCCTTCACTGGCTGCAGAGGATATTTCGAATTTTGATAGATTCTATCACGTAGGCAAAACCCTGATAATCATGAATTGCAACATGAGAGTAAAGCTGAGCTTGATTTATATGTTAAAGACATGCCTGTAAGGTCTGAATGCTAAAAAAATACCCTACTGTAGTAAATCACCTGCCCCTTGATGTCTGACGACCCTTAGGATGCTTCCTGTATGCAAGCTACTCTGTCTTCACATTTTCTCTTTTATGTTATTTGTTTCTAATGTGGCATTCTGTTTTCCTGCTGTTAAGGATCCTGCCAGCATAAGGAATGCTTTTGCTGGTTTCCGTCTTGACTTGGGGCAAGTTGCAACCTCTTCATCTCCTCTCCCTGCAGACAGGGCTGCCTGTAAGACCCCATGCCTATGTGAGGTCCTACAGATTTTGCACAAACACAGTTTCCCTCCCTTCGCTTCACTGCACTTCACTTCATGCACCCACATCAAACAGTGCTGAAATTGTTGCTTCGTTGGATTGCAATCCTGCTGCCTACAAAGGAAGAGGATACACAGAATTAGGTATTTGCAACATACTTTGAAGGAGGAAAATTATATTAAACAATCTGTTTAATATAAGAAATACATTAAACAATCTGTGTGTGTGACAGCAACAAGGAGCAGACGACTGAAAATCTGGTAGGATTTCAGTGGGGAATGCAGCCTCAAAATCAATGACACAGCATGTCCGGAAGGTGGATCTAGAAATAGCAAGTGTGGTAACTGTTGAGAGGTATCACGTTCCTGGGAGTGGATCGCACACAGCAAGAGCACTCCAGGCATGGCTGGCTACCCCTCTGGGGACAAGGGTCCTGCCGTTTCCCAGCACTGAGTCAGTCGTTGTGCCTGCCCACACTGCACAGGGATCGCCAGGGATGTGCTTGCCTGGGAGAGGCTGGGAAAGTGGTGAGTGGGGTCAGAGATTGCTTGTGCCAGGTTAATTTTATTTTATTTTCTTACATGGCATTCCTGTTTTCATAGTAAGGCAACCAGAGCGGGAACTGAAGGTGATTGGGATCTCAACACTAACCGTTGGCCAAAGTATTCCACAGAGCATGGGGCAAGGAAAATGAAGGGCATGGAAAAACATCTGCCTGGGAAAAACATCTGCCCAGGGAATCCCCCTGGGCTCTTCTTGCCCCCTTCGGGGCCAGGGTCCTCTGAGAGGGATAAGTTTTGCTAAAACAAGAGACCATTACGGTTTTTGTGACCATTTGATTCGGGCTATAAAATGCTGCTTGCGACCTTCTGACTTAAATCATCAGTGGCAGTTTGCAAGTGAGTGAGACTGATATATTTTGCTTTCCTGGTTATTGCTCCTTTCCCATGTCCAGTGACTGATGTAATATATGCACACGTTCAGTGGTGGAAACACTCTGGCACAGGCAAGTGGATCAGGCTGAGGCTCCTAAGCTCTTCAATACCACCATTTTCCCCAGTTGAGAAATACCATGGACTAGTCGTAGCAAGACTTCTTGTTTTGGCGTCTGGAGCACACATTCTTGGTGCTGTCAATTCCTGCAATATTTATTTTGAAGACATAGCTCCTGGATCCATGTAACTAGGTACAAATCGCAGCCCTCTCTTTCTTGCTGCCCCTCACCCTTAAAACTTTCTAGTCTTCTTGTCGTGGGCGGAAAGTCTGAAAAATTGAACCTTGAGGCAAAAAGCCAAGTGAGGATCCACAAGGCGCTGGCATTTTGGGATAGCCTCGCTCCCCGCGATTTTTAACCCCTCCGTTTTGCTTTTCCCCCGACACTTGAAGCTGCCACCCCGGCTAACCGGGGAGGGTGGCGCGGAGCAGCGGTGCAAGCCGCGGAAGAACAGCGCTACAAACAACGCGGCCGCGGCCAGACCGGCGTTTCGGAGCGGGGGAGCCTTTCCACGTCCCCGCTTTCATACCGGGCCAGCTCTCGCTCGGTCGGCCCGCGGCGCTGCTCATGTTTTCCACTGGGGGGGAGGACGAGAGAGGGGAGACCGGGGCGGAGGAGGAGGAGGAGGAGGAGGGAGCGGGGGAAAGTTGGTTGATTTTGCGAGGGGCGAGAGCCCGGCGGCAGCGGCGCGCCGCCTCCTTCCACTGGCTGGGGGAGCTGCCAATCTGTGTTGTAATCCTGCAGGAATTTCTGCGGGGTTTAACTGGGAGCCGCGGCGCCGCCGCCGCGCACTCGGGGCGGAGGGAGGGCGGCGGAGCGGGCAGCCTGCAGCCCGGGCGGGCAGCGCCGCGCAGCACCGGGCCCGGCGGAGCGCGGAGCGCACAGCGGCGGCAGCAGCGGCGGCAGAGCCGGACCCGGGGCGCTGCCGGGCCTGCCCCGCGCCCCTCGGGCGCTGCCAGCGCCGCCGCCCCGTCCCTTCTTTGTGCCCGGCCCCCGGCGGCCGTCGCGCCGGCTCCGCGGGAATAATGCGGGGCGTGTGGCTGGCGCTCACCGTCAGCTTCGTGGCCTGCGCCTCCGGGCAGCCGGTGAGTGCCGGGGCGGACGGGACGGGACGGGACGGGACGGGACGGGACGGGACGGGACGGGACGGGACGGGACGGGAGAGCGGCGGCCGCCCGGCCCCGGCAGCCGAGCGCAGGGAGCGCAGCCCCGGCCCTGCCCCGCCGCGGCGCTGGGCTGGCTCGGCGCGGGCATCTGTTGATAGCTGAGCGCTCTGCAGGCAGCAGGCACCGCTCTCCCCGCCACGAGAAAGAAAAGGAAAAAAAAAAAAAGAGACGCTCCCCCCAAAAAAAAATCCCCCACGAAGCCGAGCGGATCACCCTGCCAGAACAGAGCACCCTGCCGCCCTCCAGCGAACCTCAGTCGAAGTTTGCCGCGACGACTCAGCCGCCTGCCGGCCACGGAGCCCCCTCGGTGCGTCCCTCCCTGGCTGCCTGGAGGAGGGGAGGCTGCCCGAGGGGCGGCGGCGAGGGGCCGGGGCCGGGGCCGGGAGCGGGGCTCGGTGCTCGTCCTGCCCAGCGCCGGGAGCCGCCGGGGCACCCCCGTCCGAGCGGCCGCCCCAGGACCACGCAGTCCCCCCCGGCTCCGCGGAGGTGAGGCGGGAGCCTCTCCTTGCAAAATCCACCCTCCCCGGCCGGTTGCCAAAAAGAGAAAAAAGCAGTAACTCCCCTTGGCTGCGCGGCTCAAGACTCCCCAAAACTCTCGGATATGCCGCGCTGCTGCGTCTCTCTGTGCGCGGGTGCGCAGCGCTGCGCGCCTCCCGGCCATCCCCCGGCCCCCTCCATCCCTCGGCCACCCTCCATCCCTCGGCCCCCTCCATCCCTCGGCCCCCCTCCATCCCTCGGCCCCCCTCCATCCCTCGGCTCCATCCATCCATCCCCGGCCACC
>JAWWTY010000077.1:128404801-128541354 GCA_035222235.1 Margarornis squamiger
ATCCCTCGGCCCCCCTCCATCCCTCGGCCCCCTCCCTCCCTCGGCCACCCTCCATCCCTCGGCCACCCTCCATCCCCTGGCCCCCTCCATCCCTCGGCCACCCTCCATCCCCCGGCTCCATCCATCCCCGGCCACCCTCCATCCCTCGGCTCCATCCATCCAGCCCCGGCCACCCTCCATCCCCCGGCTCCATCCATCCAGCCCCGGCCACCCTCCATCCCCCGAGCTCCGCGGAGCCCGAGCCCGCCGCTGTCCCGGCCGGCCCTTCCCCACGGGCTCGCCGCGAGGTGCCCGGGATAATGCCGCTGTTTACACTTTTTCCGCGCCACAAGTGTATTCGCTAACAAGGCCGTCTCCTTAATGCAATTAGCTCGGTTGCCGCGATTTGTACCTCTGGGAAAGCCTGGCTCCGGCGGACGCTCCCACCCTCTCGCGGCACGGAGTCGGCGAGGGCCGGCCAGAGGGTTTTGGTCATTTCCATCTGTGTATCTGAGATTGTCTTGAGGGAAGGGGGCATGCAAATGGCACTGTTTCAGTGTTTGGGCAAATATTAGGAAATGATAAATTGAGGTTTCAATATGAAATTAAAAAACCATGACAATTTAATCCAATTAAAATGAGCCGCTTCACTGAACTAAGTAATGTCACTAGCTTGGGTTAACTTTTGAAGTTCTCTAGCTATTGTATAAATTAGCCAAGTCACAGCCTTTGTGAAATCTGGCTCATCATTAGGGATTTCTAAGGATACAATTGCAAAACACTTTTCTTACAGACTAATTAAAAAGGGTTGGGTAGAACACCGACTTCTGTTTCCGCTAAGTATAACTGCACTGCAGAAACACCCTTGGCTAATGAAGTACAATATACTTTAATTTTATAGAAATGCTGCTATTACAAAGTTCTCTGATGGTGGAGTGCTATTAAACTGCCACAGTAATTAGTAAAGTATTAAGTTTGATGGGTTTTTGCCTTAGGATGAACACGCTGCAGCAATGTGAGGCGGCTTGTTGGGGCATACTGGGGCAGGGGAAGGAGCGAGGCGGGGGGAGCCTGCATGGCTCTGCTGCAGCGCCCTTGCTGCTGCCAGAAAGTTGTGGACGGACTGACTGGAAAAGTAAAAGGAAGTTGGTCTTTTTCCTTTTCTTTCACACGCCCCTCTCCCCCCGCTTTTTCTTTTAACTGTGCCTGGCAGCAGCTTCATGGTCCCTTAAGGTAGGATTTTGTAGACCAGTCTTTGGGAAAAGACAGATGCCAAATGTGTCCTTTCTGCAGAAGGCTGTCTTGGTCATAAGAGGAATTTTATATGGATGCTTAAGTAAAACCCTACGAGCTCTACAGAGCACTGTCAAGTGGATTTGGCTCTAAATTTCTTCTCCTTTGTTTGATTCCATTATTTACTATTATTATCTAGGCAAAGCCTTAAGGTAAAAATCTCTCTCATTTCTGATGAAGTAAATTATCCATGAGTTTTTTGAGTGGAGGAGAGGAAAGCAGCAGCAGATTTTGTTTCCTAAAGCAGTGAGTTCCCTGTTTGTTCCATGTAACCAACATTTTTATCAGGGTGGGCCAAGTGGATGTCAGAGCTGGTTAAAAAATGTACTGGAAGTGAGACCTGCTGCTGAACCAGGGAGTGGTTTGCCTGTGCTGGATGCACGCTTTGTGTGCCCTGACGTGGGCTGTCACACCGCAGATGTGCTCTGCTGTGCCATGCCAGCTCCCCCAGGGGAGCAGCCGTCGAGGACATGGCTCTGATGAAGAGGGTGAGAGGGAGTCTGACCTGTTTGTGCCAGCTTGCACATGGTGGCAAGCGTTGCCCACATCAAAGCTGGTGGATTTCACCCAGGGCTTGTGGAGTGCTTTGCTGCCATCAATGGAGTGTGTGGTGAGATGTCAGATTAGCGTGGGGTCTGGTAATCCAGGTGGGCCTGGAAGGACAAGGGAGATTCACCCAGGGTTGGCTGAATAGCAAAAAATGTGCTTTTTAGATACCTTGAAAGTTTCTTTGTTTGCTTATACGAGAGGAAAAAGACAGCGACATGAAACTGAGAGGCCTGATGTGCCTTTTAGAAGGTTGGGTCCAGCCCTGATGATGTAGGGAGTCAGCTTTTGCTGATTTTAATAGCACCAGAGAGCAGTGCCAAGTATCCAGCTGTAGTTGTCAGCTCCCATTCGGAAGAGGCTGATAAACTTTTCCGTTTTGTTCTAGTTCGCATCAGTGGGACAAATGGTTTTCCAGAGCTTGTGTGACAGTCTAATCCTCTCTGCATGCCCAACTGCACGTTGAGAAACTTTGCTGGCTAGCAGGTTGTGCTGCATACTGCAGCATTATGGTGCTGCTCTCCTCAAAGAAGGTTAATCACATCTCTCCTTCGGAGGCTTCTGGAGTCTGGAGACTGCTTCATGTCAGCATTGCATGTGTGTGGGGCTGGTTTTTGGGCTTTCAATAAAACAGAGTGCTGGGGCATCAGCTGATTGGTCTATTTCCTCTGTAAGCATCTGAGCACTGAGTTGTTGACGTAAATAATAATTCTTGAAGGATGAACCAAGGGTAATATTTTTCAGAAGTATTTAGTATTTTAGAAGTGTGATGCTGTAATTTTCCTGCATTTGTTTCTAATGGTTGCTTTGGTTTTGGAATTTGGAAAATTGATAGTCTGTTGGAGAGGAGGAATGTTGTTTTTTGTAAAAAGGCTGTTAGACTTTGGAGATAGTAATTAGAGGAGAAGAAGGACTGAAGAGATAGGAGAGACACACACGGCATATAAATCTAAAATGCCACCTAAGCGTGTTAAATTTGCATTGTCAAATAAGTTCCAAAGAAAAGAGGAAGCCTTTTCAGTCTTAATTTATTTCCACCCTTCTCCATTTCACATGAGCTTTTTCTTCCACTGTAGAATTAATAAACACCTGTCCATTGCTTTTTGTGGCTTGGCATCACCTGAAATCAGCCAGCTGCATCTGCCATGGCTGCTTCCCTTGCTCTGGCCAGACATCTGGGTTCTCCCATCCAACAACTGCTGGCACTGCCATGCACTGGAAATTTTGTGGAGCTCTGGGGTCTACCACCAGTCTTGGGTATTACACCTGTCCCTTAGATGGATGTTCTCAGGAGCCACTTTCTGGAAATAGGTTTCCCCCTCAGTTAGCTTATCTTTTAAAAATTAAAGAACAGATTCTTGAACCAACATTGAAGAAGTTTTTCTTTTTAATATCCTAACCCTGAGGTCTGCATTGGAACTGATTTACTATTCAGGCCTAAAGTGCAGAGTTGTTTTCTCCTCATTTTTTCCTAGATCCTTATCAAGGAAGTAGATGAGAGCATCATCTTCAGGAACAAGTCAGAACAAATATCTTAGGATTTGAAGTTGGGTACTGGGATTGTGGTTCTTGGGCAGATAACACCTCTGTGGTAGGTTTGAGACAGTTGCTGCAGCTAATGGGATAAAGATGGTGGACTTTGGGGGATGAGCTGTAAGTCTTGGATTTGCTTGGAGGTTTGGTGGATCTAAGTCTCTATGGTCCTAAGTTAAGTACAATCTCGGTATGGTGATAAAGACCTAATTTCTTGACTGGTAGAGGTGCAAGTTATGAAAAGTCCCATGTCAAACACACAGCCATTATCTAATGCCTCCAGGGAGCATGGTGGAGAACTACCTGCCATCCTTGGTGGGGAACATCATGTTTTGACTGGGAGTCCTGAGCTTGGAGAAGAGCTCGGTCCTCCCTGCAGAACAGCCAGCTCAGTGAACTCTCCATTTGCCTTGCTCCTTGTGGCCAGTTGTCTTTATAACATCTCAAGAAGAGGCATACAGATGGCATTTATTAATTATGTTTTCTCACAAAATTGACTTTTGCCATTGAGCAGTTTAAACATTTTGCTAATGGCAAAGAATTGTAGGCTTTAGCAAGGCCCAGCGGCTGAACAAAGAGCTCTTGTCTAGTTACGGAAAAGTGCTCTTTTGTCTTCTGAATAGATTTGACTGACTATGATTTTTAACAGAAACGTTGTATTTGAGACTGGCAAGCTTATTTGAGGCCCCATATAAGACCCTACTTGATTGCAAGTCATAAAGATGCCCTCTGTGCTGATGCATTTGAAAGAGGATGCACAAGTTGTGAGCACATTCAAGTTGCTTTTCTCTCTGTGTTGTAGCGAGCATGAGAGAATTACTGGAGGGTGTCCTGTGAACAACTTCTTGTTTAGTTATCTTTGGTGCATGCTTACAAGACAGTAATAAACTGCTATCTATAATCTTTTCAGGGCTAGTAATTTATTCATAGGTTACATGACACTATTCAGTGATTTGGGAACAAGATTTCTCCTGCTCACATTGAAGTATAATTTGCAATCTCTTGAGTAAAGACTGCATTAGTGTTTAACCCTGTAATAATGACAGTTCTCTGTATGTATGTTGTTTTCTTGATTAGCTCACCCCTGGGGGATGCTTTCAAAAGCATACTAGATATTTAGGCAGAAATACAAAATACATGTAATCCTCAAAAGTATTGGAAAACTGATTGCACCAGGAGAAAACATAGCATTTAACAACCATTTGCAATAAGTGCATTTGAGCTGAACAAATTATTTTTGTTGATGTCTCAAGTAGAGGTTTCATTTAAAGTGAAATAATGACTAATGGAGCGGTGATGAATCTGCAGAAATTGACCTCGTCTGTCGATAGATTGTTAGAGTGTAGTGTCCTGTAAGCTGTGCTTAACTAAAGCCTGAGCTGGATGGTCCATGTTAAATCACTATTTTTAGTTTATATATAAACAACTTCTTCAGAAATCTCCCTTCTAAACTGAACTGGTTTGTTCCCAAGGTGAATTGGTTTGGGAAAGTTCAAATAAAAACCTGCTTGGCTGTGTTTGAGTTGTGAGCATGAAGATATATATGTTGTACTTTTATTAATGGTAAGGAGACAAAGGGACTTGCAGAAGGTCAAACAGCCTATGGTATATGCAGGAACGGAATCAAAATGTTCAGAAGCCAGCATTGTGATTAACAACCAGAATGTATTGTCTGTATTTAAATATTATGTTGTCAGACATGTTTTGTTCCTGTTTGATTAACCATAATAAAGCATAATTTTCTCTAGAGGTGCTTGAGCACTGATGGAGGTCACTTGTCACCTTTCAGGTCGGTATGAAGTGACCCATCCCTGTTTTTTGAAGTGTGTTTCACAAGTGTGACTGTCTCTCTGGACTGAGAGGACTGACTCCTACAGAGCTGCAGGGAAGAGTGGTGCTAAAGTGATATAGCCTGTGAGGTGAAGGAAGTACTTCTCAGGGAGCAGTTGGGTGTATTACTAGTGTAGCCTCAAGACTAAGGATGTTTCAAGAGAGAACAAAAAACGTATCATACTTGCTGCCACATGAATGAATAACCTAGCTAGTTCTTCCCTCTCTTCTACCTTCCCCAGGATCCTCCCTGGTATGTCTTCTCCAGTCCTTCCATTAATTACATAAGTAGCAGCAAGGCTTCCTCTTTCTCTGAGCAGAGCTGCATTAATTCTAGCTGTGGTGACCCTACAGTACCTGCAGGAACAACTGGCTGAACACAGCACCCGGAGGGCACAGCCAAACCCCAGGCACTTGATATCTTTTGGTTTTAAAAGCTGAGTCCTCTTTGCTTTTAGGACTGGGGTCTGCAGGGGAAGGCTAATAATGGGTTTGAATGCATGGTGTATTTTGCAGGCTGCAGAGACAAGAGATGTCCAGGAGGCAGATTCTTCCTTTGCTGGGTTGTTTATCCATGCTCACTCTGGGTGTGGAGATCCCAGAACAAGTGTGTCACTTAACCTAATTACCAGGTGAAAGCCTACACAAAGCCTTTCCATTCAAATCCCTTTCAAGTGTTGTGCAGTTCCACATTCAAATATGCAGGCACAGAGGTGTGACATTGATGGTGTTCTTACTGTTTAAAATGAAAACCTGCAAGGTAAACAAAGAAAGGCCAGGGTAGTTCAAAGTGATGGAAACACACCATCATTGGGACATCCAAGTTGAGCTTCTGTTGAATATACATTTGTGACATTCTGTAAATAAAAATAGGTACGGCTTAGCTCTATAAATAACAATAATGCATAATTCCTGCAGCAAGGATGTGCCTAAGATAATGTTGCTGAGAAGCAAGCTTCTGAGGTTTTTTGTGGAAGGGGGATTGCAGAACATTCGGGTCCTGTCCTGGCCATGGGACTGCATCTGCTCCCAGTTGGGAGCTCAGAGGCACTTGGTACTTGCCATTAGTGGCCATGCAAACATGGTGAAGGAAGGCGTGCATCCAGCAGGGAGAAGAAGCATCCATGAACAGGGTGTGTGAAATCTGGTTGTATTAGTTATGGGCTTGTGTAAGTCTCATTGTGAGAAGGTGTAAAGTTCCCAAGAACTGCTCTGGCAGCATACAATGTTAGAAGATTAATGCTTTAGAATAATTGGTGTCTTAAGCATCTGTGGCATGTACTACTCACAAATCTTGTTCTTCATGAACAAGAAAGATGGCTGGTCCTGGAGATAGACAGGAAAAGTTACTAAAGTGCCATGTATATATTCTAAAATTTTGTCTTTGGTGAGGCTGTTTATAATTTTTCAGTCATGTGCTCTTTGATTATTTCTCATCCATAACGGCTGACTTTTCTGATTGCAACATCTAAAGTGTCACAAAACTTTATGGGGTACATTTGAAATTATGTGTTCACAGAGACTGTCTTCCACAGAGCATTCAGCATTGACCTGTCTCCAGCTGTTGCAGTTCTAGCTTGGAAGGTCTTTGAAACTCTGTGTATGTGTCTGTGTATGTGTTTTATACAGAACTTTATTTTACATATAGCTCTAATTTACATATGTTTAAATTTTTTATACTGTCATGTGTGCCTTTTATAAAAGGCAGTGTGTCTTTCAAATGACAGGAAAGAAATGCCCTACAAAACCTGAGCAAGACTCTCAATTAAATAAACAGAAAAAAATTGCTCTCAAAATTGTCTTAATAATTCTCTTGTCTTGAATTACTGTGGAAGCAGCAGCTTCTCTGACCTTACTTACCAGGAAAAAAAGCCTTGAACCAGCAGGTGCTCTTTGAAAGTGGTTCTTGTCTTGTTTCTTTGCTTGCAATTTAATGCAACATTTTCATAAATTTTCCACCATAAGTATGATTTGATCCTCCATAGCTCCCACAGGTGCTTTTGGTTTGATTCTGCAGCACAGCCATTCCTCTGCCCCGAAGGCCCTGGTAAGGGGACAGGTATGGTCATGGCTGCAGAATGTGAATGAGATGGAAAAACTTTGTTCTAAAGAGAAAAACTGATAGTAGTGGTTAGCATAGGTCTGTACCCGACCTGGCTGGGCAGGGAGGTCACACCAGAACTGTTGTGACCTGAATGGACCCTGTGGCTCAACTGAAATTGTTTGTCCATATTGCAGTTGAATTTACCTTTTCCTCTTGACCTTTTCCTCTTGACCTTTGCTGGACACGTCTGTCTGCTGCATGACAACATGACAGAGACCTCCTGAAATTTCTAGAGAGTTTGGCAGTGAGCAGGACATGGGTGATGAAACCCTGTGGCAAACAATGAGGTGGGTTTAGCTCTTCTGGTAGGATCTGTGGTCCCTCCTGCAGAGCAGCATAGAGCACTTGTTGGTGGGCAGAGGGGAGGAATGGCATGAGGGCATTGGAAGAAGGAGCAAATCTGGTAACTGACTATAATAACATCTACTTATATCATTTAATGGTCTCAAATAATGAAGAATCGTGAACGTGTTTGGATAATATTTGGATGCCTCACTATTGCTTGATGGCCTGACTGTGCAGGGTTTGAGGGCAAGGAAAGTAGGTACCATGGCCACCTGTTAAAAAGACTTAACCTCCTTAAGGTGTGCCGGTGCTGGAGGAGACAGGGCCTTAAAGTTGAGTATGACTCGTCTCCAGTCATGGTACCTATTGCAAATGCTTTTCTCTCTGGTGCTGTTTAACACAAGCAGACATGCCCTATTGAAGAGCAGGGCTGTGTCTGCAAGGGGAATCTCTGCTTTTGTTGGTGCTCAGGCTCAATAATAAATAGCCTTTCTGCTGGGGTGGAGAGGCAGAGGTACCACCATTGTGGGGCTTTCTGATGGAGGGAACTTCTGAGCTCCTGATAACACAGGAGTATTCGGTCTAAAATGACTTGAGACAGTACTCTTAACAGTATTGCTGTGATGAAAATGGCACTTCTTCTCTGTTTTCCAACGGTAGGCCATTAGAAAAGGGAAATTATCTATCTTTCCTTTTGGTCCTGTTCTTAGTCTGATTCACAACCTGAAAAGCTGACTCTGCCCTTCTGTGGTTTGGGTTGTGTGCTTATGCAAATGCTGCCTTCTTGCCTTGCTCCTACTTAACCAAAAGCTGGTGACTTGGCATATTGATGTAAGTCTCTTCTGGTGGACACCTGGAACGGGTCTTCTGTCTGCTTGGTGGCATAAATTGTCATATACCAAGAGCCAGATAAAATTAATAGTGATGAAGATTTCCTGATGCTTTTTTTTTTGAGAACCATAAATCTTGTCAGTGGGTTAAAGAAGTCTTCTGGGCTTGGGAATATTTTGTAGTGCTTCTGATGTCATGTGCCAGTAATTATTTTTTTCTCTTATTTTATCTGCACTGAAAGAATTAGGCAGCTTTGGGTTATGACAAAAAAACCCCAACAACCTTATTTTGGGAAAAGAGTGTGGTGGTTCTGTAATACAGAGGTAGGAGCCTCTGTGATGCATCTTTGCTGTGTTACTTCTTGCTGTTTCACATAACATCTGAGGATCTTGCCTCCACTGGTTTACGTGGGTAAAGGTATTTGACTTGAGGAACCTGAGGAAGACTGAGGAAAAAACTTCTGGCAGACACTGTCAGTCCTAAGAAGAGTAGATAGGATCCCTTGTTATGAAGCTTTTGGCTGTACAGACAGTCAGAGCTGGCACAGTTCTCTTGTAGCAGAGTAGCTCTCATGGCATTTTTGTATTTGTGATAAGAGATGAAGGGGTCCTAAGGGAGGATTAGCAAGAGTATTTTTGGGGATTTCTCTGTGGCTTCCTAGAGATGCACAAGAAAAGCTAATCTCTTTCTCTCTCTCTCTTGTTATTTAATTCAGCTAATCTAATTGGAAAACCTCCTTAGAGCAGTCTCTGGCAGCTAGCTGTAGCAGCTGTACAATTAGTAGTGTCACCTAACAGGACAGCAAAACAAGGAGCAATAGGAAACTGGAGTAGGATGTTTCTGTGTATCTTAACAACCCTCCCAAGGGCCAAGCTTGCTAGAGTGAATTCAGCTGTGAATTTTAAGAGCTTAAAAGATCCAGTAAAAGTCTGAATTTTTAAAGACTTAAAATTCTGAATGCCTTGATGAAGTAGTTTTGGGGTTTGTGCATTGTTGTAATTTATTTATGGATTGATCTATTAATGAAAATTTACACAAACATGGCTGGGATTTGTGGGCTCTCTTGCCTGTTCCCTAGGATATGAGTAGTAAAGCTGAGTGGAGAAGAGGTATATTATTAACTGCTTTATGTATCTGGGGGCAGTTTTTTGTCCTTTGCCCTCCCAGCTTGTCTACTGGACTATACTTTATTTGGGGATAGCCGTGAAGTCCATCAAGAACAGGAGCTGGTGTGGAGGAGAGCATCAGCCTCATCAGGAGATGATGGAGCCATGGCAGTGAAGCTCCCTGGTTGCACAGTTCAGGGCTGTACGCAGGCACCAGGGGCAGGTTTGCATTGGAATCACCAGCTTAGCGCTTTACAGCTTCACGTCATTAATTATTAGGATGCTAAAGTCACTTAGCCCTACCTGTATATTCAGGCAGCTTTTAGTTAAGGGTATGTGTGGGGCAAGTAATGATTTCCCAATCTGCACAGTTATGTGGTTGTCATATTTGAAATGTGTGACCCATGGTTATAAAGGATAGGTTTTGGAAGTGCTATTAACAGAGAGGCATGTGTCAGGGACTGGAAAATCTAGGCTATTTATAATTATCCACAGGTGGGGAGGGAAGGAGCAATGCATAGTACCAGTAATAATTATCAGCAGTATAGAAGTTCATCTCTTAAGCCGTTGGGTCTAATGCACTAAAAAGTATTTGATCTGAAGTCTGGCACAGCCTTCAAATGGAGCCGTTCAAAGGCGTCCTGACCTAATTTTGCTGCGGAAGTGTGTGAGCCTTTCCCATTCCCTTAATTTCTTGCAGAAGGTTTCAGTGATAAAGTCTTCATCGCATACACATGCATATATTTTACTGCAGAGCTTTTGAATAAAAGCAGCCCTTGCAGGCCAGGTGGTAAATATAGCATGCAGCTGAACAGAAAAGACATACAACTAAGCAGAGACAGGTCATTCTCCTGCATTTTGCAGTTGTCAATTAGCTTTCCTTAAGACTTTTTTTAATTTGCTGGATCTTTCTGTGATTAATTACAAAGTCTGAAGCTCAGTGCTGGCTTTGTGTCTATGAGTAAAGGCTTCATATTACGCTGAACTTCTGTTTCAGTGAACACCTCTAAAATGTAAGGCAACTTATAAATAAAAGTTTGCTTTCTTTTCCAGGGAAATAAATCATTACATTGTAAAACATTGTCCAGGGAGCTATATAAACATTATATCAGTTAAAGCATATAGCATAAGTACTTTGACTTTCCCTTTGGTAAATCAAAGTAGATGTAATGACACTATGTCTTAATGGACTTTTGTCTTCAAATAAAATGGAGAAGAAAGAAGTGTGTTTTTTCAATAGTGGCACAACGGAGCATACTGCAGGGATGGGTAGTGCTCCTGATTGTTTGTGTAGGTGCAGATTGTTTTTATTGGAAGACAAAAACAAACAAAACAACATGAACTGAGAGCTTTTAAATTGTCTGACTTGTCACTTGTACAATTTCTCATGCCATTATCACCGCAGTGGTGGTGTAAGACTACCAGTTTCCTACAAGAAGTGTTGGGGTTTTTTCAGTACAGGGTTTTTTAACTTGTGCAAGTGGTATTTCTGAGCAATACTGCACAGTACGTGGTAACTATAGTGCACTTAATTGTAATTTATACCTTGAGTTATTTATTTGCTCTTTTTCTTTGCAATCTCTTGTGCTTCCAACCTCATTAGACTGATTTTTTCTTTCCCTCCTGCTGCTTTTGTGCTATCAGGCAAGCCAGGTAACTGTTAGCATTGGCACTGCTCTTCAGTCTCATGTTGCAAGTACAAGATCCAAGAGCAGAAGAAAAGGTACATGAAAAACTGGGCCAGCTCTGGGCCATTGCCCACCCTCAGGAATCCTTCTGCTCACTCAGCTCAAGGCAGGGAAAAAGAGGAGGTGGAAAGGAGTTGGTTGTGAGTGACCAAAGTATTGGCAGAGCTGTTGGCAGGAAGGGGATACTGGACTGCTCTTGGCCAGACCTTATTTCAGGGAAAAACCTGGAGGTAACTCGTCTGGGGTGGAAAAGAGTCGCTGTATCAGGGATGCTAACTCCATCTTTGACTCATCAGCTGTGCCTGTTTGACAGCACTGGAGCACACAAACCAAGCATTTAAGCAGACATGGATGATTTGACCACTGCATCCCTCATCCCCTTTGGTTTTTGGAAAGTGAGTGTGTGGAGCCAAACTTTGTAGATTGGCATTTCTCGCTGTTTTTCAGTTTGTCTTGGAAGCTTTTGTGTTCTCTCTGACTGGGGAAGGATGGGAATGGTGGGTGCAAGTTGCTCCTCTGATCTACAGGCTCACTTCAAAACTTATTTTGTGAAAATCACCGTTTGTCTGTTTAAGTGATCAGTGACTGTGCTTGCTCAAATGGAGGGAGGGCTGGCTGAAGTTGGGACTAGTTGAAGTGTCAGGTTACTGAGGGCACTATCATCAAGGTGACAGCTGTTTTCCTTATGCTGTACTGAAATAAAATATCCCAAACCATCCGACAGAGCCTCACCAAATAGGTTAACCTCAGTGCTTTTACTCTTTCCACAAGTTGGTGGAATACTTAGCACTCTCAGCTAATGAAATATTGGAGTGCTAATCTCTCTCCATGGATACCAGAGGGGAAAATGTTGAGTGTAGCTACCCCAAGAGTGCAGATGTATGCATGAGCTAATGACCATTTTCAAGGCCCACAGTGCAGGGAGGGAAGCAGTTTGTCCCTGAGATGCTTGTGCACCCACTGTAGGTGCTGAGCCTGGCACAGGGGGAGAGGATTATCTGGCTCAGCAGCTGCTGTGTGGATGTCTGACTTTATACCCTGCACGGTGAGCAACCTGTTAACCCAACCCTGTCTCCCTCCCACCCCTTCCAAGGTATTTACACTTGCCCTTAAGTAACCATTTCTTTCTTTGGCTACTTAAGCTGACACACTTTGAGATACTCAGCAGTGAAAAATGGGAGTTGCTACATGAAATAGCCTTGATGTGCTGCGGAGAATCGTGTTTGAGGAGTAGGCTTTCAGAGTCCTCCCTGAGCTCTATTTTTTACTTTCCTTCTAATAATACATTTTATTTTTTAAAACTTTATTTTATTTTATTTTAAACAAAAACTCCTATGGGTGTCTTAGTCATGGAGAAAAACCCACAAAAATACCTTGGTGAGGTTTGGTTGCCCTTTGTTTCCAGGAATGAGGGGCAATCCTGTGTAGGAAAAGAAGTTTATATGAAAGAATAAGGTAAATGAAGACCATGAGAATATGCTGGTCCTGGGCTTTGTGGGACTGTGAGTAGAGTTTTGGGAATCATCCTCTGGTACAAAGCATTTTCGTAATATTTGCCCCTTCAGAAAGAAAGTCTTGGGATTAGTCTTTGGTCTGGCAGAGGCTTACTCCCAGAGCAGTCAGAGAGCTGTAAGACATGGTTTCCTTTGAGGCAGAGGGACCTTTTCCCCAAGGAAGGGTCTGCTGTGACAGACGGCATCAGAGAAAGGGAGGTTGAACTGGGAAGCCTGAATCTGTAGAGACAGCAGGGATGAGAGACTTAAAAATTGCAGAGGGTAAAGCCAAGAGTAATCTTCTAATTGCTGAGCTGCACTGTACAGCAAGCATAGCTTTAGCTGTAACATGCCAACTGCCACATCCCCTTTCTGGTTAGGGAAGGAGTGAAAGGATGCAGAGAAAATCGTCTGAGTCAAACTTGACTCACACAGGTCTGATAAAATGTACCCAGAGTTTCACCGAGTGTGTTTCAATAGATGGCTGTAACAGCCTGAGGCAGGTGGAGCTGCAGCAGGAGGGAAGCTGGGCAGCCTCCTGCTGCAGGGTTTGCAGGAGGCTCCTTCCCTGCTCCCTGCATGCAGCTGTCCAGTGCCACTGGGCTGCCAGTGTGCCTGGAAACCTCACCTTTCCCTGACCACAGAGCCTTCTCCAGATTATGGAAAAGAATGTCTGTATCGCTTCATTTGTGGTCAATGACGTGAAATGTTTCCAGAGTTGAGAGCATGCTCTGGGCAGTTCTGTTACTCCTGTCAGGGCAGAGAAACAGAGTGAGAGTTAAGGTATTGAGAGAACATGAACTTTGTATTTTCTGGCTTGCAGTTGCTTGGCTATTTTAAAGCACCTAGTTTATCTTTTTACCTTTCTCTGTCACACCTGAAGCCCATGCTCTGCGGAGCCTGTTGGAACACGTGCATTTTGAAGCAGAGAAACTGCTCAGCAGTAAAGAAGCGTGAAGATCTGACAAACAAGTTTAGTACCTCATGATTTTTACTCTTAGAAGGTCTGGAGTACTAGGTACCCTAATAACAAATCTCTCATGAGCAGAAGACTAAGCGATGGGTACAGACTCTGCCAGGGAACTGTTTAACCTGAAGCTTTGCAGGAGGATGGGTGGGGGGTGCTAAGTCCCTGCTCGTGCAGCAGAGATCCCACACGCCTCTGTTGTCCAAATTCTTGAGGTTTTTTTGCATTAAAAATACAAGCAGAGGTTGAAACTATAAGGCTGACCTCTTGCATGAGGTGACACCTACTTTTAAGGGAGAAGGAACCAACCAAGAAAATTAAAGGGACAGTTGTTTCAATAAGAATTTTTTAGGGGTGTTTTGTTTTCTTTTTCCATAATTATTTTTAATGCTGTCCTGCTGGCAATGTAAGAGGAATCAGAAGAAGGCAGTGTGTTTATTAGGTGTGGTACAGGACTTATGAAGCCTGACCAAAATGAATAAGCTTTACTGGATGGTCATTGAGTACATGCTTTGGAAATAACTCTTCCATTTTCTCTTGGGGCTTGGGAGATGAAGGGAGACTTTCTTTCAGTCCTTCTACTTAAAATAATATGTTGGCATGCCAAAAGAGCAGGATTTATTTTTTTCTAATGCTAGGAGAAGAAGCCCTGATTAAGAAACTCTGGAAGTCTGTGACACTTGGTTTTCTTGTATTTTTGATGCTTGTGTTTGTATGCTAGGGTGTTCACAAAAGCGTAAGAAAGTCTATTTTTGGAAAAGTTGTGAAATGGATGACATTTTCCAAAAGGACAGTGTGTCTCTTGGCAGCATCACGGTCAAACAAGTAAATATGTATTTTGGTAAGGAGCCTAATTTTGAAAACATTTATGCCTTGTCATACCCTCCTTAGTGTGATTACAATTGCAGGCAGTCTTGGAAGTACCACAAATATCAAGTCCAACTACTTTTCCTTCATATTTCATGAATTTAAAATTATTTTTTAATTCTATGATAATATCATGGATTGATGCACAGTAAAAAGTCTGAATTTCTAGCTGAAACTGTTGCTAACTGAGCTTGTTTGGGTGTTTGTATTTCCAGCATAGAGGGATCTTCCCTCAAGTAATGAAAAGTGTCAAACTGTTGAAAATTTGGTAGAGGGGATGGTGTAATGCTGTGCTACTGCTGCTGAACTCTTGTGTGTATGAAAGGCATTAGAAAGTCAGATGGAGAGACACGAGGAAAGATGAGAGAAGAGTCACAGCGTGACTTCACATGGTGAAAATCATCGTGTGACTGTTCGTGACCATTAACTAATTCCATTCCAGAAAATAATGCATGTTTTGGAAGTGGCTGCAGCGGTGGATGGGAGAGAGGTGGCTTTCTCTGAAAAGGAGGAAAAACCCTCAAGAAAACCCACTTGCTGTAACTTTTGATTCCTTCTACTCTTGTTTTGGTTGTTTTTTGTTTTTTGTTACATGGAGAACGTGACTACAGTCAGTTCCTTGCTCTGTGCTTCCTGAGAGCCTAGCGAAGCACTGATGGTACCTGGTCACTCACCACAGGTGCCAGAGGGTGAAGGAGTTGACATGTCTCACCAGTCCCTGAGCTGCTCACCTCCTCCAAACTGGAACTTCATCAGGGAAGCATGATAATCTGCAAGTAATGTTGTGAGAGATGAAGGGGAAGGTAGTGATGGATTTATTTGTGGGACTTCTGAAACATGACCTGGGGAAGTGGAGGTGCTCTTCTGTAGCTCCTGTGAAAGTAGAGCACCACCTTCACTAGAAGAAGTGGGACAGAGTGGCAAGTTGGAACTGACTATTTGGGTGAAAAAAGAACAGATACCCCTTGTGGTATTTGACATCTGAACTTATGTAAAGATACACAAATCAGTATGGCTGTAACAGCAATACTTCAGCCTAATTTAAGGAATTTCCAGCTCCTTCTGTAACACCAGCAAATCAAGTACTGCTTTGTTATGCTCATGTAAGAAGTGAAGTACCTGTATTTTATCAGTTTTATCTTTGAAAATCTGTTATTCTGGGCTTTCAGCATATGAATGAACCAAGTTAGTCTGTGCATCACAGTGCATATGGTTAAAACATTCTTATTTATATGGTGAAAATTAGCTAATATTTTATATGAGCTCTTAAAACTTATTTAGCTCTTACCTAATAAATATTTATTAGCTGCTAAGTATCAGTCATTCATGCCTGATGAATGAGGTTCTCCAGGAGGCAGCTTCAGCTGGGAAGTCATCTCTCTTCCTGCCCGGATCTACATTAAGCAACGTCTTTCCCACCTGCTGCTTTTTGCCCGTCGTTGGAATGTCCCTTTTCAGTGCTTGTCAGCGAGTCTGGATGGAGATGTGGCTATCTGGCACTTCCCAGTGCTCAGATACGGGCCAGTTCTCCAGGACAAATCCTCTTAGAGATATGAATTTGTTTGTTTTGCAGGGAGGATTGAAATGGATCATCTACTCAGGCAATAGTGTGGTTTCCCCTTGGGAATTTAGGTGGATATTATGCCTGTCACACAGCTGAGTTTCTGAACACATTTTTCTTTTTAAAATCTGTTTTTAAATGTCAATAGACTCATCTCTGAAGCTTAAGCATCCAGAATTGACAGGTGTCTTTTTAGGACTAGAGAGCCTTTGTGGAACGGCAAGTAGGAAAGCAGTACTGAAATAAAGTATTAGGCTATTTGGGATTGCTGTTCATCTTTAGTGTTGGAGGATGACAAGTCTGGGTGTACTACAGATACCATTTTAACAAGACATTGTGGACCATGTGAATGCATGTAGACTTCAGGCTGGAGGGGCCAGAATTTTCTACAGAACAGGAAAGCAGTGATTCATTTGTATGTATTATGGCTGTCTGATAGCAAAGGCAACACTCCATTTATATATGAGAGGCAGGACAAAGGGGAGCCAAAAAGAACTGGCCAGAATTGTATTGGTTTGTTTGTTAAGAAACAACGGACTAGGTACAAGCACAGCAAAAGAAAAGATCCACCCCAAAATTTTTAAGTGATTTTACTATGATCAGTGAGAACCTAGCAATCTAGTCTCAGTCAGCAACTTGGGATGTGCTGCTGGGTCTTTTGAAAAGAAATGATTGGTAAGTGGTATTTTGCTGATACATTAAGTAGCAGTTTGTTGCAGAATTGCCTTGAGGAATCAAAACAAGTTAAGGACTTCACTTTTTCAAATGTAAAGTTTCTATTGCCTAGCAGTTCCGGGATTGTCACACATCATGACCTGGCTGGAGTATGGAGCCAGATTTAGTTATATACTTTTACCATATTAAAAAGTCAGTGCTTCTTAGTAATTTTATATAAGGAACACAAAATACTCTATTAATTTCCTTTTCAATCAGTGTGTTCTGTGTGAGGTTTTATTTATTTTTAAAGAGACCACAGCATATGAAACTTTGAGGATTAAAAGTAACTTCCAAGGGTGTAATTACAATGCAGTTCTCCACTGCATTACACTTGTTTTCTAAACTGTCACTATGCAACCTGAACTTACCCTTTGAATGAAGCCTTATGTACCAGCAGAGTTAGTATTTAAACCAAACCACACGCTTAAAATTGGCTACCATTACCCCAGTTACGTTAAATTAGAAACTCTCATAACAAAGTGAAAAGGTTCTTGTTTAATAGCATAAGCCGCTTTCCCACCCTCAGGCAGCAAACTTACAATATTTTAAGTCTTTTGCTCTGAAGAAAGGAGAGTTCAGTCCTCCAGCTGCCCATGGTTGTCTCAGCACCGCAAAAATAGAAACCGGTGCTATCCTAAATGCATAATTCATCCCGTAGCTCGCAGGCATTCGTGCAGTACAGTAAATGGCAGCGGCTCCTTCTTGAGCATGTCGTGGGTGAACAGGGCTGCAGTGCCTGCTGTCGTGTGCCTCTTCCCAGCTCAGACTCTTCTGTCTTGTGCCCAGTGAGAAAGGCACCCTAAGAATGACGTGGGCAGCTTGGCAGCCTCACCAGAGCATGCAGGGACCCCTCTGCTTTTGGGAAAGTAAAGGCAGACACTTAAGTTGGGAAGAAACATAACCTGATGTTGTTGCAACATAACCTGATGTGTTGAATGCAAAGAAAAGAGTTGTAGAAGTGAGTAAGCCTCAACTTTGCTGTATTCTTTGGATGAAAATACATTGATTGAAGCTTTATAGAACATGATTATGTTCTGAAATTGTATGGGAAAAACCAGTTTTTTAAGCTATATAACTGCTGTGTGATGTCTTTTCCTTTCTTCCTTCGCTCTTTTCCACAAACCAGTATTTGTTTCTCCCCTCCATCACATCAGTGTTATCAATTACTGCCACCAAAAACAGAATTAGGATCAAGGTGGTGCTCAGTGTTGAGTATTAGAGAAGCACAGCTCATGTTACCTTTACCTTGTCTGCTTCTGAGCAAAATTTACTAGAGCATTTATTAATTTCCATTAATAAATTTGGGATATTATTGCTTTTATTCTTGGTTTTACCTACGGAAATGCCATTGACTTCAGTGAAGTTTGTGTTGCAGAAGTTGAAGATCTTCTTCCAGAATACACACACACACACACACAAAAAAAAAACACAAACCCTGTAGTTTTGGAGAAAGGGGGATACAGAAAGGTAGTGTTGTTTTTCTTAGGGAGTGAAAGCATGACAAAGATAGCTGACCTGTTGCTTGTTCTGATAATAGATACATGCACATCTATTTCTCTACTGCTTTGATTTATAGAGGAGTAAACACTGAGCAACAAAAATAAATATGGTGTGTCAGAGAAAGAAAGAAGTTTAGGTGGCTTCTCAGCAAAGAAAGAAAACACTTTGAAGTGTGTCCTGTACAGGTACATAGTGACAAGCACACAGAATTCTTCATTCACTACAATGCCTTTGAAAAGAGATGTTATTAAAATAAGCTTCACTAAAGTGATTCTTAAAAAAAAACCAAACGGAAAAGAACCCTAAAAAACCCTTTCAAAAAACCCAAGTAGTTCCCTACATGTTCACAGCTCTCTCTTCCACGCTGTTTTTTGTAGCTGTATCTCTGTGTGCACATAGGATGTAGATTTAGCAGAGCTTCATTTATATAGGAAAGGACAGTGCTTTGGTCATGCTAGGTATCCGTCAGTGACTTTGATGAATGCAAGCAAGTGTTGACTGTTTCATGGTTATGGCTTAAGAAAGTTAATCCCAAATTAAGTGGATGTTTGGACCATAAAAAGGACATTCAGAGAATTGTGCCCATCTTAATTTCCCAAGTATGTCCATAGTGTCAACAGTGGGGTGGACAGCCTTCTTTCCTGAGCCCTGCCACTAGCTCCCCCTGGGGCTGGTGCCCCAAGCCTGCTATGTCACCTCTTCTGGGGTGGCTTGAAGACTCCCTGGTCCTGCTGCCATCTGTGTCCTTGCTGGGGAGCAGGTGAGCTGGGCATGTGGCTGGGAGCCCCACACTGCCCCGTGGTCCCCGAGCCTTTTCTCCTCCCACGTTGAAGGTCTGGGTGGCCCTGCCATTGGGATGTGATGGCCACGTGGGATGAACGCTTCCTGTGGTCTGCCTGTGGGCCAGCGGCCATGGCTTGGCCATGTGGCATCAGTAGCTGAAGCTGAGATAAATTAGGAAGCTTGAGAATTTCAGTCATCAAGGGAGAGAGGTTGAGATGGCAGTGATTCCTTGTTGCAGGAGTCCACATCCATTAGTGCATGTGCTTTGCTTTGCTGGATGGTGATCTTTATTTTGCTGGCATTTAGGAGAACCCTGGTCTCTACTAGATGCTGCTGAAACAAAGTCTTTTGGTTGCATAACACTAAACACTGGTTGATCCATCACCTCACTTGTATCTCTTCAGCTTCTGGTAATTGTTGACCTTTAAATAAAGCTTTGTGCAGCTATGATAGAGTTTGTGTTGTGACAGGTATAAGCTGGGCTCCAGCTGGGCCTCCTGTTGGATATGTGCAATAGATACTGTCTGGGGAGGCTATTGGTGATGTTCAGGTTAGATAGATCCCAGGTGTTTTTCTTTTGTTACTCTTGCATATGTATAATGAACAATTGTTAATGGTGTCAAATAAAAGACTGTAGGAGTTTAAAGTACAAGCACATACTTGTATGGTGCCCTAAAGTATTTCAGAGTTGTAAATAAGTAAATAAAACAAAAAATAAAGAGTCCTTGTATTTTCAGAGCAGTCCTTTACAACATGAATTAAAAATAAAGGGGAAAAAAAAAGAGCAAATCAGATGCAATCCATGACTTAAGCACATGCTCTAAGTTAAGCACAATGAGCAAGCCCAGATGGGGTCCCTGGTGGGACTTCCCTGTTGTACACAAAGTGAGACATACGTGGAGCCATCTGATAAATGTCCAAGTTCAGAGTCACAGGTGCAAGCCCTAATCCAAATGTGATAACAGGATACTGGGCCAAAATTGACCAAATGTGTTCCTTGGAGTGCTTGTTGGCTTCATTAAAACACTCCATGAAGTGTTTTCACAGTTTTGGATTGATCCAGGACAGGCCAGAGCATGCTCTTGTCTGCTGGAGATCTGTTAATGTATTTATGAACTTACAAAGTAACATAAGCAATTTTAGTGCTCAGGAGGGAGGAGAAAATGGTACAAAATTCAGTATAAGCAGGGGATGGCATGAACACTTAGACTAACACTGCACAGGTTGCTTGATTCAGTATCATATCTTAGTGAAAAGACAGAATTAAGCCAAACTCATGAAGTGTTGCGTTGAGAGGAGTAGGCTGAGAAGGAGGAGCTGACAAATGCAGAGAAGAGGCAGCTGGCTGCCTTGCAAGTTTGTCCTAGGAACTGTTGCCTCTTTTAAAAATAGAAAATAAATCAAATTTTATATACCAAAGGCAGTTTACGTGCTGCGTTTGGCAATTAAAGTTAGGAATGCAGCTGAGAGGGGGATGCAGATCACTGCAGACAAACATGGAATTGTCTCAGTGGAAAAGATGAGTAACTCCAGAAGAAAGTGCTGTACAAGTGGCCCACTTATTTTGGTGAGCCCTTCAGAGAGGAAATCGAAATGGCAGAACTCTGTGAGTCTTAACAATTTTCCACCATGCGAAATGGAAGAAAGGATGTTTCTCCTTTGCTTCACGTGACGGACACCAGTGGTTGTCATTGCCTGTGTAATTCTGTTAACCTACTGTTTCTATGTGTGAATGAAATACATGTGATGTTCCTGTTTCATTTAACTAAGGCTTTCCATCCCAAGCTCTCCTTGCTAAGTATTTGTGAAGCAGTCATGTTTTTCTTACTTGAGAACTGGCAGTTGCCTGCTCTTCTCTCTTTCCAGATCCTCTCACTGCCACCCCAAACTCAAGTTACGAGGCAGTGTAGGGATAAACCTGTGGCATCTTGCCTGTCTCTGGAACTGCATATGACACATGGACTGAGACCTTAATTCTGCTCTTACCTGCTCACTGTCCCTGAAAGTTGTTTATATTTCTGATGCTGTTATTTGTTTCCTGCCAGAGAAGCTTTGGTGGCATGTCCCACACAGATCAGGCACTGATGAGCTCTAGATTATTGAAGAGTTTGCTTGAGACTGTGCTCACTACTGTGTTCCTCCAAAGCTGGTTGTTCTGCCCCCAGACTGGGGAGCTGGCAGGATTTCTAGGCACAATACCGTGCAGTGAGTGCAGTAAGGTCGTACCTCCAAAGCCCACAGTCAGTTCTGTTCTGTTTCAGAGGATTTGGCTTTGTCAAATCCTTCCCGCTCTGCCGTTAGGCCTGGCAGATGAATGTGATTAAAAATAGATCTGGCTGCTAACTGTTTGAATTCCCAGGTGGCTGAATTTTTATGTAATAGGACTTTTACCATAATTTATCCTCTTGGGGTGTATTAGCGATGAAAAGCCGCCTTTCCGCAATCACAGTTTGATTCATCATGTTTTGTTTCTGCAGTTGCTCAACCTTTATGTCACTCATTTTTGCTACTAGGTTGCTTTTGCTACTGTAAAATTCAAAGTACTTTTTTGAACAGAAGCTATACTGGGAAGTTACCCCTTTATTACACCTGCGCTAATATATCCTCTCCTTCTCTTCTTTCTCTCTCCCTTTTTCTCATACCACTTCAGGCTCAGAGCTCACATGATGAGACCTCTTTTGCCGTTTGTTAGTGAGGCCTTCCTCCCGACTGAGGGGTGGCCAGGAGGCAGCAACTCACACCTGGGTGCTCGCAGGTGACACAGCAAACCCTGGCCTGGGTGTGTGAGGTGCTCCCATGGGCAGGTCTGTCCTGGGCAAGGGAGGACTGGTGTCCTCCTGAGGCTGCCTTGCCAGCAGCAGAGGGAGGATGGTGTCTTGGAAAGTTGAAGTAACTGGTGTAGGCTACATGGAAAAATGGTTTTTCTTTTTGGCAACTCTGCTTTATTTGGCAGAAATTCCAGCAGGCGTGATTCATGTGTGACTCTTGGGGAAGTAAGTTTCCAAATTGTAGTGGTGCAGTGACTTAGCTGGTGCCAGCAGTCAGGGTAACTTGTATTTGTCCTTCAAGGTGTGTGACACCTGCTCATGTAATGCTGATAAAAGCAAAATATTCAGAGGTTTTTCTCCCTCCCCTTTTCCAGCTTTGGACCTCTCTCCTCTCAGATATGTTGTGGGAATACACCTCAAAAAAGGTTTTGTGTGAGTTTGAAAGCCCAGTGTAATCTGCAGTGTGGGATTTCTGTTGGCATGTCACCTCACACTGCTTCACCAGCCTTTTGGAGAACTTGACAAGGAAAGTATAATTTATAGTTTATGACATGTTTATACAAAACAACAGTATTTTGCCATAGTCTCTGATTTTTCCTTCTCTTCCCATAACTCACTTTAAACTGTTCAATTTTAGAAAGTGTATGCATTATAAATTGATTTTCTGTTTCTATATCCTTTACATATATTCTGTGGGAAGTTTTTTATAAAATATACCTTTTCTAATATCTTTAACTTTCTATTTAATTTTTTTTCAGTATTTTGTGATGCTGAATGAGCATTCCTCCTGCTTCTTGAAGCATCTTGCCTTTGTTAGTGTATAATGTTTCTGCAATTCATTAAGCCTTATACGAGTTTTTCCGTAGTGAATGAAAAGAATTGCAGGTATTTCAGGAATCTATGAATAGCTATTTCATAATAAAAGGCTAATAAGAGGAGAGTATTTTTTTCCTGGTAATCTGAATTTCAAGAGCAGTGAGTACTGAGAGCTCAGTGTTACAGTCTCCTTGCTAGAACTTGATACTTCACCTGTGTAAAAGAAAGCTGTAGTCTTCAATGAGATTGCAGAAAGATAAAAATACAGATCCGTGCTGTGTCAGAATATTTCTCGCCACAGCACTGAGTGAGCACTGAGGTCTCTTTATCTAAGCCAGAAGTGACAGCACTGTTGCCTTCAGTATGGCCAAGAGCTAAGGTAAAAGGAGGGGGACTGGATGACAAGTCCCATTGAGTGCCTGTAAAAAGTAAACAACTAAATTACTTGCAAATTCTATAGTATGCTACAAGTCCTCTGTTAAGGAGTGCTAAATAATCTGATTTGGAAAAACATCTCAGGATGACCATTTTACTTTTTAGAAAAGGAATTCTGCTAGACTTGCTTTGCTTGGTGTAGTGAATTGTGGCAGCTGTTGTGAGAGCCCTTCAACCTTAATTCCTTCCTTTTAGGAAGTGGTATTGGTAATGGGAAGTTGTTCAGATTAGGTTATATCAGTGCCTGGTTTCTATCAAACAGCTTGGCAGGAATTCTACATTCTCTGCTAATAGATTTGTTCCTCTAATGGCATCTCTTTCTAAATGCAATCTCAGATGAGATGCTGAAGTACAACTTTTGTTTCATAACTGTACTTAAGAGCATTGTCTTTAAATCATGGGGGCTTATTGTGCTTCAGTTAATTTATGTTTAATTTTTAAGCAGGGATTCCCTTGAGCTAGGTATTTAGTTTTACTTAGGGCATGTAATAAGTAAGTATCAGATGTGGATGATTGTTTTACCAGCTATTGATTTTCACAGTATAATTAAGGTTAATGTTTTCCTAAACTTATTTGGTTTTGTATCTTTTTCAATTAGTGTCCAATATAAAAGATAGGTTTGTAGGCTACCTCTGCTATATTTTTTTTCCCTAATGTGATTTAATTATTTCTGAAGGGGAAACAAAATCCCTCTGGTTTGGCTGCAGTGTTTCAGCAACCTATAGCCTTAGAGGAATATGCTAAAGCCTGAACTTTTCCCTCATCAGTGATTGTCAGGAACAAGTTCCCCTAATTTCAGGCTATCTCTCCCAGGGCAGTAATATTGCCTATGCTTTGGATTCAGCCCACATATGTGTTTAACCCCAGCCAACCACTAAGTACCACACAGCCACTTGCTCACTCCCCCACCAGCAGGACTGGGGAGAAGATTGGAAGGGTAAAATTCAGAAGACTTGTGTGTGGAAATACAGACAGTTTAATAGGGAAAGCAAAAGCCATGCACATGAGCAAAACAAAACAAGGAATTAAGTCACTGCTTCCCTTGGGCAGGCAGGTGTTCAGCCATTCCCAGGAAAGCAGGGCTCCATCATGCATAATGGTGACTTTGGGAAGACAAGTGCCACCACTCCAAACATCCCCCTCTTCCCTCTTCTTCCCCCCACTTTATATAATGAACGTGATGTCATATGGTCTGGAATATCGCTTTGGTCAGTATGGATCCCCTGTCCCGGCTGTGTCTCCTCCCAGCCTCCCATGCATTCCCAGCTTCCTTGCTGCCATGGCAGTATGAAAAGCAGAAAAGGCCTTGGCTCTATGGAAGCTCTGCTCAGCAATAACAAAATATCACTGTATTATCAACCCTGTGTTCCAAATCCAAAACACAGCCCCATAGCAGCCACTGTGAAGAAAGCGAACTGTATGTGAGCCAAAATCATCACAGTGGGTTTCATTACAGGTGCTGAAGAGGGAACATCTCTCAGTTAGTAGTTCCAACAAAGTAAAGGTGGTTTTTTCCCCTTGTTGTGAAAAGCAGCCTTCAGATTTTGCTGTTGGGTAAAGTTACCCCAAATAAGTAAGTCTAAATTTTATGCATGGTACTAACGGTGTTTCAATTTTGAAAATAATGCTTATTCCTTTCTAAAGTAAGAGACTTTCGATTTCATGCTACTGGCTCCAGGCAGACTAAGGAAGACACAGACATATAAATCTTGCCTGTGTACTTGAAAACAGTAGAAACATTTAGATGATGTCTCACTTCACACAGGAAAAATTTTAGGCCCAGATAATAGAGTTCACTGAGCAAGTTAAAACTTGGAACATGTTTTCTGCCTTAAAAGGACAGAACATAGAGTAAGCAGCTGGCTAATGACTTCTAGTTACCTGTGACTGTTGTTATTGCAGCAACTTCATGTGAAGGAAATTTAGAAGTATATACAAGTTTTCTAAATTTCTAATAAAGATTAAAAAAAAAGAATCTCTGTCTCCTAGCCCTTCCCCACCTCCCCCTCCAGCCTGTGTTGTGATCCTCAGGCTATTGTGAGGAGTTTGTGTATTGTTTTCTGTTCCTCACAAGAGGTACTTGTACTTAAAAGAAATTAAAGTCCCTGTGGGAACAGCTGCTCTGTAGGAAGCTGTCAAGGCTTCCTATTTGTATATGCAGTAAAGCCTATGTGTTACTTGCACAAAAGTTAATTGCTCCTATGTTTAACTTAATCACAGACCTCAAGCCTATAAAGGAATTAAAATCTGGTACTCGTCCTTTCTTGGTGGTGACTGAATTTTGAGGAGTTGAGGTGAAGGTGAGAGGAGTTTTGAGTGTCTTTTTTCTCCTGTGTAGCTTTTTTTTTTTTCTAAAATTGTCCTTTTATCTCCTTTAGAATTATTTCAATAAAGCAAAATGCCTATTTTTAATAGAGTGCTGTATGGAATACAGTCATGCATTTATTTACTATTTTTTGACTGCCTGTACAAATGAAGTTCTACATACCATGCTGCAGTGTGTTAGTAGGCAGTCTCATTTATAGTTGAAGAAAAATACCATTGCTAGTTTTTTTGAGAGCCTGGGAAGGAAGGAAATAGGTAGCCTTTCGGGTTGGTCTTTAGTGGAGTGCTCTGAAATGCCTGGAATTCAGTCAAGAGAACAAAAACCCTCTTGTTGGTTTATGAAGTTTTGGGGTGTGCCTACACCCTAAAAATGTCACAGTAGGATTTATTTTGGAAGCCTGTTTTGAAGCTTTCATCACCACCTTGATGAGGAGGGGAGAGCTACTATCAACTCTCCTGTCTGGCCCATTTGTGGCTTAATCCAGCCAAGAGGAAAACATCAGTAATAATGTATCAGTCTGTGCAAATTCTGCCTGGACCTGTCTTTCTGGCCTTGAAAAAAAGAATGAGATGTTCACCAAGACTTTCTGCTAATGTCTGTATAAATATGGCTGGTGATCTGTACAACGGGAAACTCTGGAAATAGAAGGTCTACATGTATTTTAACACAGGCAAATGGTAATGCTTCACTTTGCTGTCTTCAGCTGCTCATCTCATACAAGATTCAGCTCAGGACTGCAGCCTGCAAGTCCTTTTTAATGTTGTTTGAAGGCGTACTTTAGTGTTGCAAAGGGACTGCATGGCTGAGAACCACTGAAAAGCTACATGTAAATCTGTGCAAATCACCTCATAGTTGTGTGTCTGCAGGCATAAGACCAAAAACTACTTTCTGTGTAGTTGTGGAGCCCAGGTTGGTGAAAATACTGATCTCTCACTGCAGAGCCAGGAGAGCACAGACCTGACAAGAAGGGTGCTCTCCTCTTTCCCACCATGCCCTTGATAGATTTTCACTATGGCAAAGGAGAGGAGAATTTTCCTGCTGCAAAAAGCTGTGGCTGATGTAGCACCCTGCACTCCCACAGCTCCTGACATGGATGTGTCAGAGGCATCAGGGGATGAGGGGAGATCAGTGATCTATAGGAAAGCTCAACAGGGACAGCTTGGATGTGCTTCTTCACTGGTGCAGGAGCTATTGCAGATTCTCAGGGTTTTTCCCCAGTTGAAGCAACTCTTAGTTGTGATGAGGAGGGCAAAGATTGGGGTTTTTGGTTTTCTAGTTGTTAGAAAAATTGTCTGATAGATTTGTGTTAAAAGACATCAGTGTTCTTCTTACTTCTATGAGCAACAAATAGTTTAAATTAGCTTTGAAAGTTTGGAAACTTCCTTTTTCTGTGCTTGGCATTTTTAGTTAAAAAAGGCAACCTAAGAGGAAGAAAAATTCCGAGTGTAGTTCTTGTATCCTGTGTAATCGTCTATCACATATAGGATATGGAAGTCTGGATTGATATGTGCCACTGCAAGGAGTATCTGGGGATTTGACTCTCCAAAGGTTGCCTTACTGTGCAGGATTTGCTGTTGCTGAAGGGTGATAAGCCAAACCTTGTTTATGTTACAAAACTAAGCATTCCAGAAGTGTTTCTGGCGTCTGCACAACCTTCATTCAGGGTCTTCTGTTTGATATGCCACAGCTCAGCCCCAGTTTGGAGACTGCCTCTTCCTTCTGCCTGCAAGTCCAGCCCTCCCAGCATGGGGAGAGAAGACAAATAATGTTAACTTTTTGTGACATTTGAGATACCTTCTGTCACTGGGAGGTCCACACAGCCCAGTCCTGGAAGGTGCGATGGGACCTGTAGGAGGCATATATTCATTGGCAGCAGGAGCTGGGAGCAACGCAGAGTGCCCGAGGCATCAGAAGCAGTGCTACGTGCCTGTGTTTAGGAAGATCAAGAGGGCTCCCCTGACCACAGTGACTAAATTTCCACTGATTAAAGCAGGATTTTGGACACTGAGCTGAAGGCAAATCCCTGCCTAAAAGTAGGTGTTTCTGGAGCTGAATGCCTCACTTCAAGCCTGGCCCTCTGGGCAGTTTGGGCTCTCTAGGAATGGGTTTTAAATTCTCCATGCTTGTTGGTTCTTTTTCTCTTTTTTCTTTTCCCCTATCGCTGATGAACAGTGATGGTACTTCAGCTTGGGGCCAGGAAGCACGCCAATATCCTGTAATTGCCTCTCAGACTTTAGCTGGGAAGTTGCTTTTGTATAATTGTCTTGTTTTGTTCTCGCCTTGTTTGTTCCCACAGCCTCCTATTACATTAGGACAGTATGTCCCTCTTGGAAGGTTCTCTAAGCCACTGTAAGGTAATTTCATCTTGTTGACCAGGACACCATTGTTCGTAAGTGCATTATATGCAGGTATCCTTAGGGGGTTTTCATACTGTGTGGGCATTTGTTAATAGTCTGGCTCAAAAGAGAAGAAGGTGGCACGGGAATAGCAACTGGAGTGCTGTCTTATGCTGAGGGAATAGGTTCTTATTGTCTGCAGATAGAATAGGTGCATAATTACCAGAAACTTCAAGCATTTTTTAACACAAGCACAACTCACTTTTAGAGGTTAGCCTTAGGTCAATTTTTCTGCAAATCTGTAACTGATAGGTATACAATGCTGTTTTGCATAGAAGAGAACTGTGAATTCTGAACTGGTTTGGCTGGTTTCTGTCCCATGGCATGATAGATGCAGGATGTTTAATTTTAAGCCTTCATAGATTACATTTCATTCTCATTGTGCATGGGAAAAATAAAGTAAAATACACAGTCTGCAAGTTTTACAAACCGTTGCGTCCTTCCAGGATAGTGCAAGTCTGAATAGTGTATCTTGTGGATTTCAATTACTGTGTCGCAGTGCAGCTACTCCTTCGGTTTCCATTCCTCAGAGTGGCACATGGAAAATCTTGCTTCTAAAGCATTATGTTCAGCATGCATTCTCCTCTACACACTGGATGGCATTGAGAACAGATTTGATATATGTTACTATTCATTTAATGACTGTACAGAGTAGAATTTACAACTGGAGGAGAGTTGCCATTCTCCCAAGTGTGGAGCAATATAACTTTCATAGCAGTCATCATGTGACTATAAGCAGCATAGGAAGAGGTAAAAAGTTTACCTGGAAGAATTTTTTTGGCACATACTGCTGTGCTAATTAGTCAGCAGAATTGGTTTACGATGCAGCCAGGTCCACACATTTAGTTTCATGACAGTGATGTCTCAGTGTGTGTACGGCTGAAATAGCTGCTGTTGTGCATGGCCAGAGAAATACAACTTCTTCTTGCTGAAAGAGCACTGCAGTCAGGAGTTATGCTCTTGTTGCCTTTTTTTTCCCCTTCCTTATAAAGTGTCCAGAGAAATGAGTACTTGCTGTCCCAGTCCAGGGACGAGTCACCTACTTGGTTGGCTTATACTGTGTCAGTACAAATGAACAGAGGTCTCTTTCTGGCACCGTGAGTTGCACAAATACGTGTCTGCAGCCTGAAGTCGTGGGGTTTGGGTTGTTTTCAGTGCACCTTTCGGCACGTCTGAGATACTGAGGTTTCTTTCCAAGCCTCGTAAATGCACTGTTGTCACAATAACTGTTTCCCTGGAAGATGCAGATGATCTACTGGTTTTGCAGTGTGCCTCTCTATTGCTTTATTTCAAAACTCTTTCAGATCTACTGGAACCTGATGTTATAGCTGCCATTTCAGTCAGAGATTGATTCCCTTGCTTAACATGTGTTGGAAAGACTGTTCAACTGTTAACTGAGGAGTCTGAAATCACACATAAAATCAGGACTGTGAACAGCCCCCTGGAGAAATATACCTCTCTTCACTGATCTGTAGAAGGACCTTTTGGCCCTAAATTTAGCTGCTCTGAATTGAGGTAAAGTTAGATGCTTGAAATACACAGTGACTTTCTGTCTTCTCACCTCGTCTGAGACTGCTGCTTTATTAAAGCTGTGATTGGATAATCCAACATGAGGCCAGTGAATTCAAAATTTCAAGTGAAGTCTATTTGAAATGATTAGATCTAATTGTACATAGGTACTGAGAGGGAAGGGAATGTGCATGTGACTCTTCAGGGACTCACTTTGATCCTTTGTCTCCCTGTGCCAAGCAGAGGGACGCACAGAGTAGAAGAAGGTGCAGGTAACACCAGAAAAATACTTTAGGTTTCATCCAAGACTGATGTTATGTTTCAAGGCCATGGCAGTTTTCATCAGGCCAGCTGAAACCCTCAGCCCATGTAGGAGACACCAGTAAGGTTGCGTGGCTGCAGACAGCAGCAGAGCTGAGTGAGGAGCAGTGCCCTTCTCCTGGGCTCCTGGTCCTGACCAGCTGCCATGCTGGGCATTTGATAGACACTCAGGATTTATTCATGAATAAATACGTGGGGCAGGAGCTGCCTTTAAACTAGTTGTCAGGTGAGAGGTGTGAATTCAAACACTGATATCCCTGGTATGGAGAACCGTTTCACTTTTGCTGCACTTGAATGATGTAACTGGTGCATTTATGGGGCAACCTGTCTGCCCAGTTCAGATAAAGCAAGGGGCTCTTTCACCTGAAACTGGGCTTTGGGGTGGGGCTGAAGGCAAACAAGTGGTGGATGTTAGTCATATGCTTTCTATACCATGTCAGAGAGAACTGTGTAACAACCTGTGCACAACAAAGTAAAGGAACATGAAAAGATGGAAAGTGTTAATCCCCTCTGGAAGCCATCTCTTGCATAAGAGGGATGGCCTGGGCCTGTTGACGTCCAGCTGACGAAGCAGGGTAATCCAGGCATGATCCTGTCACAAGGTGTGCTGAGCCTCTGGGAGCTACCTGTCTTTAGCTTTGGCCTCACTCCAAACTGAATCCCATACCTGGGCCGGAGTGCCCACATTTTCTTGGTCTTCCCCTGCTTAAGTGCAAACACCTTCAGTTTTCTTGAGCAGGGACATCAGCTGCATAGTGTGCCTAGCGTTTGCTGGCAGTATCCATGTAGCTCCCTAAGAACAAGAGGTACTTCCATCTTAACCAAAATGTGTCAACACAGATTACACTGCTAAAATAAGTAAGTCTTTGAATCCCAAACAACACAGTCTTAATCCCACAGTCATTACAACATCAAGCAACAAGTCTGAAAAAGATGTTGAGTTTGATGCTGTTGCTTGTGTTGGCTTCCAGCCGGAGCAGCCAGTCTCCATTGGTGGTGGCACGGGATCGCAGCTGCGTCCTGTGCTCTCTCTGAGCACCTCTCCTCTGAGGGGCTGAGGTTTCAAAGAGCTTGAGGATGAGGGCTCTGATGGGATACTCTGCTTTGCTTTGATAAGTCCTCAGGGTATTTATTGCAATGATACATTCAGAGGGAAAGAAACGTGCCAAATAGCTGCCATAACTGGAGGTTTCACTGTACTTTCTGTGCTTTGCTTTGAAAATATAAGCCTGAGACTTGATGTGTGCCAGGATCACTGTGAATGCAAACTGAATCTGTGTTTAATTCCTCTTCAGTGCTGGGGTATAAACAAGAAGTATGTGCCCTGGAAATTTTTCCATCTACTTGCAGAGAAGTAGTAATGGAAGCTCAACATTGAGATTGATTGATTTCTCACAGATTATAGAGCAGCAATTGCAGACAGTTTTACTGTTTAAAGACTGCTTGGTATTAAACCACTTTTATAGCAGACTGGAAATGCAGATGTCCATTTAATCTGTTTGGCTTCTTCAACGCTGCATAATGTCATGGATGACAGTCTTCTCCAGCAAGATGGAAACCTTCAGCTATGTGATACAATGGAGTAAACTTGAAAGTGAAGGAAAAACTGGCTCCTCTTAGTGACTGTTTCAGTGAAAATGAGCTTTAACTTGCAGATGATAGGGCTTAGTATGTATTGATAATAGAATATCCTAGGATATGTAGGAAACTATGTATCCTGTTTGTAAATCAATAATGCATGTTAATTTCCTAAGACAGTATAAGGTGGAGCAGTGGTGTGAGGTATCCTAAACCATCTCTTTATTTGAATCTCATGTATTGGTTTAAAAAAGAAAAGCCAAAAAAAAAAAAGGCAATAGTATTACACGCATCCCTCAACATACAGGCTGTATGTACTGAAGTTTTGAGGTCAAATCTTTTAAGTGCTGCTTTTATTGTTTGTTTCAGTAAGTGCTGAAGGGCTGCAGTTGGCTGTTCTGAACCCAAATGCTTCCCACTTTGTGTTACCTCTGAACTGTAGCTGTAATGAACACAGAGAGGGGAACAACACAGCCCTCTGTCATCCTCACAAAATGGGGTTTCAAAAAACCAGGCCCTGTTGGCTGGCCAGTGCTAGCTGGGCTTGCATCAGAGCTGGCACAAAGTGAGCAGGGACAAATTAGTGTCCAGTGGGCACATGCCCGGGGATAGCTCGCTGGAAATTTCTCCCCAGCTTTCTGATGACAAAATGAGGGTTTTCTCTCTGAATGCAAATGGTGTGCCACTTCAAACCAGCCCTGCTGGGAAAGTAACGAAGAAAACACCTCATTGTCTGTAAAAGCAGGCTGTGGCTTGCCTGGAGGGATGCTTTTGGCTCTCAATGCCGTTTGCTGCCTGCCTGGAGCTGGTGGCTGCTGAGATGGTGCACGGGAGGAGCAGCAGCATTCCCAGGGCCAGTGGCTGCCCATGCCGTGGGCAGGGGAGCAGTGGGACAGGCCTTTTCCTCTCCCTCCTGCTCTGTGGCCTGTGGCCACCAAAGCAGCTTTCAAAAATATTAGACCTGCAGAGCGTGGCTTGGTCTTTCTTTTTAAAATTGTAAATGGGCTCATTAAGAATATGGTCTCTGGGGAGAAAACAAAGAGCAATTCCTGCCTTTCTGGGAGGCACAAAGTTTTGTTCTTTTGCTTTTGTCACTTTTTTTGGTGGTGTTCTTCATAACTGTTCGTTTTTTCCCTTCTTCAGACTAACTTAATGAAATGGAGGGTTGTTAAGCCTTTTGGTTGCATCTATCTGAGCTGTAAGCCAGTAGTAATCGGCTCTCCCAGCCCATCAGAGGCTTCCCGGGGGAGTGCTCCATGGGTCTGTGTGTGCACATGTGATTAATGGAGGAAGGACAGCCCCTGTCAGGAGCTGGGCTGGGCCCTTGGTCTCTGGACGGGCTCGTGCTCTGTCAGGCTGTGAGATGAGCAGTTCAGCACAGCAAACTCTCGAGGTGCCAGCACATCTTCATAAGCCAATTTTTTTCTGCAAGGAAAGCGCAGCTTTCACTGTACAAGTGTCATTAGTTTTGGTGGGATGTGTCCAGTAGGGAATCGTGTTTTTTAAAGAAATGAAATGAGCTGATGACTGCTTTTATCAAAATGCCAGTAGGTATTGTGTTCCTCTGCTTAATAGTCTTTATTTCTCATGTCATTATGTAGTTGAATGAACTTCTGAGTGACTTTTAAAAAGGGACATCAGCTACTGAGTGACTTTTCAGAAGAGACATCAGCTACTGACATAACTTTAATTTTCAGCAGAAATTATCTTCAGTTCTCAAATGCTTCTTGGTCATCATCTGCCTTCCTTCAATTGTTGTCCCTGAGAATGGCATGTGAAAGTGTCTTTCTGATCTCTTTTGTCTGGTCAAAGTGAGTAATCAAATGCTGCCTTCCATGATGTTACATGTTGCAATTGCCTCCTTTCATTCTTCTTCTCAACATGCCATAAAAAGCTGCCTCCATTTATATTGTTTGCAGAATTGTATTTATCAATAACTTCTTCATCTAATTTGATCATGTATGTTTATCAGGAAACCTGATTTACATACTTCATGCCCTGCCCTCTGAGTAGAGGTTTATTCTTATCCAGATGTCTAATTTGAGAAGAACTTCAAAGTCATATTATTGTAGGATAGAAAAGTCTGTTATGCTTTGTAGTAAAATCACATTGCAGGAGCATTTTTCTATCTAGCTGTATGTTAGCATTTATGTTAAAATGTTGCTGTATGTTGCATCGGTGTCATTTGACATGCAGTCCTTGACCTCTGGTTTTTTAGCTATATATATACAACTTTACTAGTAATGTTGCAAAACTATTCTGTGTTGTCTTACAGTAGTCTGAATGTCTTGCTGTATGGTCTCCCTAAGCAGAGTTTTTTACACCTTCCCTCTTTGTCCTTAGATTTTTTTTTAAGCTCACATAACCTAGGGAGGTGAGCAGGTTTGTGCGAGGTCAGGTCTATTAAGCAGCTGACATCCGTAACACTTAGACTGATGAAGCCCCTTTTTGCTTGCTTCATTTCTGAGTGCTTAGTGATCCTTTTACTGAAGCAAACAGAAACAGGAACTAAGAAGCTTTCTAATGCCATCAGGGTAACAACCCTTTTTTATTGCCTGTAGAGAAAAAAACTGTGGTTTGAATTAAAGTTTTGTTATTAATCTGGGGATAGCCTTGCTAAATGCAATTGCTTTGGACATATCTGCAATGAAAACTTAAGAGAATTTGTCCATTTGATTGGCAGCTATATGGAGCAGATTATGTGCTGTATTTTTGAAGCAGAACTGTTGGAAATAAGGTGCAGATAATTGGAATACATCCGTGCTTTATCTAGCATAACAGAGGGTTGACAGGTTACTTATTCATTGTGTCTGCTATTTTTGCCAATCCTTAACCATGTTAAGTAGCAGAAAGATGTCAGTGCTGAATTAGTTGCTTCCCTAAGACATTGCTTAGAAGCTGTTTCTGTGGTACTCACAAGCATTACAGAATTGATAACTTAGAAAACATCCATTCTTTCTATTCCCTCTGCAAGGTACAGGTTTAACAAGAAAATAGGAAAGTTGATCTATCATCCAGAAATAAAGTATCACTAGCAAAGATTTTGTGGATTCAAATTTAAATCTTTTAAATCTTTTACATTTCTCCCTGGGCCGCTTCCTCTGTATGTCTTGGCCTTCAGCTGAGAGTCTAGTTATCAAGTGTGATACGGAAGTTGGTATCAAATCTAAATTTTCTCTATGTCTGTGTGGGCTATCAGTGGAATAGATTTTATGATGTTCCCTTGGATTAAAACAGGGTATGTGCTAGTAGTTCTGATGACAGCAAGGGGTAGTATGGGTCACTGGGCATACAAGCTTTCGAGATACAAGACTTCAAAGTAAAAGTGCAAGCAAGAGTTGCTTCCCCAAACAGGATCACATCATAAATATTTTTCAGAAGTAGAAAAGTAGAAGAATGGATGAGGCTGGTCAACTGTGGTTGTTCATAAGTTACATCCAAGTAAGATTGCTGTGCTAGCACTGGCCTTCTCTGTTGATACCTCCAGGCACAAGCCTGCACAAGACCATGAGATTGCTTTTTGATCTGTGCTGATATGTATTGAGTTGAGATTTGCTTTTCCTTCCATGCCAAAGAAATCCGATCCTCAAGCTGAAGTCCTTTATCTGATAAGGAATTTAAGAATAGAGCAGAGTGTTTGGGATTTGAGTTTGAAGTATGAGAAATTTACCTCTCTTTATTGTTTTCTTTCTCATCTCCCAAGCCAGGTGATATGGTTTTTTAGTGGGTAAACACACTTGCTAGGTTCTGTTTCTCTACAAGATTTACAGAGATATATAGATAGAGATGTGTAGAAGTGCAAACAAAGCAATAGAAAGTGGGCAAGTTAGAGAGCATGATCCCGAAAATACATGGATTTGGTCTGTTTTGTCTGCTGTGCATTCACATTGCCCCCTCTCAGGAGGAGGCTCAGCTGCGTGGAAGGATTCCAGGCAGCAGGGCAGTGATCTGTAGGGTATTAGAAGCATATCAGGAAAAAAGAAATAAAAAGAGAATTTGACAGACCTCTTTCTGGTTTCTGCTTAGTACTTCCCTGTTTTGTGCTGTATTGTAAGCAGTGCTTTAGCAATAATACAGACAAAGCCTAACAAAGAGACTTGCTTGCTGGGAGAAAGTTGCTTAAAATAACTTACTGAGGATAAAGAGGCTGCCCAGGTCAATAATTCTGTGAAATCCTCAATGTGTAACAGCTCCAGGAGGTTTTGTAGGCATATAGATTTTTAAAAGCTTTAGACTGTTGATAAGGCAGTAAAGATTGCAGAGTGCTGCTATCCTTGTATCGATGGTGCTGGGACATCTATATGAATATTTGAGGTTTGGCTATAGAAATACTGAAGTCTTTATTCCCTCTAGCAGAACTCTGGTTTAAAGTATGAATGCTAGAAAGAAAGAATTGTTCTTTGTTAGAAGATACTTAATACCATTAAGAGTCTTCATTGTATTTTACTCTTCAGTGAGATCTATGACTGCTAAAAATGCTGTCAAACAACTTACTTGGCTTACTGTCCTGCAAATCACAGGAAGTAAATTTATCAAATACAGTGTAATTTATCCCTACCTTCATTACAAATGTAGTTCTTCTGCTACTATTTTTTTGTAGCATTATTTTTAAAACATCAGCTGAAGGTAATCAATGTGAAGCTTATTTCAGACAATTTTATTAAAGGTAGTTGCTCATAATAATTGGGAGAGATTATGTTATCACTAAAACTTCAGTTAAAGCAGCAGCTTTCTTGACCATGCTTTAAATAAAAAAAAAATAAAAATAAAAGTGATATACTGGTTGAAAGTAGTCCCTTCTGTAATTCCAGTTTAAACTTTTATTTTGAGAAATTACTATATATTTATTTTCAGAGTTTTTAGATCCATGTCCTGCCATATTCATGTGCAAAGCTTATAGGGAAACAGTAGCACAGGGCAAAGGAGCAGGAGCTGGGCTTGTGGTGGAGCAGGGAACCTATGTAGGAAATCTGATGTCAGCCTTTCCACTGCTTGTGGAAGTAGCCTTTTATTTTAGTGTACCTTCTAGAATGCAGTTTCAGCTTGATGCTTTCCAAGTACATTTGTGGTTTTTTTTAAGAGCAGACATCTGTTAGCTGATTCTTCTCAGCAATATGAATGCAGTATAATTGTTGTGGTGTGTGGAAGTGTAGCAGGTACGGAGGCTGACAGTAGACTGCCTCACTGAGGCTCTGCCTTGCTTTGTCTTGCTGCGCAGTTGATACGGGCAACAGTGTGGGAAGAAATTCCTAATAATAGAGTAAAAATTCTCTTTTAGTGGTTTTGCTCAGTATATCCATCTAGTTTCTGAATGCAGCTCTGGGCTGTATATATCTTCAGAAGAAATGGTCCACATGGTTCCCTTGTCCAGTCTGATGCTGAACTGTAAGCCTCAGGGAGCTGTCAGGAGAGTCAAAGACAGAGAGAGGGCGGGAGGGAAAATCATTCTTGCCTCAGCCCCACTTGACTGGGAATTTGGCTGACACTGCTGGCAGGGTTCTGTGTCCCCCCAGCCCAGCCTGTGTGTCATCTTTGGCTGGGGAGTCAGGCAGGCTTGTGTTGGTGATGCATTAGTTCCTTCTCCCTGGTGAAAGGAGGGGAGTCATGCCTGAAAGGTAGCATACCAGACAGAAGACTGGTTCTGAAGCCATGTAGCTAGTGCAAGCCACCCTATCTCTGATTTCACTCAACTGTTTTATAGTAGAAGTTATTAGAGCGGTGTTTTATCCCATGTGAAGTAAACTCATTTCTTATCTTTGTATGCATCAAAGAGGATATGAACACCAAGCCTTTGTAGCAAAAATTCAGTTAAGTAAGATGGGATCAGAATGCTGAATCCAACAACTTAATCTTGGAGACCAGTGAGATGAGTGGGAGTTAACGCCTGGAAATAGCAATAAAGTCATCTTTGTCGTCTTACTGTTTGGGGATGTATGTAAAGAGGTATCTCACAAGCATGTACCTGGTCTCTCAATGCTGTCTGTGTTTGCTGTCTGTGCCTGAGAAGACTGTAACAGTGGAAAGAGTAGCAGTGATAGCAAACTGAAGATGCTCACTCTTTAAGCTGTGAAGTCTGATTCCTCCTCACCTTTGACAAACTTCAGTTGCTACACCTAACTCTTGCTAGTAATATTTAATTGGTATTTAATGTAACTATATAGTTGTTTTATATGTGACTTCCCTGTTTATGTGAAAGGAATGTAATTGATTGAGACAGTTTATTGCTAATTCTTGCTACTAATGGCAAAAAGATCTTAATTTAAATGATTTCATGTTAGTTGACTCTGGATTCCTCACATGGGGTTATTTTGTTGAAATCTGTGGGCTGGAAAGGAATCAATATGGGGCTTTTGAAACTGGTGGAGGTTTGCAGTGCTTCCACTACGATTGATTACAGCTGCTTTTGTAGGCCTTTAAAAAGAACAATCTGTATTAAAAACATTATTCTTTGGTATGAACTAGAACAGCTCTAAATAGGTTTCCATGGGGTCTGCCCTGCAATTTGACCACTTCAAGGGATTGCAGTAATCACCAGTGGGCCAGGGCATCGAGGCAGAGGAAAGGCTATTAGGTGGGGAGTTATTGGCATGCATGCCAAAGAGGTTACCCTGGCAGCTTTAATCATTCATCCACATTCTCAAGAGGAGGGACAAAAATATAAGTGTTAGTTCTTCTGATTGATTAGGAAAAAGGATCAGTAAAGCATGAAAGGAGAGAGGAGGTGTGCGTGGAAGAGTCAGTGTGCTTTAGATTTAGAAGCACTGACTGGGACAGGTACATGTAGTTATGACCTCTATACCAGAAGCTACCTGCTTCTCCTGTTACTGCTCAGCTTGTGACTGGTGATTCAAACACAGGCTGACCTCTTCATTCAGCATTTTCAAATGAGGGCATTTAGCTTTTCGGTCATGGCTGTGCCTTAAATTTAACCTGTCTGCACATGGGCTGATGTGTCCTTAAAAAACTGATTAGCATTTTGAGCTGTGACAACAATTTGCATGGTGGTTTTGATCCTATTTTTAGGCAAACCAATGGGTGCTTTTTAGAAAATGTGCAGAAAATTGCTATGCTAATTGAGATAAATCGATCCGTGATGCACATTGCTGGCTGCTGGCTTCTGATGCTGTTTTGCCTGCATTGCCCTTTAATATTTCAGTCTGGAGTAGCACTTTGGAAGCTGATTCAGCTGTAGTCTCTTTAAAATAGTTTGCCTGTTGTATTGTGCCTACGTCAAAGGCAGAGTTGAAGAATAAACTGTTCTTTGCACCGATTGATTGCTTGGCATGAAAGCTGAAAGGGCTTGGAATCTTTTAATTTGGGGATACCCAGAGAAACTTTGATATTAAACTTCTGCTTTTACATGGGAAATGGGAATTGCTGTGTACTGTAATTTACTGTTAAGCAGTCTTGAGGTTTTCAAGGTGAAGACGACAACTAAACAGCGGTGTCCATTTCTGGGTTTCACATACAAGGAAAGACCTGTTGGTGTGGAGCTAGGGAGTGTGATAAAATGTCAGACTGGGGGGTTTGCACAAGCAGCACAGCAGTACTGTTTGCTTGAGCTGACGAATCAGATTTGCCAGGCCCCTCTATCATTTCTAAGTAATGATTTGAAGTTGGAATTAGTTTATGTGGTCATGGGATTAGGAAGGTCCCTTGGTCCTAACCTGTAGCCTGTGTGGAACTGCTCTTTCACTGCAGTATAGTGGTGGCATAGATACCCATAAAGGTTTGTTTCTTCAGAAAATTTTTATAACTGAATGAAGATATAGGTAACTTCTGCAGGGTAGATGATGAAAACATCTTTGAAGTGGCACACTCAACTGTGGTCTTATTCACGTAGCAGTCTTTTAATGCTTCTTGATATGGATTTCAGCGTAGTTGGATAGACTAGGAAAGCTGTAGAGGAACTCATGAGGATCTCTTTTTGTTCATTCACTAAATATTCTTTGCAAAATCTGTTGTAGCTGGAGAGCATGGAGGAGGTTGCTTGATCTGTCCTTCATCACCAATTGTGCTATTGATATTCATGTGTAAGGATAGAAAGCTCCACCTGATCTTGCTGCCATGCTTGTTCACTTCCCTCCTGCATCATCATACAACAACTTCTGTCCAACCATGGGCAACACAATTTTTGGATAAGGGCTTAGAATTATAGACCAAAGTTTGTTCTCTGTATGCATGTAGCAGATAAATGATACACAACTGGAAATCAGACACTGTGAAAAGGAGAAAGATAGAAGCTTTTTTCCATTGGAATTTACTGCCGGCAGGCCAGAACTTCAGAGGGCATTTATCTTTCTCCTCCAGGCAGGACAAGCCTCAGCTCCAAAGCTGTAAGAAGGCCAAAGACCTGGTACGTGGATTTGTGAGTCTTTAAAATGGGATGAAAACCATTTCCAATTAAGCTTGAACAAGTTCTCTGTTACACTTTCAAGTTCTGTTACCACATATTGTACCATACGGCATGTAATTACGTGAGGGAATATTTCTAAAGGCACAGATGACTGCTAGAAAACAGGCACATGAGTTTCTGTGACTTCGTGAAGAGTGTGAACTTAAATCTATCAACTGCAGCACTGTAATTTCTTTGGCATGTGGCTGTAAGTGAACAGTAGCTGACATGGTGGTGGCTTGTTGGTGTCTCCTTGGATGCAGTGCATTTTATTTAGTGTGAGCCATGACATAGACTGCTGAAACGCCTGACACCAGCAAGAGTTGTTTTATTAATGCAGTCCCTGTCAAATACGCCTCTGTTTTGGTAATTAGTCTGGCGTAACAGATTGTGTGCATCTTAAAAGGCAGCATATTTAGACTCTTGGCTCTGACATGAGGCAATCTCTGTAAATCAGCTCTTTTGGTGGACTCTCTATTGTTGAAACTAGCAGTAGTAGAAGCAGTTTGCAGTACTTGTGTTTATTTTGGGCTCTCCGCCTTTCCTCAGCAGCCACGAGCGGTCAAGCCCTTTCTTTATCTGTCGTGAGAGATTGGAGGCCTAAAGCTATAGTTTTGTGCAGCATCAGGAAGTTATACGTGAGGTACAGGGAGCGTGAATAATCTTTCTGGCATGTGCTCCAGCTGTGGTAGTGGCTCTGCTCTGCACCATACAGGATGACAGCCTGCTGTGCCGCTGCCGGCACCAACGCCGTCCCTGGAGGCAAACACAACGCTACCAGGGACACCTGTACAAAGACAGTTTACTCTTCCACTCTTACCTGAAGAAGGGCACCAAATGCCCTCTATGATTTTAAAAGTACCTGTGTAAATGAGCTCTCCAGAATGAGTCATGGCAATCAAAGCTTGGTATTTAATTGGCCAAAGGCAGCAGTGGAGGAGGTGGTGGCTTTTGCAAATTCAGTCCAGGCAGTTCCCATCACAAGGCTGGTTTTCACAGTGTGCATGTGGATGAGCATGAGGACTGGCATGGAAAGGGAGCAGCCTTGGAGAGTGTTTGGAGGGTTTTAAGCCATTCTTAGGTAACACTGGGAGGTGGTAACTCTGTCAAAATTATTTGGGGGAAATGAGCAATGCAGATATTGGCTTCTATATGAAACTCTTACTTTCAAACTTGGAAAATTCAATCTGGGACTTGTTGTTACAGAAATAATATTTTTTCTGTGATCCCAATTACCCAGGCTGTGGTGCACGGCAGCTTCCCTGTGGCCAGTACCCATTCCACTTGCATCACCATTGTGCAATCATTGTGGCTTCCCCAAGGAAGAAAATGGGGAGTCCATAGAGTGTTGTGCTTAAACAGTATCACCAGTTATTACTGTCTTATTTCTCAGAAAATCCCAGAACTTCCCACCACTGTACCTCCCACTACCACTTTTGCAGAAGACCCCACCATGGTTGGCACAGCACGCTGAGGTGGGGTTTGCTGGGAAGAGTTTGTTCTGTGCATTTTTAAAAGGGCCAACATCACCTTGAAAGGAAATAATGGGGACTACTTCTCTCCTTTTCTTCTGTTCCCAGCTGTAGGGCATGTCAGGGAAAGGAAAGGCAGGCATTAAAGACAATTAGTGGTAAACATGCCTCCGAACATAAAATCCTCCTTCAAAATTGCATGTTTGTAGCTGGGTACATGAGGGCAGCATAGGGAATTGCAGACTGAAGGAGCTGGCAGAGGCTCATCTTTGAGAGCGAGTAACATGGTAAAAAAGGAAAAGTGGGTTCTCTTCTGGTCGGCACGTTTCTGTGGGAAAACCTGGTGCTTTGAGGTGGAAATCTGACTTTGAAGTTTTGCATTTCAGTTTTTTTTGTTTAAAATCATGACTCTGATTCCTGGACGAGGTTCACAAACTCTTAATGGGACAGTCTCACCTGTTAGACCGCTTTCCTGGTGTGGTGACAGCAAGCAAAGAAATGGCAAATAATGATAGGAAGACACCTGCCAGCTTCGAGGTCAGCAGTGCTGAGGTCTGTAAGGACTAACTCCTGTTGGGTGGCAGATCATAGTGCCTTTTGCAGGAAGCCTAAAGGGAAATACAGCTTCTTCACACAACTGCCTTTTCTCTAGCCTTCATTGGGAACCTCTGCAATGGCCCTCAGGCTTTAGGTGAATGCATTCAACTAGTTAGCTTTCCAAAAATGTAGTGCATATGAAAAATACATCACTCTAGTGAACACAGAACTGCTCTATGTATTAATAGAAGAGGAAAATCTGTTTTGTTTGTCCTTCTTATGTGTAAGATCTCTGACTAATCAACATCTGTAACGCTTGCAAATTTTCAGAGGCTCCTGGCTTAGATATTTGTAATATAACATCACTTTTTAAATATTAGTCTCTGTTTCCATGCATAATAAACAGGTTACATCTAAAAGAATTCCATCTGGGGAAAAAGGGAGGCAATGTATCATTAGTAACCCAGCTGCAAACTTCAAATTCTCTGTCCCATGCATATATCCAAAAAGGCAGAGAATAAAAATTTCAGTGCATTGCAAATAATAAAATGTTTCCTTCCCTGTCAGCTTGTCATTGCTCTTGTGTCTGAGTTTCAAACAGCCATGGTAGACATTACTTCTTCATTGCTCACCACCTTTCTTGACTTCATTCACATGGCATAAAAGTCTGTAATGTCTTACTCACCCCCCCAAAATGAGAGGACTGACAGTGACAGCAGCACTGGAAAAGGGAATGGCTGTGTCAGGATGCTTTGTACTTTTTTTAAAACAAAATGTGTCATCTGTTCCCAACCCTTCTGTTAGCTGATGATTGGTTTTCATTTTTTTGCCATTGTAATTTTGATGAATGATTTATGCCTTTCATGAGATGATGAGAAAGGAAAACTTTTTTTGCTTTGTTTCCTCTCTTACTTAGTGTTAAAGTGAGGTTTGGGGTTTGCTTTTTTTGTTGTTTGTTTGTTTTTTTGGTTTTTTTTAATATGTCCTGGATTATCTAAGTTCATTAAATTAAAAATTATTTTAAACATAAGCTTCAGTAAAATAAATACTTTGAGATTTCAAATTCAACGTATTACTGGTATGAAAGTGTCCTTTATCTAGTACTTAATGGGTGCTAATCTACACGACATCCATGAGATTTAGACTTATGCCAGTGGAGTCAATAACCAGACAGGACTCAGTGATCATTGGTATGTAGCATGTGAAGTATTTAGGTCAAAGGATTTTGCAGCATTATATTCTTGGAATAAAAACATAAGTGGGATAACAATGATGGATGAGAATGCAATCTCTGTCAAGAGGTAACAAGCAGTTTTTGTGGCTTCAGGGCCAGATTAAAGGACTGATAACAGAGGCATCCTTGCCTGGTGTTCCTGCCATTTTAATAGGTCTGAAAATAAGGCTGTTATGTAAAAGTGACATGAGGGCTCTGATTTCAATTTTTAGCTATAGGAAAGAGTCCCTTAAATATTGGGCCTTCATAATAACTAAAATAGTTTTACTGAGCTAGAATTTGCAAACTTTTTTTTTTTCCTCCTAAACATCCTGAAGTTCTAGTACAGACCTTCCTCTGTCCAAGCCTACTGACAACAGACTTGTTTTCCCAGCTTTTCTTTTGTGAACATCCTGGAACTAGTCCATGGACCCCCATGGTTTCCCATCTGACAATCAAGAAAACATTTCTAGAGCAAACATTAAATCAAATTTATTTTTGCATAGCATAAAATCAGAAAGCATGGCTTCAGTGCTTGATACTCACTTCAGCACCATGAAATATTCTTTTACTTTCATTAATCGTCTTTCATTTTTCTAAGCTTAATCTTCACAGAATTATTTTGAACGGCTGTGTATTTTTTGTTTAATGTTGGGCTTTTCTTCATATTCTGAGCCTCAAGGCAGTTTTCATCCCAAGTGGCCTAAGGCAGCTATGTGCTTCTAAGTAACTGGGATAAAAGGTGCAAGCTGTGGGTGTAGATGTGGCTACCTACAGTCTACTTGCCAGCTTGCAAAGAGAGCCTGTTTGGGGACAGTGCAGAGAATGTATTTATCTGTGCAGATGTTTGGGGATTTTTAAGCTACAGTATGCTTCTTTGTGCCTTTACTTTGAGAGGTTGCTTGTGTCCTGCTGGAGGTCCACCACATGAGAATGATTTGTACTGCAAATGGGCTGAGACAAGGGGCTCTTATGGAGCTTGATGTCTGATCTGGATGCATTTGGACTCCACTGTACCGTGTATTTCTCCTCACAGTAAATATTGTGCTGGTTCCATAAGACTGTGGGGAATAGTTTTCTCACTCTGATGGAGTTGTGCCATCCACAGTACTAGATATTAAATAGTGTTTCACATTGTATCCTTTGCATCCCCAGAATAAAATACAATGGATGCTCAAATTGCTGCTGAAAGCTACCAAGGCTTTTCTTCCATTTCTGTTCCTCTGTTTTCAGCTGGTTTAAATCCTGAGAACATCTCGGCATAGTGAGAAATAAAAGCTTTTGGCAGCTGAAGAGCCATAATTCATGGAAAGAAAGGGAGTGAATATGATGGTGGGGAGCCTGGCTGACCAGGCGCTTGCAGCTTGGGCTGGGTTGGGTTAGCAGCTCAGCTGTCTTACAGGAACTGAATTGTTACAGGAACTGTCAGGATTCATTTCTGTCTTCTTTGAGTTCTGTGAGACTGAAAAAAGCAAGAAAACAGGATTGCTTGTTTTGAGGGGGGAGGAGGAGTGATTGAAGGTTTTATTTGGTTTTTGAATTCTACTAAGTTTGCTTCTGATATAGACAGAAATGGGAAGTGGTCTAGGGAATAAATTGATTGGTAAATTCATATTTTTATTTAACGCAAAAAATTCTGGCATGGATGTATGATGCTTCTGTTCCCATGAAGACTGGTTTTCATTCACTAACTTTTGCAAACTCAGGCTGTTTCTCACCTCTTGCCAAAGGCAATTTCCATTGTTAGGAAATTCCTGCATGTAGGTCTTCAATTTTTTTTCCCAGCTTGGCACTGGGTAACATTTACTGCCTCTGATATCTTTTGAATATTGTATGGCTTTTCTGTACTCATGGTCAGCCACATGCATTTCCTGTTAAAAATGTTTTGTTTTTTCCTGCCTGATATTGAGGAGTCTGTTTTGTACCATGATTGTGTCTGAAAGTAAAGTCGGGTGAAGTGGCTTGGTCCATTGTGGCAGCTGGATCAAAAGCAGGATATTTGTCCTGTGACAGGGAGTTGTTTTCCTATACGGAAACAGTCTCAGCTGTGTCTTAATTACAATACCACCCACACACCTACCAAGGTACATCATGACTTCCTTTGGAGACATCTTTTAAAGGAATTAAGTCATTTGATGGTGACCAGACATCATCATCTTGAATTTTTTCTTTGGACTGCAGCCAGTTCCAGGCAGACCATGTGAACTAACAGCAGCAGATGAGAGCAGGCCTTTTGTAAACTTATCTTAAAAGGAGGGCTTTTTTTCCCCCCCAACATATCCCACAGGTAAAAGCAGCCATAGGAAGAGGAGACTTTGACCAAATATTATGTTGCTTTTCTTTTCCTCTGTAGAAGAAAACCAGGGTAACATTGTTTTAGTTTAGAGCTGTTCAGAGAAGCATAAGGTACCCCTGGTGCAAAGATCTTTTACTCTGAAATACATTAATAATCGGGATGGCCTTTCTGCTTTCTCTGAATAATTTTTTATCAGAGATAAAATTGAAGAGTATTTTTTTGCTGTGAAGTAGCTTAAAACAGGAATCTGTTGGCAAAAACTTCCTAAAAAGAAGTCACAAATGTTTTCAACAGTATTTTTTAGACCTTTGAGGAAAAAAGTTACCTTGGAAAGTCAGATGTGAGTCTTTGCATACAGGAGTTATCCCCTTCACAGTTTGGGACTCCTTTAGAAAAGCTGCAGTGAATGTTGGGTAGAATAAAATGGGCAGTCCATGCTATACAGTAATAAGTGAGATGGAAACCTTTGGGACTCAGCAGCAGGTTTGGGTGCTTATATGAGATACAGAATAGATGCATTTTCGGTGTAGCATTTTGGTGTTTTTGCTTTTTTACTTAAAAGTCCATTTACAACTGTCATACTTTCTGCAACAAGTTATGACAAACAGGCGTTCACAGAAATGCTAGTAAGAGTAATAGCAGTAATAGTGGCAGGTGCCTTCTCAGTCATCAGAGATACATGGCTCTCGTCAGGAACTTTGTTCTCTGTTAGCAAAGTGCCAGCTGCTGGGGAGGAAGACAGTTTCTAGTATTTTGAAACCTGAATTGTCAGTTTAAAAGATGATTGATACCTTGTTCTATTTTCAGCTCATTTTAGCAGAATCTCTCTGTAGTGGTGAAGTGGTTGCAGACATAAAAATCTGGCAACAGTTACAAGAAACCAAGGTTTTAGCCTATTGAAGCTGAAGTTAAATTTTAGGAGAGATGTGTTCATTTAGGAATTGGAGCATCATGCTGTCTGATCTGGCTGGAAGTAGCATAATCCTTAATCAATACCACTGTCTTAGAAATATTTGTATTCTGTAGTCCCAGTTGTTTGTTCTAATTTCTAAAGAGTTTCATGAAGTTTGGCTCAATTAACCTCTGAGATAGTTTTTGATACATGCTCTTGTTCATTCCCATTTGAGATCAAATGAACAGACTTCATATGACAGCCTACAGATTTGTATATCTGATACCTTGACAGAGGGCTTCAGTCCTGGGATTTGCTTCTTTCTTGTTACAAAAGCCCTGCAGAGTATATTTGCAAATCCTCTTTATTCATTCATGCATTTAATGAGATGAAGAGTGGTTTTCATTGTGCAGCCTTAGATAAATTTTTTTTATGCTGTAATTTCTACAAGTTTCTATAACAACTTAGATGAATGTGTGGCATAAACTCAGAGTGTAAACTTCAGTGTGCCATCAACAAGTTAAAAAACAGGAGTGAAGATAAAGAGACTGCTGTACTGGAGAACTATTATCTTTTTAACCATTTCCTCTTATCTGTTTTCCAGAGAACAGATTTGACCTCTGATAAAGATTTATACCTTGACAACAGCTCTGTTGAAGAAGCATCAGGCGTCTATCCAATTGATGATGATGATTATTCTTCTGGGTCAGGTTCAGGTGAGACAACATGTCACAAACTGATTTTAAAAAGTGTAAGAAGTAATGCAATTATTTGAGGAAAAGCTGTGCAGTATTGCTTTATAAGCTGGAGATGATACTTTCAGTGAATATCACGAGTGCTAGGCTCTCTATTTACAGAGTACTGGAGCACCCCTGGGGGCTGGATTTTAAGTATTAACTTTCTGCTCTTTTCTCTTACTTCTTAGTTGCATCATTTCACTGCATTATTTTCTCTCTCCTGGGTGTCTTCCTTCCTTCTGGTTTCTGTGTAGATCTCTCTGGAGTTTAGTAATAAGGATTAGAGAAAGCTTAGTTCTCCCATGACATAACGCTAATTTAGCACTCTGTTAGAAAACATAGCAGCAGCAATCTTGTTTTCTTTTATATGCAGTCAGGTTCACGTAAACATGGTGCCCATTCCTTTTTTGTTGTTCTTTTAACTTTAGAAGTCTAGATATTGCCAAACCCATGAATTTTCTCTGAGGTAATTGCATTCATATAGTGAAAAAATAAATTCTTAAATATAACATACTGAGCTCTCAGACAAACACTCATTAGAGGCATGTAACTAGCTTAAATTTTTTTAAAAAAACCTGTCAGTGAAACTTCATTAATCATTTTTCTTAGAAAGCCTCTTTGAGTAGTATTTTCTAGCCTAGCTTGGAGGCTCCAACTATTAAAAGCTAAGTGCAGGATCTTATGATAGTTCTGGAAAAGATACTTCCTTATTTTTTGTGAGTATTTGCTAAGCTGTTGTGGAAATCCCATTTATTTTCCCAGTGTGATACTTACATTACAAAAAGTACAATAACAAACAAACATCTGTTGATGTTTATACATGTGTACTTTTAAAGGATGAGCCCTTCTTCTAGCACCTGGTCTATGTTACCTTGTAAACCACATCTGAGATTTTTTCAGATGGATCTGTGTTTTTGCTTTCTTTTGGTGATTCAAAGAAACGCTACAATTAAGACTGCAGAGGTCTGATTGTGCTGCCAGGCAAATCCAGGCCCGTGGTCATTGGTACCTGGGTGATACCCTATGTGTTGGGAGTCCTATATAGGGGCAGTTTGACATTCCAGTGAGCTCAGAAGCTTAATTGGACCTTCTTGCTGTAGACTTCTTTGAGGAGAAATTTAATATTTCATTTGAAAAAAAATATTAGTGAATCAGTGATTTCATTCAGTTCCCAGGACTGCCTAAAGAAAATTCTGATCTCCAGAAAAAATGTGCTTTAATTCAGCATCCCATTCTGTCATGTCTTCAGGTGCTGATGACTTTGTAAGCTTCAGGAAAGGAGATATGTCAACAATAAAAAGTTGTATGAAGAATGGTCTCTTTGGGTTTTTTTCCCATCCCTCTGTGGAATTTGGCTGTTTTGGATACGGAATTCAAAATACAGCCCTGCTTTTGAAGTGGAAAAGACTACACAAGAATTGGCTTCAGATCTTATTAACCTGAGATTCATGAAGGGCAGGGGTAGGGTACTGCATCTGGGGAGGAATAATCCCAAGTACCAGTACAGACTGGGACTGACCCACTAGAGAGCAGTTCTACTGAGAAGGACCCAGGAGTCTTGATGGATGACAAGTTGACCATGAGCTGCCAGTGTGCCCTTGTGGCCAGGAGGGCCCATGGTATCCTGGGGTACATCAGGAAGAGTGTGGCCAGCAGGTTGATGGATGTGATCCTGCCCCTCTACTTGGCCCTAATGAGGCCATGTCTGGAGTACTTTCTCCAGTTCTGGGCTCTTCAGTTCAAGAAAGACAGGAAGCTATTGGAGAGGGTCCAGTGGAGGGCCACAGAGATGATGAGGGGTCTGGAACATCTTCTTACGAGGAGAGATTGCAGGAGCTGGGCCTATTTAGTCTAGAGAAGAAGAGACTGAGAGGAGATACCTCATCAATTCATTTAAATATCTCAAAGGTGAGTGCCAGAAGGATGGTGCCAGACTCTTTTTGGTGGTGCCCAGCAACAGAATGAGGAGCAATGGCTATAAACTAAAACACAAGAAATTCCTCCTCATCTTCCGTACGTTGAGGGTGGCAGAGCACTGGAACAGGCTGCCCAGGGTCATGGAGTGTCCCTCTCTGGAGATGTTCAAACCCCACCTGGATGTGTTCCTGTGTAACCTGTTCTAGGTGACCCTGCCTTTGCAGAGGGGTTGGACTAGATGATCTACAGAGGCCCCTTCCAACCCTAAGAGTTCAGTAGTTCTGTGATTCTGTCATCTCTGTGGTAAAGTGGAGCCAAAAGGACAGAAACTACCTCTAGACATCACCAACAGTAATGCCTTGGCTTTCTTTTCTTTCTTTTCCTGTCTTCAGCCTTGAGCCATGGGTGGAAGTTGGACTGTATAGCATGCACTTCTGCTGTCTTTTGCTATCTCAGTTTCTCTCCTACAAGAAAATAGGAAAAGTCTCATTGTAGACTGAGATAAGCTGGATGCCCCTGCAGAGAGCTCATGTGACAGTACCCAGATCTAGTATTTTTGAACAAAGCAGGAAATCTTTAGTTCAGGGAAGCAAACTAGCATCCCCTCCACCCTAGTCCTCCTATGCTTACTGTTATCTCTGTTTTATGTAGAAAGTGTCCTGCAGATGTATCATTGATCAATTTTTTTTCATATTATGTCCAGTCTGTCTTTACTTGATACTCAGTGAGGTAATGTTTCTAGCAGAAAGAGCCTTCCCACTCCAGAGTGGTTTTCTTGCTGTGTAATTCCACTCCAAGCAAACAGATCCAGGATGACAACATGCTGACTCCTTTCCTTGCTGTGAAAATTGTTAGCTGCCACCAGGCCTATGGAGATTAACGGGAATTGTCAGCACCACCATTAATGCCCTTGCAGGTCTTCAAGTAGCATTAACATGGACAAATGTCACTGTAGTCATGACACATTTCAGACTAGAAATTGGCTGAGGGCTTTTTGTAAGGAGTAGCAAAGGTGATGGTGTTCTGGTTTTTTTTTTTCTTTCCCTTCATAGCCTCTTTAGTTGCCACATACATTCAATTACACTATGCATTTGCCTAAGTGTTCAATCTGAATCCATTGGTCAGTGATTTTGGAAAGAGCCATGTCTGCTTCCTCATTGTCCTATATCAACAGTACAATGTCCGTGGTGAATTCATTAGTCCATTGTTTCTTTCTTGCAGTCTCCATCTCTGAGGACATGCTTCAGACTATTATCATTCTTTTTAGTGTTGGTGTTTCATTTAGGATAATAATAAAAAGTAAAAATAGTTTTCCTACCTATATACAACTTGAACTGCTTTTATAACTGCTGCTACTTTTTCCTCTGGCATAACGGACTTTAACTGAGCCTTGATCTTGGAGATAAGTGGAAGTAGCTCCTGAGAAGCATGACTACCCTTATGTTAAGGAAAGGTACAATCACTATCAGATTTATCTGCAAGTTCTTTGGAAAACTGTCTTGTTCTTGTGTCTTCTCTTAAGTGACTCATGGTAAATATATACAATATGTAGATCAGAAAATCATGCAAATCTTTCCTTCATTTCCTTCTCTTTCCCAACCCAATATTTCTCAGTCAGTAGCAGCTCAAGTTGAGAAGGTTAGCTCAGGACAAACTAGGTGTAGACTGACTTGGTGACTGGGGACTGTTTTGAAGTAAAGTTGTGGTGATAGGGTTGGAGCTTCTCCAGGAAACACAAGAGCAGATCTGCTTTGGCTCTTGACCTAAAGGGAAGCTGATAGGGGAAGATGTGGCTGGGGGTGTTGCACAGCCAGGTGGCTATGGGGCTGGGGAAGGTGGGGGGCACAGGTGCTTGCACAGGTACTGAAGAGGAACCAGCACAGATCCATGGCCAACACTGAATGCCCCTGGCCTGTATGGCAGGCATTCCAGCTGGGGCCACACAGTTTCTCCTGCTGTGCTTCCTCTTGTGGTGCACACAACACAGGAAATACTACTTTTCCCTTTCCTAAGGTCCCACTCATAAGTGCCCTTCAGATTGTCTTGGAGCAAGAGCTTCTTCTGTCCACCTGCCAAACCAGCCCCAAGCATGCTTCATGACATTGACTGCACAGCTGGCCAGGTCCTTTAACATAAAAACCTACTGTGATACTATTTGAAAGTGATCTTTTGATGTGCTAGACAGAATCTTATACTTCAGTATAGTTAGGACTATTACTTTTAATCTTTCTTCAAGTTTTGTTGCTTTGTTTTTTCTCTTTGGCTGAGAGTTATCAGAGATACGACATCCTTACTCTGTCTCCAATGATTTCAGCCACAGTTGCCTGACAGGGCACTAGTACTGTGTTTTTAGTGTCATCTCTGGGTGTCTAACACTATGTTGATTAAGGATTGCACTGGGGACTTTGCAGTGAATGAGGATGAGGTAAGCCAGCTAAAAATGTGTCATTCTGGTGTGCGTCACATAGCTGATAAAGATCGAAGGTGTGAAAGAGATGGTGGTTATGTGTATGCCCACCTTATCACTGATTTGCTTGTGGTGGTAGTACCCCCAGAGCGTGATGTGCAACAGCAAACAAATATGATGCCGAAAGATAGGGCAAAAGGATTGGATTTGTTTGATAAGAAGTGTTAATCACTGGCTGCTTTGCAAGTAAGAGTGCTAACTACTGTGGGCTTTTTTTTTGACAAAAAATATTACTATCTATTCAGTAATTTCTACTTTCTGTGCAGTAATTTAAGCTGGCACAAACTTGACTTCCTGACAAGTTTCCTCAAGCACTGAGAGTGTTAAAGAGTATTCACGTTGCTGTCATCCAAGGGGCAGCTAACAGACAAAACACTGAGGGCTATATTAGATATGTCCAATATTACAGCACAATTTAGAGCTATTTTGACCACTATGAAGACAGCAGTTGGGCATCGTGAAGAAGTTACAGTGGATAAAAGATGGTGTGTGATGGTTGAGTGCTCTCAGCTCTCTACCACAGAGACGGCTATGAGTTTAATTACTGCAGGGTTTTTGTGGAGCCCTCACTAAGAGGTCAGTGCCTTTTTGGAGGGAGACTCAAGGCAGTGAATACTTAGCACCATCACACAAGCTGTCCAAATCTAGAAACCACCTACAGAAACTGGGATATTGTCAAGAGGAAGAAGTAAGCTCTTGCACTCCAACTGCTTCACTGTATTCCTCTTATGAAGTAGTTGAAAGTTACATTCCTGAAACTGTAGGTTTTTCCTTTCCAATTCTCTTTGGATTCTGTGAGGGAGGTGGTTCTCCTTTTTTGTGCCTTTTAGGGAATATGATAAAATGCTATGTTTTGGAGAGGATTAGTGAGGGGTTTTTTGATCCCTCAGTCTTATTTACAGGTAATTTTGAGAACACTACTGTCAATTTAGCACGGGAAATGTCTTCCCCTTGTTTAGATCTACTCCATGCCAGTCAGAGGCCTGTCTGGATAAAGCTAATTGGAAGGCAGGAACCAAGGGGATGTGTCCAAGCCAGTACCTGAGTGAGGCCTAAATGATAGGTGCTTCAATGTTTTTGGGGTTGTGGGAGTCCCCTGAGACCATATGCAAGAGGAGTTGGGCACCTTTGGTGCAAATTTAGTGACTAGTCCCAGAGTTAGATCAGTCACTCATTTGTTGATCTGCGTCCTCCTTAGCCAGAGAAGTTCAGACCTGTAATGCTTACCATTTTATCTGGCAGACACAACTATTGCCTGCAGCAAAGGTGGCATTTAAGGATTTGGAGGAGCAGTTGTGATTAAATGGGATTTTTCATTTCATAAAAAGAAGAAAATAAATTTCTGTACTCTCAAAGTGGGTTTTATCAGATCTCTAATCTGATCATCAATTTTAATTTCCTTGACTGCAAAAGCCTTGTGTAATATGGAGGAACTTTGGAAGGTAAAGCAGTCTGAGCTACCCATTGGGCCATTATTTCTCAAAGAAAACTCTTGAATCAAAGCCAGAAAAATTTTCCTGTTTGATGCCTTTCCTCACCTCTGTTTTGAAGCAGGATGTTGATTTTTTGATCTTTGAGTAGTATTTCAGGAAAATACCTGATTCTTGTTGTGAGGTCTTCATTCTGAAGGTTGTGCTGTAATTTTGGTTTATCTGAAGGTTTTTTTCAGTATTATTCTGCACTGGTATCTTTAATGTATTACTTTTTTAATTATTTTAAATTTTATTTTCTACCATACAAAGGTTGTTTTAGTAATTGTCATGTTAATGCTCTTTCTTTCAATGCCAAGTGTATGTAATTCTTGATTATGAGTTCAAAACATCATTATTGGGCTCATATTTTCAGCTTGGTTTCTTTCTCTAAGAAAATAAGTTTAAAAATCAGTTTGGAATGAGTGAGTCATACTACTCTGTTGTAAGAGGGTATCTTTTTATTTGTTAGGAACTATTCTTATGCACATTTGCTAGATTTATTACCCAATAGTTGCTTGGGTAACCAGTGCCTGTAATGAGCAGAACACATTGAGATTCCTAAGGAGTGGTCCAAGAATAGGTCAATTCTTTCCCCTCTTTCAGGCCTTGCAATAATTTAGTCTCTTTCCTGTGTCTTCTTCCTTTTGCTATCACTAGGGGTTATTTATTAGGCATGTCCATTATCTTATTCTAAAGGAGCTTTCATACTCCAGCAGAGCTTTGAATGTGGAGGAAATTAAATTTAAGGTAATCTTTAGGGAGTTTTCTGTCCTCTTACTCATTTCAAAAGAGAAAAGTCTTCTGAATTATGTGGAGTTTAAAACCATGTGAATTCGTAGTGACTGAAACATAAAGTAATAACAATCTTCCTTTAGATAGAAACTGCTTTTTTGTTTGAGGGTTCAAAAGATGTGCTGTAGAGAAATTTTGTTGTTGAAGCAGTATGTTACAGAGAAAAACAGTTTATATGGTTTAAGTAAGGATAAAGAAGTTTACTGATTAATTTATGATATGTAATTAACTGGCAATCATTGAACTGTACTTTTAGGCTTAATATCAGCAGTGCAACAGATAACCACAGTACTTGCCAGTTACAAAATGGTAACATGCAACTACAAATTTCTAAATCACTTTCTATAACTGATCCAAATGTGTGCCACACGCATACAGACATCCTTCTCACAGGCCATGGGCGTGTAAGCTCTGCTCATCTGAATGTATTCTGCCCACACACTCTTGCTGTAGGAGACTTGGGTACCCCCAGCTCCATGTGATCCCGGTGCTCCACCACCTCCTGCCACCTCCAGGAGATGACCCTGCACCACAGGGTGTGCGTTCCAGTGGTGCCCCCATGGTGCTATAGGGGAACTGGAGATGGCTACTGGGGGCACCCACAGGGTGGTGAGTGGCACTGCCAAGCCCCAGCAGAGCCCCTGGTGCCATGAGGCCTCACTGGACCCAGGGCACTGGGGTCTGCCCATGTCACACCAGCCCTGATGGCTGCTGCTTCCACTACAGACTTTATACCCCTATTACAAGTGTTAATGCTTTTCTCGTACCTCTTTTCAGGATGGGTCCTTCTGTTTGAAAAGTATCATGGTAATTTCCTGGTTACTGTTTATTATTCTTTTTTCATGGGATCACTTGGGGCAAATATCCACCTGGCAGTTTGGGGCACACTGTTTGCACTTGCATCTTTATCTTAGCAGGCATTGTCATCTAGGCCCCTTGCTTAGGGTGGGCTGTGCAAACACCTCTACGTGGGTGTCATAATAAAAAATATAATTGGTCTGGAAGAATTTCACAGGTCAATGAAGTGTTACATTTTGTCTCCAGGTGCTGAAGAAGAGGAGGATAGTGCAGTGATAACAACATCCAGAACACTTCCAAAGTTACCAACTACTAGTGATGCATCTAGGACTGAGACCACCACGGTGAAAATGCAGACCAAGGTGCCTGCACAAACAAAGGTACCTGGCTGGAGAGCAGCACTACTGAAAATGATTCTGCTGTGCCCTATTGATGTCTTGATGTTGACAGTCATTTATTTATATGGATCAAAAAGCCCCCACGAATTTTACTTACTAGTAATGCTACTATAGCCTGTTAAATGAGTGCAGAGCTGTTCAGTTTAATTCCTGCTAGAGAGTCTACATAGAAACATCTGGATTTCACATGAAAGAAAAGAGAAATGCAAAAAAGTATATATCATCCTGCACAAGACAGTTTCTCATGATACCTTTGAGTCTGAGCTGTACCTTTTTTACATCTCGCAAAGAGTTATTCACAAATTCTATGTGAAACTTCCTTTCTCAAAGGAGAATGCTGTGTGGTTTGACTGTACTTTGAACACTTGCCAGGTTCCATTAAGTATTTCAGTATTTCCTTCTACCACCATAGGAAATATTGTCCAAGTTACCTTCAAAGGCACTCTGCATATAACATATCTGATATGTTCATTTCAGAATTGTTATTTCATTTAGAGGCTATTATTCTGATAAACAGAGACAATATTAACAGCTGTTTGATAAATATACTTTTGGAGGTTTTAAACTTATGGGTAGTGTTTTTCATTCTAAAATCCTAACCACAAATAGATCCAGTTACAATGTCTAGACCAGCTTTCTGTGGTCTAAAAGCTTCCTGTGTGTTGTGTTTGTCAGTATTGCGGAGCATGCATGTGGAGCCACAGCTACGTGACTGCCCATGATGGGCAGTGACTGTGCTGACTTGGGGTGTTCCCTCTCTTTAAGCAATGCTCTGTTTTCCTTTTTGTGCCACAGTCACCTGAAGAAATTGATAAAGAGGAAAGATCTGAGATGGATGCCAAGAAAAAGAGTGATGAGCCAGGAGATGACACCGATGTGTTCACTGAGAAGCATTCAGAAAATCTCTTCCAGAGAACAGAAGTTCTGGCAGGTGAGGCAGTGTTTGCAAAGGTCTATCTCACAAAAAATACAACAAAAACCAGAAGGGATCCATATCAAATAATACAAACTCAACATTTGAGTTTTCTTGGTATATTCTTAGTATTAAACACATTAGTACTAAGCACATTCGTAGTGGGTAGCCAGTGGTTGATTACATGAGAATGAAATGAGCATCTTCAGGAGATATTTAATAGTTAAATCTGTTGCTAATTGATTCAATGCCCACAAGTTGAATATTGCCAGCTGAGTATCTGGAGCTTCCACAGCTCAGAAAAGGAATTATAATTTGATTGATGCTTACAATGAAGAAATGTATCTCTCACCTCCCAAGAGCACATTGCTGTCTGGTCCATCTGGTACAAATGGACACTGCCTGGGAGGAGCTCATGGCGGGCATGGGTAGATGGAGAGGGATGGATGAGCACCAGCTGCTAGGGTACAGATACCCCTTAGGATACAGGGGGTCTATTTCCCTGCCTTACCCAGGGAGGCACAAGCTGGCCACCTGTGTTTTCACTACATGTGAGGGGTTTTTTGGTGTAAGAACAGTCTTTACAGGTATATTTTTTCCCCCATGGTCCTTGGAAGGGTTGTTGGGAGCCACGAAAGTCACACATTTTTGGACCACATCTTCTGTGAGCATCAAAACACAAAATAGCCTTAAATCCACATCAGTGAAAGCTCCTGAAGTCTACCTTCCACACACTCGCAAGTGCATGCAGTGTTCTCTCCTATTATTCATCAACAGGAAATTCATTTCAATCTAGAGTCAGAGGGAATACTGACAGAGAGAAGGGAAAACTCATTTTTTAGCTAAGGTGACAACATACTTCTTTTAAAGCTGGAAATGTAATTGTTGAAAAATTAATTTGAAAGACAACTTTATGCTGTAGAATTACTGGTGCCTTTCTTAATTGAGGTTTTGAAAAAAATTCTAGCAACTTATTTAGAACTGTGGGTTGTTGGATCATTAACTTGTAGGTGGAATATCCTTGTAAATGATTGCCCTGATGAACACAAACAAGCTTTCTGACAATATATTTCAGGATACTAATAATGAAGACAGTTGCATAATGGGAGCCCTTTTCTGCAATTTGAAAATAATAGCAAACTCATTGTGTGAGATGAAAAAGAAGTATGGTGGTAAACTTGCTTTTCTGGCATATTGTGAATCTCTGTTTCTTTGATTACAGCTGTTATTGCTGGCGGAGTTATTGGTTTTCTTTTCGCAATCTTCCTCATCTTGCTGCTGGTATATCGCATGAGAAAGAAGGATGAAGGCAGTTACGACCTTGGTGAACGTAAACCATCCTGTGCTGCCTATCAAAAGGCACCTACTAAGGAGTTTTATGCATAAAATTCCAATTTAGTGTCTCTATTTATGAGATCACTGAACTTTTTTAAATAAAGCTTTTGCATAGAATAATGAAGATTTTTTTTTTCATTAAAGAGCCATTACGGCACCTTTATGATAAAACCCCATTGTATTTAAAACTTTTCATGTATTCCTTTAAAAATGTAAAATTAAAACTTAACATTTGCAGTGTTCTGTGAATAACAGTGGCAAAGCATTATTTTATAAAACCATTGATGTTCACTGAATGATTTTTAAAACTTTATGCATAAATATAAAATAATGAAAATTATTGTTTTATCCTATGGTTCAATGAAAGTTGTTTAATTTTTGTCGGCATGTCTCAGATTGATCTTACAAGTTAGTTTTTATTTCATTAATTTATCTGTTTCAAAAAAATGCCTTTTTGTAGTTGTCATGGTGCAATTTGTCTTCAGATAATTCAGATAACAGTAACTTTTAGTGTAAATGTAATTTTTCAGCTATGTAAACTTTAACCTCCACTTTGTATAAATTTAAGTGTCAGAATATCAATTTTACACTTTGCATTGTTTCTCAGCTTACCTGTAGCTTCAGTGAGATTTGTAACAGCAAATTAATGTGTAAAATTGGATTATTACTACAAACTGTATAGTCGTATTCTTACTAAACAAATCTCCTGTAAGGAAGATTTGGAGTAAGCTACTGACAAACCTAAGCAAACCCAAAGACTCTAACAGTATTTTGAGAAGTTGCTGCAGATTTCTATGGCCACTGTATTTGTTAATTATTTGCAATTTGAAGGTACAAGTAGAGGTTTAAATTTTTGTTCTTTAAAAATGCATTTAAGTTGTAAACGTCTTTTAAAGCCTTTGAAGTGCCTATGATTATATGTGACTCGTCGCAGACTGGTGTTAATGAGTATATAACAGTAAAAGAAAATGTTGGTATTTTATAAGCACAGACAATTCTAATGGTAACTTTTGTAGTCTTACATGGATAGACATAATTGTAATTTGGGAACATAAACACTACTGAATAAATCATGTGGCCTAATACTGAGAATTCCATTGTGATATACTTTTGTATGCTTTTTATTTTATGTCTTGTATTTTAATGTCACAGAGTACATCTAGTAGATGTTAAAAATCTAGACCAAAAAAAAGAAATACTGTTGATCAGGCTGATCCTCACACCAAATTTATTGCTGAAGTCACAGAGAAGAACAAGAATGTTCAATTCTTGCATCTGGTGTATGAGTAATTTGACTTTTGCATTATATTTAATGGCAGTATTGACACAGACCTATTCTTCCTGCCAATGTTGTTTTCCCTACTGTAAAATTCAAAGGAATACCCTGGTTCATTTATTGTGGGTATTGGTTTTTCATTTGTTGTTTGGGTTTGTTTTTTCCCCGGCCCATTGCAGAATTTTGGTTTATTCTGCTCGGACTCCAGTAGAAGAGTTGAGACAAGTGGAATATCTTTATAAGAGAGGAAAGAAATACTCCGAGCAGAAGAGAAAAGGCTCTGTTGCTTAGACCTTAGATAGGTTTTGGATAGAGGGACATGTGGAGAAGGCGATAGTCTGCCTCCTTATATTATGCTTTGTACCAGACAAATGGCTTCGTCTTCTGCTCTATTGACCTCTAATTTTTTATTTTTGAGATTTCCAAAATGCAGGTGTTCAGAATGTCAAGCTGAAGAACATCTCAGAAATGGCAATGTATTGTAAATAAGATCTGGTAGCTCTTCAGATAAGAGTTGCGTAACTTGTATTTTTTGCTGTCCCGAGTTCAGTGGTCATTTAGGAACAAACAAATGCTATCCTGTGCTAAAATATTTAATATATTGCTTTTTACTTAACTGGCAAGTTTTCAAAGCCATACAAGTTCAGCAAGTAAAAACAGGGTAAGAATTTAACAGGTATATCTTATTGTGCAATATTTAGTGAACTTCAATTAGTAAAATAACTGCTTGAAATAACTGCGCCAAGAAGAGAAAATTTCTGGCAAATGCTGTGCCACTGCTGTAAAATAAAGCATTTGTTAAAGTGCCAAAATAAAGTCTACCATGCCTAAACTAATACTTTATTTGTATAGTCTGACATCCAGTTTTTTGAAGCCCACTTTGCTTAAGGTAGTAGATCTGAATATCCTTTAAGGGTGCAATTAATATTGCTGCAAGTATAGCTACAAATATTAAACACTAGATAAATTGACTCCTTTATAAGCAAATTGATACTAAGTAGCTGTTTTGGTTTTATTTATATATGTTAGGCTTTGCCTCTATACCTACTGTACAGGCCACTTTATCCTACATAGACATGTGTTGCAATTAAGCAGGCTACCAAATATTATGCTTGTCTGGTTCCTTCTATGTCTGTTTACAAACAGAAGTGATGGTAAAGTTTCAACTTTATTTCACCATTCACCTTTTTTTCCCTACACATGCATTTTCTGCTCTGTTATATGCAGAAGAGGTTTAATGCTTCAGCTTTGTAGATGAACCTAAAGTATCGCAGTCCTCCCACCCTCCCTAACAAAAACCTAAAACTTCTTTAACACGCAGTAGGCGTGTTAGTAGAATTTATCATCTTGTGATCTCTGCCTTTCCATTTTCAGTGCCAAACCATACTATTAGGGAAAAATTCTAACACAGTTTCAGTTATAAACATCAGCTCAGTTTTCATCACCCTGAAAAGCAGGCTGCTGCAGACACTGGGCTTCCAGCAATGCTGTTCAGAAGAAATCGGCAGCTGAATGCGCGTCTCTTATGCTGAGGCTTCCAAGCACAAGTTGGTCTTCAGTTTTCCTTCCCTTTTGTTCTCCCCTTCCTGGATGTGTTTCTAGCAATACTTTGGCTACTCGTGGATGTTGCTGGGCAGCTGGGAGTCTCGGTGCCAGACTGTGGGTGCTGTGCTGCCTGTCCGCAGCTACCAATGGCTTCTCTACCTCTGGGATGGCTTTTCCTAGAGACCCTTGGCTCTGCTTTGCTGGAGCCACTGCAGCAGCTCTGGAATTCCTCACCAACCTGATACAGTGTCTAATTGTGATTGATAAGCTCTAGTATTTATCAAAATGCCATTTTGCTTTGATTTACCCAGGGTTATAAATGGGTACTTCCTCTTAGATTTTTAGCAAATGAAGCCAAATGCAAGTAATCTAAAGCTTACGTTGAAAGAAGGCTCTTGCCTTTGCTTTATTCATGGCAAAATAACTTCAGAAATTGAGTTCCTAGTTCCTCTGCTTGCCAGCTTTACAAGTGAACTGTAGCTCATGTTTACAGGCAACATAGTTAGCTTTTTCTTCACTTTGAGCATTGCACATAATTGAAATAGGATAAATTAAAACAAAAATTGCCCTCTTGTATTCCCTAACAAGAGAGTAGCATATTTGTAACTTTGACTAGTTGTTGCTCTTTCTTGGAGCCGTGTATGGAAATGATGGTGGAGTGCAGTCTTAAATGACAGATACTATTTTTAAGCAACATATGGAATACAGGAAACTTTTGTAAGGAAAGAAATATCCAGATAAACGTTAAATAAAAATTATTAGAGTGAGGGAGATGATGATACTATATTGACTATTATGTATTTCGCTCAAGTAAGCAAGTAAGAAGGGAAAAGGAATCCAAGGGATAAACATTTCTAAGGGAAACCATTATAGATGGAATTAATATAGCAAATTCTTTTAGACTTGCAATCAATTATATTTGTTACTTAGCACTTGGTTAATCAGACTGAAATAATTTCCTATTAGGAAATGTGTGTTGTCCACTTTTAATGAGCATTAATATTAATTTTGTTAAATTTAAGCTTTTTTCTGTGTATTCCAGACATTTGAACCTTGGTGGGAAAACTCTGTGCTGTGAACCTTTAGAGTACTGCCTTTCCAAAACTTTCATCAGGTTGAGGAAACATGACTTTGCTGTACAGTTCATCTGAGAAAAGATACAGCTAGTATGCCACTCCTTGGCATGTCTTCTGGTCCTGGGATTGTTCATGGCTGGAGGAGAAGAGCCGTTTTGCTAAGGAGCTGGAGCAAGAGAGGGGGATGCTGACATGTGCATTTCATTTCCTCACAACTCTTGGCCTGACCAGGCACTGGGTTCAGCTGTGTGGGTGGGAGTGGGGGAGCTGTAACCCATCCCTGCCAGTGGAATAAAGATGCTTTGCTGAGATTTCTTCCCCTGCGAAATAAAGTGAGTTGTGTATTTTTTGCTTTGAAAACAAACAAATGATAAAACTTAAGCTCAGTAGAGCTGGAAATGGAAATGTGGGCTCCTGCCCTGACCCTTGTGAACCAATTTCACATGTGCATCGGATGTGCTGGGTAGCTGCTTGTGTGGGTGGAAATCTGAAAATCCCTCTGTGTATTTGCAGTATCTGAGCTTAGTTTCCAGTGGGGATCAGGGGGAAGGGACAGGGCTCCTGTAGAACTACAGACATTAATTTGGGGTGAGTGGAAAAAAGGCAGGAAGGGAAACTGTCCTTATAGCTTATGTTTTCTACTGAAAGTTACAAGGCATTTTGCTTTCTTTGAGTTGTGGCCTTTGCAAGTTTGGTCTGAGCAAAGAAAATCTGTAGTCAGAAGAGTGAGCAGGTGTTGGTGTCATACCCTGAGAAACACTCTTGGTTGCACACAGCTTCTCAGCACATCAGAGATCTGTGCTACTTCTTGCAGATGTTGCCAGTCATAGCTTCTGCTGGCTGGTTGCCTCTGGAATTTTTGCTACAGCAAAACGGGTGCAGGACCTGCAGGGTAGACCCTACATGTCTCATACTGCCCACATGAGGTGCTGGGAGGGTGGCAGAAGGCAATGATTGTTAGGGTTCTGTGTTGCACTTGGAAGGGTCTGGATTGTCTTTTGTCCATGGGAGGTGGAAAGAAAGGGATGAGATGTGCAACAGGGGCTTTGCAGTCGAGATGTGCTGTTCCCTATTGAAGCAACTTTGTATTTCTTTTCCATGCTTGGAAGATGTCAAACTTTCACTACCCCTAACTCCTTTATTATCAAATGTTTTTACAGCATAGCCTGAAGAGCTCTTGAGGTTTTTAATTCATGTTGATCTGTAAAATCTGTAGATGTAATAGATCTGTAAAATGCTGTAGTTGGACTGTGGCTGAGTGCCTCTGTCTCTCATGGCTGAACATCAGGTCCAAAGAATTCCTCCAGCATAGCAGTTCAGCCCTGGCCTGAAGTGAGAGGAAGTAGGAATGCTTGTGAAAAACTTCCAGAAAAATATTACAAAACCTGTAATAGTTTATTGAAAATAAACAGAACCCAAGTTCTCTGTAGGGGGTGACTTTAATTCATTTAGATTTCTTCTGGGGCACTATGCAATTTTTTTTTCCCATGGACTTCTTGTTGATTTGCTGAATGCAGAGGAAGCTTCTGATATTTTTCTATTTTTAATCCAAGTGCTGACGTATAAAAAACAATAATTCCACCAGACAACATACTTGCAGCTTATCTAGTGGTGGGAAACTAAGGTCAGTGGAGGAAAAAGTTCTGTGTCCTAGTTATCCCCCCACCTTGTATGGCCATATCTAGTCCTAGAGTGTAAACAAAGTTTGGTGCCCGTTTTCCTGAGCTCCTGCAGTGGAACAGGAGCTTTCTCTAAACACTGCAGCTCCCCAGAGGATACCAAAGAGAAATGAGAACAGACTTTCTTTTTGATGTTTTTGTGTCATAACCCATAATACTAGCGCTCATCTCCTTCCTACTCCCTGTTCTAAATATAGTGGCAGGGAGAAGTCAACAACCATCACACTAAATGGTACTGAAGGAATGTAAAACAGCCCAAAATTCAGTTTTCATCATTCATGCCTATAATTTTGATACCACAGAGCTAACAGAAGTCTCTTGTGAAAGGAAGAGAAGCATGTGCTCCCTTCTGGACCAGCCCACAGTGCCAGCTGACTTGGGGAAAGTCTCAGATGGCAAAAGGAATGGCTTAACTCGCTCAGACCAAAAAGCTCGAATGAAGGACCATGCCTTGACCTGGTGCCTCACTGTCAGGCTGGTGGCTGTGCCACTTTCATGCTGGTGAGCTAAAGCTTCAAGAACAGTTCTAGTGAATTTTCATGATCTGAGCTCCATCTCATAGGAAAACCTTCTCTGAGAATCACAGCCAGCTTAAATTACTGACTACAATCAAAGCAGCAGCAAGAAGCCTGTGTTTACATCAGCTTTCACCTTGTTTTGCATGTGTTCAGATATTTTCCTAAAGAAAATTAGTTTTCATTGACTGGTAAACAAAATTACTTGTTAACTAGCAATTTGCTTCATCTTTACAGTAAATTTTGTACTTTTTACTCTGCAGCAGTACAGACTATTTTCATATTTATGCTATTACAAAGCTTCCATTTTTTATATTTTAGTTTTCCCATTCTGTCATGTTAAAATGGTAAATAAATATGTATTTACCAGCTGATTCAGTCTTTAGCTTTTATTTGTTTCAACTTGCTTTTCAATGTAAATTGAGAATTCATTATGAATGCATAAAATTAGCACTTCTTATAGAGTAAAATATATTAGGCCTATCAGAACAAAGATTAGCAAAACCATTTTGACTTTAAAGAACATGTAATTATTGCAACTTATTTATTAGGCAAAAGCATTTCTGCTAATTATTGAAATGAGTAATTGCAATCACAATGTCTGTTAAGACTTTCAAACCAGCAAGTCTCAATCTTCTTTTTTTTCCCCATAAGTTGGAAGAGTACAAGTTTTCCAGCTTTTTCAGCTTCTAAGTGATTTTTTATAAAAAAAGAAGCCTGAAAATAAAAGAAAAAAAAATATGCCCACAGAAGAGCTGTCAAAGAGTCTCAAGTTTTCTTTTATCATCTCAAAAATTGGTTGCAGGTGCTCAGCCATGTGACTTCTCCCAATTCATGGTTTGATTTTTATAACAACTCTGGCAGTAGAAATCATCAATTTTTCTCTGCCAGTCTGTGCTTTTTATAACACACATTCAGCCACTAAAAGCTACGTGGAATTTTACTTCAGCCTTTCCGGATGGGACTTCTAATGCAAATTCTGAAACTCCACAGATTTGTTCAGCTCTGGCTCTTCTAAAAAATGCTGTACTTGTCCTTAAAGAAACTATATATTCTTTTACACAAGCTCTCAGTATACAAACTTTTCGTTTTTCAGCATGTTTATCAAAACTTTCAAACTGTGATCAGACAAACTGCAAATTTGAGTAAGAAGCATGCCATCTTCTAAATATATACCGTAGAAGATCAGGACTCCAAAACTTTAGTTAGTTTTGATAGTAACACACTGACTGTCTTAGAGAATCACAATTTTTTTGAAGTTTAAATGATGAATGCTATATTATCTCCACTTGACTTGAGCAGCCTGTTCAGAGTCTTGTAGTTAAACCTAAAATGAGGTATTGCTGAAGCTGGGTCTCAGAGCATGAATCCACATACTGAGTGGAGAGTTGTGCCTATGTTCAAAACCTGTCACAAAATAATACACCTCTTACTTTTGGGCCTGTTCAGCTACGTTAGCACTCCGTTTCTGTTCATCTGTCTGGTGTCTGCCACTCCAAGAACACTCCCCCGTAAAATGGCTGGCTGAAGCATCCTTACTGAGGGAAGTCACACTCCTGCTCAGGTTTGCATTTGCCTTGTTAGATAGAGATTTTATTGTCTTATCCCATATGAACAGAGTCTGCAACATGTTCACAGAATAAAGAATCATGGGATGGTTTGTGTTGGAAGGGACATTAAAGATGATCCAGCTTCAACACTCTGCTGTGGGAGGGACACCTTTCACTAGACCAAGTTGCCCAAAGCCCTATCTAGCTTGGCCTTGAACACTTCCAGGGATGGGGGTCTGTTCAATACAGTTCTCCTCAGTCCAAGGACTGTGATTTCATGGAGGTTAGTGGAGTTGCAGTGGATGTCCATTGAACCTGGAACGCGCCGTTACAGTAGATGTGTGAGTAAAAAAGGGCTGCATTGGTGGGGTAGAGGATTCCCTTTAAGTCTAGAAATAAAGGATGTATTTTATCTGCATTTTTGAAAGTATCCATGAATTTAAACTTGTTTGAGACAAATATGGGTTGAATAACTCAAACTTGTACTTAAACCTGGATATCATCCTCACAAAATATTAAGAAGAATAAAGGTACCTACTCTAGTGGAGAGAGTTGTTGAGTGAAACCATTTATAATTTAATTACTTCCTCATAAGGAAAGCTATTTAGAGCAGTATTTAATGTATTTTTAATGCAAATATATGATAATTGATGACAGACATTCAAATACCTTTGCTTTGTAAACACAGGAGTGGAGGCAGAATCATGTATATTGCTGGACCAATTGCTACCTGAAGACTGTAGACCCATAAGAATGCACAGAGAGGGCTCCTTGCACCTCTGGCTTTACATCAGGTGCCCATGCTCTGTTCTCCACCCATGGCAGCAGAAGTCACACAGTTTATAAGGAGATTGAAGTGGGAACATGTTCCATCAAGTCTTAAAAAACCCCAGGCCCTTGCCCCTGTAAGAAAATTTTTAGTAGTCTGCAGGAGAAATTACCCTGCCAGACTATGTCTTTTACTAGGAGGGTTTGCTGCCAGAACTTTTGCTAGGACATGAGTTGCTGAAATTTTTATGTCCCTGGAGCATGTATGTTCCTCACTGCTTTTTTGAGATGCTGCATGCCCTCACTGCAAGAGGCTGTAACAGCAGAAGGGCTGATGCACACTGGGCAAGAACCCAGGGCTCGCAGTTGCCGACATCGCTGTGTTCCTGGAGCATGTAGACAGTGGCATTTTGCTGCTGGCTCCACGTTGGCGGGTGTTGTTCAGAAAGGAGATTTCCCTTTGGCAGGAGAGGATTCGTTTTGTTGGCTTTGCATCAACATAGTATGAGAATGCATAGAAGTTGAGGCAACTAATGCTGAATTCTGACAGAAAACCTGCATTGCACTGGACAGGCCCCAGCTAAGACGTGTCCCAAGCAAGTTCACCCTACCAACCCACTGCTGGCACATGTTCTGCTCTCAGCTGATGATCTGCTCTTGATACCTAAAAAAAAAGGAGTCTCTGACACAGCAGCAGAAAAGCAAACAGAACTGCATAAACAATACTTGCTTGGAGTTGATGTTTTCCTTTCACAATGTTCCTACTTTTTTCCCCATTCTATGTACTATTAGGATACATTTACTTGCTGCTAGGCTGCCTAAATGGAGACATTTAAGTCAGGGTCAAGCTTTAACACTTCTTTCTAGAAAGAACTGAAGAGCAATGATTCTTTGAAACTTAGGAATATTTCTTTTCAGCTCTTTTAACTGGAAAAGAAGAGCAAATAAAAGCTAAAGTTTGCATTAATTAGCAATCCATATTTACCTGCCTACAGTGCAAAGCAACAAAGAAAAGCTTGAAATGAAGAAAACATCTTCTAGTGGTACTAAAATCCACAAAATAAGAGACTTTTGGAAGACTGAGACAAAAAAAAAGTACTTTGCCAAAGTAAATAAATGTCATGAAGTAAAAACTGAGAGCATACTTCTAAACAAGGGCAGCTGGTATATTGGTAATTCCTTCAGTCTGGTACAGTGTGCTCCCACTTCAAACACCTCTTGTATTTGGTCCTGTGCTGGCAGCTTTTCAAAGGAATCTCATACTTTCTTCCCTCCCCCTCTCCACTTTGCATAATAATTAGTATGTGAATATGCTTGTGATTACTTACTATTATTTTAATAAAGTCACATTTTAGAGACTTCAGGAAAGTTTGGAGCTCCACCAAAGCAGTCCTTGCTCCAAAAAACATGCGGTCTAAATGCAGTGGAAAAACAAAGTGCAGGAAAATAGCATCATCCGTCATCCCCATCCTGTGCAGGGAGAAGCACGTTACTGTCCTATCAGCAACTGTCCTATCAGAAGAGATTCAGGATCCATTCAGGAACTATCCTATGCCTAACAGCACACTCCACCAGATGCTTCATATACTGTATAATAGAAAGTGAAAAAAAATCCAGTAGTAAGAAGTGTCATCTGTCCTCACTTTAGGCTGAACTCCCCTTTCCATGAGTTAGATGCCAGCTTATTCCTTGAAGCACCAAGTTACAATCAGATAATTCTGATTGGTTTTGACATTCATTTGACAATCCCATTCTTGAATATTAAGTTATTGACTCTGACACTGTTTCTACCAGTATAATCACAGCAATCTTGTAAAGATACATCCATACAGGGACCTTCAAGCACCTGACAGTCTTTATGAGTTCAGGAGTATGCAAGATGGATGACAATGCTGATTTCTGGATGGTGGGGCTAGGTTTTGCCCAGCATAATAGCTTATAAAGTTTGGGAAACTGAGCACAGGTCTCCTCAGCTCCAGACTCTCCCTGATTTACAATTACAGTCCTGAGGAGGGAAAAAGTCCAAAAGTCCTGAAGCTGCAGACTAAAGGAAAACAAAACTGTGTATTTAGTGAATAATGAAAAGTAGGAGAAAAGCATGTAAAAAATGGGGGTAATGGAAGTACCTTTCCCAAGGCTAAGTGGTTATTGACGTATTTCAAACTTGTAAACAGATTTGTGCATGTTGCTGGCTGAAGAGGCTTGAAGGGTGGAGCTTCTATGTTTTGTTGTTACACCTCTTTACTTGCTCTTATCACTTCCTTGGCAAGGACAACAGGAGACAGGAGCAGTGTGCTCTCTACCCTCTGACCTGGGATTAATGACAGCCATGCCAAGATACCTCCATCCTTCTGACTATTTGATGAAGGAGAAAACAGATGGTCTTTTATCGCTCATCTTTTTGACTTGGCTATGGAAGGATTAACAAAGATAAAAAATAATGAGAAACCAGTTTGGGGAAGAAATTAAATTGTAAAGGGAGCAAATAAAAAGAAATTATTCCCAAAATCAACCAAAATTCTGAATTCAAATACTGCCAATACAATTTTACATGAGCTTGTTCATGCAGATCTGTCCTATGTTCTCTCACTGGAAGCAGAAAGAAGGCCATACAGTGGTAGTTAAGTTCATGCAGATCTGTCCTATGTTCTCTCACTGGAAGCAGAAAGAAGGCCATACAGTGGTAGTTAAGTTCATGCAGATCTGTCCTATGTTCTCTCACTGGAAGCAGAAAGAAGGCCATACAGTGGTAGTTAAGTTCAAGGGGTTGTGGGTACAACAGCCAGTCTTTGAGGATAGAATATTTTCTTGCATGACTTTCAGAGAAATATTTATAACTATTTACTCACTGTATATAATCTCTTTCCAGAGTTATAGTAATAAATGGATGCCTACATCTTATAGGGCACTGTATGTAAAGAGTATACAGAATGTGCAGGAAAGAAGAGGCTAGACAGGCCTATCTCTGACAGACTTTTACCTGTGTAACATTTTTATTGAAACATTTGCTTTGTTACCCTCAAAGGAACAGGACTCTCAAGGACCGTGGCAGTTTGAGAAACATGTTGTTCCACCCCAACAGCATGCTTCTTGATCTGTATTGCAGAGGACACAGCCCCAGCTGCAAAAACGTACCACTGAGATTCTGCACTGAAAAACACAAGTGAAAAAATACAAATGAGTCACCTCAAATAAATGAGTGGAGGAGTCAGCCTGGCAGGAACAACCATTATCTTACAATAATGTGTTCCAAATCCCTCCTCAAGGTACACACCCATGAAGCTCATTAGTATAACAGTCATTTCACTGAGGCAGATAGTTCATGAATATTGGAATACTGTGTTGAATATTAGAGGGAAATTTTTCACTGTCTTCCTGCTACAGCAGCTTTTGGAAATGCACCAAGGGCTTTGATCCTAAAAAACACTTACCTCTAAGTACTTGGGTAGTCCCATTGACTTTAACAGAATCAAATGAGAGCTTTAATTCAAGTGTTTGCAGATTAAGACCTATGTTTGTAATTTAAGATCTTATCTACAGAAGAAATTGCACTCATTTACCTAAGTGTTTTTATAAACACATCTTTATTTAAGTGAGTGCAATGTTACTTGTGCAGGCGGCCACCATTTAAGGAGTGGTGGCCCTACCCCAGTTCCTAACAGTGTGAAGGCAGCAAAGGCTCTCAGACAGCTGGAAACCATCAACGAGCTACACAAGCAGGAACAGCCATGCTCTCAAGTACCCAGAGGGATGCTGCCACCGTGCAGGAAGCAGGAAAGGCTCCACACGCTTCATCCATTGTCTGTGTGCATCACACCTGCCTATAAGAGCAGTCATAGAGGTCATCATAGAATCATAGAATGGTTTGGTTGGAAGGGACCTTAAAGACCATCTCACTCCAACCCCCTGCCATAGGCTGGGACACCTTCCACTCGACCGCTTTGCTCTGAGCTCCATCCACCCTGGCCTTGAACCCTGCGAGGGATGGGGCATCCACAACTTCTCTGGGCAGCCTGCCTGTGGCAGGGCCCATCACCCTCACCAGCCCTCGCTCCGAGGGTGTCCCTGCCCTGCCAGGGCAGGCAATGCTGGGTGAGTTTTGGGGGGCTCCAAGCGTGTCACTGCCCTGGTGTGAAAAAAATCTCTTTCATTCAATTTAGAGAAGATACAAATATCTGTGAGATAAAGAAGTTTAGCAGACAAGGAAAGTTTCTATTTCAGCACCTGCTGGGTGCTCAGGCCACGGAGGTCCAAAAAGCATACCCCCATCCCAAAAACCATGCTTTTCATGTGTCCCAAGGGTCCCGTCCTGTTGGCATAATGAGAGCAGCGGGCCTCTTCTCCCGGTTGGGTTTGGTGTGCCCCCTGTGCGGGGAGAGGGGGTCTCCTGGTCAGAATGACCCCTTTCCTCTGCACACAAAGGGCCTGTCACATGGCCAGGGCTCGTTTTGGCCACATCTTTATCTGCTTCGTAATTCCCTATTCCCGAACGCAAATTGTCCCTGGCACCAGCCCCGGACAGGACCTGGTACCTTACAGCTTTCGCGGTACGCCTAAAAAAGTAATTCCTAAGTTAATGAACCATTTGCTTGTAATAAACCCGTGGCTTTTTTATATCTCATAGCAGGGCTGGCTCCGCTCGCACCCGTGAGGCGGCGGGGCCGGCCCGTGAGGCGGGGAGGTGTAGGGCTTTTGGTTTATCCAGGCTCAAACCACCACAGGAGGGGACTGGGGCGTCGAACCCAGCCTGTGTCCCAGCACCACCTGCCAGCTAAACCAGGGCTCCAAGTGTTGCCTCCCCTCTGTCCTTAAACACCTCCAAGGACAGTGATGCCACTGCCTCCCTGGGCAGCCCATTCCAGTGTCTGATCACCCTTTCTGTGAAGAAATTCCTCCCAATGTCCAAGCTAAACCTCTCCTGGCACGGCTTGAGGCCGTGTCCTCTCATCCTGTCACCAGCTGACTGGGAGAAGAGGCTGATCCTTGCCCACAGTCTCCTTCCAGGGAGCTGTAGAGAGTGACAAGGTCCCCCCTGAGCCCCCTCCAGCTCCCTCAGCCGCCCCTCAGAGGATCTGTGCTCCACACCCTTCACCAGCCTCACTGCCCTTCTCCAGAACACGTCAGAACCTCAGTGTCTGTCCTGTAGCCAGGGGCCCGTGGCTGGACACGGTCCCAGCAGTGTCCTTCCAGGCCAGGAGCAGCCAGGACACCTGGTGTGGAGGAGCCCCGGCCGTGGGGACACAGAGCACCACGAATCCCTGGGATGTGCCACTGCCCCAGCCAGCCCCGGCTCCAAGGTTTGGTTCGCATTGTTAAGGTTGATGAGTGGCCCTGTGGGGCAAACCTCAGTGGTGGCAAGCGCTTGTTGTTTCCACTGTGGTTAAGAAAGGGGGGCATTTTCTGGCTTGCTTTTCAGTGAAATTCTTTTTAGGTTCTGAGTTTCACCATTTCAAATGTGAGAGGAGTTCCTGTCACCCAGGAATGCCCTCGATTTTCTGTGTGCTCAAAGCGCTTCTCACTGTGTTTATCGTGGAGAAAAGCCTTTGCCAACAGCCCTGAGCCTTTTTGGGGTTGCTCCTGGCAGCAAAAGCCCTGAAAAGGTGAGTTAATGGACTCCTTGGGGGTTGGCATGTTGGTGATCTGGAAAGAAGATGGGCCCATTCATCTCAGAGAGATGTGCAGTTGGCAGTGCCTGTGGGCATGGCTTTGATGTAGATAATGAATAACCTTTTACAAAGGCCTCTGATTTGAGTTTTAAAGAAAAGCCTGGGATATGCCTGTTGGGTTACATATTCCTTCTGGAAATTTGAAATCTCATGTGTTTAATCTGCAGTGTGCTTACGTGGCTGAAAACAGAAAAGACAACACTGTACAGCATCTGAGAGTTCCTGTGAAGCCCAAACAGTGAGCACTCAGGTAGGAGCTTACCCATCACAGCAGTACATGTGTTGAAATCTGGCTGAGCTAATGAAGGTCTGGAGGCTCCAGCCCCTGCTGGATTACCTGTCTGTTCTTCTTCTCATATACATATGCTGAGTTAACCATGAATCTAACCTCATTTTATGAACACCATTGCCTCACTTGCTGTGCCATTTTCACATGAATCACAGCCTATAAAACCTCACAGAGAGTTGAAGCAGCTTGGACTGTTTCTCATCTTACCATGGTCACCAGTCCCACAGTTTGAGCATATGTTTGACCATTCTTCAGCAGCCTGGAGCTAAGAAGTGGTAGCAGGCAGCAGGTGAGGGACAGAAAGATTTTAACAGCATCAGTGATCTTTAATTAAGATTGTGTTTCTGTCTTACAGTTCTCTAGGACTAATGCTCTTAAAGAGTTCCTTTACACAACTGCTACATGGTTCTGTCCCTGTCCTAGAGAACGGTGAGAGTGAGGAATTTTACTGGTAAAACTTCATGAGTCTGCTCTGCAAGCTAGCTCAGTGAAGTAATCTATGTTAATGGAAGCAACCTCATTTATAGCACAGCCTCCCTGTAGAGTTGCATTGACACAACAGAGGGATGTGCCAACAGATAAGTGTAATGTTGAAGCACACCCTAAACATGCATCAAAAGCCCTCATTTCAACAGAAAAACATTCCACTGTTTCTTTGTCCATTATGTGATTAATTTTGAATGACACATCCAATCAGGGCTGGAATGTTTTCTGAAAGTTTAGAATTGAAGACCAACGCCCTATTTTGGTGAAAAAATCAGTAAATTAGAAGAAGGGTAGGGGAAACACATAGTGCTCCTGGCAGCTGCTTGGCAGACCTAGCAGCTGAGAACAACTCTGTAATTTTCCTGGCAGTTATTAGCATTTCATTATAACTACCTCCATCTCGGTTCTAGTTCAAATATGTTGACGCCCTGAATAATTTATTTCCTACATAACGAAAAAAAAAAATGGAAGGAAGGGATCATGTGGGAATAAATCCTTGAAGGAAAGGAAATGGGTGGCATGAAATGAGAGTAGCTGGAGATGGTTACAAAAGGTCCCTGATTTACAGAGGGGTGAGAGTAATGGGAAATTTGCAGGTAACAGGCAGGTGGTGTGCAGTAATGAATTTGGGCATACTAAAGCAACGAGAGCATGTCTGCTAGAAACATCAGCTGCTTGAGCTAGTTCAATTTATTCATTATTTCAGCACTTCAGTGAAACGTGCAGGATAGGTATAATTAAAAAGGGCAGGTCTAGTGGTATGCACATCTTGTTCATTCTTATAGCTTGAGCAGCTATGAATCGCTTAAAAGATAGCAAGAGTAGATATAGTTTAACCTGGTGACCAGAAAAGTGTACACAAGACTTAGTAACTTTTGGCTAAAAAGTGAAAAGGGAACAGCACTTCAAGGAGCTCGTCAGGAAATTTATCTACCTGCAGAGTATTTTTATTCATAAAGGAGGCTGTCAATGTGTTTCTAACTTCAGTGTTGTTGCTGCTATGGGCGAATTGCCACAGAAGCAGGATCAATGAAATCCAAATGAGAGGGTGAAAATAGAGTTCATTAAAAAAATATGAAAGTCTAGAAAAGGTAGAGGATGGTTAAGTGACTGTTACAGAATCACTCAATCACAGAATGGTTGTGGTTGTAAGGGCCCTCTGGAAATCATCTAGTCCAACCTTCCTGCTAAAGCAGGTTCACCTACAGCAGGCTGTGTGGAATTGTATCCAGGCAGTTTTATATCTCCAGAGAAAGAGACTCCACAACATCTTCTGTTCACTGGGTTCTCTGCCACTGTCACAGTAAAGTTCATCCTCATGCTCAGGTGGAACTTCCTGTGCATCACTTTCTGCCCATTGCCTCTCATCCTATTGCTTGGCAACATTAAGAAGAGCCTGGCACCATCCTTTCTACATTCTTTGTAGAGAGGATGGTGCCATTTCTTCTTCTAAGTACTTTAACCAAGATAACTTACTGGGCAAACTGCTGTCCATGTCCGTCCTGCTCTTACTCTACCTATCCTGCTCCAATACTTCCAAGTATAGCAGCATGGATATGGGCAGCTGATTCCAGAAGCCTTTTGTCTATCCACATAGGTGAAACTTTGCTATTTTATCATTCTTTGTTGCCTACTGAGGTGTTCCATAGACAGCATGAGACTGACAGTGTGAAGGAATTGGTCATCATAAATAATCAGTACAAAAAGAGATATTTTAGAAACACCTGTGAAGGTAATGAAAATTTGTAACATTTCTTGTTGATTCCTTTTCCTGTTTTTACTGCAAGTTATTATTTGTAGCAAAATTACATTCTATATTATGTATATATTATAGATTATCCTTATATATTATAATATATAAGGATAATATATTATAAGCATATTATGATTTGTCCTCACTGTTTAACTGGGAATTTCCTGAGTTTAAGACTAAACTGACTGAAAATATGTATCTTCGAATATTTCTCAAACATTTAAAAACTGCATCAACAAAAGCAAACAATAAAAATCTCTCTGCTTTACCATTAGAAGTAAATAGATTATTAGCAGTGTCATGTTCTCTAATTACTAAGTCATATATAGTCAAAAGAAACTGGGAAACAAAAATTGCCATGTCACTTTTATTATTATGGTGTTTTTTTCAAGTCCACCAAAATGCACATAGATTTCAAATTTGGAAAAAATAAAAGCAAATTTAAATTAAAAAAAATTGCACATGTGCTTTCATTGTAATCTGAATGTTAGGTATATTCTAGATTTAAATGTGCAAACAATCATCTATCGTAAGTTTTATTTGTTCTTCTATTCCCTAAATTGTGCCTGAAAATCATACTGAAAAAACTTTCAACTGTAGGCTTGAAGTAGACATTTTTTTCAAGTGTTAAGGGAAATAGGCTAAATTGTAGCATCCTTAAAATGAAAAATATATATTAAAAGAAAATTAAAATAAATTTAAGTTTTGTAAACATGATTATGCACAAGAGTCTGTTGGAACAGTTACATTCACACGGAGTAAAATAAACACGCACAAAAAGTATTAATTTAGTGAACAAAGGTCAGGAAATTCTGGGAACAGGTACTTTTTGATATATAATTCCAGCTCATTGCTGCCTCATCTGGCTCTTTAGGAAACTACATTTAAATCCCTGCAGCAGCCTGGGGACAGCATGCTCAGGGGAGCGGGGAGCCAGGCATATTTATGCAGATTCGGGCTGCTGACCCGGCTCAGGCTTCAGTAGTTTCCCCCAACGTCGGCTCTGTCTCTGCGTGTTCACTCTGAGTTAACACGGCAAACATCTGTCGAACCCCTCTGCAGAAGGATGAGCAATGGGCTAACAACCCATTTAACCAGGGAGAGCAGCGTTGGGTAGAAAAGGCTCTAGTCCAAACAGTGGTGGTGCACTCAAATGTAAGGATTTAACTACAGTAACTGGTTTTTTAAAATGTAGACTGCAGGAATGAATTCTTTTTACTTACATTTGATTTGATTTGGGAATTATTAAACCTCAGATATGGAGGCAATATTGCATGTCTAGAATGTATGTGGTACTGAACTTCTATTCACACACCCAAACGAATGAAAGACAAGGTAGGAAACCTGAATGGAACAGAGTGGGAATGTGGAGTTTAGTATTGTGGGACTATAACGTTTGTGAGAGGCAAGCGTGGCCATCTAACCAAGAAAGTGTTTTTCAAGTCTTTGTTGAATTGGTAACAAATGAGAGCAATTGCCCACCTTGCATTAGTGAAATTTTAGGGTCTATAGCAATATTTGACCAGTATGCTTGAAGGGTTTATGTGTCCTTTGGGTATAAAGAGGTATCCTTCCCTTCTACACCTAATATGAAGTACGTCCAAAAAAGTCAGCCAAGATGTTATTTCTGGTTCTGGTACATGAAACGTATGTTTGACAATTCTTAAATGTATGTGTAGAGAAATATGTAACTTATAGCCTTTGGCTATGGGGAGATTTATGCACTAAAAGTTTCACACAGGTCTTGCCAGACTGTTGCTGTACCGCACATGCAAAATGTGTATTTCTAATGACAACTTCTAGCATATATTCGTTTAAAATATTCCTGCTTTTCAGGAGTAAAATGATCACTTCTCTCTGGTTTTTATATATATACATTTACAAAAAAATATAAGCATATCATTTTATATTGTACTTATAATTTACTTTCAATAAATATTATATACCTAAATATGCTATAAATATATTTCAAATAAATATTTATAAATAGTACTCTGCTATTATAATTTTTCCTTACTTTAGCTATGTTATATGTTATAAAAAAGTTAAAAGTAATTGGCTGGGTTTTGTGTCACTGGTTCATTCTTTAGGGGCTGAAGATAGAAATGGCAAAGCTCAGGAACATTTTTGCTGAAATTATGTTAAAATCCATTTCTGTTCATTATTTATGGCCAAAATTAGTTTCTCAGTGAATCTATAACATTCCGTGATGCCCTTTCTTTGGCTTGTCCTGCAGCTGTACCTGGACCATTTCTGCAAAAGCCAAAGTCTGTTCTAAAATTTCTTCACAAAGTGCACAAATTTGCATATTGCAGAGCTGACCTTAATGGATATCAGGCATGTTGAACAGCTACAAGAACTGCAAAGCCAAGAAAACGTGTCAGCTCCACACAGCCATGCTTGGAACCTGATTGGCAGCCACAGCTCTGTGGGAATAAAGTCTTTATTATTTCAGGGCTGATCTCCTGGGTTTGTTGGACTTTATAGATAAGTAAACATGGGTCCTAATATTGAAAACAGTCTGTATAAATTGAAATCAGACTGTGAAAGAGACAAAGGACTAAAGAGAAAATACGAAAAGCAGATAATTAAGATACATGGATCTTTAACAGGAGGGAGGATTTCTGGCATTTCCCGAATGTTTAGTAATTTTGTAGCTCTTTGTCCTAGCGTATTACTTACAGGCCATAAAACTTACAGATGTTAGCATTAAAAGATTTTCTGACATATTTTGTCAGGAAATTAAGTAGCTGTTTCACACCTCTCCAAAAATCAATGGCTATAAAAACCCTGTAAGAATCCCACTTCTAACAAAATGACTGCTCAGGATTCCCTCTGCCCCAGAAAAACAAGGTGTAGTTTAAATTTTTTTTGTTTGACTAAATTTTAAACTGAGATCACAGAGTGGGTGAATACAAGACAGAGAATGTAGAAAAGACCTGGAAAAGGTGATTAGGAGATAACTACACCATCTATTCATCACATTGCAGTTTTGGGACATTTTTGGTTTGGTTACAAATCCTGAGGCACTCTGGATTTATTCTTGCTCTTAAGCAAGTGCTTCTTGCTATTTCTGCAGTCATTATCAATTACTTGCTTTCCAGGTTTTTTTCCTCTTCATTCATGTAATTTCCTGTCCACAGTTTAGATTCAGTATTGCTATCAACAGTAATCTATGTATGAAATGGAAGTTGCAAAGAGTGGAAACTTCTTTAAATCTTAAGTTCACAGGGTAGGCAGCATTGCGTATCTTGTGTTTGATTCCAAGGGCTTAATTTGTTTGGGTTTTTTTGGTAAGTTCCTACTTTTATGTAATATACTATCAATTAGTATTGTTTCCAGTGTGCAGTATCCCACATGCATTGATGTGATGCACGAGAACTTCTTGTAATACTTCCTGTTATGCATTTTGTGTCATCCAGTCACAATACAGGGAACAACTCCTAATGTACAGGTCAATATCCTTCATTTGTCCAAAGATGATGGACTTGATGGTCTTGATGCCATTTCAGTTACATATATACACCTATTATTTTCTCCATAGAATCTAAAACCTGGAAGGATGGGAAGAGTGTTGACTTACCCCAGGTTATTAATGGTAGTCAAAATTTGAGAGACTGTTATATAAAATGTGCATTTATAGCATAATTTAAGTGAAGATTATAACAACTTTATATAAAATATTACACACATTTTTATTATTCTGAATCTTGCTTTATATTGGAAATTTTTAATGTCTATATGAGAAATTAAGAAAAAATTACTAACTCAATCTATCAGTAATTTACATTGGTGGCATAGGCTGCAAAAATAAACCTTGCTGACCTCTGGACAGTTTAAGATGCTTTATTCAAAATTTACATAGATACCTCATGCCTAAGAATAAATATCAACCAGTCTATGAGATGGAAAGAACTTTCCAAAATTGATTCTCACTTTTTATTTGAAAGGCTGAAACTATGTGAGTCACCAGTTTTGCAGCAACAGATCTCATTCTTACATCCAGATGTTTCCTCATAACCTTTACTGTGTTTTCAAACAAGCATGTAAGATTTCTGGAAATGCAAATTAGGCCTAACAGTTTAGTGTACCGAAAAGATGTTCTGTTTGCAACAGAACACAGCTGCTGATTTTAATTCTGGGCACAAATTACCTGAAAAACACTGAGTCATTTTAGGCTATTTTCTCTTCATACCTCCACATTCTCTAATGTTTCACAGTTTCTTTTTCAACAAGAAACAAATCTGTGTGAAAAGGGAGAAATGGTGGTATTTCATAGGAGAGTGTATTTGCTTCTTTCAGACATAGGAACTGGATACTGAGAAATGATGAATACTTGTTTTAGGGAAGCTGGAAAAAAATATCAAGGTAACCTAAACTTCACTAATGGAAAACTTCTGAAAGTGGGACAGCTGCTATTAATTAGCAAGGTAAAGTTCATGTTCTCATCAGCTTATGTCTGAGGTGCCATGGAATCCTTTTCTAAAGCACTTGACAATTGCAAACCTACAGCATTTCTCTACAAAGTACCAATCTTCCTTTTGCATCCCTGCATTAAGTTGTCTGAGTTTATCACAAGAGAGATGAAGGATTTGATTTTCAGTTATTTGCTTTTCTTTCAAGCATATTATCCTTACTCTCCCTCCTTTACTCTTGCAGCAGATACATACTCACTTGTGCTCTGGGAGAAATGCAGATAACCATCCCAACACCAAGTTTTTCATCCTTTGTATGTTATCACCAAGGTAGTCTTCCATACATTGAGATGACATGTTTTAAACATCTATGAAAACCCTCCCTATGCTTTGTCATCTCCTTTCTATAAAATTCACTGTCACCGGGATGTCTACCAAAATGACAACAGCTAGGAGCAAGGGAACTCATACCCTTCCTGTCTGCTGGATCACTGTCATGAGATTATGTCCTTGGGCTCCCCATCCATCAGTCATATCTCCATGTTTTTACCTTAGGATGTAATTAGGTGCAACCATTTTTCATGTAGCAAAGCTACAAAACACATGCCAACTGTTACATCAGGGGAAAGCATAAAGCCAAGTGACACCTTTACGTTGTATAATTTTTAGGCAGGGATCATCTTTTTATTCTGGGTTTGTATAGTGCCTTGTAAAACAATACTTCGATTCCTGACTTCAGCTTTGAGTTTTGCTGCAGTGCAAGTAATTTTGGTAGCAAAATCCTTTCAGAGAGATCCAGTCCATTGGACTGGAGTAATGTAAATCCAGTTTGCCATATTTGGATGGCCTTTAAAACCATTTGAGATAAAAGCAATGGGCATTGGCTCATGGAGAATTACATGTCTTCTAATCTTTCCAGTTCAAGGGCTTTCTAGCAGCAGACTGTGTGAACTGGCAAAAGGACTAAAAGCCTTCCTGTTCACTGCAGTTCTCAGAATTGTACACTAGATAAAGAGAGGGATATAGTGACTGCAGAGAAACACAGCCAGAAGAAATGCCCTGTGCAAAGTAGGTGAACCCAAGTCTGAGTAGAGCAGGAGTTTAAACCAAAATGTCCTAGAATTTAGCTAGAATCCCTAGAGCTGGGAGCACCTCCAGTGAGTCTGTCTTTGTCCAGATGCAGTAAGAAATGGAGCACTTCTTTCCAGACACCAGACAAAATAAGAATGGACAGCAGATGTGTCATTTTTCCCAGCTAAGCAAATTTGTGATGGACTGTTTCACTCTCACTTTACAAAGATGAAAGAACAGAGTAGTACAATCCTCTTAGCGGGGTTTTAACAACCACACAGCCCCTGATCATCTTGCTCTCTGGAGGCGTGCTACCTTTTGTGCTCCTTCATAGATGGTTAGCACTAAAACCACTAAAACATTGCCATCTCCAATTGAGTGAGAAGCCAGGGCCATATCACAGTAGTTCTTTGCTTCTGAATCAGTGGTCAATCCGTTCTAGGAAGAGAAAAATACAGAACAAATATTGTTGTTATTCTACATGTACTGGTAGTATTGTTTCAATCTGTTGGCTGTACAGTCTGTGAGACAGTGCGCTGGTTAACATTGTAAAGGCTCCTTTCTGAATCTGGAAAGTTAGAACATATATTATTTTAATGAAAGCATAGATGTAGAGGCTACAACAAAATCCACAGGAAGATCCTAAATCCTCCAACACTTTGGGTTTTTCATCAGCCTGGATTTGGATTGACCCTAATAATGTGTATACTTAGTGCTTAGAACCACATGTATAAGGTCCATAAAAAATACAATTTACCAGCTGTGCAAGTATTTTTCTAATGACTCAGACTCTCTGCTTTTTTGTTATTGCATAAAAATGTGATGCTTTTAAACTGAGCAGCATAAATTACATTGTTGCTTCTCTGCTGCAATATAGTGTAACCTTTCCCTGTGGCTATTCATTTTAAAAGGAAGGTATAGAGAGTTCTGTGTATCCAGTGCACCTCCTGGAGTTCTGCTATTAGGGTGGCTTTCGGGTCCTTTTCCTATCATTTACTTCCTAATCATCAAAGATATAAAATCTCCTAATTAGCTGTTTGCACCATGGGAGGGATGGGACACCTCTGCTTTTGGGTGTCTCGCCAGCTGAAGGGATATCTTCAATTCATAAGCATTTCATTACTATGGGGGAAAAAAGGAAAAAAAAGTGTTGCTGTCACAAAATATCCCTTTTGCAGACTGTTACCATAAAATCTTACCTTACATGGTAATTTATATAAGTCTCCTATGAGATAAAACGTGGTCAAAAATACCTGTATCTGAGACAGTTTCTCACAGGGAAGAAAGCGGGTGAACGAAAAATTTGCTTCCAAGCATGGAAGATAGTGATTTTTTTTTTCCCTCATCATCAAGAGCTTCACTGAGATAAATAGGATCAGGACATGACAGAGCTCTGCATGTAGTAATTCTTGGCAGAACTGAGTCAAGTTGTTGCATTACAAAATCATTAAACATTACCTTTTTTTTTACAAGTTTTGGCACAAAGATTGCACCATGCCATCAATCATTAAAAGGTATGTGCAGAATATGGAAATGTCTCAATCAGAAGCAAAGTAAAAGATTCCTTTGCATGACGTGTTCGTTACAGGGGCAAAATTAAGATGCAAGTACAATAAATCAAAACATTAAACTGGGAGATGTATGGTGTGGCTTTCCATGTAGGACACATATGACCCATGACTTACTGAGTGCCCTTCTAGTCATGAAACAAGCACCCCTTTAGTGGGCCTTTGTTGCAAGTGACTCAGTTCACAGAAGGGCTATAGAGCCTTATTTTATGCTCACTTAAATGTGTGGCTGAAGCATCATCAGGAGATGTGACTGTGGCTTAACCGGTATCCAAAATGCGGAACACAATTCTAAGGGCTAATTACTGCCAAAATGATGTGTATTTCAAGAAGCAATTTAATGCAAACTTTTCTTTATACTGTGTCACAAATTGTGCTATAACAACCCATCATCCAGTATAATTTAACTTTTCCTGAGATTCAGCTTATTGTTGTGTACATCTGTCCCTCTTTCAGGATGTTAGAAGAAACTATCATAATAATTGCAACAGTATGAAATGAAACGTGAAAAAATGTGCATGTAGTTTCTTATATTAAAATAGAAATATATTTGTTTTGGTTTTCAATAAAGTATTACAAAAATATTAATGGATAATGCAAAAATGTAAGTGTATAAACATAATTTTGAAATTAGAAGGAAAGTTCATTTATCCTCTGTTTGATTATTGTTAAAAGATTTTCCATAATTCTAGAGAATTGTGTTTGTAAAAGATTCTTTCCTTAGATATTGCAATGCAAAAGCATTTGTATTTTTTAATTGCTTGCACTTCTGCTTAATTGAAGTGCAGTGTACATGCTCGGAAACCTGGCTTTCAATAGCAGCAAAGTATGTACATAATTAGTAATGGGGCCTTCAATCATTCTCCCTCTCATGTTCCACTGTTTTCCCGTATTCCAGCACAGTTATGTGCCCTTTAAGCTATTTTTATCAAGTGTGACAACTTTGAACTTGTTCCAAGACCATATTGCCTTAGATGTGACCTTCTGGTGTGGAAGTTAAATGTTCTCTGAAAATCTTGCATATAACATGTACTTCTCTATATTTACTCTTAATGTAATATCTTCAAAGAATACCAAAAAGTCAGTGAAACATGAACTTTTTCTATAACAGCCCTAGAGCCTGATCCTTTATACATGACTTCAGTAGGATTTACACATGTGTAAGGGCTGTGGACCATGTGTGCAAATATGGACACATGTTGTATCATATTAAGGTTCAATAATAAGTCTGGCCAGGAAACAAGGATTCTGTTTCGTGAAAAATTCTGAGGTTTTGGCATTTGGTTTCATTCTGATGCAGGGTGAAATCAAGACTTTTCAGCATGATTTAAAAGCAAGAGAGTCCACGAAGGAGACAGACAACAGACGTATAACTGGGTCTAAGTAGCTACCTGTCATGGTGAATCCCCATTTCAAACACTGCTTCAAATCTGGCAGCAAATCTGATTTAAAGCTGGATGTGACCTGGACAAGGTGCATTTCCTTGCTACCATGTTATTTGTTGTCCATAAGCAAGTGAAGCCCTCCCTCCTCATTTTGAGTAGAATTCCATTCTGATACTGAGGTGGGCAGCTTCAGTCTTCTCTCAGCAAGACAGGCAGCACTGCAGAACATCATCTAGCCCTGAACTATGTTGTGTGCCGGGGGACCCATGAGGTGTGTTTGATCACAAGGCAGGTGACAGGCCATGGTGCTCTATTCTGCTGCCCCTCAGGACTCTCTAAACCTGCACCCAGTGGTTGTTCCCTGAGTTGCCACAATCTACTCAGCAGGCAGGAGCCATGGAGACCGGTGATGTGATGGTTTTAAATCTCAGGCTTTTATAATGTGCCATAAGAGTTCTCCGTCACTGGAGATGTGTGTTGTAGCTACAAAGTCTTTGTCCTAGATGTACATTTCTGAAGTATTGGCTTTTCTCTGGGTTTACAACGAATCGGGTATCCAAGGGAGTGAATTGTTCACTTTGATGAAGGGTGTCTGGTCAGAAAATAAACACTTAATGATTACAAACACCATCAGCTCTGCTTTTTTTCATTGGCCTCAACTGGAAGTAAGCACTAGTCATTTGTTCCTTTGCGAAAAGACAGTGTTGCTAAAAAGATTTTGAGATTCATCTGCATTGGAGATATATATGTATCACATATTCAGCAAACTGATTCGTGTACCTTGAGCATTTTGTGTCCTACAAATACTGCCTTAACAATGTGCTGATTTCTTCTGCAATGATGTGGTAGACAATGATAGTAAAACAATTCTCACACAAATTACATTTCCATTTCGATTATACTATAAAAATTAACTTTTACGGAGTTTCTAACAAGGTTAGATATAAGTTCTAGTAAACATTAGCTGATAATTTAATTTAACTGAATATATATTTGAATATTGATTTCATACAATAAAACCCCAAAAGAAAAGCTTCAGTGAAATTCTTATGGGCAAATGGAATATAGTTTTGCCTGTGGGTTGAAAAAGACTTGGAAATATTAGCAGATGCCTATTTTGTTCAGCTGCTTTACTGTCTGCAAGCACTGAACTGTGAAAACAGTAGGAAACAGTTAAAAACCAGTAAAGAAAAAATTTTAGGAGAGGAAATAGAAATTGACTGATACTGCTTATTTTAAGTTTGATTAGCTGGAAATTTGATGAACAGGAAAAAAAAATCTAAATTTTATCTGAGCTTGTTTCCAAGACAATTGTCCAAATTTAGTCTCCATGTTTGAAAAAATTCACAGACTATATTTAAAATGAAAAATGTTTGCTTACTTCATCATTTGTTATTGGCATAACCCTAGACAAGGTTCTGGTATATTTTGCCTAAGGGCCAAAGTAATAATTCCACTCTGAATGTTAAATACTATCCAGCAATCTGTCCTAGATCTTGACATAAGGATTGGCCAAAGTAGACTTTTCTTCTGTTCTTTTTTATTAAAACAGTATTTCAAAGGGTTATTAAAAAAAAAAAAAAAAGGCAGGGAATTGGAGCTGCTCTTTTTGAAGACCAGATGATGGTTAAGTTCTAACATTTATGTGGTAGCACCAAAGAGGCATGACCTAGTCAAGCAGAGGCAGCTTAACAGATGATATGAAGTGTAAATGCTGAAGATCTGATTCAGAGTGCCTGGTAAGTATTATAAGTATGAATTATTCCCATTTTGTAGATGTGGAAGCAAATCAGAAAGATCATAACTAGATGTTGACCAGGACTCTGTGTTAGAGGCAGGACTAGACTTCAAGTGTTGATTGCTGTCAAGTTTAGTTCATTAAGCCAAACTGCTAGGCGTGCTGCTGGATACCTGGAGCTCCTGTGGCTGGTGGTGACACCAGTGCCCACCGAGCTCTGAAGGCAGTGTGTTTGGGCTCTGTGAACTGACTCACTCTGCTTCCAACTGTGAGTACTTGCTCCCATGATTATGCTGTAACAGGCCTCAGTCAAAGTGAGGAATCAATTCTTTCCACAGAAGTTCTCAAATTGAGCTGTTGCACCAAGTTTATATTTTAGCATTGCATTTCCCCACTATCTATGCATTCACATAAGGTGAACCAGCAAACTTCCTGTGATAATGCCCGGCTGATCATATATGGATCTCCCCAAAATGAAACTGCTTGCCCTGTGTTCCAGAGCTGGGAATAGCTGTGTGAGGGAGCGTGACTGTCCTTAGGGGGAAGAAAACAGTGCCACTAATGCACAGTCAAACAGTAGAAATACTATTTTAACAAACAAACCTGTGAATGGACTGCATGAACTGTAAAATCTTTTGTCTGAAATGCAGAAGCGCATCAATCTTCATGTTCTATTGGCCCACTAGGAGACTGAGCTGCAGGAATGTCACAGTCATATCAAAATACAGTAAGCAGAGTGTTTAAAGGCTCTTTCTTTTAAAAAAGCTAGAGAATCTAAATTTGTCTTTGCTTTGATCTTGGTGTGTGGAGACAAATGCCAACCAGTAGAGGGAGCGCATGTCAGCTGGAAATCTATTCCCAGAGCTCTACAGACTCAAGTAATTGCTGGCAAATACAGCCATGTTGGCAACATAAGGAAAGAAGATAAATCCGGGCTTGCCTTCTGAAAAAGGTTCAAAGTTGACCAGAAAGGAACTGATAGGTGTATAAGCCACTGAACTGCCCTAGCAGAAGTATTTCCATGTTTGAGAGTGGCTGGATTTGAGCCAGAAATATGCCAGTCTTGTGCTTACATGTACATCACGCAGCTCATGAGATCAACAGCAGGCTCCTTGCTGTGCCTCTCCTGCCTTCAGTTTGCACAGGAATCACTTACCTATGTAGTACAAGTAATTTCTTTCTTTAAATAGACCATGACCATTAAATGCTTTTCTCTTTTACTCTCTTCCTTCTCTTGCCCTCTTTTGGCATTGCTTTTCCTTATTTCTCCTGCTGCTTTGTTTGCCAACTGTCCTTCTGCCCTCTGTTCCTCAGGCACTAGATTCCAAAGCAGATTGGAAGCTGTAGTGGTCTGGCTGCCAGTGGCACCCCTGCAGTTCTTGGGTCACTCACCCTGCTCGGAGAGCAAGTACCAAGTGACTCCAGCCGTAGCTGGCTGCAGCTGGGTGTCTTGGCAGGAGCCCTTGGCTCGGGGAGCAGTAAGGTTTCCCTGCCACAGGACTCTTTCTGCCATCTTTTCTTGCTCCTTCTGACACTGGACCGCAGCTCCAAATAGTTATCTTGGCATCAAGGCTGCACAGCCATTACCACAGGGTGACTCAGAGGGATTGCATGTGAGTAACTGGGAAGCACTGATTGATCCAACAGGGACTTGCCATTCTTCCTTAAGTTTAGCATTCATCGGGATCCTTTTCCTCCCTTTTTAACTTTCTCACTCTGCCATTATTTTATTTAGTTCTCTCTTTCTCCACTCCTACCCCTTGGCTTAACACACTGTTTCTCTGTCCCCACTGACTCTTATTTTCATTCTTCTCCATCACATTCTTTACCCTCCACTCCCTATTTTCTATTGTTCTTTTTATTCTCATTGTCGTCGTCCCCCACCACCACCTTTTCCTTCTTCCTTGTTCTTGTCTCTGCCTCTTGATTCCTAATGCCATCTCCAAAGTGGCATCTCACATCTTCATCCTACCAGAAAATAAGTCTGTTTGCAAACTCACATCTATTTTTCTTTCTTCTGCTGGACATGCCACTTAAAACGTCTTTTCTTCCTTGAAGGTCTCTGATAAAGTTTGCCAATGATTTTTTTTAAATGGTTAGGATGAAACAAAGGTTTGAGGAATATTAATTCAACAAATTATTTTCTCATTACTGTTCAATATATTTGCTTCTTCTCAAATAGTCATTGAATTATGTTATATTGCAGTCTTAACACCAATCAATTAACATATAAAAAATAAGTTTTGAATCATTAAAATTGAATTGCAAAGCTTTTTTGAAATCACAGATTTCCTGATTGTATGTGTAAGGTGCATGCCTGTACACAGAAACTAAGATGTTAGGTTTAAATATTCATTATTTTCTTTTTTAAATTCTGTCTTAGAGTTTGACTTTTTGCAAAAGATTATTAAAAGTATATAATTTTGCAAATTCTTATTTTTGGTTCATTACTGAACCAAAACCAGAGAGCTTTTTCCTTTCTATACTATTAAGACCAACAGAAGAAGTATAAGTGACAGTTTTCTTTGTTTAATATCATGGGACAAGGGATAATTGGGCTTTACACAGTATGAAGTAACTAATATTATTCTTTTTCATCCTTTTCTTTCTTTCTGAGACACCATGTGCTTGATCTTTCTAAATGACTCTAGGTCAAGTCAGTTATCTAAGGAATAGTTTGCTAGAGAAAACAAAAAAAACATTGGTGTCTGACAGTCTTCAAATGCACTTTGTACCTTGTTTTTTTAGTGTCAGCTATTGACAGATCTAGTTGGGGAAATTTCTGGTCCTATCAGCAACAACAATTCAATCTTCTATAGTACTTTTCACATCAGAGCACATTACAAATAGCATTATCATCCTGGTGTTGATAGCACAGGAGGTTGGGGTAGGGATAACTGACAGGTTATAGGTAAAGGAAAGACTTGACTGGAAGAAATAAATTTCCATCAGGAAACAAATACAAAGTTACGTCTTTCAGTGACATTTCTCCACCACCAGAGAAATGTTACGTGAAGAACTTTTCAAATCTTGCTGAAATTCCCCATCCTATGATCTGACTTCAGATATAGTTGCAAAAATAGTGAAATAAGAGTAACTCTTACTGACACTTAGCTTTTACTGACACTGTTTTGGCTTTTTCAGGTCTTTCCTTTTTTTTTTTTTTTTTTTTTTTTTTTCTAAAATACAAGTTTGGTCTCTGAGGAAACATTCCCGCTCTACCACACAAGTGGTAAATAAAATCCACAAATAAATTCTATTTCCCCAAATGTATAGGATACAAAAAAATGTATTCATTAGTGTGAGATATAAAAATGTAGACTCACACTTCTGAAATCTATGGCTGTTCCTTTCACACTTGTGCCAAAGGCAAACAAACATAATTCTCCCTGGCAGCTGGACGACATTCCAAACAGCCACCACATTAATTCACTCACCTCCATCAGCCTCCGCCTGCAACCTGCACAGCTTGCTGCCAGGAAGCCTGGCAATAAATTCCAACTTTAAATACCAAACAAGGTAGAAAATACCATACAACGCATTATTCCAAATGACAAAATGGGCTTGCTTGATAGAGATACAGAGCGAGGGGCTCTTCTACTGCCTGTTGGAGTCCCCCCTTACTGCCCTCTTGGAGGCTGGCAGCTGTCACAGAAAATGTAGGTTTGAACTGGCAGATTAAGTCCGGACTCTTTACTCAAATTTTGAATCATTTGCTAGTGCAGTCTATAGCTAGATGTTTAATTAAAACTAAGATTTTTGTATGTTGATGATTTGCAAACTGATGATAACACCTGATGTGATTATGAGGGATCAAGCCGGGAATTTCTGTGTATTCAGCTGCTTCTGGAGAGGAGCATTGTGGACATCATGTTGCAGCTCTGCAACACCTCTTGGTGTAGGGCTTCCTATTTTCTCTCCAACAAAATGTATGTGAAAAATCCAGGTAAGTACCAAATAACAACACCATCTGTCATTATAAATTATGTTTATTTACTTTAGATATATGTTAGTTTTTGTTTGGGGGAATTTTTTTTGTATCTATATATGTGCACAAGACCATTCCACTTTTCTCTCAGACTTTGTTTTTCTTTCAATTTCAGGATGAAAACCAAGAAACAAAAGTAATTATATTCTTGGGGGAAATGAAGTGCACTTTTCTTGCCTAACAGCAACTCCAAAGAAAATGGCCACTGTTTCAGGAGACAGATAATTTCTTATCAAGTGAAAGGTAGAATACATTATAAAGGCATCACAAATTCAAAGGTTTTCGAATGTCGCTGGTTTTGTGGCTTTTTTTCTGTTCACCTTCTTTGTGAAAGTTGTATATTCTGAAATAAAATTAGCACAGTATGTTAATTCTGTTTTCTCTGAAATAATTTTCAGGAGCTCAGCCTGAAAGAACACACAGCAATCTTAAGTTTTCCAGCTTCTCAAGTTCTTATGAGTTTGAAGATCTGCGCTGGAAAACTTAAGGGAACAGCTGTTGAAAAAGGTTATGACTGGTTTGGCTTAAGATTGCACTCAGCACACAAGTCAGCCATTCTGTACATTCCAGCCAAAAGTAAGTGGAGCAAATGGGATAGTAAAGGAATAAAATCATTCTCAGAAGGGTAACAGGCATTTCGAGTCTCAGAAAAATTTTACTTCGTGTTTTGGGCAAGGTTGCTGACACTAACTTCATGCAAACTGCTTCCACTCACGTTAGTTTTACTAACTTTGTGTTAGTTCACTGCATTTAGGGATGGTAAGAAGCTCCCTCTGTTTGATTAGGCTTCTATCTCGACTTGATCTTCTTAGTTTTGCAAAGCTGATAAAAACACAGAAGTTCCCACAGAACGATGTATTTGGATATTGGCCAAACCTTAGATAAAATGAGCTTCTGTATCATCAAAAGTAGCTCATTTTTGAACAATAGGACAAGTAGTTCTTTAAAATGTATTTTACACCTTGGAGAAGTGTTATAGTCAGGAAAACCTTATACCCTGTAGATCTATAGATTTTTCATGTATTCTTTGAGTGAACACCTAATCCTCACTACACCAATGACTTATTTTGAGTGCTTCTTTTGCAGGGGTAGTGAGGTCATTCATATGATCTCCACTTTTCTTGTTCTTTTTGAAGTTGCACTAGGATCTCCACCTGTAGGCTGTTTACTGTTTCAAGTGGCTGTGGTTTCTGCAGAATTAGAGCTACAATGAGCTTTCTAATAGAAATTGAATTCAACCCTGTTTACTCCTCCTGCCCAGTTGTAATCGCACTACGTTTCCTGCCACTGGATGGAGTTTTGTTCTTTAGGTTGCAAACTGTGCAAATGTCTCCTTTTTTTTTTTTTTTTTTTTGACAGCATAGTTGTAAACTTTCCCTGCAAAAGTTTTATTTAACTCACTCTCCTCTAGGACTGATACTTTCCAGTTACATGCTCTTCTTTATAATTTTCTTCATTTCAGAATAATTTAAGCTGTTTCGTGGGCTTCCTAAAATACCATTGTAGGGTAACGAGCTATAGGTTCAACAGGTCTTTCTATAATGGCTAACTAGACAAGGACTAAGTGCTTCAGTCCTTTCACATTTAGTACTCCTGTTGACCTCAACAAACCATAAGGAGATAGTTGGGTTTAACTGTCTCCAGCTCAAAAAGGGCATTTGCTGGGCAAAGAGAGATGGAGACAAAATTGGCTGAGGGCTGTACTTCCAAGTCTTCCAGTGCCTCAGATTTTTTTTGTACCAGCTGCCAAGCTTTAAGTGGCTTTGCTTTCAGGGTATTTCTAAAGCTAATTTTTCTTTAAAGAAATGACACCACTGTGCTGTAATTTTGTTCTACCTTCTTAGTGGAGATCTACAATCTGATTTCCAGAATAAGAGCTGCTTTTGGTTTGGGGGGATGGTGGTGCTCAGTTTTGAAAAGTCTCAAGATTTTATCTTAAGTTTCAATATTTGCTTCTTCCTTTATAACTGCCATTCTTGGACGTGAATGAACCCATGACCGTTTTAAGCTGCTTTTTCTTTGCAAGCATTTCTACCCCTCACATTTGTAACATCTGAAAATACAAACCCATGAATTTGATAAAAGATTAGAAGTTTAAAAATTCCATCTTATTTTTTCTGGAACTTATGGTTTTTAAGACAGTCTCATTGTTTTTGACACCTGTAGGATGGCAGTCCAGTTTTAGCGTTAACAAAACTATATGTTTCAACATGATTTGAAAGCAAGGGACTTAACAGAGCATTAAAGAACAGCTGACAATAAAAGCCACAAAAGAAAAGAAAAGAAAACAAAACAAAACAAAAAGAAAAACACATGCACAAAAAAACCCAGAAAGACATTTTTTAAAAATGTCTTTGTAATTCAGTTATTCTTTAACACGGCCAAAATGAAGATCCTTGTTTTTCATTTTCAATGGCTTTCGTATCATATTTGCTGAGTTTACAGGTCAGAAATCTTTTTTCCAGCTGCCAACCTGAAGCTTCCACAAGAGATTTGAAATTTAAAAATATTCATTGTGCCTCATAGGTCATTGCTGGTAATAAAGATTCCACAAAGGAAATTAGCTGACAATTTGGTTGATGATGTACAAAACAGAATAGAAGCCAGCTCGCCCTCCCAGAGCTCCTTGGCTCTGCAGTGCTAACAATAGTAAAACCAGGCTTTTGGTCAGAAAAGTAAGCAGCTCTAATTCCAGGGTATGCGGGGAACATACTGTTGAGTAGGAGTGTGTTCTTTAACACTGCTGCCCATAACTCTGCTTTCAGCCACAAGTGCTCAGCGCTGGGGCAGCTGAATCGTGTTCCAGCAGCAGCAGCAGCAGCTGCAGCACCGGCCCCAGTGTCACCAGGTTCAGCTCTTCTCTGCTGGAGGGAAAGAAAAAAAAGAGAGATACAAGGCTTTGGGTAGTGAGGTCCTTCAAATCAAAACACCAGCAGACACAAGATGTGCTCTGTTCAGTTGGAATTAGTCACTGGAGCAAACAGGACTCAGCTCTCCTGGGCTGCTGCATGACAGCTGGGATTATCTCCGTCATGAGCAAGAGCTGGTGTTTTTCTTTCTTCCAGTACCTAATAAAGAAATTGCAGTCACTTTAAGAAAGAAGTCTTCAACCCAGGATTATTTTTTTTAAATGATCTTCACATAAAACTTCATATGTATCAAATAATCTTCAGGGATTTTAAAACGGTTGTGGCTCTGTCTCTCACTCCTTCTCACAGATGAGGGACGGCAAGGCATGAACTGGGACTATGAGTCTAAGTTTGTTCACAGTCTGTTCTTTGGGAAGAGCAACTACGTGCATAAGCAGCTTACAACCCCTTAGAAGGTTAAAATCTTGCCTGTGGCAAGGATTACTTTTGCGAAAATGCATTAATAACATGGGTTTGTCTGCAATGATATAGTCAGGTGTCTGACTCAGTATTATTACCAAGAATAATTAACTCGGCAACGGGGAAAACACACATGTACACAAATGAGGTGCTGATGTTCATGAGATAAATTTCATTTATCATCAACTGTCTCATCTGCCTTCTGCTCTATATGCCATCTAGGCCTCTGAGACTAATGTGAAACAGCCTGAAACATGTTAAGAATCAAACAGCCAAAATTACATATTTCCAAAGGTTTCCTTTCCTCTTCAGAGGTGGGACAAGCATAGGTCTTGGGTAAAGTGTTATTTAGTGTTGCAGCTGGGATAGATTCAATGAGGGAAAGAGTGCAAGAGAGGGAGAGCACTAGAGAAAACAGGCTGCAAAATTATGGTATTATGAAACATGGAGCAGATATTTTGGGGTCATTTTAGAGGATTCTTAAATCGTAAAGTGCTCTCTATTAAGATGTCTAATTTGACTCATGTAAAATCAGTAGCTTCATTTGGTGAATAATAATATGTAATAATAATGAACAATAATATGAAAAATAATATGTAACATTCAGATGGCAGGGCTTCAGAACTATCATAACCCCCAGCCTTTTGGAACTAGTTTCATCTGTAAACCCAGTAAAAAATCACAGATGTCGGTCATTGAAAGAAATTAAGTTTATACAGTTTGTTTCTTCCCACAAAAGTAGACAACCATATCATTCCTTCTGGGCATTTCCCAAATCCTTTGGGATAATCGGATAGAGATGCCTTGGAGTTGTGAACAGTTGTAGTTCTGCTGTCAACCTACAGTAGCTCTGTTTTACTTCTTTTCTGCTGTGAACCTTGCATGAGGAATGCCTGCTCTGTGGATTTTATTTTCTCCTTCCTAGTAGGACTCTGAATACCATTCCATACTGTGTTGGCTTGCAATGCACTGGAGCCATATGAAGTGACATTACTGGCTGCAGGAGGATCCCTGCAGAGATCAGCATCTATCACCCTCAAATATCTTCTGAAGCAGCAGGAGACATTCTTATTGCAACAGGCAAGAAGAGAAGTGGTGTGGTGCAGTGCTTCTTATCAAATAGGCTGGAAAAGAGGAATCCCTCTCTCCTTTCAACAGAGGTGAGGGAAACCTTTGTTTCACTTCTGAAAATATTTATGAAGGGGAATAAAAATTGCTAGCTTCAGTAACATCTGTTACAGAGCTACAGCTCTGAGTCAGGCAACACTCTTTTGATGTCAAATGACAACACTGGGAATTTTGCTCTGGTAAGGCTACAAAATTTGGCTCATTTAAAGTGACTAGATTATCCTTCAATTTGGTTTTCCAAGCCAAATTCTTTTTCTTGTTTACATTCATGAAAATCCATAGAGGAAGTGAGATGAATTCATTAGTCCTTAGGTTACACTGTTGTAAAACTTTGGTTTTCTAAATTCCATGACTCAGCTTTTAGGGCCTTATTTTGTTATCATTTCAGCATGCATTCTGAATCCCAGGGAAGTTCATCACCTGACAGGGTTGTTTTTTTTTTTTCTAAAGGAGTTTAATACTGTAAAGGAATCAAAAACCACTTATGAGGTTTTACTTGAGACTACAAATATCGTGGAGGCACAAGTTCTGCCAAGTGGTTAGCTGGAGGCCAAATTCTGCAAATCCTAAAATCGCAAGAGTATTCCTCTCATTTGAAAAAGCTCACAGTTTGAAGGACTGATCATTTGAATAGGGATCTACAGGATTTGGCCTTTTCTGGCAGGGCTGAAATCATGGCTTTGCTGTATGTAGTCAACCTGCATTTTGTTTAAAGGGATCCATCAGGAAAGTGGAAACAGATTTTTCTTAACTAAGTGCTTACAGTTGAATTTAAAAATGTTGCCTTTGTCAGAGGTTAAACTGTTCCCTGCCTCCTTTATAAGCATTTTAAACTATCTACATTAAATACCCTAAATAGGAGATATAAGGAATGAGGGCACAATCTAAGTAAAGAAAATGTAAAACAAAAGGGCAGTTTTGTGGTCCCTGTTAAAATGTATTTAAAGTCCATGCAGCTGCTAGTGTTTAACCAACAAAAAGTACGGTTTCACACCAAAAGAACAGTCTGTTCTGTGAATTAAAGCATTCAGAAGGCCTTAGTAACAATGGTGAGCACTTATACACATGAGCAAAGTCAATGGCTGTATGCATATTAATGCAGATAATGTTTCAAAACTGGGGTAAAATGTATATAAAATAGCTGGACATGGTTCTGGTTAGAAATTGATGCAAAAAGAGCCAAAATACTTGAAGGACTGTGGTAAAATAAATAGAGGTGTGTAAGCACAGAAGTGGCATTCAAAAAACTAAGCCAAATTTCTAATTTCCGTAGAATTCCTTTCTGTCCTGTTGGACAGGAATAAAAAATCTGGCAGCTTAGACCTACTCTGTTGCTTGCTTTCTCAAAGGTCTTGACTTGTTTTCTGCATGGAGAGAGCTGGAACTTTTTCCTGGGAGGGTGTAGCTAGAAATGTTTATATACACATCAGTGAACCTATTGTGCCTCCTGTCCACTCTCTCTCAATGTCAATACACCCTACATAACATGTCAGTAATGCAGCAGCCCAATTAGCTACAGAGACCTAACCGTGTGTTAATAAAAGGCCTAAGGAAAACAAAAATATGTCTTCCAATAGGAGTGCCTGTATAAACATTTGTTTCCAGCCTCTCAGGCTTTACATAAAAATATAGTGCATCTCTTCCCTGACAATACTTATAAATAAACAGACTCTGACCTCAGTCAATTTTTGCTCTTTAAAAAAATTACATACTGGTTTATTAATCTGCTTTTCTTCCACTTGTTTTTTTCTACTTTTCTCTATTTTGCTGAACAGTTTCTTTTAGTTTCTTCACACCATTCTGGATTTCTTGCACAAATTTTGTTACATTTCCTTTTCCCTACTAATTTTCTTCTTTTCCATTCTATTTTTACTCAATTTTCAGTTTGCATGTCACCTCATTTCCTCTACTTGTCAAGTTTCTGTTCTATATTTTGCTTGTCTTTTGTTCCATTTTTTGTAGCATCTCTTCTGACTGCCCTTGCTTTGTTTCATTCACCTCCATATCTTTCTTCTGCCTGGCTCTTAACTCCCCTTTTCTAGCTTGTGCTCCCCTTCACTGCACCCTTTCTGTTTACATCCTACCTGTACTTGGAAATCCTGACTAAATAGTATGGAACTATCTCAGGCAAGCCCAGGAGGGAAGATATTCTTACCATCTTTACCTGCAACTGAATTGATTACTCAAGAAATAGCTGAGAATTTCCCTTAATGTGGCAAAATCTATGAAACTTTTAAGAGATGGGATTCTTTTTTGGAAAGTAAATGGGGCAGTTGGAACACCAGCCAGTAACAGCGATGGTAGAAACAGGAAGAGCTAGAAAGAGCTACTAAAAAAAGAAAAAAGAAAGAAACAAACAAACAAAAAAACAAAACAAAAACAAAAAAACCCAACAAAAACAAAACAAAACAAAACCAAACAAAAAATCCAAACTGAAATCATGAGAGGTAGCAAACAGCTGCAACTGACTGTCCCTGTAGTGCATTTTACACCAAAAGAGAAATAACCCTCAAGCAAAAAGTCCTCACCCTAGAAAACTCCCAACTTACCAAACACCATTTTAAAAATTGGCTTTATTTTATTTTATCCTTGTGTTACTTCTATCTCTTCATACCGCTTCTTTCCTTTTAACTTTCCTATCTTCTTGTATTTTGAGATTTTTCCTCTTACAATGTGCAATAGTTGGTTTCCTCTACTTTTGTCCTCTGCCTTTTGTGTACTGTTCCTCTCTCTCGCTCTGGATCACTCCTCCAGCTCCTTCTCCTTCCTGTGTTCTCACTCTGACTCTTCGTGTCCTCTCTTTGTAGTAATCTCTTAACCCAGGAGTTTCACCATACTTTCAACATCGGAGAGGTCTTCTATGATAGGTTCTTCCCACGCTACAAATTATATATTCAGGCTTTGCTGGCAGAGCCACAGAAACCAACTCTCTTTCACTTGCACACGCTCCCCTTCTCTCCTTTGCACACATATTGCACCAGCACTTCAAAAACTAAACCAAATATGTGGATACATGAAGATTTTCCCAATATGTTGTTGTCATGCAGGCTCAAACCCTGCTTTACAGGCTCTATGCCAGACCAAATTTATGTGGGAATACAATCCTACTGAAACACATGTTTAATTTCTCTTCAGCACATGTACCCCACTTTCTTCTAGCTTATTTTTCCACATGTACACAGAACCTCCTTCTCATGTCTTTTTTCCTTTCCAAATAGATCCATCCTCAGAAGACTTCTAAATAAAGATGTTCAGATTTTGAATTATAAGGTATCAGCTAGACTGAAAGTAGTTGAGTGAGTGTTGTGGGGGACAGGTTTGTTCCTGTATTGTGGAAGAACTCTCCTGATTCTCTCAGGAGAGGGTTTTTTACTTTTTTGTTCCTGAAAGGAGCAAAGAGCATTTTTATTTTGAAAAGGAGGATTTTGGTGACATCTTGCTGAATAACTGGGCTAGACCAGTATCCTTATTTGATCTTAGGAGGAAGCTCATTTGACTTTTCAGAGGACAGTACTTTTATCACACTTGGGTTTAGGCTTTTGTTTGTGATGTCAGGCATGTCAGAGAAGAAGTTAAAAACTGAGGTAAGAGAGGTTTCATGACAGAAGTGAGGTTCCTTAAAGCAATGCAAGACAGGACAACCAGAACTGTCAATTCTAATGAGAGTAATGGCTGAGCTGTAAAACGTACAATGCTATCAACCCTTCTTCGGAGTGACAAAGTGGCACAGAAAGGCTCATAAAGAGTCTGATTTCATTAGAACTTGGGAAAAATTATTTTAACTTTTCTTCAGGTAATCTCCCCTCCTCTTGCCCACCTAGCTAAGGACAAGAGGGAGATATGACTTCCAGCCTTTGTGCTGGAGCAGTTTTTAGCAGCCTGCCTAGTGTTCTGACGGTCAGCAGGACACAGTCAGCATTGCAGGTGCATTGAGGAAAGGCAAGCACTGTGTCACAGTTCAGTCCAGCTGGGCCCTGAGCCTGTGTGACCCGTGAGCCAGAGCCCCAGCACCAGGCACACACTCAGTGGAAGTGTTTGAAAGAGCACTGTGCCAACAGCCCCTCAGAATTGTGGCTCTCAGCCTCTGCACTGTTCCCTTCAACACCCTCTCAGCTCCCATGACACCTTCCCTTGCTGATCACTAAGGCACTTAAAAGCAGAATCTTACCTGTTGTTTATCAGCCCTGTCTACTGCCCTGTGTCCTCCCTGTCCAATACCTCCACCACACAGCTAAGCTGGGTGATCCAATCCACACGTGCTGCCTTCAGCCCTCAACCTGTTCTCAGGCTCTCCACTCAACCTAATACAATCTAGCTTACTCCTCATCTTCACTGGGAAATTTTTACAAGGAAAAAGTAACAATTCAGCTCTTCAGAGTGCAGTTAGACATACTGGTGGGTGTGTGTTTGGTGTGTTCTAGGGGTTTTATTCCTCAGATCTAAATGGGATGTGGATGAGATAGAAGGCAGCTCTCTTCTGAACATGGTGCTGAAGTTTGTTCATAATGGAAATGAAGGAACAATGCAGCTTAGGGGAAAAGTCATATGTACTGAGAGCCCAAATTAATATGGGCTTCCTATGCAGGTATGTTGCTTGTCTAATTTCAGGACCTCCAAACTGTTTCTAGGGCCATCAGTTTAGAGGTAACCTCAGTTCATCATGCCAGCCAGGGAAGCTCTCAATGCCCATCAGCAAGCAATGTTGAAAAACTTGCACCTTATTTGCACCCCAGGAAAGTCAGTGTTTTCTGTCTTACAAATAAAGCAGGAGTAGGAAGCGGGATAGACTTGGACAGCAACCCTGAAACCCAGTGCTTGGCTTACAGCCATCTATAGCCAGTCTTTGGTACCAGTTGGACGAAACTAACAATTAAATGTTTGTAACATTTCATAACGAAATACCAGTCACATTCTAAGCATTATTTGCATAAAATGATGTCACATTCTTTCTACAGTCACTTAATTAGTCCTATGGTAAGCAGTTTCCAGGCTGATTCACCTGTATGCCAGTTATGCCACAAAACAGACTCCTGTCCAGTAGGTTTTGTGGTGGGCTTGATACTGCTTTGGTTTAAAACCTGCATAGCTGTAGCTTCCTCCTGCATTGTGTGTGTGAAAAAGCAGGAACACACCATGTCACTGAAGTCTGAATGCACATAGAGCCCCACAAGAGTATTGTTTAATCTCATGCATCAAATAATGTCCAGGAGCCTAGGACTTGTCTACACTACTGATGAAGCAACTTCTGCCTGAGCTGGCATGGTTTGATAAGCGGTAGAAATGTGCCTGAACAAACGAGTTCTGCCTTACGCCATCCCGCTGCCAGCCCCTGTCTAGCTCATTTGCACAGCAGTGATCTGTGCCATGCCAGCTTGCTGATGTGGCTCACTGCGAGCTGAGGAATCACTGCTGGGCTCAGCGTGGAGACAATGCTAACAAGACCTGACTCCCAGGGAGTGCTGGCGGACAGGAGGAGGAGATGAAGAAGAGAGAAGGAGGGCTGACTGCTGTCTCATTTTTTCCATTACATTCTCATTTTATATTCTCATCATCTTATTTGCATGTATTTTAATTTCCTATCTTTATGCTTTTCCATACTATTTTGTATCCTTTCTCTTATTAGAGTATGGAAATATTTATTGATGTTTCTTCCAAGAATCTTGAATGCATGGGAAACCCTTGTTGCAGCTACTGAAGAAGGATGCTGTAGGAAGAAAACTTCAGCATGGTGCTGCTATCAGGAAACGTATCTCATACCTTTAAATGTAATGACTGTAACAAATAGGCAAGTATATAATATGATGCCACTGAAATAGAACTGAGGCTTTGCAATGAAGACAGAAATATTCCATAGCTTTTAAGTCAAGGTCACTCTTACCAACAGAATTAAAACATGCACTGAAGAGTGTCTGGCAATACAAATGCATGTGTATGTTTGAAAGCAGAAAGTTATAAACAACTTTGAACAAAAGCTTCTGACTCTGCAAAACAATTCTACTTTTGTATATAATGAATTTTTAGCCATAGCAGTCCTGCAGCATGAAAACAGTGAAAATGAACAAGTACTCTGACAAATAGGAAATTCAGCTATATACCATTTTTAACCAGGGATTTTAAAAAAAAGAAAAAAGTGATCCTCCGCCCAATATATGTGTGAAGCAGATAGTTTCCCTTTTTTTTTATTCTCATACAGATGGCTTCAAGGCAGGGATTTGGAAAATATCTGAAAACAAACTTCACAAGACAAAGCTGTACAATTGCTTGTGTTTAGCTTTCTGATAGGGTAGCCAGACATCAGGGAAAAATTTTGCTTGCCTCTCAAAAATATTGGAACTATCAAGATGAATTGGGCACAGAAGGTAGTGTATGTAAGGGCAGCTGCATGACTGAAAATAGAAACTCTTGAGAATAACTCAGAGCCATTTTGGAAGAGAATTCTGTATCTGGAGAGCCAGAGGCACAGCAGACTGACCAAACTCTATCAAGGATATCCAGGAACCTGGTGAGCAGATGTGGGACATGTTGGGGAATGTGGCCCAAACAGTAAAAGAGGCTATGAAAAACTACAGCATGCCTAGCGGGCCTTGGAGCATAGTAGGCATGGACCTTTTGAGAAAATGAACACAAGGAGTTACAGTTTTGAGCTAGAAGATACTTACACAGTAAGTATTGTACATCTCTTGCAAATGTGAAGTTAAAGCACTGTCACAGCTGAGTGTAAACTTGGCCCATATTACTTTGATTTTGAGTTGCATGTTGTGAACTGAGGCTGTTTCCCAACTGAGAGACAGTAACTTAACTCTGTATTTTGTTAGCTTGGGTGGTTGCAATGACCTGAACAGAGTATGAGACTCTATCTCTACAACCATTCCTGAATAAAGAAATACACCCATCTGAATAAAGAAATACACTAAGGATGCCTGAACAGCATCTTGAGGCTGCACACAATGTTGTCTGTGCATTTCTGCATCCATAGCCCCAGCATCACTGTCACTAGTGGTGGCAAGAGGATGAGGAAGAATGGTGCTTGTGAAAAACTGAGAACTCACTACCACAAAAAAACTGATTGCCTTCTAAACAGGTGACTTTGTAGTAACTGGGGATCTCCCCAAGGCAAACTGTGATCCTGAAAAAATTCAGCACACTGAAGAAGTAAATTCTTATTGATGTAATACAGCAGTGGGCAAGCATGTGTTTGAGACATTATTGCAACACCGTGTCATTGGCATTGCTATGAAAAACAGTAAAATCTACCTGCACTGAAATATGATCAGAACTGCATAGAGAAATTACAGCCACTGGAAGGACTGACTGCGAGACAGCCTTTTGGCACTATCAGAAGATAAACAGTCATTAATCTCCTACAGGGTATATCCAAGACCCTGTACTACAGCACAGTATGGAGCAACACACCTCCAAGCCCTGAGGAAAATATCTTAGATCCTACACACAGTTAAGAAAAGAGAAAGGGAGAGATGAGTGTCTTAAAATATGTATGATGTTAATGAATTTCAGACTTCAAGGGTGCGTAACAGAATACTAACCACATAAATTGTCTGTGGTATTTGCAATTAATTTTGGTACCTCAAATAAATATAGTAAATGGGATATTAATATAAATATAGTCCCTGTGGGGACTATATATCACAGTTTAGCCTACTGTATAAAATATGTCCATCTTTACTGTTTGCTGAAGTCAGTAATATCTGTGAACTGAAGACCTATCCATGCTGCTCCAGTAAACACTGCAAGTATCAGCAGCAATACCCGCACCAGCTTTTATCTAAAGATTTCATGCAGCAACAGTGACTATACACAGGAACAAGGTTTAGCACAAGCTTCACTAATCTCCTGGGGGTGGCTGGTTTACAAAAGTGCCTGTGCAACTCACAAATTACTGATGACATTGTCTAAGGTGGTGTGAGAAAGCTTACTCATTCTCCAAAATGAAGTGTAAAGCAACTCTGAGGAGCCACTGGTCAGAGAAGACAGCATGCAAGGCTGAAGGAATACTGCCAGGCTATTGAATTGTCTTGCCTTTCTCTCTACGCCTGCTTAAAAAACTGAATGATCCCATGCTTTCGCTGTCATGTAGATTTGGAGAAATCTGCCTCCAGGCACCCCTTTGCCTCCCCGTGTGCTCCTTCCATACGATCTTCTGGGACTGGTGATACTGAGGGAGGGCATGCCAGAGGACATCCCTACCCCTGGCCCAGCTCCACAGAACTGTAGAGAGGTGGGGAGCAAGTTCTGCTGTGGGTGGAGCCACCCACCACTTTTCCTCCTTGCTTCCCTTCACCAGTTGTGCTCTGGAGTGGAGCACCTGAAGCTCAATCCTTTTGCTCTACTAAGTGCTAAAGCTGTTGCACACAACCACATACACAGAGTGTCAGTGTGAGAGTCAGGCAGTGCTCAAGTCCAGCTTTGTTCAGCTTGGATATAATTTGGTCCTACATAAGGAAGCCAAAACCTCTTCATATATATATATATAACTTCTAAATTACTCCGTCCATTTCAAACTTTGATTTACACTCTGAATGCTGATGGTCAGTAACCTGCTGAATGTAACCTCTCAATGGGCACTGCATCCCAGAGGGATCCAAAGGATACAAGAGCATGTACAAAGAGTGAGGAAGATGATGTCACTGCTACATTTAGCATTGGTAGGAGTCATGATGGACTACAGTCTATTCCTGATGCTTACGATCCACAGAGGATGTTAAGAGATTACACAGACTATGAAGAAAAGCCATGGGACTGATTAAACTATTAGAAAACATGTTTTATAGCAATAGACTAAGAGTTTCATCTGTTGTTTTAACAAAGAAGAGGCTAAGCGTTGAAATGGTCACAGACTGTAAGCATCTATGGCAGAAATATGATTTTGATAAATAAGAGTCTAGCAGACAAAGGCATAATAAGATTTAATTGCTGGAAGCTGAATTAAGGGAAATTCAAAATAAAAATAGGGCTCAAAAATGTAAGGGCAAAGATAGTTTTTTCTTGAAACAATTCACTAAGAGTTGCTGTGGGCTCTTCATCACTGGAAGTATTTTAATTGAGATGGGCTGCATCTCTAAACGTTGTGCTCCAGTTCAAACAGGAATTAATTCAGGGAAGTCCCATGGCTTATATTATAAAAGAGGCCAAGCCAGATGATCACAGTGGTCCCTTCTGACTTTATAATTTATGAGCTTTGATATAATCAGACCCCTAGCACAATATAGCCATAGGCAAAAACACTTCCTATTCATCACAAATTATTCTGAGAAATGTTAACATCTCATTATTTCATCAGGATAAATCAGGCATTACAATTTATGGCTGTATTAAGCTGGTAAAACATAACTGCATTTTCATATGTCTTTAACTCATTACCTTAAAAAACCTCAAAACATTTACCCAGCTCATCCTAACTATTCAGTGTAAAAAGCATTTAAATGTTGAGAACAATGAGTTCAGGCTTCCATACCGCTGAGCTGTCCTTCAGTAAGAACACACAAAATGTATCCTAATAAATGAGCAACCCTAAAGTAAACCCTGCATCACTATCACCTGGATGTAACTACACCTAATGTCCCCTTGATCTTTGCACAGAACTCTCATTGCGTACACAGCAAGAGCAGTAAATGGCTCTAAGGAGGTAGATACTGTTTCACAAAAAGGTTTAAGACAAACACAGGCAGCAGAGAAGTGCTGATTTAGTAACAGAATATTTTACAGAAAAGAAGGTCACAAATTGGCAGCATTAGAGGTTTTATTTTGGTTAGTTGACAAGTGCGAATAAATGCTGTACAGAACAGGTAGTCAAGTGCCAGCAATATTTTTCTTTTGAAAATGTTATCTTCCCTTCAATCTTCAGTAGAATATCATCAGTCAATCATAAAGCTGGTTGTTCCAGCCAAATACTTTTACCATTACACAATCCTGTGTGAATATTGGGTTCATGCAGTGGAGACATAATCCTGCAAACCCTGAAGAAGATAATGTTTTGTAATTCAAAAAGAGCCTGTTTCACCTTTATAGATAGGAAATTAATATTTTCAGAAAGTCGTTTTAAAACAAGCTCAATTCCTGTCCCAATAGATTGGCTTAACTATATTTACAGAGTTGGACCTTTTGTTATTAGGCAAAAAGACAGACAAACAGCTTATCTCCAGCATGTTTTTCATGCACAGTCAAGGAGGTGTCTTGTGATCAGATTCACAGAACACATCTTTTTAACTAATGTACAGTTTTTAGAAATCAGAAACTAGAAACAGTTTTTAGTAACTGCTTGTTTTAGAAACAAACAATGGATTTAATGGTGACTTTGAGCAGAAAACAGAAAGAAATTTGTTGGAATACCACATAGCCAGCTGTGTCACGTTAGCCACTGATTCACACCAGCTTAATTCACCCAAACTGTCCCAATCAGACTCTTTGTTGCTTTTTTTTTTCTAAAGTTCATCAGGAATTAGCATATTTTTAAAAATTATAATTCCATTTTTCATAGTCAAAACAAAAGACATTTCAAAAGAGCTGTAGAATCTCATTAATCACCTTTTCTTCAGAGCTAGATCATATTTTCAATGTTGGGAAGCAGTTGTCACATAATATTGCCACAAAACATTTACACGCTTATCATCAGCAACAGAGGTGATTAAAAAAGCAAGTGGATTGACTTAATGAGCAGACAAGCAGCAACTTGTGGATGAAGTTTAAGTATGCTACAGAATTACCAGCAGAGCTCAAAATGAGTAACATCTATTTTCTTTTTTTTTTTTTTTTAATTTTAATCATCCTGACTACATCTTTACAGCAACATACTCCAAATCTCATCCCACTTCTGGTTGCCTATGACACTTTCCCACTGGCCTCTCTTCTAGATATCCTCCTTCCATTCCTGACATTGTCCCTTCTGTGTTGTGTCTTTTTCATTAGGTTGAATTATTTTCCACTCACTTCGATGCTTGCCTAATTTTTACTACTTGAATTCAGCTTAAAACCACTGCAAGCAAAGTCAACATTTTATCCTATCCTTCACAGCACACAAATGTCATGACTTCATTGCATTTTCTTGTTTTTCATCCCCTGAGCTGGTACTTAGACTAACAAAATGGACAGGAAATACACTCCTGACAGACATAATGCAATAATTTCAGCGCAAGAAGAGTAGATTAATGGCTTTGATTTGGGCATTGTTTTTTTATAAAGGAGTTGACTTTGCAGTATAGCTTTTGATTGCCAAAGGTCCATGGATTGACTTCCATGCACCAATAACTAACACATGGCTGTGCACTATCAGGAGGAAAAAGCAATCCATTGGATCAGAAAAGAAATGGAAGACCATGTGTTTCAATCCCAAGGAAGGAGTAACAAAGCAAATTACATGAAAGCAAAACCCCTAAAAAGAGCATTGCATCCCTCAGAAGATGAAAGGAGGGTGTCAGTGATATCTCATGATTTATAGTAGCTTTGCAGTTGCAGGCTGTGATGTGTGAATGTGATATGTTTTCCCAATAAGAGGAATAAGTGCTCCGAGTTGATCCTTAAATAAATGTATAAAGTGCTGAAAAGCATGAGCACAGACTATGGCTTGAGAAGTGTAAATAGAGATATGAAATGACTGCTCTTGAGTGCTAGAGGCTGGGTGACAGAACAATGAGAATGAAAGTATATAGTGTTCCTTAAAGAGTTTACTGTTCAGTGAGAAGAAAATGAACACACTGTCTTCAATCCTACACTCCCTCTTGCTTTCTGCCTTTTATCATCATTGCTTTTGAAAAATAATGAAGATTTTTTTTAAATAACAACCCTCCTTATATCTTAATACGTTGTATCATTTGTTCAAAGTGCTCAACAAACATTACTGTCTTCCTAACAACATGGCTCTAAAATGTGACTATGAGATAGGGAAACTGAACCCTGGAGATGAAGTGACTTAGCTGTGGTCTCATATTTAAAGCTTCTAAGTGACACTGTTGTACAAATAATGATTATATTAATAAACAATGCCATCAAATAGCTGATAGTGGAATCAAAGCTGGGACACAGGATTTCCTGCTGCTTCTTTTAATGTTGTGGACCACACAGCCTACTGCAGAAATTGATCTAATAGGTGTATTCTTACTTTTCTATATGAGCCTCTTACCAATGAGCAATCAATTCCCGATCTATCAGTTTGATAAGTTACATATTATACTTCACTTGCACATTTTATCAAACGATCCATTCTAAACACCTTGGAGTATGCACTTGGAGTATGTTGGGAATACAGTGTGATCTAAAGGCATCCAAATGGATCCAAGGGTTCCATGACTCCAGCAAAATGAACATTATGATCTCCACAGCTTTCTGACTAAGGAAATGTCCTTCTATCAGAAAAACTGGTTCCACAATTGACAAGCCAAGGAATGAAGTCTGCTAGTCCACTCAGGTAGTATCTCATTAATATCAAAGTTCCTTTCATGATCAAGCTCAAGCAAACTTAAGGGACAATATGAGCCCATTCTGCTGTAACTGCCCATGCCTTACTTTTTCTTTAAGGAAACCTTCTAACCTGTGAGAAACTTGCAGAAAAAGGAAATTTACAACACCCTCTATCTCACTTATCTAAATACCTGAGGTTTGGGTTTGCCTGGAATAGCAGTAATAGGCAAAAATATAGTTTGTAAGAATATGTCAGAATATGATGACTACTATAGAATACAATTGAATGAATAGGCTGTTGTATTCCACAGTGTGGGTAGCAATGTTTTCTGAAAGGGTGTTCTTCACCTGGGTCATTATGTATAGACAATCTCTTCTAAAATTTTGTTTTGAAGATCTCCGAAAACTTTCCCCCAAAAAATTAGTTATTTGTAAAAAAAGTCTGATGGGAATACTTTTGTATGTGGCTGCTCTGCACCTTTGATGACTTAATCAAAAATTTAGTCACTACTGGGCATATAGTTAATAGGAAGTCATGTTTTTCTGCCAACTCACAGAAATACTAAATCAAGCATTCTGGATTTGGAACACTCCCTTGAGGACTTTGTGACCATAAACTAATAAATGGATTTCGTTCATTCCCATGTTTTTTCCCCATCTGTGACAGATAATGCAGTATTCCACACTAAGGTGAAATAGGATGGGCAAAATGAAGCTTCTTTCATGCCCTACAATTCATCAAGAAACATTGGGATAGATGCCAAGACTTTCAAAATCCTGAATCAAATGCAGAGGCTGAACCACAGAGGTTTAAATAAGGACACTGACATTTTTGAATATCTGGATGGGGACATCACTGTCACAGAGCAGGAATACTCTCAGCCCAGCTGCAAATGGGTAAAAATTGCACTGAATGCAATCAGCTTGGGAGTATGAGGCAAGAACTCCCACAGTTTCTTTCCTCCTCCCCAGGCTAGCAATAAAAATCCCACAGAACAGAAAAAGTTCTTTTTAGTTTGGGTTTTAGATGTTAAAAAATATGTATGTCACTTTCATACAGCACCTGATGGATTAAGTCTCAAATAACATGAGAATTCTTATATAACCTAGTAATCAGTGGACTCAATTGTTTATAGTATGCCAACAGTAAACGCAGGAGGAATTTATAATCATATTTTCATGGGGAGTAAGCCAAAACCCCTTCTGCAACTCAAACAAACTTCCTCACTTTTTCATTTTGGACAGGTTTAAAATGTGAAGAGATATGACAACATGTCAGATAAATTTCTCTTGTGGCATTTTCCCCATGAGAGTGACGCAAAGAAAAGTTAGAAGATTAGCTTGTTATGTCCAGTGTATTTTATATTTACTGTACAGGTAGATGACTACAATAGCCTGGTGACAAATTCTTTGTAGGAAAAAAAAAATACCAAAAAATTGCTTCACTAGCTATATTTTATATTCTTTCTGTCATTTCTCTGCTTTACCCCCATCCTCTCAAAGTGTTCTTTTACTTCTCAACATATCTTTTCAGTAGATTTTGGTTTTTTTCTTTCTTTCCTGCCTATTTTAGACTCCCTCAACAATGGAAATTAAATGGGGTTGACGGAATTGGTTCAAACACAATAGAAATACAGTTCCAGAGTCTGGAACTTAAAGACAGATTTCCCCTGACTGATGTCTGCTAGTCCTAAATGTTTTAAGACAGTATTTTCAAATTATTTCTCAAATATTTCTTCTTCAAATGAAATGGTCCTATTCTCAGCAGCGAAAAAGACAATACCTTCCTCATTTCCTTGCTGTTGGCCGTCAGCTGCTTTTTCTCCTAGGTCTCTCTCCTTCTGTCCTCCACTCATTCCCATCTCTAGTCTGAAGCTTCTCTTAAAAGAGACTTCATCTAGAAATGTGCTTGAACAGCCCAAAAGCCAATCCATGACTCTCTAAATGTCCCAGCACCAGCAGGGCACAGTTCTGGTGTTGGCTTGTTTGCACTGGGATTTGTAACTTGACAGCATTGCTAAAACCCTTCCCTCCTCTTCCTTTCAGCCTGGGTCATTTTCAGGCAGGAGCTGCTCTGGGGCTGGGAAGGAGAGGAAAGTGGCTCTCCCTGGAGCCAAACCAGGCCCTTTGCTGGTGGAGCAGGACAGGAGCAGAGGGGTTGTCCCTCGAGCACACGCTGGTGCAGTGAGGTAGGGGAGCATGAGGGATGATGATGTGAAAGGCTTTTTATCAAGGTCCAGCAGTCTAGCTAAGGAAAAGTAGAGAACTCAGAGGTAAACCAGATATGTGCAGAATGGTGGACATTTTGGAGGGTCCTCTGCTTGGTGTGGTCCCCTGATACCTTCCTGATTTACTTGTGAGCACTCAACCCTCACACTCCTGCCTATTCTTGCCTTTGCTCATCACAGCGTGCTTTTTTCATTAGTTCCTTCTCCTCTGGGGAGATCTTGACACTTTGGTCAGCCCATTAGTGCCCCAGCCAGGCCTGAGCCAAGACTAACAAAAGCTTCCCTCCTCTTCCATTAATTTCTGCTCAGGAGGAAGGGAGAAAGGGTTGACACCCCAGGGAGGGAGGGAGGGGGTGGAAATAGCGATCAGATCAAGGCACAGCTATAATTTCAGTCTGTGAATGTGGGCTGTAATGGAGAAAATTAAGATGCTGTTTTTCCCAAGCCTGCAGACAGACCAGTCTAGGGACATACTGGAGAATGTTCGTTTCACCTGGAAACATTTCAGAGATTCCTACTGACACTGATTCCTCCTCCAAAGTCCAAGTCCTGCTTTGGTTCAACACCTACGTTTATGCCACAGCTTTAAAGGCCAAGATCTCGACTCATAGTGGTGCAAAACTGCCAGTTTTTCCCTTGGATTCAAGGCAAAGCAACCTTTTCTGCACTTGGGCAAAGGCACTTGTCTTCAGTGGTGAGGCTGAGATTTGTGCTTGAAACATTCTTGGTAATACAATTTCAAGATGCTTGGCACTCCTGAGCTCCCGTGAAAGAATCTGCTGCAAGAAAACAGATGAAAGCTGCAACGTGGTTGAAGGGAATTTCAGAGATTGGATTGAGGACAGTATTTGGCCTCTACCACTGAACATTCGTGAGGCCAAACATGATATGGAAACTGTTTCAGTAAAGTACTCCACAGAGTCAACATGCCAGGGAGCCTGAACAGCTTCATTTATCACTGTTTCACTGCTGGTGCTTGTCTTTACACAGGGTTATAACTTTTTCCATTGAAACCCATGTATGACTCTAAGCCCCTATTGATTTCTAAAGACGCAGAAGGAAGATGTTTATAACCAAATCTGTGCATAATCCTTCCTTTGAAAGAGAGCTACATACTTAAAACCTTTCTGACCAGGAACATATCTGTTTGGATGTTGTTCTGAAGCCACTGAGTAAGTAGAAAATTAATTGCTACAGATAGGTGCGGTGAAGAGGAATGTTAGATGTTGAAAAAGCTGTCTTAGTATAGAAGAGTGTCTCTGGCAGTACTCTAGCTTTACATATATGGAGACAAATAGGAAAAACTTCAGAAATTTTGATATCACAGAACAAAATTAATCAAGAATGCATCTGTTTTTTCACCCTCCATCTCCATCTGATTCATTTATCCTTTGTGTGTTCCTTTGAAGTAGCCCAAATGCCACTGGTGAGAAGAGCTTTCCACAGTACTTTCCCCACAGATTTATTGAAGGTTGTTCAAAAAACAATTTCACACATATACACTTATTTTAGTATGGAATTCTTTAACTCATGAAATGAAGATAATTCTTTGGACCCATATTCAATATTTATTCTAGTTACACATTTTAAAAGTGATGATAATGATTTGCACCACTAAACAAAGAGCACATTTGTATTGCAAGCAGTCATTTGCTATCCAGCTAAGCTTTCTTTGGAATGTAGCTGTCAATTTTTTCATTTTTCAGACCCTGGAGGAAGTATCCACATTTATTCAAAATAAAGGATCCAAAATCTTGGACTCCTTAGAGCAAAATAAACCAGGACGTGGAGTTGCAACTGTAATTACGATCTCTTTAGTGCCTGAGGACAATGTCTTTAGCTAACTAGATGCATTCCACTGCTACCAATGTAGTCTGTTCATGTTTAAAAATGTTTATTTGGCCCTATCTAGTCATAGCTTTCAATGCTATTGACAGACACAAGCAATGTGTGCATCCAGTAAACATATGAAAAGAATCACTGGAAACATCCCTTTCTTATTGGCCCAATATCAGGTTCAAAGAACCTGTTTCATAAACTATTAGCTATTCTCTTATTTCATGCAAATGTGATAAATGTAATGCTTATCACACCCTACCAATAGTTTTAAAACTGTTTTTGAATGGTGCATATGTACCTAAAATGGAATTAATCAGATCAGTTTTACATATGAAAATACACAAATTACAGAGATCAGGGAATTGTAGACATCAGAGAAAAAGTGAGACTTAATGCACTTCAGGGTATAAGCAGTTTGTCCTGGGAAGAAAGTAAGAAAACACTCCAAAGCTACAACCCCATGAGAACATTTTCTTCCATCAGTTTTCCACTTTTTGTGCAGCGGGTTCTGATGACAATCTGCTTTTAGCTTTACTTGCACTTATAACTGTTCTAACGTTCTTTGGTACAAGTGAATACTGAGAAAACTTTTAAGACTGTGAGCTAAGAAATACAGCACAGTGTAACTATGCCTGCCCACAGTCCCCACCTTTTTAGTTTGAAATGCTTGGGGAATTTTTTTCATGGAATGAAAAATCCCTTTCTGACAATATACATTGCATCTTCCTATCAAAATGTGATTAATAAAGCTCAGGAGTGACTGGCTCGATACCATAAAAATTAGCACTTGTTTGAAATGTGAGAACATTGTCTTGTCACAGGCATTCAGAAATGATACTTAAATTGCAAGATTTTTTGCTCATTTCCCTTCAACAGAAGTTCATGACACAGATCTGAGGAAAGCTATTTGGTTGTAAAACTAGTGTGAAATCTGGCCTGCAATAAAGAAACCAAGAACTGTAAGTTATTTAGACAACTATGAAACAGTTTTGTAATTCTCTTATACTACAAGTTACTCAGCTGTTCCAAAGGCTTGGAAGTCATACATGTGTGTATGCAGGAGTGTGCCTGTGTGTGCATGTGTGCATGTGGGTGGGATCTATATGGACTTCTCATGGCAGTGAAGTTTTTGAATCTACAGTCACATATCTCAGAAAAGCTACTGCATGTGTCTATCCTTCAAGCTAAATGAAAAGAGCATTCTCATCTCTTCAGGAGCAGGAGGCTGGAGGCAGCAGGAGATGCCACCCAAATCCTGCCAGAGCTCGATGAGAAGTAGGCTGAGCCTGGCCACAATGGGATGTGGCAGGCAAAGGTTAGGAAGCCAGCTGGTTGGATGAGGGGAGGAGGGGGCACAGGGGGAGTGTGTGTATGTGCATGTGCATGTGGCACCTCAGTGTCCATTAGAAACACAGCCAGGGAAGCAGTCCTGCGAGGGGCCCAAACCGGAGCAGCACAGCTCTATGGGGAACAAGCTGCACTACAGGCTCAAGCTTGGAAACTCTGAGTAAGAAAAGTGCCTGTTGTTTGTTTCTATTGCATTCAGAGAAACAAGATTCTGAGTACATGCTTTGTAAATAAACCAAAGACATTCCTGAATTCTATCATCAATTTCTCCTCTTAATGGAAAAAAACCAGCAACTTTCCACTCTGTGAATAGGGGCAATAATATAAGCACAAACACAGGGCCAAGTCAAGTCCTGTCCTCACTTATGCTGTTACAGCCCTGCTCAGATCAGTGCAGGAAAAAGGGTCCCTCTATAGAAGAGTCAGAGGGATACTTTCTCTTGTGTTCAAATTTTTAAACTCAGAAAACTCTGTGTAGAGGGATCAACTGTGCTCATTCCTCTGGCTAGGAACACAGTCGTGCTTCCAACAAAGTAAGCAGAATTTGATTTCCTTGAAAAGTTTTAATTTATGGACCAGCATTTTTCTAGTCCTGAACGTATGGGGTTAGTTTGCTCAAACCCTTTCTTCTTCAACCTTCCCAAACACAAAGCAGTTCTCATATCGCCATGCTGGGCTGCCCCATGAGGAACTGTGAGACCTGACTTTTTCAGACTCAAATGCTCTGAAATCTTTTGTGTAACAGGTAGTGGGCAGTCATTTTCTGATTGTCAAAAGTATTTTTTCATAAGTGCAGGTCTTTGGAAAATGCAGTTACACATATTTATATTAAACAGATATAATATCTATATTTTATTATAAATAATATAACTGGAGGGAGAGACAAAACAGTTTTCCTCTGTGGTAAGCTTGAGTCTTGTGTACTTAAGAATGGTAAGATTTTAAAAAAGCCCTCAGAATAAGTGTAACTGCTGGCCACACACATCCTATAGGATTGGAGTTTATTACCACTTGATAATGCAGTCTCCACATCAATGCCACATTACAGTTAAACACTAGCAGAAGCCTTGAAATTTTCTGCCATCTGTTTAAAAGTCACCTTTGAAAGATCACCCTTATTCCAATAAAAACACTGCATTTGAAGGCTTCTAACTTTTCCTTCTGGGATATTGCAATGAAAAAGGTGAACACGGGGTTGAGTGGAGCCGCTGACGTAAAGGCCATAACCATGTAACACGCAGGCAGGTTTGTACCCAGTGCATTCATGCGAACAGCCTCGTGCACTCTGATCTTGTCTTGCAGGAAGACAGGGAGGAGAGTATAGAGCAAAGATTTAGGGTTGAATCAGTTTGTCCACAAAGACTTACACTAATGTCTTACACTTCTCTTGTACAAGAGAAGTCCTAATGCAAGCATGGGGCTCCCGACCACTGCAATAGCACAGGTAAAATAGTCAAGCTACTTCTTAACAAGACTTCATGCTTGGGGTGTCTTGCAGAAACAGAGCAGCAGCCAAGAAAGCACGGTAGCCCAAGTGGTGTCAGAGAATGGCCAAGGGGAAATATGTTGGTCACTGCCTCTTCAAAGCTGCAGAAGCTGAAAAGGCACAAAAGATATGTGGTGGCCCAGATTTAAGAAATGGGAAAGGATGGACTTTTTTCATTTGAAAGCAGACAGTTAAAGTGAAAGGCAGGAGGACACAGCAGAAGATGGACGGTAGGTCTCTGACTTGTTAGCACAATAATGAGTTCTACATATCTGTTTATGGAGGACCCAGGTTCTTCAGAGATGAAGTGTTGAGAAATGAGGGAATGAGATCAAAGTCAGAAAGAACTCTTCAAAAATTAGTAGGGGAGCATAACAAGTTGTCTCCAGGGGACTTGTTAGAAGTGTGATTACAGAGCTGGGAGAATCATAGGAAGGCAGAGAAGACAAGAAACAAGACAACAGGATTGCAGGAAGGTGCTCTAGTTGCTGAGGAGAAGAGAGAGAAAGCATGAAGCTGGGAAGAACAGTCCAAAAGGAGTAGGGCTCAAGCAAAGGAGGTGGTGATGGGGTCTGAAAATACTTCCCAGATACAGACCACACTTTCTCACAGGCTGTTTGTACAACTGATGAAGTGCAAGTCCAGTGACACCCCTGCCTTAACACCTCCCAGCCAGTCGAGGATTTCTCCCCTCAGCTGGACTGATAACCACTTCCCAGCAATGGAAACCCCATTGCCTGCTGGGTGCCCCAGTCCCTTTTCCTCCCACCCCAACTTCTCCTGGTCCCACTCACTCCTGTGCGCCGGCTCTGGTGCTTAACCAGCCCTGCATTAAGCCACAGTAGAACTAACCCAACAAAGCAAATAGTTTTCCACCAGCTTAGTGTACTATTAAGCAATACTTTAAATAGCAAAGAAAATACATGGGATGACATATGGAGACACTTTCCCACAGAAGCATTAAAGAGAGTTTAGCACCGTTCTTAGTTTCAAGATGTACGAGTATCTTTGATGTCTGTAGCCCCACCTTTACTACTGCTTGCAGTCCCAGAATACCAGATGGAGAGCAGGATGGATATACAGAGGCCAGTGTTTACTCTGAGCAACAAAATAAAAAGGCTACAATGTTTAAAAGATGCACGCAGAAGCACATGATTTCTGCATACCCTAAAAGCCACACAAATCTAAATGACAAGTTCTCTTCACACCATGAAACACCTTATATGTTTAACTGAAACTGCAGATACATCAACCAGGTGTACTTGGCCACAGCCATAACACAACAGATCATAACTGTGGAAACAGAAGGTAAGAAGAGAGCTCTCTGTCAAGGCAGGTGGGAAGGACTATGCCAATGAAGAGCCAGGTAGTACTAATGCTGTATCACAAAAGACAGAAGCACAAGGCAACATCCCACTGCCTGGCAGTCCCTGCCACACTGAGCTTCTGTGAGATCTATGTTTGGCTTTGGACAGTATGCTGATGTAAAAAAAAAATCCTATAAAATATTAGAAAATGCTTCAATCTAACAGAAAAAATGGTGTTTGACCACACATGCATAAATTTAGATTGGGGGTGTAGAGCTATCTGTTCTAAATATGAAATTATTATTAGGTTTTATGGGACTATAATAGACTGTTAACAGTGCAAACTCCTGATAGCATTAACAGGTAATATAGTTAATTCCCATGAAATGAAACATAATGAATATAGGATGAAATTAATATAATGATGAAAGTGTATGTGTGGAGGCAGCTACACACTGCAATAGTACATTTACATACAGAGAATGGCCCGGACACACAGGGACTCCATTTGCACAACATTATATGAGGAAGAAGGAATAAAAGTGTTCCACACTCTTGGCTCTGTTTCTGTGTTTGCTTACAGAGCAATTGTTGACTTTAGTCGAGTCCAGCTCACTGTTCAGCCTTGCCCTGATGCTTACTGTCAGCACTCACGTTTTCAAGCCCTTGCAATGTTGCCTGTTCATCACAAGCACGGTAGGATACACACTTGAGCTGAAAAGGCCATAGTACATGTGTATCTAGCAGAAGAAACTACTTATTTGGATAATTAGGTGATATTTGCCCCTCAGCTTTCTGCCAAGCATTTGGGAACGGCAGGCAGCCATGGTACTTGTGCCAAGGGCAGCTCTATCATACCTGTGCCCATGTTGGGAGGGCATGGCCATAATGTGGTGCTGACACAGTCTGTTCAGGTTCACAGCACCTTTGTGGAGGATGGGGACACAGGGAAGCTCTGGTCTCCCTGGGCTGCACAGCACATGCACCTGCAACACATGGGAGCCCTGCTTGCCTTGGTGCTGATGGTGTGAGGTGTACAGGCAACAGAGAGAAAGGTCCACAAGACCCATGTGTTGGGAGAGACATCACCCACACTGCAGCTGAGCAGAGGCAGGGAGGAAAGCAGGGAGCAGAGCTCCCTTCCATCATAAAACCCTCTGGAAGTGCTGGCCAGCGATTCCGGGCAACAGTGTTGCATACTGCTGCTGGTCCCTCACAGGGTTTGGGAAAGCAGACTCTGTTTATTCGTTGTAAATAAGCAGGATTGCATCAGAGTATTATTATCAATCTCGTATGCAAAGGGAACACCCAAAAAGGCCTTAGATACTGGCTCACATCTCAGACTACAACAATACAGCTTGTCCAGTTTCTAACATCCTGAAACTCCCTAAGGAATACCAGTACTAACTGGCATAGCCAGACACTGTCCCACTCTGCCTGCAAGGGGAAGGGGCTGTCCTTTCTACACAAGCTTGGCTTGGCCTGAAGGCCCCACATGTGGGGTTAAACCCTCAGGGGAGTATCAAGGGTCCAGGGGATTTGGGGTAGGTCTGATTGAACTACTCATCCCTTGGACAAAAATTGCATCATCTCTTTAGTATCACTTTATTTGAACACAATTGGAGTCATAAAGCCAGGTGAAAGGTAAGACAAATCTCTTTTGAACAGCCTTACCTGGGAGAGAGAGAGGCTGGTCCCATCCCATAGGTACCTCATGCAAGCAGTCCTTAAAGACTTCTCCACGGGTCAGGTTTTGTCCTTTGACCAAGGTAAGCAGGACTTTGACAACAATAACCTTGTCTTTATGGGAAGCAAAAAATATTAATTAAGTTCGAGTCTCTCCTGGCCTGGCCAAAGATAAAAGTTACTTAAATGCAAAGGTACCCAAAGGCAGCTGAGGGCAGGAAAGGCAGAAGTCCCATTTAGATCCAAACCTCAGATGGAAAGTGCATGGGCAAATTACAATCACGCATGCTTATCCATTCTTATTGGCATGCCGAACTCTTTGGAAAAATTATGTAGGATCTTTGTCATGAATGACAACGGCTGATTTCACATCTTATCCCGAAAGACTCCACTAAAGATCCTGAGGAATTTCTTAAGTAACCACATATGTTGAACTGTTACTTATCTTAATGAAAAAAAGATAGTCACTTAACAGCAAGATATCCAGAGATGAGTTCACGCTATGGATTATACAATATGCATACCCTGCCACCCCCCAAAAAAGAGACAATTTTAATTTATACAAGCACAAAATTTCCATCTGAAAATGCTGAATGTAATTGCTTCCCATCATTTGAAGGAAGTCCTGGCTCCACTGAAGTCATGGCAAAACTCCCATTGACTTAAAATAAATCAGAACTTAAACCTTTGCTTTTAAGAACATGCCGAATTATTTTTAAATTTTCTTTAAAAAAAAAAAAAATTTGAAAGAAAAATCTGCTTGTATTTAAAAGTTTTGATGCCAAGTTTTTCCCAGAGTGAATTACTTCAGCCTTGATATAAATCTATCAAAATAGGTTTAAAAAATGTAAAGACGAACACACCCTTAAAGAACAGCCCTGCTCTCCTCTTCAGCTCAGGTCCATGCAACAGAATGTTGCACTGACAATAATGTGAATAAAGAAGAAAAGATAAAAACCCAAACTAAATAACATCCAACCTTGTGGATATAGTCTGCAATTTAGAAATGTCCAACATACTGCAGTCCTAAGTATTTAATAGTAAGAATATTGATTTCCTCAGCTTCAATTTTATTGAGATGCCCAATATTGAGGAAATAAAATTAATCTATTTAAATGACATCAAGTAAAATTAGTGAATTACAGATACTTAATCTGAATGAAAAAGATACCTTTTCCATTTCATTTAGTGTCTTAGATAACACAAGAAAGTTGACAGACTAAAGGTCAACCTTTCACTGTATCCTGCTTTTGGCAATTTTAAGAGCATTCCTTTAGGGACAAAGTATAAAGCCAGGACCAACTCAGAAGTATCAGGCAACATCTTCTAAAATGCAGTCAATGCACAGTTCATTGAAAGATTTTGTTCCTTCCACAAATTCAGTTGAGATTTTCTAAATCTGTTCAATATCTGACAATATTGCCCCATGGAGGTCAATGAACTTATGCTGCAGTTTGGTGTTAGTGTAGATCGCATTGAAATGTTTGCTTAAATAAAATATTTGCATCTTTTCCATTGTAATCTCGATTCATTTGTAATAACATCAATCAACAAAAATTTCTTCAGTACTTTCACATTTAAGCAGAGAAACAGCTTGTGTCTTTTGACTCCATCTGAAAATTAAACGAGCTCCTAAACTCAAAATAATACCCAAACAAATTCTGCAGTTTTCCCAGATGCATTAGCATAGCTCGCAGGTCACTGCAATGACAGTATAACACGGTGATGATACAGTTTTGCTATATTAGTTACAGTGATACCAAAGGGGAAAATAAAAAATAAAAAAAAAGAAAGCAGCAGAATGTTGTAGAAACGATTGCTCTACTTTCTGATTATGATTAAATCTTGGTGTGCTTTGAAATCCCTAATGTGTAATGCAAACCAGGATTTGGGGTGTTAGGAATGCATCCCCACCCTTCTTCCAAAACGCTCTGTAAATTATCATCTGCAGACCCCAAATCCGTGAGTGGAGGGGGGAAGGAAAGAGAGGGAGGCAGGGAGCGGGAGAGGGAGAGGAGGGGGAGAGGAAGAGAGAGAGGAGAGAGATTAGAAGCACTTTTCACCTCTTGGTCCCGTCAGTGTGCTCAACGCCGAGAACTGTGCTTCAAATCCGGTGTTATCGTTAGGCCCGATTCAAAGGAAGTGAAATAGTCTACTGAGAAAACAGTGGAAAAAGTAAAGGTCCTGAAGAAGTAAGTGCTGCATGTTGAAACGTATGCATGTCACACCCCATTTGTCTTTCATATTGAAGAATAAAGCAGCCTGTCCCGCAGCAGTTATTATACACCATATTCTTTATTTTAAAAATGCAAGAAATTTGGCACAAAGAACAAAAAATCAACTGATGAAAAGCATTTATGTCATGGTTTAAATTAAGACCTTTGTAATGCAAGAATTACATCAGCATTGGGCTTAGCTTAATGAAAATAAGACAGTGTTTTTAAAGACCATGAGCGAACAAATCCTCTCTGCTTTCTGAAAGAGAGAAAAAGCAGATATAGACAAACAGATATTTTAAGCTGAAATCAGAGCGAATCACATTTTGTTACCTTTAGGAATTACTGAAGTTTCTATTCCACTGACAATTCTGGTCAACGGAGTCAAGCAAGAAATTATTTTATATTCACATGTGGATTGGAAATCAGGGGATATTAGGTATTATAAGGCCTCTTCAATATTGTCATTGCTTGAAACTCTGGTTAAGATTAATTGAAATTTTAGATTTTCTTCTCTCTTGAGGTATTTGTGTTTTGGGGTCCATGTAACAAGAACTAGAAGTTCAAATGTTCGACATTATCAAGTATTTAAAAATATATTATTTTGATATAATGATAGTTAAGGATCTAATAAAAATTATTTTGAATGAGAAGAAATTAATTAATATGAGCCATTTGTGGTTACTTGCAATGATGTAGTAATGATTTGATTAATGTGAAAATACATGGGTGGAGGTAGCAAAAAGGAAGTGGAATCTCTCCTCTTTGATGTGCACTGTTTGATATAAACTTTTGTCCTCTATTCTTTGTGCACATTTTCATCTTTATCAGTCTGCTGAATCGTTTATGAGAATATAAGCAGTAATTTTTCTGATGGGAAAGGAACATTGTAAAGCAAAACAAAACAGTGTTTCTAGTAGAGATGAGCACAGAGTTCAAAATCTAGACAGAAAATATTCTACCGTAGCGTGGTGAGTATATATTATTTTAATATTCCTATACTGCATTTATGTGAGAGAGAACTGTAAAGCAATTGGATTGTGTCCATGTTTTGCTATTATTGATGACAAATGCAACTGGTTTAGTCACAAAACAACTTTTTTTTTTTTAGGGGCGGGGAGGGGGCAGTGTTATTGTATATGTGTCCAACTATATATGTGTTATCTACTCCATATAAAAAAACATAGACAACTAAATAAAGTTGATTTTAATAATCCCAGTCTGACAGGGAAAAAAAAATGCAATATGTGCATTATTCTGTTACTTTTTGTACATAAACTATGAATCAAGCATTCAGGTTGCAAAATGAAGCTATATCAAATATTTGGGCATATAAATATATGAGATGGCCACACACAGCACAGAATGGATACCAATATTTATATTTTATAAGCATGTTTTGTCAATGTATTATTTCTGAACAATGTGATCAAGCTACTGCCAGTATTCAAGGTGATGATGAACACTAACACATTGCTAGTCAATCTGGCTTAAAGATTCTCTTTATTAGTTATGCAGAATAAATTATTTCTTAACTAGTTAAAACTAGCTATCCAAATCCTGAAAGATCTTTCAAGTTAACATTTTTCTATGTGTCTGATGGGATTTCCAGGAAGACAGTCCATTTTGTGATAAAACCAGCCTTGTCCTCTGTGCACTCTCAGTAATGAATGGATGAGCAGCAGAGGTTTTCTAAAACAAAATAAATTACATTATGCCAGTGTTTTAGAAAATAGTTGTTGCCTTTCACTTTCAGAGAACTTCTGACATCTGTTTTATTTTGAACAAGTGCAGTAAACTATCAACTTTCCTTTGGGCTGTGGAACTGAAAGAGTGAAGGGAAGGGATAAGGAAAGACAGGGCGTGACTCTGCACTCAGACAGGTCAGGAACCAGCTGGTGTCCATGAGACCTGCTTGAAAGTAGCGACTGCAGGACTAGGGCTGATGCTGAAGGTGATCTGGCATGCAAGAAGGGAGGGAGATAAGGGAGCTGGATTTGCTGCTCCTTTTATTTGCACACACACGTTTCTTATCGATCAAATACAGCCCTTTCTCTCACAATCGCTGTCTCTCAGCGAGGACTCAGAAGGCTGTTATGAGTCTGCCCAGTCCTTGAAAAATAACAAACAATACACAATATTTACCAAAAAAATCCCTCCCTCTTGCCAAGTATTATTTTCAAGAAATTTAGGCAGGAGCTAAACAAAACAATTTCAAGCTGTCTAAATTGAAAAAAATGGCTTTTCTCCCAAAAATTCTCTGCCCTTTGATTTCTGTTATGTTATGTCAATGTCTTGTGCTTCCATCATCTCTAACATCCACAATAACCAGGAAATGAATGGGGTCAGTACCTACCTTCCTTGCAGTGAAAAGGGGAAGAGTATGCCAGACTTCCTTCATTCCAGAGAAACTCAGGAAAGAGACAAAAGACCCTAACATCAAAACACAGAGCACCTTGAACCAAAACCGACACCAACAGTGTTCTCTGACAGGGCAGCAGCTGTGAGCTGGGGGGGCAGAGGTGGGGTGGGAGGCAGAGGAGGTTGGTCCCCATCCAGAATTTCTTCCCCTGTTGTGCTGAGCAGTGTCTGCACACAGCTATGACACTACGCTCCTTGAACATGCAATAAATGAGCAGCACAGCCTTTCTTAATGGCAAAACTGCTATCCCTGTTTTGCCAGAGGACTTGACAGATGCTGTTTATAGAAAGACAACATGTCTTTTTACCCTGTCACTGGTAGGTGGGTTTGTGCATGAAGCTGCTCTCCTGTCCTGTTGAAGTTTCTGAGCTTTCAAAACACTTGCCCAGACAGAAAGGGCACCAACATGAAAAACATTTGTACCAAGGAGCTCTTTCTTGTGGGCAAAGTTCTGACAGCTGGGATTGCCAGGCGAGATCCTGAGTCTGATGTTTCATGCTGCTGTTTATGAAGCAGATATTCCTCCCAGTGTGCTACATCAAAACATCAGGTCTTAAAACGTGGTCAGCAAAACAAGATTTCTGAAGAGCTGGCTATTCACCTGGTACTAAATTCCTTCCTTCTGCTAACTGCTAAATCGCATTAGACACAGACAAAAAGCCACTTAAGATTTTCCTTACATTAATTTTCTTAGTATTAATTTTCCATGTCGACAAGGGTTCTCATTACCGCAAATATGTTTTGCAACTGCGGGCTGCGTGGCTGGATCTGCACCGCAACTGCTATCTATTAAGGTATGAGCCACATCATGAAAATATTAGAGAACGTCTGCATTAAAAAATGACTATCTCCTGTTTAAAGCACATTTATATTAATAGGAATCCTCAGCCTAAAGTGTTTGGGGAAAACAAGCCACCCCTCAGAAGCTTGATGTGGAGGTAATGCTGGCGGGGCCTGATCTTTGCAAATGTGTGTGCTCATAAATAGTTTCATGGGAGGCAGGAGCGGCGCGGGGTTGAAGGGCTCGCTCTGTCAGACGACACACGGGTGTGTTTGCAAAATGGCCGCGCAGGCAGCCCTGAGAGTCCCAAAGGCTGCACCTCGCTACGAGCCGGGCGAGAGTCTCACCAGCAAACCTGATCTGCACACGTTCATTTTTATTTTTTTTTTCCTAGAATACAGTAAAAGGTGCTACGGCTGTAGACTTCAAAGTTTTGAAAATTATTTGTGGTTAATCCACCTCTGTTACAAGCTATAACAAGAACTCTGCCCGTGCTGTAAAAAGCCACTAATACAACTGCCTTGACTGGAGAGCCAGACAGCCGCTCTCTTTGGGAATGAGCCACCAGCACCTACCTTCCCCAGCTGGATGGTCAAATCACAACAAATGATAATGGGCAAATTAATGCTTAAACAGTCTTCCTGCTTGTTTGAAAGGGGAAAATTGGTGTCAAATAAATTTTTCTACAACTAAACTAAGTTTTAGTGCATCTAGAATGAAGTTTCTCCCATAGGAGAAGTCAAAGTTTACCCTACTCAGCATATAAAGCTGAGCTCCATACACTGATGCATACTTATACACAGGCAAATTTTTATCCTTCCAGCTCCAGTGATTTCAATCTTTTCATTTGTAATTGTCCTGACACATTCCTGCTTCCATTTATTTTAATGGTCTCGGATTGTGACTGTTATTTGGAAACTGGAGCACTTGAACTAATTCAAAAGTACTTTCTGAAAGAAATGCCCTTTTATGCAGAATTTTGTAACACCACTGTTGTAACATATTACAAATTGGTGGTGTCAGACCACCATAACAGCGAGCACCACTTCCCTGCTCTGCCCTTCTGACATGTTTACTTTATCCTACCAAAAAAAAAATCTAATTAAGCCTCATGATCAGTCTTATTGCGTAAATAAGCGTTAGTTGCCTTGAGTTGCTAACAAGAACACTGAGGCACATATGGGTTAAATGAGTTGTTAAAAGCCACACAGTAGCTGCATTTTTATTATAAGGGCTAGCTTGAAGGGTAGCTTCACTGATTTAAAATATGAACAAAGGAAAGAGAATCCATATGAAAAACAAATGAAAAAAATTCACCCTCTGTGGACAAATTTCTGCTGAAAAGGATATGCACAGTGATCAAAGCAAAGTTTAAAGAATGAGCGTCTGGAAAAAAAAAAACTTTAAAAGATGTTTTAGTTATAATAATGCAGTTATCCAAATGTCAGTGCATTTGATCAAAGCTGATCTACAGAGCTCAGGTTTAGCATTAGGTGAGTCATTTTCTTTTATTAGTGATGCTTTTTCATTCAAATGGGTAAAAAGGTGAGAGTTTGGGTATGTTGAAGGTTTCATTGGCTTACAGTAGGGACAGACAAATGAGGCCCACCTAGTTTTACAATCTGGCCCACAGCTACTTTGGTTTTAATAAAATGCAGCATATTGAAAGGGCATGTCTCAACATGTCTTGACCCATCCAAACTGGATCAAGATGGAGAGTCCCATATTGAAACCAGTCCACCCCTAGGACTGGGCCTATTGTCCTCAGGGAGTGGAAGTGTCTCTGCCTTGCTGTGCGGCAGACACCAGCCAGCCTTGCTCCTATTAGCCACGCACCCAGCCCTCTCCTGGCTGCTTTGGAAGGAATATCATTTTCTGGCCTCAGTGCTGCAGGGAGTAATGGTAGTTCATTCAGTCATCTTGACCAGCCTCTGTACTATCACAGACTGTCTACATTAGCAGTGAGCACAGTGTGGAAACCAGAGTGGTGTTAAGTCCTCAGGGACAGCTTGCAGAGCCCACCCGATTTGGGAGCAGCGATTTTCTCCCCCCACAGCACTGCAAGCACCTGTGTGAGAACAGTTCCTGGGACTCTCCAAGGAAAAGGAATAATGCACTGGCCAAAATCCTAATTTCTTCTCTCATGGCCCCAAACAGCAGCTGTCATTGCCTTGAGGAGCATTTCAGGGTGCCTCTTCTGCTGGCAGAGGAAACACCTCAAAACTAGTGTTTTTAAATAGAGTCACCTTCCTAACCACCTGTATTTTGGCTGGGATGCTGTAAAGTGCTCAGGGATTTGCTGGGACATTTAGACAGCAAATTGTGTGATGGTAGGATGTGGGTTTCTTGACCATCATTGGGATGTGGTTTACTACAGCAAGACCCTCATGCTCCACTGATCTCCATGCTATTAGAAAAATGAGTATTAATAACAGCATTAAAACTGAGAGTTCAGGGGGATGTTACTTTCCAAAGCTTGAGACTGAAACTGTTTTAATGCACTTTACAGAGCATTCTCTCATCTGCAATTTCCTGTTGTCAAAACCTGAAGAATTTCAGTCAAACCATGTTGCTGCCTACAAGTGGCTGTGAGGCAAGAGCCCACTGAGCATTCCCATGCCATTCCCTCACCTCAATCAGGACTATAAGCAGGGCTTTTTTTAGGGAAATTAACCTGTTGGGCCCAGAGTTTAGGGAGACAACCAACTAACTGCATGACAAGGTGGCATCAACGTGTTTGCCTGCTCTGTGGTGGGAGGTGCCCACCTGAACTCTATTACCCGTAGAACCTTGTAGCAAAAGCCAGGTATCTCACCCCTTGTGGGAGAGGGGAAGCGAAATTATGTTTATGAGGGGTTAAAGAATACATAAGAGCAGTTTCTGAGCAGTAGCTGAGCTGCTGAACTTTCATATCACTTGTTTTCCCTTCAGTGACTTGTTCATCTGCCTGCACCCTCACTTCTGAGCTGGAGCAGACAAACAAAAGCTGCCTATGTAAGGACAGACTTGGGCAAAGGCAGCAAGGTCCCCACCTACAGCACCCGCTCCTGCACTGTAATCCCAGGTCATTTGGACCTCTTGGTTAATTTTAGGGAACTGAGCCTGCTGTGCCCCCCAGGAAAGGACAGGACCACACAACTACACTGCAGTCTAATTTTTCATTTAAAATTTACTGTGTCTAGAGTTTGATTTTTTATTTTAACTAGGCAAATGAGACTCAGAAAAATGCAAGTTGGCCACAACTGAATTACTGAAAATCTGTTAGGTACTTTTTATGCTTTTTAATGGGAGTTTGAAAATATGAATCCTGACAAAGCTATAGTTGTAGCTTGGAAAGAACATAAGATGCTATGAGCTGCCACGTGCCTCTTAATGCAGCATTAATTTCAAGACCCACTTCTTGTGAAATAAAATTAGAGGATAACAGGCCCATGAAAAAAGCAGTCAGGGAGGATCTGACCCAGTCACACAGATTTCTTCTTCATATATGTAACTGAAATCCCCTTGAACACTTCCTTATTTTCCTAGCGTTTTCCTGTTACCATCCATGCCCATGATCAGGCCATTATTTCCACTGTGGAGTGGGAAAAGGAGGCCACAGCATGGAAATGAGAGGCAAAGTCATGGGGTGCTTGTGTTGTTAAATGATTCATCCCAGCAGAACCAGCTCCTGGACTAAATCAGGACTGGGTTTACATTGTACCGCAGCCAGGACTCTGGAGGCCATGGCGCCCTGCAGGCAGGTGCACTGCATTTGCATTGCCCTCGCAGGCAGCCTGGGCACGCCTGGGGCTGGAGCTGCCCATGAATCCCATCTGCCATACCAGCTGGGCCCTGGGGCCTTCTAGAAGAGCCCCTGAGGGTTTGCCTTCCCACCACTCTCCCTTCCAGCCCAGCGTGTAGGCAGACAGGGCAGCGTGCAGCCATGGGATTGCACTGGAAGTATTAATTAAGGCTGTCCCCAGGGCTGGCTTCAAGGGCACTCACGCAGGCAGCCTGTGACTGTAGCCGGTGTTGAGCTGCTCCCTCACAGGCGCTTTGTCCTTCTCCTGGTGACACACCAAGCTTAGCTAGGGGGGCCCATGGGGCCCAAGCAGGACAGGGTGCCTCTGCAACCTGGGTGCATTCACTGTGCTTGCTGACTGCAAGCACCAAGATTAAGATAATCCAGCTGTCTGCCTATGTTTATCAAGCAAAAGAATTTACAAGGTTTAACTAAAGGGACCGCCATCTATCAATGAAAACACTTAAAGCATGTAACTTGTGTGGACGATATTAAGTGTGAAGCAGCCGTGCCCGTTCCACTCTGAGACCCTAGTACGAGCTCTCCGTGTGTGCTCAGCATGGCACGTGGAGCCCAGGCTGCTTTGAACGCAGGCAAACTTGCATTAACACGATGGGAAGGAGCAGCTACATTCTAGCGCGCCAGTGATCCATGGAAAATGGGTCACGGGGAGATTTAGAAACTGTACCTTTCAATTGCAGCCAAAGAGATACATCAAGGCGCATTGACGTGAAGCACGACTGACACACCTTGAGGCATCTTCAGTGCACTGAGTGGTAGTGACGCCAAAGGATGTCAGCTGGCAGTAGCAGAGACAATGCCTCCTAAATAATCTCTGAGGGGAAAAAAAGAAATAAAGGTTTTATTTCCTCTTAGACTTGAAAAAAAGAAAAGCAAGCAATCAGTCAATCTACTCCCCCCAGACGAAGAAATGGGTCTCCAAAACTCCCCAGCACGTAGGAGAGCCCTCACAAGCACACGGCAAGGGAGCTGCAGGTCAAGGTGCTGCCCGGGGGGGAGTGGGAGTCTCGCAGCACTGCCTGTGGCAGGACACCAGCGGCGCCACCCGTGCGGCAGGTTTCCTTCTCTGATCTTCGGGGAAGGTGAAGTTTCAAAGCCAGAAGTCTGGGGGATTTCTGCAGAAAGGGAAAGTCAAAAGAGCTGGGGTTTGTAATCATCTCCCCGTCACAACCCTCAGCCCTGTGAGGCGATGGAGCCACTCTCTGGATCCTACAAGAATTTCAGGGAAGCGAAAGTCCTGCTGTTTCCCTTCTCCTACTGAGAGGAGACTGGTGGCAAATGGACTCTGAAAGCCTGGAGATTCACTCAGCTGCTCCTGATCATCCCAGGGACTTCCCAGCACCCTCCTTAACCCCCTTTCACTGTGGTCCCAGTGCAAGAGAGCTTGTGGGAGTGCTTCTCAAGTCTCAGAATCCAAAGCAACCCTGTGATTGCTGCCACGCCTGGCTGCTGGGACTGGTGGTCACCCACAGCCAGGAGAAATGCTGCCTTCAAGCAGCATCATCAGATCTGAGAGGAGATGTCTGTCCATCCCCTGGGACCACTGCATCTCCCAGCACAGCACATGGGGTCTCTGCTGATGCCATGCCCCCCACCCATGCCCACCTGCATGTGTTCCCCTGCCTGCATGCGGGCTGGGAATGCAGGCAGTTTACACTCCCCACTGGTACAGCCATGCCAGCAGGTCCCCATCTGTGTAGACCACTCACTTCAGGTTGAATTTGATGTTTCTGCACCTGCAAATTTTAAATTAATATTTTTAAGCCAATCTGCATCACAAAGTTTTGGCCCAGTGCTGACAGAGAAAGAAACCTTCCCAGGGATCGTGACCATGCACTGCTTCAGCTTGACTGTGTGAGGATGAAGGTGCAAGGCCACCATTTTTGGGTCCCACTCACCGCTTTTGGGTCCTGCTCAACATACCATGAAGTCCCAAGTAGTATTTGAAAGTTGCAGCTGGGAGAGGGTGCTCAGGCTTGCGAGGGAGGCTCAGAGGAGAAGAAGAAACCTACACTTCCATTGTCTTAATTCCACAGGTTTAGGAAAGATATTTAGTGTTTTCAGTGTAGATATTTTTGTATCTTGTTTGATAAACCAGAAGTTTCTAGTAAAAGTTTCACAAACATCTCAGCTGGATTTCTGAAAATAGATATTAAAATTAATGTTTTATACAGATATGATGGATTTATTTTCAGTGTAAATAAGTATTTTTCAATCTAAGTATTCCTCTTTTTAGTGACTTCAGTAAAAAATCTTTTTGGCTGGTAGTTGCCCTATTTTTGTCATAATTGCACTGCTATAAGTTGGAGAAATAGTTAATACAAATTTCCATACTTAGGAAGGAAGAGATATGCTGTGAGAAGAGAAATATAAGTTGTAAACAGTACAATTTTAAAATAAAACCAACATATGCCTCGTTCCTTGTGTAATGCAGTTTGGTAAACCAAGTGACTATGTATAAAGGACTATCTACAGTTACAATATTAGGAGCATGGAATGATTAGAGGCTCTGATCCACCAGTCCAGCTTAGATGGCTAACTGCGAACTCAGTCTTGACATTTTGGGGCCAGTACATTGCACCTGAAACCACTGGCTCCTCTTGACCTTCATGAGGACATTGGGGCGCTGCAGCGCTGCTACCAACAGTGCTTCCACTCAGAGCAGCCCAGGCTGCCACTGGCTGCATGTAACACCAATCCTGGTCCTCCTGGGACCGTGCTGCTGCTTTGTGTCAGACCCAGCGTGCTTAAACTGGTCTGAGTATATCTATGGCACCTGCACTGATGTTTCCCAAATGCCATGTGGACGTGGCATCAATGAATGGGGTCAGCAAGGAAGGACCAGCAGTGTGTGAGAAGTACCAGGGAGGGGAAGTGAGCTCTGGGGCAGGGAAGACAGAGAAGTTCATGTGGGCTGAAGGACAGAATGAGGCAACAAGTGGAAGTCGGGAGAGTTCAAAAGAGGGAACAAAAAATCTGAGTGAAGGAAATTGTTCAGGCAAATATGTTGAAACACAGGGTGAGACATGCGAAGGCAAAACTGAAAAACTATGTTTTGAAAATGTAGGGAAGGAGATGGAGGAGAGACTAGGCAGGAAGCAGGGTGTAGTACAGGATGAGTTTGGGGTAAGAGAAGCAGCTCCTAAAGCAAACATGCAACCGTAGAGTAGTGAGAAGGAAGGCGGGAGAGGGGAGGTGAGGGAGGGCAGAGAGGAGTTCAATAAATAATGGTTTTTCTCATGTTTTACTCAAAGGGACCCTGGGCATCAGCCCTTAGCTCCAGGGAGGAACAGCCAAGCCACACTCCTGGATTGCTGCTGGGTGTCTGTCATTTAGATCTGGGCTGTGCATGTTCTTGAGGTAGTACTTGAATAAAGTTGGGTTTTGCCAGCAAATCTGCACTGGCATCAGGAATAGTCTGTGCTGGTCTGGAATAACATGACATGCTGTTGCTATGTAATAGATGACCTCACAGAAAAGCTTCATGCACACACAGCAGGGCTGAGTAGCTCTGCCATCAGCTGTGGACAGCATCTGTTTCACCAACTGATGTGCAAAGAGTTCAGCGTTCAGATGCAAACTAAAGAGTTTTAATTTACCCCTAGAAAACGGAGATTTTTGTGACATTATATCCTATTATCTGCTGTTTTTTCTCCCCAGTATGTAGCACAGCTAGTTCTTCTCCCTGCTACCACACTGCAGCAGCTGCCTGTAACACAGCAAAAGGTGCAGAATGAACCACGGCGGTGCAGGCAAAAAAAAAGCAGTGCTGAAAAAGGAGTAATAGGAGAGAGAAACATGGGGCAGCAGGAAGCAGGTGATTTGGGAAGCTCTGGAAAACTGCAGAAGCATGGAGTTGTGTGCTGTGTTCTGCAACTGAGCTCCAGAGGAAAGGGGAATGCTTCACACAGACACAAACAGTCACAGGGCTATTGCTGTATTTAGTGTTTGCATTGTGAAAGTCAGGATGGCACTTTATGGCTATAAAAACCCTGGCCCTGCCCAAAAGGTAGCTTTACAGAACTCGTTTCTGTTCCCAACAGGTCTAAAACCAACAAACCATATGTGTATTTTAACATGTTCTTTATAGCTGTCTCTGAAACTTCCCAGGGAGAGACAATCTTTTAAAAAGTGAATGGAGCGTGTCAGTGCCATAGACAAGTGTATTGATAGTAAAGAGAAATATTATATCATCCTCTGACATTTTAAGATGATAGCTACTGGTTTAAATATAAAAAGCCAGTCCATGAACCAACTCTTAGAGATACATGTCTCTGACCAGCTTCATCAATTTGTGGTTTTTTTTCTGGGTGCTGAACTTTAGAAATCCTCAGAAGATAAATTTACAATCTGCTCAGGGGGAAGATTATTAAACAAACAACCTCAAAAAACTTAAGTAAAACCTTAGCTATATGCAATCATTTTAATTTTGTCTTTTGATACTGTTCATCTGATTAAGTTCTTTCCAAACAAACTTCATATAGAACTTGGCCTATGAGGAGCAGACTAAGCCCACATGTATCCTGACAGGGGTGTTTACTCAAATGGAGTTATCCCAGCCATGCTGTGTGTACTTGGGGATGTAAAAGGGCCTGGGGACAGGAACTCAGAGAACAATGAGGACAGAGAAATTTAGAGGAAATAACCTACTGGGAGAACAGGAATGCACTGGAAATAGAAGAATCATTCAGACAAGAAGAAATCAGATATTGGGAAGATGTCCATGATGAGGGAGCAAGAGATGGCCATAGAGAGAGGTTTAGAGAGGAGCAGTATGGAGCAAGGAGAAGTCTGAAGAGGGAGGATAGGGACTGCCAGCATGGCAGGGGTGGGTGGGGGAGAAGACAGTTCCAGGGGTGCAGCACCTGAGCAAAGGAAGGGGTGCAAGTCACAGGAGGTGAAAAGGAAGAGAGCAGATGTCACTCACATAAACTTTGACTAGGGAGGCTGCTTTTCAGCCAGCAGACCAGTATTCCTTGCTGCAGAAATGTTTTTCCCTTCCCCATCTTACTTGACAGGAGCATATGGAAAGAGAGGCTTTGCCCACATAAGAAATTCTGGCTGAGTCTGAGACTGCCATATCTGCTGCATCAGTGGAAATTCACCTGGCTGCCTAGTCTGGGGCAGAGCAGGACTGGCTTGGGGGTCCCTGCCCCTGGCCATGCATGGGCATGGTAGCCCTGTGTGGGTGCAGCAGACAGGTAACAAGCAGGCACAGGCAGTGATGCAGCCCTTTCTGCACCGATGGCCTGACTGTGGCCCAAGTGCTGCTGGTTTCAGCTTGCTGCTCAATAGCAGGGTTCAGGCAGGGTGGTTCCCTGCCACAGGACCAACAAGTGTTGGAGATGGGGGCAGTGCAGCCCTCCAAGCTCGGTCAGCAACTGCTGCCCTTGGGCATGCTAGGATCTGCGACCCTCCTCATGGATGGACCATCCTGGAATTCTGGCATCCTGCTAAGTGAGGCCTAGGAATGAAGCTCTCTCTGCTGAGCTGGTGCAAGGGGGTTGCCCTCCCCTTGGACAGGGCTCCCTGAGCCTGGGGGAAAGATTTCTCCCTGCCATTCTAACCCAGTCCTTAGTTTGGCAAAGGAGTAGGTCAGGATGGGTGCCTTCATCTGGAGAAAGAATAACTTTTGGGGCTCCAAACTACTCAAAACACTGCAGGGAGGGTGCCAAAAGTGACAAGAACAGTGGGTTGGCAGATGTGGGGATGCATATCCAAGTCATCCTGCAGTACATCAGGGAAAATGCCTCAGCGTTAGCACCCGGCCTTTCCGCAGGGGCCCAGAGGCACTGGTGAGAGCTTGCAAGGATGACAAGGGAGGGGAGCCCACGGTTCAGTGTCACCATCCTGCTAGCTGCGTACCCGGTGAGGCGCTGAGCCCATGGGGTGGGCGTGCTGAGTTGCCGAGAGTCACCCCGACGGGAGTGGCTGGAGGCGCCCGCGGTGGAGTGAGGATCTCCCGGGAGGGGGGAACAGCCCCTCTCCTCAGCGCCTCTCCGTGCGACCCCCTGGGCGTGACCTGTGCCCGGCAGCGCTGATGGAGGAGGGGAACATTTGGGGGGGTCCCTGCTTTCAGCGCCGCAGCTCTGCCAAGGACCCGCAGATGAGCCCCGGGCAGAGGGCGGTATTGGCGCCTCGCTGTTTGCTTCCAGAGCTGTCGGGAAAGAATCGTCTTCTGCAGGATAAAGTCCCTGTCTACGTGGGTGTATTGCCCGTGTCCAAAGTCTACAGGCAGGAGGCTGCCTGCTGCAATCCCCGCGAGAGGGATGACTTTTACAATATATGGGCTGATTGCAAATAAGTTACTAATAAGCCGCTTTGGCATAAGAACGGCTCTATGCATTATTTCCTAAGATCTGTTTATTTGCAAATATTTCTTTTTCTTCTTAAAAAAAAAAAATCGTTCGGGAAAATAAAAAAAAAATAGTACAGAAGTTAATATTTAGACATTCATACTATTAAGTAATAGAGCTATAAACTCTCAAATAAGGCACTTTCATTTTACTTAACAATAGATAACACAACAGCGACAGTGAAACAGACCAAACAAAAGCGATCACCAAAATTGTTGTGACAGTACAATTACCCGGCTAGAAAATTTATTCAATATGCTTTACCATTGCATTGACACAGCAGGAAAAAAAAAGCCCAGATATTCAGAGAATAATACAACAAGGCAGGAGGTATTTGGAAAAAAAAAAAAAGGATTTATTTTGAAATACACTTTTAAGAGATACTTTGCCTCCCCGATTTGTTATCGATGTGCATCTGACATAATACAAAACAAACCAACGAAGGAAAAAACACGTTCTGTACAGAGCTCTAAAATGAGCCGCGATTATCTACACGATGAGCTTTACGCTTGGGTGTGAGTTGGAGAGGGGGCCGATCCTGCAGTCCGCACTCTCGAAACGAGTTTCGCAGACATGTGGTAGGAAAGCTTGGCCCCGAGTCTGCGTGCGTGTCTCCGTGTGTGTGTGTGTGCGTCTGTGAGTTCCTACAATACAGTCCTTGGGTAAAGTGGGCAAGTTGGAGCTGCCGGAGCGGGCGCGGGTCCCTGGCTGCTCTAGAAGTCCTGCCGCGGGGTGTGAGTTAGACTGTGCCGCCGTAGATCACAGTTTCGCCTGAACACTTTGCCGCACTGCTCACAGTTGTAGGGCTTGATGTCTGTATGGGTAAGAAGGTGAGTTTTCAGGTTACTTCTTTGATTAAAGGTTCTTCCACATGTGGGGCATTTGTGTGGAGATTCCTGTTCAGATTTGAAGCAAGCAAAGGATTAATCCTTCACAAACCACCTGGTTTAACGTATCACTGCACTTTTTCTCATCGCAACGCACAACTTGAGATACTGGGGGTGGACACGAACAAGAGCAGCCCCGGGCTGGCGGGCGGCCGCCCACCCTACCCTGTCCAGCCCTAGAAGCCTTATCGTATAGTTCTCGAGTCGTGACATTTCGCGCCCCCGGCGTGCACGGATAAGCGGCCGGCGCGCCGCTTATCCTGCTGCGGTGCTCCCGCTGCGGTGCTCCCATTGTGGTGCTCCCATTGCGGTGCTCCCGCTGCGGTGCTCCCGCTGCCCGCCCTGCCGCCACGGCGGTCCCCCCGCACCGCTCCGCACCGCACCCCACCGCACCGCACCCCGCCGCCGGGCTGTCCCGCCGCCAGGGCAGGGCTCAGCCCTCAACGAAAAACGCCTCGAACCAGCGGCGTGGACAAGCCCGAACCCGGGTTCACTTCCCGCCGCCAACTGCGTCCCCGCTGTCTTTAAGCCCGTCTCCCGCGGCCTCCGCTTTTCCGCGGGCCTCCGCGGCCGCGGAGGTGACCATCGGCCGCAGAGGTGACCATCGGCCGCCGCCCGCACCCCGGAACGCAGAGGCCGCCCGGTGCCGGAGCCCACTCGCTCCCCTCCGCACCAGAGCCCCGTTTCCCCCGCGGCCGCAGCCCCTGCCCCGCGGCGGGCCGAGTGGAGCCGTGCGGGGCCGGGCCGCGCCCGCGGCACACGCGTGGAGAGGCCGGGAGAGCCGGGCTCACCTGCATGTGTAGGGTTTTGTGGACCGCCAGGGTCCTGGACTGGCAGAAGCCCTTCCCGCACTCCTGGCACTTGAAGGGTTTCTCTTTGGAATGGATGTACCTGGAAGGCAACCCGCGGGGTGAGCAGCGCTGCCCGGGGCGCGGGGAACACCCGTTCCCAGGCCCTGCTCCCCCAAACCCGACTCCCCTCAAACACCCTCGCCCTGCTCCTCCCTCCTTCCCCATATAATTCTGGTTATGGTTAAACTTCTTTATCGGTTCAAAACATTTGCAATAATTCGCATCGAAGCGTGGTTGCCCTCTCTGGTGCCAGACCTGGACAGCAGCTGTGCCGCCGGCCGGACCCGAGTCCGCTCTTCTCCCCCACTGCGGCCGCGGGCGCCTCTCGGCACGGCCGTGGGGTGCGAGATGGGGTGGGGGCGAGCGGGGAAGTGCCCACCTGCGCCCCGTCGTGCTCCCCGCACCCCCAGGGCCGCGCTTCAAAAATACAAAAGCCCCCGGGGCTTCATCCCCTGGTGTGAACCCCCCCGGCTCTCCCTCAGGCGGATGCCCGTCCCACGCAGAGAGCAGGTTTCGGCTTCCGTGGTCCCTCCGCGGCCGCAGAGTCGGAGCGGGTTTGTTTCCTGCTGCCTTCGTGGCTCAGCCCAGAGCTCCCGGAGCGGCTCAGCCTCAACCCCCCGCGAGCGGCTCACCCTACCACGGCTCCCTACGGCCCGACCCCGGTCGTGGTGGTCCCTCACCGGTGGTCCCGCAGGTGGTCCTGCCTCCGGAAAGCCTTGTGGCAGATGTCGCAGGTGTAAGGTCGCTCGTCCGTGTGGGTCCGCTCGTGGATTAGGAGGTTGTAGGACTTGGTGAAGTGCCTGCCGCAGAACTTGCAGATGAACTCCTTTTTCGTCTTGGAGGGCAGGCGGCCGCGGGAGGGCTTTCTGTCCGGGGACAGCTTGCTGATGCCCGACAGGGGCGAGGCCAGTCCGGGGCTCAGCTTGGCGAGCTCCCCCACCTTCGGGGGGTCCTCCTGCGTGGCGGCCACGGCCAGGTTGGCAAAGTCAAAGCGGGGCCTGTCCTTGTGCAGTGCTGGGAGGACGTGGGCGATGGCGCCTTGCTTGGGGTGGAATAGGTGCGTGGCGAAGGGCAGAGCGGGGAAAGGGAAGCGGGAGTCCACCAAGCCCTGCGCGGCCGCCATCTCCGTGATGGTGGAGCGGGTGATTTCATGCACATTGGGGTAGCCCAATGTCCAGTGGTTCATGTGCATGGTTTGCACGGCGCTGAGTCCGTACAGACCTTGCAACTGGTCTACAGCTGCGGGGAAGGTGTTCACAGCCTGGAGGAAGGAGTAGTTAGTGAGTTGCAGAGACGGGTGTAGCGGGATGGGGGCTGGCAGAGCCTTGCTTCCCATCTTCCCGGGGCAGGCGCGGGCCGGCGGAGCAGCTGGTGCCTCTGCTGGGCTTCCGAGACGGGGAGAAAATCCTAAGAAGAAAGAGAGAGAGAGGAAGGGAAAGACACTTAGTGAGAACGGCGTGGTCCCCTTTAGCCAAGGCGAGCGCAGCGACGGAGCCAGGGAGGGCCAGGCACGGCTCCGGTGCGCTGCCTCGCCGCGGCCCCAGCGCCCCGCGCAGCCCGGGCTCCCGCCCGGCCCTCCTCGGGGCCCACACTGACCCACGGCGCGATCGCTTCGACCGGAGAAGCTAAAGCATAAAATAATAGTAATAATAATAACAATTTAAAAAATCGGTCCCAAAAGCACCCACCTGAAATTAAAATAGCAAGGAGAAAACCCAGCGCGGAGCTAGCCCGGAGGCGCAGCAGATTCAAATTAAACGAATCGTGACAAAATACACGCGGGACGGAGACGGGTCCGGGGCAGAAGCCCCTCCGCTTCCCGTGGCGCCGCCACCGTCCCCCGCAGCGCCCACCGCGGGGACCCCGGGCCGCCTCCCTCCGGCCCCCCGCGCCGACCCGGCCCCCGGCGTCGCTCCCACCCTCCGCCCGGCCTCCCGCGGGCTCAGAGGCCCCGACCCCGACCCCTCCTGGCTGAGGCCTCCCCGGGATGGAGCAGGGTGCTCACGGAGGGCCTGGGCAGGCCCAGGGGGAGCGGGGGGGGGGGGATAAACCCTGCGTTCATCCCGGCTCAGTTGCTTATTTTTCTTCCTTCAACAACAACTCATTTATCAAGATAACCGAAGCAGAGAAAAGGAGCCCCTTCCCCGCACGCACACCTCCCCCCAGCCCCCCTCGCCGCAGCCGTCCCACGGGCAGCGAGGAGCTTGCCCGGCCCGGAGGCCAGCCCGGCCCGGCCCGGCGCCGCCCGCACCCGGCTCCCTCCATCCCGCAGCCCCGGCGGGACCCCCCGCACCCCGGGCCGTGCGCTAATGAGCGGTGTGTGACTGTCAGAGGGTTTCGCTCAGCCCACTGAACCGAAACCGCCGGGCCCGCTGCTCCCCCGCACGGGGGGTTCCCTCGGCGCCCCCGCGGAGATGCTCCCGTCCCGCGGGGCAGGGGGGCAAGGACGCGGCGGCAAGCCCCTGCCGCTTCCTTTCTTCTGCTTTCGTTGAGGGTTCACTTCCAGCAGCCAAGAGGCTGCCGCGACCCAGGAAAGCGGCCAAAGCAAGCGCCGGGGTCTCTCCGGGCCTGTAAACAAGAGGTAGGGCCGAGAGTGCCCCAGCACCTACTGGGATTTGTGTGGAGGGACTGGTTGGGCGCAGTTCCCAAAATAAACAAGAGACCCTCCCCCCCGCCAAAATCCTAAACCAAAGGCCCCAAAACAAGAACAAAAATAGAATAAACTCTCCGAGCGCAGAGCCCGCGCTCCGGGAGAGGCGTCCCTGCCCCCCGGGCCGCCGCCGCCCCGCAGCCCTCACCGCCGCTCCTGGCACCGGGCACCCTCCGCCTGCAAAGATACTTTTCCATTTTTTTCTCAAAATACCTTTCCTCCCCGCTTATGGGACCACACAGGTGGCCCACGGCGGGAAAAAAAAATTGCGGCAAGGAGGTCGGGTGCGAGCTGCAGAGCTGCCCACCCCTGTTTTCGTTTTCCTCGAGTCGTGCCTCCCCGGGGCTTCCTCCGCTGCTGCCCAGTTTTTCTCGTTTGTGATTGTATCGACACCGGGGACAGTGTTATCGATACGACCTATTATATATGGTGACCTTTGCGTTTTGTTGGAGCGGGGATGGTTATATATAGAGACTTATTTTTAAAGATGTCGTAGTGTGAGTTCCTATTCGCTTTCCGCCACGAACTGACACAGAAGCAATAAAATCGCTTTTCGCTGGCTGCTCCCGCGGCTCCTGCCTCCATCCCGGCCGGCTGCGGCTGGGTTTCGGAACCACCGGCTGGGAGCTATGACCCAGCTAAGGGACAGCGTTTCTGTAAGGCAGAGCTCCCTCTGTTACAACTGCGTTTGGTGGCCGTGTGTGGGGGTGTCATTGCATGACACTCGTTTTCGTGTCAAACAACCAAGTCTGAAAAAACTATTCTGAACACGAGATCCTCATTTTAAGGCAGAAACTTTTAAAACTACACTGCTGTCTCAACGGCGGTACATGTTACTATTTGTATTCGGAGATAACTTTATTTAAAAAGACCAGAAAGTGCCTTCCTAAGTGATTTTAAGGCCATATATAATAAGGTGCGTCGGGGCGGGGAAGGGGGGGGAGAAAGTCAACCAAAAACGGATGTTACTTAAACCTTGGCACTTCCTTTTCCCTTTCCATTCAGAGCGCTTAATTAAATTAAGCCCGGTGTTTCGGCAGGACACCCCTCTCTACCTGCTTGCCGTCGACCTGCTGGCCCGCCCGGCGCTTCCCATCCTCCGGCGGCGGGGCCGCGGCCGGGGCCGTGCCCCGAGGGCGCTGCTGTCCTTCGCGGGGAGCGGGTGGGCTCTGAGTCGCCTCCGCTCCCCGCCGGCCGCACCCGGAGCCCCGGCCGCAGCCAGGTGCTCCCACGGGATGAGGATTTCCTCAGTATGACCGACGGGACAGCCCCGCAGTCCGCGCACGGACCGGCTTCTGCCCGCTAGGAATTTCGCGTGAAGGACATCGGCCCCCGCCTAGCCCCACACCAAAGCGCGCACGGAGTGCGGGGAGCACCCGCATCCCAAACTGCCGCGAACTGAAAGTAAAGCCGGCGGTCCCGCGGTGCCGGCCGAGGGGACGCTCCGCTCTCGGGGCGGCCGCGCCGCTCCCGCCGACGGCCGCGGACAGGGCGGGCCGGGGGAGCCACTCACCTACAGCAGCCTGCTGCTTCTCCCGGGGCAAAGCTGAGGCGGCGGCCGCTGCACCTTCACGGAGACATTAGATCCACAGCGTGGGCGCTCAGCGGGGCCGGGGCCCAGCGGCGGACGGCATGTTGCGGAGGGCTGGGCGGCTGCGAGCTCTGGCCGCGGCGGTCCCGGGGCCCCGGCACAGACCGCCGCCACCCGCCCGCAGCCTCCCGCCTTCGACCCCGGCGAGGCTCGGCGCGAGTCTGAGCCGCCCCCTGCTCGGTCCATCACATTTCAGCGGTGAGTGGCGTGGAGCGCTGTCCCCGCCCGCCCGCCGCCGCCGCCGGCCCACCCCGCGGCGCGCACAGCCCCGCGCTCGGGGCCTCGCCGCTCCGCCCCGACGGGACGGGACCGCCCCCGGCCGCGGCCCCGGCCCGCCCCGCCGCGCCGGCCCCACTGTTTACTTGTGTTTGGGTAGCAACTGGGCTTTAAAGGGGCAGGACGCCCCCCGCTCCTCCCGCGTCACCTAAGGTGACTTTTCCTTCTGCGAACAGCCCGACGCCCCCCGCCCTGCTGCCGGCAGCGGGGATTTGCGCGCTCCCTGCGCCGCACCGCCCGCCTCGGCCGCCCGCCCCCCCGCCCCAGCCGCGGTGACATAGGCGTCTCGACTTGCTTAAATATCTAAAATTACTCCCCCCAAA